>JANUYF010000002.1:309357546-309957546 GCA_026167975.1 Phrynosoma blainvillii
TATAAAGTTTGAGTTTTGAAAAAGAGTATATATGCATAAATGGAGTACACATATCTCTTTATTTAGATATATAGTACACCTGTGGTGCAAACAGGAAGCACACGTCATAAGATGCTTCCCCACAGACCCATGGGAAATAACGCTAGGAACCATGGGTTATGAAGTGGAAATGCTCCACGAGAGGGAAATGCTGATCAAACATATGGCGTTAGCACTATAATTGCGCTATAATTCCGCTCGCGCTATTGCAATGCCCCATGAAACCGACATTCAAAAGAACGCGAATGATGCTGCATTCCGAGCGGTTTCTCAGTGGGTTCTGAGCGATGTCGTGTAAACACACGGAAAAATATAGCACTATAGCGCCTGATTCCGTATGGATTCTTGCTGCTTTTGGCCCCATGTGATAAGGTCCTTCGACACAGAAGAAGGAGGAGTGAAAATAGGAGGAAGGAATATCAACAATCTAAGATGTGCAGATGACACCATAATACTAGCAGAGAACCTCACAGACCTGGAACACCTACTAAGGAAGATCAAAGAAGAAAGTGCAAAGGCAGGCTTAATGTTGAACATAAAGAAAACAAAAATAATGACCACTGAGGACCTTCACAAGTTCAACCTAGACAACGAAGAAATAGAAATAGTAAAAAATTCCCATACTTGGGATCAAACATTGATAGAAATGGGGATTGCAGTCAGGAAATCAGAAGAAGACTAAGGACCTTATCCCACGGGGCCAAAAGCAGCAAGAATCCACTAAGAATCAGGCGCTATAGCGCTATATCTTCCCGAGTGATTACACGACGTCGCTCAGAATCCGCTAAGAATCAGGCGCTATAGCGCTATAGTTTTCCGTGTGATTACACGACGTCGCTCAGAATCCAGCAAGAAACCGCTCAGAATGCAACATCATTCGCATTCTTTTGAATGTCGGTTTCAGTGGGCATTGCAATGGCGCGAGCTTATCCATAGCGCTATTATAGCGCTAGCGCCATATTTATACTAGCGCTATAGTACTGCAATGATGCTCATATCGCTTTCTTGCCACTTTTGAGAGCAGCGTGGGATAAGGTCCTAAGAACGGGGAGGGTGGCTATGAAAGAACTAGAAAAGATTCTAAAATGGGAAGACATAAAACTCAGCACAAAAGTTAGAATTGTACAAGCCAATGTATTCCTTATTACCATGTATGGATGTTGCAGCAGGACAGTTAAGAAAGATGATAGGAAGAAAATCAATGCATTTGAGATAATGTGGTGCTGGAGAAGAGGGCTGAGGATCCCATGAACAGCCAAAAAGACAAATGGGTCCTAGAGCAGATCAAGCTGGAAACCTCCCTGGAAGCCAAGATGACCAAATTGAGGCTGTCATACTTTGGACACATCATGAAAAAAGAGGACTCTTTGGAAAAGACAATAATGCTGGGGAAGGTGGAGGGCAGGAGAAAGAGAGGAAGGCCACATGCCAGATGGATGGACTCTATGAAGGAAGTCATGGGTATCAAGGGGTTGCAGGAATTTAGCACATTGGGAGACGGAGGGTCTTGGAGATGGCTCATCCATAGGGCTGCCATGAGTTGACAACAACAACAAATCAGCTGGTGGCAAATGTCCTTATAAAACGGACAATACAAAAGTACATGAGCGATGTAGTTTCTATAGCACTAGTACCACTATGACTGAAATAAAGTGTTGCTGTTGTTGTTGTTGTATCTACAATTGCCCCCCCCCCCCCCCGTGTGATAAGCTCCCTGGACTTGAGCCTCCTTCCTCAGATGCATGTCTGGAGAGGAGAGTTCAGAGGCAGACCTATACAAAAGCCGTTTGTGTGTGAGAATGTCAATTCAGATTCAAACCCTTGTGGGTTTTGGTCTCTGTCCTCCTTGGCTTTAGGCGAGAGCCAAGGTTTAGGATGCCTGAGGGAGGAGGCTCCAGTAGAGGAAAGCGCCTGCTACCAAGGGCTTGCCTTAGCCATAAGTAATTCAAAGCCTGAGTTCCCAAACACATTCCAGAAATAACCCAGTCTGAGGCCGCTTCAACTGCCCTGGCTCAGTGCTAGGGAATTATGGGAACTGTAGTTCTGTGAGACATTTAGCCCTCTCTAGTCAGACAGCTCTGGTGCCACAATAAACTACAATTCCCTCTCACTGAGCCAGGGCAGTTAAAGCAGTCTCAAACTGGATTATTTCTGCAGTGTGTTTTGGACCCGAAAGAGAAAAATTGAACTAAAACTCCCAGAATTTCTCCAGCTGCCATGGTTCCTGAGAGATTTCTGGGAGATGCCCTCTCAAAACTTGCACCCAGCAGCGCTGGTCCCTGTTCACACGCTGCTACACAGTTATAGCGCTCTGGTCCCACTTTAACTGCCAGGGCTGCTCCTATCGTGGATGTACTTTTGCTGAGGCACCAGAGCACTCTAAGGCTGCCGCCATACAAAGAACTGAAGCAGTTTGGCACCGCTTCGACCGCCACGGCTTCATGATACGGGATTCTGGGGTTTGTAATTTTATGAGGTATTTAACTTTCTCTGTCAGAGAGCTCTGGGGCCAAAAACAAACTACAATTCCCATAATCCTACGGGATGGAGCTGGCGTGGCCGTTAAACCGGCGTCAAACGACCTCCTCAGAATCCGTAAAGCCCCAAATAAGGCGCCTACGTCCTCTCGCGAGACTCGTCCCTTCCCGCGTCTCCACTCCCGCTCAGGAAGAGCCAACACCCTGGACCAAAATGGCGATACCCTGTCCTTTGCCCTGAATTAACATGGCGCCGCCCCTGGTTACGGCTTGTGGGAAGTTGCGAGTCCCTCAATCCCGCTCTCCCTCTCTCTCCTCCAATCGCCGTCCGCCAACTCTCCGGTCCCGAAAGCCGCTCGGCCAACCAGGAGAGGCAGCGTGGAGACTCGGGATGGAGCGACCCAATGGCAGCCTGGAGCGTAGGAGGAGAGCGAGACAGGGCAACCAATGAGGGGGCGAGTGGGCGGGGAGAGTGTCGTCAAGGTGCCGGCTGTGAAAAGGGGCTTCAGAGGGCGCCGGAGGAAGGCAGACAGGAAGGATGGCGGCGGTGGCAGCGGCCAAGGGGCTCTGGGCGGCGATGGCCCTCATCCTGCTCCCGGCCGGCAGTCGCGCTCTGCGGGAAGGGGACTGCGAAGGTGAGGCGGACTGGGCGGCCGGGAATAGGGCAAGGCAGGCAGGCAGGAGACCGCGCGCGACGCCGTTGCCTCCCAAACGAGGTCCTCCTTTTCCCGGACGCGTCCTCCACTTGAGCCTTCCGTCCGGGAGGGATCCCAAAATGCCCTCCATCTTAAGCAGCAGGAATCTATATTTCTATGAGCGTTTCTTAGCTTTTAATTGGGTCATGCTCTACATCAGGGGTAGGCAACCTTTCCCCTTTAAGGGCCGAGGGACTTCAGCTCCCAGAATCCCAGGAGCTATTGGCCAACATAGCTGAGGCTTCTGGGAGCTGGAGTCCCTCGGCCCTTAGAGGTTACCTACCCCTGCTCTACATTATAGGACATTATACATAGCCAGGGTGGCCAGAGGTCGCACTCCTTTTCCAGGACACGTCCTCCACTTCAGCCTCCTGTCCCAGGAGGGATTCCAAAATGTCCTCCATTCTGAGCAGGTCTAAGAAGCATGGACTTATATTTATAGAAGTGTGTTCAGCTTTTTATTGGGTCATGCCCTACATTATATAGGAAGTTATAGATAGCCAGGGTGGCCAGAAGTTTGTCCTCCTTTTCCCGGACACGCCCTTCTTTTCAGTCTCCTGTCCAGGAGGGATTCCAAAATGTCCTCCATTCTGAGCTTGACTAAGGAGCATCCCTTTACATTTCTCGGAGCGTTTTGAGCTTTTAATTGGGTCATGCCCTCCATCATATAGGACATTATGTAGGTGGCTACATAGTCAGGTTGACCGTCCTCTTTTTACAGGACACGTCCTCCATTTCAACCTGTTCAGGAGGAATTCCACAATGTCCTCCATTTGGAGCCTGACTAAGAAGCATGGATTTATATTTCTAGGAGTGCTTTGAGCTTCTAATAATCGGTCCTGTCCCTACATTTTCCCTTGAATGTCCTCCATTTTGGGCAGGACCTTGTATGAAGCATGCATTTACATTCCTAGGGGTGTTTTGAGCTTTTCTTTGGTCATATATAATATAATATAATATATAATAATATGATACATTTTAATATAATGGTCATGTCCCTACCTTTTCCTTGAAGGTCCGTCCTCCCTTTTGTGGTGCCTTGTTGCCTGTCCTCCTTGGCGGTGAGGAGGCCATTCTGGTCCCCCTGCCTTAGAGTCAACATTTTCTGTCAATGGGAGCAACAGGCGACCACCTTGCAGGGTTGTTGTGAGGAAGAAAATGGCGTCCTGAAGGCGAAGGAGCGGTCCCTTGCTGCAGGTGGGGCCCCTGTTGCTTGGTCGGCCCTTTGGGCAGAAGCCTCTGGACCAGGGCCCCCAGACATGAGTTGGGAAGAAAGTTGTTATAGGGGCACCAATACCCCACATCCACACACACAACATCCTCCCTTCCACCTGGTGGCCATGCTAGTTGGAGTGATGGGGGTTGCAGTCCTCTCCTGCTGTAGAGAGGGCTGATACACTTTTGTATCTCTGTGTTTTTTAATGCTAATTGTATACTCTTTTAACTGGATCATTTGCATAGTTTTTAAGTTTTTGTTGTAAAGTTTTCAAAGTTTTTTTTTAATCTTGAGAGACCCCTGGGGTCCCAAGTGGCATAAGAAATAAATAGTGTAGCTTAGAAGAGGAGGGTTTTGTTTTTTGGTCACTTCTCCAAAATAGGGCATAAATATGGGAAATAGGTGCCTGCATGTTGTTTCTGACTTATGGTGATCCTAAGACGAATCTATCATGGGGTTTTCTTGGCAAGATTTGTTCAGAGGAGGTTTGTCATTCCCTTCCCATGAGGCTGAGAGAGTGTGACGTGCCCAAGGTCATCCACTGGGTTTCATGGCCGAGCTGGGAATCGAACCCTAGTCCCCAGAGTTGTAGTTCAACACCACTATGCCTGATCAATATTGGGTATTAGTTCTGTGGTGGTAAAAGGGGCTGCTCAGTCTGCTTCTGTCACGGTGAGCACCTGCCCTTCCAGACCTAGTTGGTTGTCTTGGCCTTAGAAGATTGAGGCAGACAAGGATGTGTCATGGGTTGTGACTAAACTGTGATATTTGGGCACAGCAGCACAACTGGATCCTCCCTTGAACTTCTTAGCGAATGGTTACTCCCACAGGCAGGCCTAAATACCCTTAAGATCCTCTCTGATTTTGGAAGCTGAGCAGAATCAGCCTTGGTTAGTATTTGGATGGGAAACCACCAAGGAATCCCAGGTGCTGTAGGCTATACGTATTTCAGAGGAAGGAACTGTCAAAACCATCTCTTTATTCCTTGCCTAAGAAAACCCTATGAAATTCAGTCAACTTGAAGGCACAGAAACACACACACTCCCACAGGCTGAGCCTTTCCCCAAGTGCTTGAGTTTCCGGTCGCACACTAAAAGCAGAGACAGTGTTCCTTATTGTCCAGTCCTTAGGCCAGGGACAGGCAACCTTTTTCAGACCTGGGCCGGTCTGCCGTTGCCCAGATCTCGGCTGGGCCGAGGGGGGGGGATTGGTGGCGTGTGCACACACGCGCACCCTCCTCTGCCACGTGCGACCCCCCCCGCGCATGTGACCGTCGCCGTAGCGGGTGTGGCTGCAGCTGCCACGGCGCGTGTCGCGGGTGCCATTTTGGAAGTCAAAATGGTGGCCGCGACGCATTTGCACATGTGCAAGAGTACTGCACATGCGCAAACGTGTCGCGGCCGCCATTTTGACTTCCAAAATGGCGATCACCATGAGCGCGGCTGAAAACGCACTCTGGCGCGCGGTGGCGATGGCGGCAACCTTCGGCCTGGGCCGGTTAGTCCGGGGCCCGGGGCCTTAACCGGCCCCCGGGCCGTAGGTTGCCGGTCCCTGCCTTAGGCTATGAAGAGCAGCTTTAGTACCAACTCTTGTTCATGGTTTTTGTTGTTCTGTTGACTTAATTTTAATGAACTCTTGCTCAGATTATTTTTAGAACCAATTTTCAGAACTCACCCATATAACATGTGCAATAATTATGGAGTGTTTTTAAATATGGACAGATGAGTGTTGAAATAGTAATGATAAAATGCAGCTATTCTGAACATAATTGGAACTTCTTGTAGGAGTTTCAGGGAAATGATGTAGCTTTTCCTACAGGTCTTCATTTCAGAAACTGAACACATCTCAGCTACGATTTGTGAATTGGAAAGCAAGAGGTGGCTCAGCCAGGGCAAAAGCGCTTTGTGAGGCCTTCACTTAGGACAGATTTAGTATAAAATTTATTCTGCTGACAGCTTTCACTTATATATACTGTACATACACACACACACACACACACACACACATATATATATATATATATATATATATATATACACCAACTTTCCTCTAGTGAATTTACAGCAGTATACACTATTCTCCCCAATAATTGCCTTGTGAGGATGGGTAGGCTGCGACAGGGACTGGTCAAGAGTCATCTAGTGAGTTTCACACTGGAGTGAAGATTTGAACCTGCATTTTTTCATTCCTAGTTCCACATACTAATTAATATACAGTGGGACCTCAGTATCCATGGCAGATCCGTTCCCCCCCAAACACACGGATACCAAAAATTGCAAGACCTCAAGTCCCATTTTCGCTAATGGCAGTGTGATGCCGTTAGGGACAATGTGGGCTCGCCATCCGCAGATTCTGAAGTTCACGAGTGGCAAGTCCACAGATACGGAGGCTCCACTGTTACACTAGGCTGATGAAGTAAGGATATTTTATTTGGGCTTGAAAATGTGTCAGTGAAGTCTTTAGCATCATCTAGCCAGATTTATCACATAGCAGTTAGCAAGTGATGACCATGGCACTGCAAATTTGTTATGTCTTTTTTTAAGGAATCATAATTGAGTACAACTAGAGAATAAGTATTTCATTTTTGTGTAAAGAGTAGAAGAATGATATACTGTATAATAAATATTTGGATTCAGGGAACATTGTTATCTTCCAAAGTTCTTCTTACTTGCTTTAACTATCTTAAGATCACCATTCAGGAGTGGGAAAATTTCCTATGAGAAGTGTCAGGGCATTGTTTGCTCCTGTCTAGGAAATCTTACCTTAGGCTTGGAGAAAAAGTAGCTAAGTGAGTTATCTACAAATTGGTTAAGGTTAGTAGTTTGATTTAAGACAATGCAATTCAAAGTTTGCCAATGAAAGTAACCTTTTTTAAAAATACAATTAATTCCTAGTTCATCATTCCATATGCGCCAGATGTCATTGGTGAAAAGAAAACTATTCTACAGTTTCAGACCTTGTTCTTGCATTACAGTGACAGTAAGGGGGGGTGCCTCTTTACAGAGCTGCTTGAAAGATGTGAGGAGACTGTGTTGAAGCTTCTATGGGATCTAATGCAAAGCTGGTGTGGGATCTCTCCCATACAGGCTGGCTAATGCTGCAGGAAGGAGCAATACTTGCCTGGCCATCCATGGCACAAGCATTATCATAGAATTGGAAGAGAACACAAGGACCATCCAGTCCAACCCCATTCTGCCATGCACATATACACAATCAAAGCACTCCCAAAGATGGCCATCCAGTCTCTATTTAAAAACCCCCAAAGAAGGAGACTCTACCACTCTCCAGGGCAGGAGGTTCCACTGTCACACAGCCCTTGCTGTCAGGAAGTTCTTCCTAATGTTTAGGTGGAATCTCTTTTTCTGTAGTTTGCATCCATTGCTCTGTGTCCTAGTGTCCAGAGCAACAGAAAACAAGCTTGCTCCCTTTCAAATATTTAATTGTGGCATGTTACCTCTTAACCTTCTCTTCCCCAAAGTAAACATACCCAACTCCCTAAACTGTAAGAAAGTGACTGAACATAGAACTCCTAGGATTCCAATGCTCTCTGATGCCATAGGCAGGAAGACAGAAGTCTACATGAAAGATGTAATGTACTTATCATTGAGGAAACCATTTAGACAATTTATCTATTGCCTCTGATGCTTCCAAGACAGAAGGAAGACCAGTTTAAAACTTTAAACTAGGCTCACATTAAAGAGAATGAGTAGAAAAACCTCAGTTTTCTTTTTTAAGCAGAATCAAATTAACCTTATGACAAAGTAAAACACAGTGCCCATTTTTTCAACTGGGAAGAGGATGTTTTCCATAAACCCATTGTCATAAAATAGTGTAGCAACCTGTACTAACTGTTCACACTGCTTGCTTTTAATGAATTCAGAGGGGTTTACATTGTATTCTTATACTGCTTATTGCTCTCCTGGTGTTTGAAATGAATGACATTTTCTTGCCCTCCTTTTCTTCATCCCTAGTAATTTGTCATTTCCGTTAGTTGTTTGTCTTTTGACATGGTGTCCCTCACTCATGTTTAAGTTCCTTGAATTTTTGGGAAAGGCTCAATTGGAACAACAGCTTAGCTTCAGGATGATACATGTGTTCTTCCCTTCACAGTGTGTGTGTCGTTCTTGGGAAGATTTTACCAGAGCCTGAAGGACAATAATGTTGAGTTTACACCAAACAGTATTGAAAAAGAAATTCTAAAATCTTGCAAAGAAACAAAAGGCAAAGAAAACCGCCTGGTAAGTAACTGTGGCTGTGTTCAAGTTCTGTGGCCAGTCAGATGAATAATGTAACCTGAAGCAAAGAAGAGATATAGAAAACAGGTGGTTGGTTTTACAAGACAGAGAAAGCCTGGTAAACTGTTGAGTTCTAATGACCACTACTAAGAGCTGGGAGGAAGAATTGTATTTATGTGTGTTTGTTTCAAACATTACCCAATTCATCCTAGCAATGTGAGAGCAATATTCAGTTAAAACAACGAATTAAAGCAGAGTAACAGTAATATTATTCTAACAAAAGCAGAAACAACATATGGGTCTCTATATGAAAAGCATGCCCAAACCAGAAGTTTTTGTTTGTTACTGGTGAGTTTTTGTTTGTCACTGGTAACAGAGGTTCAGAGCCTGGGCACCACAATAGTGATGAGCCTGTCCTTTGTACCTATCACCTGTCTGTTGTGAAACCCAAAGTAATGTCTACTTTGGAGATATGAGTGGCAAAACAGAATCTTGTCACAAGAGACAGTCCTTCAAGTATGCCTGTACCCGTTTAAGGCTTTCAGGGTGATAACCAGCACTTCATAGGGCTCAAAAAATGAACCAGGAACTGATACAACAGAGTTAGCTGCCAGAAATAATGCAGCTTGAGTCCACTTTAACTGTCCTGGTTCAGTGCTGGGGAATCATGGGAACTGTAGTTTTTTCTGAGACACTGAGCCTTCTCTGTCAGATAGCTCTGGTGCCACAATAAACTACAGTTCCCATGATTCCCTAGCACTGAGCCAGGGCAGTTAAAGAGGACTCAAGCTGCAAAGAGCCCTGGTGGCGCAGTGGTTAAATGCCTGTCCTGCAGCCACTCACTCATAGACCACAAGGTTACGAGTTCAATACCAGCCAGGGCTCAGGCTCGACTCAGGCTTGCATCCTTCCACGGTCCCTAAAATGAGTACCCAAATGTTGGGGGGCAATGAGCTTACAGTTGTAAACCACTTAGGCACTGCATAGCGCAGTATGAAGAGGTATATAAATGAAGCTGCTTTGCTTTGAAGCTGCTATTATTTCTGGCAGTGTGTAAAGTTGACATTTTTTAAAAAAACAGCAGCACTAAGTGCTATTACTCTTAAATTTTGCACTAGGTGATACCTGTTGATGCTCAAACAGGTATCAGCAGGAATGCTTTTGCACAATTTAGACGAATATGCTATCACACATGCTCCACTCACATTCAGATCTGCATTACTCCAGGAGTCCAGTTGGGACAGCCTTTGAGCAGCATTTAGATCAGGGGTAGGCAACCTTTCCCCTTTAAGGGCCGAGGGACTTCATCTCCCAGAATCCCAGGAGCTATTGGCCAACATGGGACTATTGGCCAACATGGCTGAGGCTTCTGGGAGCTGAAGTCCCTCGGCCCTTAAAGGGGAAAGGTTGCCTACCCCTGATTTAGATATTTCACCTAGTGAAAAATTCAAGTAACAGCACTGGGTAGAGCTGCTGTGTTTTTTTGTGTTGTTTTTTTTTAATGTCAAAACTAACTCTGTTGTACCAATTCTTGGTTTGTTTTCTGAGCCCTATCTGAAGTGCTGGTTATCACCTTTAAAGCCTTAAATGGCACTACTAGTAGTAAAATAGGCTAGGCCAGCACAGTGCAGTTAGAAAGTGCAAAGTGTGTACTCATAAATAACCCTCTTCTTGCATTATTTAGAAACCAGGTGCTGCTCTAGTCTGTTTCAAATGTTGACAAATATGTTATGTATTTTTGTAAAACAGCAAGATGTAGTCATTTCATGTTTTCTCTTGAGAGGAACAGGGATAGAGTGATGACATAAGAAGAAGTGTTTTAGATGGAATGGTTGCATGTGGATTTGAGGACTATTAGCTCTTAATGTATGATTTGTAAGCTTGAAGAATCCAATTGTGTCATGATCCTTTTCCTCAAAAGATTTTCTTGAAAGCATTCCTGACAAATGGGAAAGTCAGGTGTCCCACAGTTGGATAGTTCTATTGATCAATTGACATATTCCAGCTTCCTTAGACAAATGTGTTGCCTCTGTAAGTGTTAAAGGACTACAAATAATGCATTTGATCTTCCATGTATTGTGGCCTAAATCTCATTGCTAGTTCCACTCAGAGTAGACCCACTGAGTCAATTGTTTCTTGGTAAGATAACAATTATGTAAGTCCCACTGATTAAATGGGTCTACTATACTTATAATTAGCAATTGAATTTAGGCCACAGAATGGAAAGTAGGCTGCTCTCTGCATCCTGAAGAACTTCAGTAAAAGAAAACAGAAACTTAATGATACTGTCATATCATTTTCTTCCAGAAGATAAAAATAAAATTCATTTAGTACTTATAGAGTTTCCCTCAAACACAAAGTTAAAAAGAAGGTGCAACCAAGATTTTTTTTTTAAAAGTCCTGATTACTCATTTTCTCTTTCACTCTCTAGTGCTATTACATTGGAGCAACTAGTGATGCAGCCACTAAAATGATTAATGAGGTGTCAAAACCCCTAAGTAATCACATCCCTGTTGAGAAGGTTTGTGAGAAGTTGAAGAAGAAAGATAGTCAGATCTGCGAACTGAAATATGGTGAGTTGGTTACTGAATTGATTAAGGGCGGGGGGGGGGGGGGGGAGACCAACCCATCATCATTATATTCATTTATGTCCCACTTTTTCCCCAGTTTGAGATACAAAGCAGCTTACAAGAAATTTTTAAAAATCATTAAAAACCCACAAGATAAAGCAAAATTAAACAATCAAAAAAGTTAAAACCAGATTTAAAAATATATATCCTTAAACATGCACAACATTTATCAAGGTCCAACACATTATTTTGGTGGTACAGGCCTTATATAGTCAGTCATCACACACCTGTCTAAACAGAAAAGTCTTGTCTGCAAGAAGAAAGTAGAGATGATGCCAGTTTAACTTCTCTTGAAAGGGAATTCCAGAGCCTGGGGCAGCCATTTAGAAGGTCCTCTCCCATGTCTCCACCTGATGTTCCTGTAAGAGTGGCAGAACAGAGAGAAGGGCCTCCCCAGCAGATCTCAAAGCATGGGGTGGTTTCTAAGGGAAAATTCAGTCCTTCAGATAACTTGGATCTGAGCTGTATAAGGCTTTATAGATCCAAACTAGCACTTTGAATTGTTCATGGAAATGGAGTGGCAGCCAGTGAAGCTGTTGATACAAGGAAGCTGTGTGTTCCCTGTAGGCGCCCGCAGTGAGCAGTCTGGCTGCAGCTCTTTCGACCAGCTGAAGTTTCCAAACGCTTTTCAAAGTCAGCCTCAAGTAGAGTGGATTACAGTAATCAAGTTGTGTGTCACTGTGACAAGATCTTCCGTCTCGAGGAATGGGCACAGCTGGCCTATAAGCTTTAACTTTGCAAATGCACTCCCAGCCACCACTGAAACTTGAGCTTTCAGGCTTGGAATTGAATCCAGCAGCACACCCAAGCTACAGATCTGCATCTTCAAAGGGAGTGTAACCCCATCTAGCACAGGGTGAATCCCTATTCCCTTATGACTGACCAGAAGCACCTCTGTCTTAAATGGATTAAATTTCAACTTGTTCATCCTCATCCAGTCACATATTGATGACAGATTCTGGTTTAGGACCAAACAGCTTCTGGTGGAAAGGAGTAGTAGAATTGGGTGTCGTCTGCATATGGATGGCACCAAAACCCAAAACTCTGAACAACATCTCCCTCATTTTCATGTATATGTTAAATAGCATGGGGGATGGAACCAAGCCCAGAGGGACCCCAGTGGCCAGTGGGTCAAGCAGGAGTTCCCCAGGGCCGCCACTTGGGCTCGCCCTGTCTAGCTTCCCACTTACATCATCCACCAAGACAACAAAAGCTGTCTATCCCAGAACCAGGCCTGAAACCAGATAATCCATCTCATCTAGAAAACTCTGGGAGCTGGGAGGCCACCACACACTCCCAACACCTTGTACAAAAACGGAATGTGAGAGGCTAGTCCAGGGGTAGGCAACCTTTCCCCTTTAAGGGCCGAGGGACTTCAGCTCCCAGAAGCCTCAGCCATGTTGGCCAATAGTCCCATGTTGGCCAATAGCTTCTGGGATTCTGGGAGCTGAAGTCCCTCGGCCCTTAAAGGGGAAAGGTTGCCTACCCCTGGGCTAGTCGATATTTATCTGGAATGGTGGAATCCAGTAATGGCTTTTTTAGTAATGGTTTTATAACAGCCTCCTTCAGGCAAGCTGGAAGTCTGCCTTGTTTTAGTTAGTCATTAACCACTTTCTTTAGTCATTCAGCCAGTCCTTTTCTAGCTTTTTTAATATGCCAGGATGGACAAAGATCTAAACTACACGTGGTCGCTCTCAACTCTTCAAGGACCTAATCCATATCCTCATATTGTACAAATAGAAAAGTACCTGTTGTCACTGGAGATGAAGGGACCAAAATTACATCCACTAGATCTGAATCAGTTATGGCATCCACGTCAGAATAGATCCAAGCAATTTGATCTGCAAAGTATCTGGAAGTTGTTAGCAGCTGGCCATTGAGTGGTCTAGATTTTCCTCTCTTGGGCCTGGGTGTAAAAGACCTCTGACCCCTTGAAACAGCTCTGTGGACCAGCTCCTTGCAGATGCAATACAGGCAGAGAAGGAATTTGTCTTTGGTGCCTGTATTGTGCTAGAGTAGGCCCTCAGATAAGCTTTTAGCCTGTATCTGATCAGACCCATTCTGAGTATTCTGCCAATGTCTTTCTAGTGACCTTCTCATTTGTTTCACCATCACCTGGAGAACCAGGTGACTGGTTTGGCTTCACTCCATGAGAGGGATGCTTGAAAGTAATTGTGTCCACTGCCCTGGCCATTTTGACATTCCAGCCAAAACTTTGACAGAATCGCCTGTCAAGACAGTAGATTTTACTGGCTCTTCATTTGTTTCCTATCTTTAAAGCAACTTTGATTTGTCTTACAGAAAGATGGAGCAAATGCTGTACATATTTCAGTGAGGCATCTAGCTTTAGGCCAGTTACTCTGTGCAGAGTATTCCTTTGGAAGAGGTCTCATGATCCTCAGTCAAACTGATGAAACTACTAGTACTGCTAATTAGAGACTCCAGCACTTAGGCAGGTCCATTTCAGCCATGTCTTTCTGCAGATCAGCCCTGGCCCTAATAGTAGCTTAGTCATGGAAAAGTTTCTGGGATGGTGCAAGGAATTCGCATGGTAAGTGTGATTTACTTGGAAGCAAATGGAATAACTTGCAGCTTACTCCCAAGTGAGCAACACAGTGCTATACTTTTCAGTAAAATGAAGGAGAAAGAAATACAAATGTTCAGTCATAAAAGGTTTGAAACATTAGGGGTGATTAAAAAAAATGATTTACCCCTGGAGAACTGTTAAAACGGCAAAGAGCAAGAAGTAGATGTAGCATGTCTTCTCTAGAAAAATTGGAGAAAATTGCTTGCTGAAAAGATTGTTGAGGTTGTAGAAAATCATTAATACATATTATCTATCTGGCTTGTGTTAAGGCAGTGCAGCAATTATAACGGTGAAAACAGTTCGGCTTTTGGCTCCAAATCATATGTTCAATTTTTGCCTGTGACCTTCTAGTTCACAGCAAACCACTGTTTGCTTCTGCATATCAATGGTTCATGGTATGGCTTGTCAGGGAGCTCATGAGAGAAGGGCAGAGCATGGCAGCTTAATGCTTGTATCCACTGGCCAAATCATGGTTGTCAGTTAACATAGATATGTCTGGTCATTGTGATCCTTTGGGGCTGTGCTCTAATCAAGAAGATCATGGCTGGAATGATGTCAATATATAGTTTAGAGCATACATAAGAAATAGTAGAAGGGATTAAGCTTGATTACTTGTATATAGAAGTGTAATGTAAAGCCGTAACAATCCGCAATAGGAACCAATTGATCCCCACTAATTGAAATACAAAAGAGAGCATAACCCTTTCTCAGAATTTTTACAAAACAGACTAATCAGCTCAATGCTACATTAAATAATCAATGAACTGTTTTAATACAAATTTAGTAGACAAGTGTTTAAATAAACTTCTTTGAAGCAGACTGTAGTCCTGTTTGAAATAAATGGAGTCTAAACCTTCCCCTGGCTTTCTCTTCAACGTAAATTTGTTTAGGATAACTTTACTATTTTAATCTATTTTTGTGGGTTTTTAATAAACATGTTGCTACTTTTAAACACTGTGAAAGTGGGAATCTTCCCCAGCAAGACTTGTTTTTGATTGTCAAGAGATGGCAGGAAGAATGTGTTCCTGTGCATCCATAACTGAGGGGAAGTAACAGTGAAATCTGTGGTGCTTCATCTGAGTAATGCTATATGGGCATCTGGTAATCTGGAAGAAGTACTCAGCTAACTGCTAACACTGCTGCATATGGTAACCTGTCCTATTTTTTCATCAGATAAACAGATTGACCTGAGTACTGTGGACTTGAAGAAACTGAGAGTTAAAGAACTGAAAAAGATACTAGATGACTGGGGTGAAACATGTAAAGGTTGTGCAGAAAAATCAGACTATATTCGGAAAATCAATGAACTGATGCCTAAATATGCACCAAAAGCAGCCAGTTCCCGGACAGATCTCTGACCATCCAAGCGGCCTCTAGCACATTAGCAAGTGACACACAACTATGTTAATCTTTCTATTTTCTTTCCTGGAAAGTTGTTTTTGTAACTTATTTAACTGGGTTTCAACTGTCAAATCGGAACATTTCTTCCACTGTTGGTTCAACTGCCTTGTCATGTCTCAAGTTTTTATTTCTCGTCTGATTTATGTTTAAAAATTGACACATGTATGGGATTTTTAAATAAACATTATGAAATCCAGTGTCAGCTAATATAAGAGAAGCAGTACAGGTTCAGTGGCAAATCAGGTCCTTAGAAGTTCAGTCCGGCACTGAATACAAGGAAGGTGGGTACCTTTCCAGCACTGTTTAATAGCTGTATTGATGGTGGTCTGCGAAGCAGCCCTACAGAGGTGTTTGCTTGCTCATGCATAGTGTAAAACTAGGCATAAGGACATGAATATCCACATATGGCCTACGTTCTGAATATTGTGTGCGCCAGGGGAGCATTCTGTTCTGTCACATGTTGAAAACAAGTTCTGTATAGGAAATTAAACACATTCAGTTAAATTGGAGTTAAACATCTGAGGACCTGGATTAGGGCCAGACATACGGGCAGGATTAGTGGTGATGCTTATATGTGTGCCCATGTTCACACATACCCAGTTTTTCCCTACACATTAGCAGGTAAACATACCGCTTGTATGACCTGAGTGCCCACCCTAGTGATAGTTGTCACTTTGTGCAGATTAGCTATGTGAATTTTACAGTGTTACTTCAGAGCCAGGTGGGCTGGGCCATATTGTTTGAAAATGTGGACTGTTACATTTGAACAGGATAATAGCATCATCTTATAAAATGCTAGCTGGCACTAACTAAAAGTTAAAAAGAAGGTTGGCACCCAAGCTAATGGGCACCATCTCTGTTAGTTTGTCCAAGCTCATTAGTTCTATACAATTGCTATTGCTGGTGAGCGTCCTCCATAGAAGGGAGCTTTTCCTCTGCCCCCCCAATCAGAAGTAATGTAACACTATCAGCATTAAGCACTACATAAATCAAGAGTTAGGCCTGCAAGTTATATTTCAGCTCCCACTGGCACTCAAAAGTCTGTCATTAATATATATTCCTGTAAAACCCAAGTAACTTTGACAGTAGCTTCCAACTTGTTTACTTACTAGTATTAGTTTTGCGTACAAGGTCCAGTCATGTTCTGCCATACAAAGGTTCTATATTACTGTATGATAGTCTGTGTTAATGGAACACAATTTATTGTATCCTCCCAAACCTGCTCCATTTTGTGGAGGGCCAGGGATTCTTGTTGCATGAGTATATGTCCAAAATATTTTGCAGAGTCTAGGGCTAATCATAAGGCAGATAGATGATAAGGACTCTTGTTCTTTATAAGATCTGACAGATGTCTGAGTGCCAGTTTAAATAATGAAGCTATAATCCTATGCACATTAACAGTGCAGTTTAGATGAACAGAATTTAAGTATGCACTGTTTTGACATGTTTTATAAAGCTTCTAACAATATCACAGAAGTGTCAAAATAATGAAGCAGCAAGGTGGTTTTGAATGTGCTCAGGTTTCCTTGAATATTATGAAATAATGGGATTATCAAGATACGGCACAAATACAGCAGTGTTCCTTTCTTTCAATAGCTGGCTTTAAACTATGGCTGAGGAATCAGTATCCTTCTACAAGTTATTTAAGTATTCTCCCTCATCTCTACTTAGTAGCCAGTGCTTGGGCTGATAAAGGCTGGAAGTTTGACAAGTGGGACATCACACATCCTTTTTCTCTCCCTTAAATTATTGTGTTTTGCTTGCACATGGCCCTCCTAAGTACATAATACTAACTACAAGTTGAGTTTCCCTTATCCAGAATTCCAAAATATTCCAAAAACCAAAACTTTTCCCATGGGTGGCTGAGATAGTGACAACTATGCTTTCTGACACAAACTTTTTAAATGCACAAAATTATTTAAAATATTGTATTAACGTACTACAGGCTGTGTGTATAAGGTGTGTATATGGAGATTGTCGCACTACACTTAAAGCCTTGCTATTCCACAATAGGAATATTTGGCTGCCTCCTGTTGCATTCTGGGGTTTGCACTTTAGGCAGGAGTATTTTGAATATCCAGCCAGTGAGCTTTTAGGGCTTACTGAACTATAAACCCTAAAATGCAACAGGAGGCAATCATAGTGGAACAGAAATGCTTTAAGAGTGTAGTGTGATAATCTCTGTAGAAACAAATGAATTTTGTGTTTAGACTTGGGCCCCATCTCCAAGAAATCTCATGTATGTATATGCAAATTCAGGTATTCCAGTAAATAAATGACATCTGAAATCCCAAACACTTCTGGTCCCCAGCATTTTGGATAAGGGAAACTCAAGCTGTGTTTGGTTTGTCAGAGTGAAAGCAAGAGGCCTCCTGTGCCTTTGGCGATGGAGCAGGTGAGCCAGCCTGGTGTAGCGGTTTACTTGGAGGACTGGAGATCCAGGTTTGATTGCCAGCTCATGAATGGAAACCTGCTGGGTGACCTTGGATGAGTCACACTCTCTCAGCCCCAGCTAGGTTCGCCTTAAGATCCCCACTGAAGACACAACAACAAGAGGACATTTTGGCAAGTGTTGCTTGTTCCCTGGTTGCATGACAAGCAACTCCTGCTGAAATTCCATCTTCTACAACTATCACAGCCCTCTCCACTCCACCAAATGCATCTGAGGAAGTAGACTGAAGCCTCGGAAAGCTCCTGCTGCCAATTCCTTTCTTTCAGTGAGTCTCAAAGGTGCTATAGGATCTCTCTACAGATGGAGATGGCTATATCTTTGAAAGCCCTCCAGTTTTCACTCATTTGGCCGCTTGGACCCTTCCTTAGGGCTAAAAACCCGCTCCTCCTTGTGGTGTGCCTTCAAGCTGTTGGCGACTTAGGAGGGTTGCAGACTGCCAGAAATAGTGCAAATTGAGTCCACTTTTAGGGTTAGGGAATCATGGGAAGTGTATTTTATTGTGGCACCAGAGCGCTCTGACAGAAGGCTCAATGTCTCAGGAAAAAAAAACAATTCCCATGATTCCCTAGCACTAACCCTAAAAGTGGACTCAATTTGCACTATTTCTGGCAGTCTGCAACCCCCCTTAGTCTCGGCAAGATTTGTTCAGAGGAGGTTTTGCCATTGCCATGGTCTCTGAGGCTGAGAGAGTGTGACTTATTGCCCAAGGCCTGTGAAAGGCAGTTTCCATGGCAGAGGCGGGAATGTAAACCCTGGCCTCCAGAGAGTCTCCAGCGCTCAAGACCACTACTAGGCCACACTGGCTCCCTTCACAAAAAACAGCCGCCTTTAGAGCAGGCCTGAGCCTGAGGCTTTCTGGGAAGCTGCCCACAGGAAGCAGCAGCAGCAGCAGCGCCGGCCCTGCGCTTCTCCCCTCCTCCTCCTCCTCCTCCTAGCCCCAAAGCCCTTCAGGGGAAGACGAAGGGAGCTCCTTTTCTTTCTGGGAGCCAGTGCTGGAATCCCCATTTTGGGGCACAAAGAACAGGAGGAGGAGGAGGAGGAGGCCTGGCACAGAGCCGGAGCGCGAAGAGGATCCCCTCAGCCAGAAACGCCGGAGGCCTTTTGTCCGCCGCCCCCACCCGTCCCCCGCTCGCTCCGGGCCCCCTCCCCTCTCCTCACGCGCGTCACTTCTGGGCGGGGACGCGGGATGATGACGTGAGAGGCTCGTACGGCGCGGCAGCGGGGCCGAGCCGCCCTCTTCCTTCGTCCCCTTTTGTCCAAGATGGCAGCCGCTGCCGCCGCCGCCGCCGCCGCGGCCGGAGGCGCCTCCTCCTGAGCCTTGGGCCCGGAGCCATGAAGCGGGGCAGCGAGAGGGATTCCAGCCCGGCCGGGTCCGGGGCCCCTCGGGGCGCCTCCTCCTCTTCCTCCTCCTCCTCCTCCGCCAAGAGGCCGCGGGAGAGGGAGCGGGAGAGGGACGGGGGCGGAGGGAGCAGCAGCAGCAGCCGTCGGGGCCCGCACCGGAGCTCCGGGGGCGCCTCCTCCTCCTCCTCCTCCGGCGCCTCCTCGTCCCGAAGCAGCCGAGACAAGGCCTCCGCGGGAGGATCCGGCTCCGGCTCCGGCTCCCGCAGCCACCGCGGGGAGGAGAGGCCCGGGGGAGGCGGCGGTAGCGGCGGCGGCGGCGACTCCAACCACCGCGCGGCCTCCTCCTCTTCCTCCTCCTCCTCCGCCGCCGCTGCCTCCGCTGTCGCCAGGAGCAGCAGCAGCAGCAGCAGCCAGGCCGCCCTCTCCTCGGCCTCCTCCTCCTCCTCCTCCTCGGCCCCTCCGCCGCCGCCGCCTCCTCCTCTGGCGCCGCCTCCTCCTCCGCCGCCGCTTCCCTCTTCATCCTCCTCGTCGTCGTCGTCGTCGTCTCGGGCCCTGGGGGTCGGGAAGGCCAAGGTCCCCTCGGTGGTGGCCCCTTCACTGCTCCTGGGCGGCCCTCCTCCGGTGGTGGCCCCTTCTCTGCTCCTGGCCCCGGGGCTGGGCCTCTCGGCGGTGGCGGCTGCGGCGGCTGCGGGGCTGGCGGGGCTGGCGGGGGAGCCCCCGGGGTCCAGCGAGTACAAGACCCTCTTGGTGAGCGGCCTGGGCCCGGCCCTCCCCGACCAGCTCCTGGAGGACGGCCTCTTCCGCCAGTTCCAGCGGTTCGCCAGCGGCGGGGCCAGCGACATTAGCGTCAAGCTCTCCCACACGCCGGAGCTGGGCCGGGTGGCCTACGTCAACTTCCGGCACCCGGCGGACGCGAGGGACGCCCGACGCCACGCCAGGGCCCGGCAGCTGCTGCTCTTCGACCGACCGCTCAAGGTGGAGCCGGTGTACCTGCGAGGGGGGCGACGGAGCCGCACGCCCCCGCCGGCCCCGGCCCCCGAGCCCCTGGCCTTCCTGCCCCCCATCCATGGTGTCTACCCCTACAAGCAGAGGTCGCTCTCCCCCGTCGCCAGCCCCTTGCTGAGGGAGCCCAGGCCGCGGCACGCTCAGGCCGCGGCGGCGGCCTTCGCCTTGGAAGCGGTCGCCCTGGGGCTCTCGCGGGAACGGGAGAGGGTGCTGGACTACTACGGGCTGTACGATGAGCGGGGCCGGCCCTACGGCTACCCCCTAGTAGCCGAGGAGGACCTCATGCCGGAGGATGACCAGAGAGCGACCAGAAATCTCTTCATCGGCAACCTAGACCACAACGTCTCTGAGGTGGAGCTGAGACGGGCCTTTGAGAAGTACGGCATCATTGAGGAAGTGGTGATCAAGCGCCCGGCACGGGGCCAAGGTGGCGCCTATGCCTTCCTCAAGTTCCAGAACCTGGACATGGCGCATCGCGCCAAGGTCGCCATGTCTGGCCGGGTTGTTGGCAGGAACCCCATCAAAATTGGCTACGGGAAAGCCAACCCCACAACCCGACTCTGGGTGGGCGGTCTGGGTCCGAGTACTTCTTTGGCAGCCCTCGCTAGGGAATTTGATCGCTTTGGTAGCATTAGAACTATTGACTATGTGAAGGGGGACAGTTTTGCTTATATCCAGTATGAAAGTTTGGACGCTGCCCAGGCTGCGTGTGCACAGATGAGAGGCTTCCCTTTGGGTGGGCCGGACAGAAGACTGCGAGTGGATTTTGCCAAAGCTGAGGAGGCCCGCTACCCTCAGCAGTACCAACCTGCCCCACTGCCTGTTCACTATGAATTGCTACCTGAAAGCTACAGCAGACACAGGAGTCTAGAGCAAGACTTAAGGGTCAGAGACAGGACTCCTCCTCATCTTCTCTACTCAGACAGAGAAAGGGGCTTTCTTGAGGCTGATTGGGCTAGTCCTGTCAAAAATGCAGAGCGCAGAAATAATTTGGAGACCTATAGTCGGTCAGCACGTAGCCGGAGCGGAGAACGTTGGGGCAGCGACAGCGACCGCAGTATGCTTAAGCCTTGGGAGGAAAGGCGTAAACGCCGCAGCCTTTCCAGCGACCGTGGGAGAGCCACCACCCACTCACCGTATGAGGAGAGAAGCAGGACAAAGGCTGGTGGGTCAGCTGTCGACCGGAGCCCAGATCGGGTCCGGAAGGAGAACCACACCACTGAGTCCACTGCAGAGAAAGAACAGAATAACTCCCTCCAGAACAATCGGCATGCATCAGAGGAGAAACCTCATCGTGAAACATCCGATCCTCCTCAGCCTAAAAAAAGGGACAGTGAACGCAATCATCGAACTGGTGAGTCTGAATCAAAGACCCATGAAGAGTCCAAATCTGAAACCAAGAAACTAAAAAGCTTGTCAGATTATGCCCACACGCTGCAGCTTGCCTGGAATGGGCAACTTGTCCTGAAGAACAGCTGCTTCCCTACATCTATGCACATCCTTGAAGGGGACTTGGGAGTCATCAATGGGCTTCTGAAAGACCACTTGTCTGGTGGCAAGCTAACACAGCTCAAGATTGCGCAGAGACTCCGGCTTGATCAGCCCAAGCTGGACGAAGTAACTCGACGGATCAAGCAAGGAAGCCCCAATGGCTACGCTGTGCTGCTGGCTACCCAGGCTACTCAAGGAGCAGGCGCTGAAGGGACCTTTCCTGCCGTGGAGCCTGGCTTGCAAAGGCGGCTTCTCAGGAATCTGGTCTCTTACTTGAAACAAAAACAGGCTGCTGGGGTGATCAGCCTTCCTGTGGGAGGGGCAAAGGGCAGAGACAGCACAGGCATGCTTTATGCTTTCCCTCCTTGCGAATTTTCCCAGCAGTATCTCCAGTCCGCACTAAGAACATTGGGAAAGTTAGAGGAAGAACATATGGTGATAGTGATAGTCAAAGATACTGCCTAGTATTTACTCTCTCTTGTCTCCTCTCTTCCTCCTTTCTCTGATTCCATGTTTCTTTGTCTCACACAGCCTGGTTCCTTTTAAGGCCAATTATTTTGAGTGAGGCCCCAAAAGCCCTCCAACAGAATTCTACAATTTTGTTAGCTTCTAATTAATTTTAATACCATTTTAATGAATCCCATTTATTTGTTTTTAATACGTGACACTGTCTGCTGTGTTCTTATTTTTTTAAATGTATGGAAAGTTGTCAGTAAAGCCTTGTTCACTGATGGATTTTTAACTTTGTGCAGTGTCCTGGTTTCTGTAGTCCGCCAGGCAGGCTCTGTGCTCCAGTAGATGCAGCTAGTAACTACATTTCTTTCAGTTTCTAACGGCACTTCTTTCTATTGCTGTTCAACAATATGCCAGTTTTTGTGCTTTTTGATTTTCTCTCAATGTTGAAGCCTGGTTGCTTCGTTCCTCAATAGTTAATACCAGATTTTAAAAAATAATGAGAAGGTAATATAGCCTTGATTAGACCAGCCTTTTTGTGGTAGGTGAGAACTTTTAAGGTGGTCTTAACCAAAGAGCAGCCCTGTGGAGCTTAAATGTTTAGTCCAGCCCCCAGCACCTCTACATTAAGACACAAAGCACCTTGAATTTTCCCCCTCCTCCTCTTTTCTGTGTTGACTGTTGGATGGATTATAATTGCAAATTCAAAGCCGTTCCTGTTAATAGCTGTGGGGTTCTCAGGAAGACAAATAACCAGGCACTTGAGTGGGACCTGATAACAAAATCTAAATGATTATGTTGTTGAGTTCCTTCATCACAAAAATAAAAACATGACAAGGTTACCTGCTTATAGTGTGTGTGTACTGTACTATGCATAATGCAGTTCACTCCAACCCACCCCACGAAATACACAGCAGGTTTAGGCAGTAGATGTACTACCTAAAAATCCTTCCAGTTCAGAAAATGGCAATCTTACACATGATGTTCGCAATGGGACAACCAGCTCAGTACAGAAAATATGCATAGAAACAGGGGCAGTAAAAGCACATTATCTAATTGGCCCCATATAGTAGAAATCACAACTATCAGGGGATTCATGTATGTACTTGCAGCAGAATATACTTCTGTCAGACATGACTATGTATGCAGGCTATGGTTTTGTGAAGTGACCCTCAGGTAAAAAGAATGAAGTGTGGATTGTAAATTATAAGGTGGAGTGTGTTTATGCTGTGGTAAAACCATCCCACATTCTACACTAGGGTAACTCCACTTGTGTCTTAAGTTATGCAATTAATAAATAGATGTATGCATATTCTCTTAGCTTGCACAATTCTCTTTCTAATCTTGCTTTTCAAGGAATTGGCAACATTAAGAATGCTTAGGTTGGATAACAGAAAAATTTATTCAGAGTTTAGCAGCCCATGAGCCCATGCAGCAGTCACATGAACTGTACAGGATATTAATTGCAATCAACCCTGTACAGCTCCAGCCTGGCTTCTGAGATTTTACCATCTCTGCTCCATTTAATTTTAGGCAACTAAAGTCTGTTCTCATACAGTGAAGTTAGGGTAGCAGACACACGAAATTCAGCTCATCAGATGTGAGAGAAAGTGTTTAAAATGGCTTGCAGAAGAATGTTGGCAGTCCACAGCCTAAACAAAGTTATTCTGAAAAGTTTGGGCCTATCTCACAGCAACTAGTTTAGGACTTAGATGTTAGATATGTAAATGCTGGTTTCTTGCCAGATTTTGGTAATAGCTGTCAGACTTTGTCTACAGATCTGAATTAAATTTGGCCCAAAATTGCAGCAATGAAGACTTGTCAAAATACAAATTGCTAAAGTGGAGTAAAGAATTCTCTGTATAGAAGATTCTACTAAATCCCACCATATTAGACCTCCATCCAGTGGATGCTGGCATACTGGAACAAGGTGACATATTGGGGAGCATCAGTCACACTGATGTATGATACAGGCAAGTCAACAAAACCACAAAGGGTCAAGAAGACATTTCTAAATGCCTCCAGATCTTAAAAAGGAACTGGTTTGTTTGCTTCTGAATAGCTTTTTATAAATTTCCAGAAAAGGTCTGAACTTGGAGAAATACACACATGAACAGCTAAAGAGGCAGTTTTTCACTAGATTTCAATCATTCCTAAATACCTTTCACCTTACCAGTGTTATTAGTGCAGCTAATTGATAAACACACTGTTGAGTTTGTCTCATTTATTTTAAAAAAATTAATCAGAAAAAGAATAGATGCTTTAAACTGAAACAGGAAAATTTGGGGATGAACAAAATGTTTCCACCAACAAATTTCACTGGAAGTCTTAAGTGCAGGCAAAATAGTCATGAATCATCTTGATTTTTTAAAGCACCTGCCAGCTGATACAGGGTACATGTATGTAGGCAGTCTTCACAAATATGAATAAATCAATCTAGTTATCTATAAGGTGGGAGACAGATGAGTAAATTTAAAATTATTCATGGACACCTTAAGTTTTCATAGCTGTGATGTCTGCACAGTCCTTGTGGGTATATTTTAAGAATCATTTTCCAATAGGAGTTGAAGAAGAGTACCCCTCTCAACTCTCGGAACTGTTTGCTCACATGAAAATTAAGAAAGAAGCCCCCCCTCTGTTCTGATCACATAAATGCAGCTGTGATTCTTGTATAAATAACATATCCTGTGGCACAGAAAATAGCTTGAAGAGTTGGAGATCCAGCAAAGCCAGCAAATGATGCTACAGTGGCTCAAGGCTATGAACAGACAGGACTTGAGTTTTATTTTATTTATTTTTTTAATAAATACAATTTACATTAAAGAAAAAGGCCTTCGATTTGCAGTTTTCACACACAGGGCAGAAGGGAAGGGAGGGAGATTTAAAAATTTCAATCACAAAAAAGGATGGGATGGCATGAGGGGGAACTTATTGATGAGTCCTTCATCTCCAGCAACGGCAGGTTCTGAACAGGACCTCCAGCCTTCCACTGGGGCAATACAGCCAGAAGTCTCAGGAGGCTTTGGACAGGACAAAAGGCATTTGACCCAAAAATGAACATTTCACAGCAGGTAGCAACATCTCTATTAAAAAATTATATGCAAAATAAAAACCACTTATCCATGGTTTTGCAATCCATGATTCATTTTCTCCCACCCTTCTCTTTTCAATAAAAATGCCCTTTTTGATATTTTAAACTTTTTTCTCCCCCAGAAATTTATCATGGTGACTAAATATTATGAGGATACACATCTGTACCCTCTTTACAACATCTGCCTGTTTTTTTTTTAATCTTTTTATTTGTTTCATATAAAACTATTTCTGTTCTTTAGGAAAGAACTTTATACAAAGAAAATATACTGTGTAATATCTTCAGAAGTCTCCATGGAGAGGAGAGTCTTGTCTCATCCTAAAAACCAAAAAATAAAATAAAAGCCCCTGGTCTTTGTAGGGAGGGTCTGGTCATGTCAGCCGCCTGTTTCTATCATCTGCAAGATCGGAAAAGCTGGAGTTCTTTAGATGTTCTCCCAAGAATTACAATCTGAGAGGGTGCACAGTATCGCCTCCTGATTTGGTCTCCTGGCTTCTGAGACGAGAGCTTTCCTGCTGCCAGCATCTTGTAGGATGGTCACTTCTCATTCATTCAGAGACAAGATTATGTCATCTTCCAAATCCAAATTATCTGAGCTGTCAGCTAGAAAGGGGACAAATAGATTATTTGAACAATGTAAAGCTTCCAGTGTCAAAAAGATGCCAACCAGGGAGATCGGTTCCAAACCAAAGACCATCAGAACCACCCACGGACAGCAGCAATATGTTCACCTAGCAAAAACCAGTCAGGCCAAAATTTACCAGATGAGGATCTTGCCCTGTTAGCCAGGTCCAACTTTTCAGGAAGGCAATTTCCAAAGACACACCATGGATATAAGATTATGCCCATGATTTGATTATTATATTGAAAAGGTAAACAAGATAAAATCTCAAACCTGTAAAAGGACCAAACTATATAAACTGTTTTACACTTAGCACCCAAACAAATCTGAAGCACATAAGTAAAGCCTACAGCTATGCTTATGAAGGGAAATCTGTAATGGTACGAACAACCTGAAAAGCAGGCAGCACACTCATTCCCTGCCCTGACAGACAGTGCCCTTTCTAATACCAGACAGTATGGGGCAGGTAATGCTTACTGCTATCTTTGTCCAAAGGCAACAGCAGTTAGATGATGCCCTGCATGTGAACTCAGCTGCAGAGAGGACGAGATTTTTCCCCCTTCCCTGTTTCAAGACTCAGGAAGGAGGATGAAGCGGGGGTTTAGACATTGGTTCATACACAAGTTTAAGAATTATTTAGTGTGTCTGGCCAAATGGATTCTGTCCCATTCCTTGTCTCCCAACAGAGAACTTCATAGCCTAGATATCAGAAAGTTACTTGAATATTGAAATATGACAGGATACAGAAAAATGTTTGTGGATTGTCACGCAAACACTGCCTTACAGGATTAGGGGAAGTGATGTTACACTGGCGTAGGATTCAAACGTGCTCGATTTCGTCTGATTAACATTGTCAGAAGACTACTGCCAAGGACAGCAGATCTAAGCATGGTAATTGCACTTAACACCAATGGGCCCTTCGTATCCCCTGGGAATTGGTTCCAGGACCCCACCCTCCATGGATACCAAAACCATGGATGTCCAAGTCCCATTACATACAACGGCATAGTAAAATGATCTTTCTTATATAAAATGGCAAAATCATTGGGTGCTTTTTGGAATTAAAAAATATATATTTTCAAGCTGTGGATGGTTGAATCTGTGGATGCAGAATATGTAGATACAGAGGACCAACTGTACTCAAAAACACTCTTCTAGTTATGTCCGATTATTACAATACTAATTTGGGGAAGGCTTTCCCTGCATTCTAGTTTTACTTTAATTTCTGCAAGGGGGGATTACCAAGATTGAGGCCTCCTGTCCTTTGCATAGGAAGCTTTTATACAACTGACATAATCCCAGCCCTGCTCTGGAACTTTTATAATGAGCATGAGCAGAATGAGACCAGGCAGCACACTCCAAAACAGATTCAGGTGTGAAACTCTGGACTTGTCCAATACCTCTTTCCTTCAACAACTTTCTGCACTTTAGTTTGTATGTCACTAAAACAAGCCACATTAAAACCTGCTGTCTGGATATAGCAAGGCCAAGTAGAGAACTAGAACTGCATTGCATGTTTTTTGTATGGCATCTACGGCAGTGTAGCATTCAAAGCAGCACTTCTTCCTTGGTAAACTGGTTGGTATCACACTAAAAGAAAACTCAAGGAAGAGAGAGCAAAACATCCAAGTTAGTGTTCAGGCTCATGGCTCTACTTCCACCGCATGTGTGGGTTTGTCCTAGACAAAATGGTGTTTCTTCAGCAGTGTAAAGGTCAGAATCCTGGAGAAATAAATTAAAAAAACACATTAATCAGCAGGACAGAATTCTAAAGGTTTTAATATCCACAGGGGAGGACTTTCTCTCAGTCCTGCACTGGCTTGCTTGGTGAGGACATAGAAGAAGTCTTTCTTGGTGGCTGCTCCCAGCCTCTGGAACGCCCCACCATGAGAGGCTAGGCTGACTCCTTCCCTGCCTTCCTAATGCTATCAGGCAAAGACCTTTTTGGTTAAGCAGGCTTTTAACATGTAATTGCTCACAGGGATGCTTCTTATGAAACAAGGTTGCTTTATTTTTTGAACTTTTGTATGCTCTTCAAATGATTTTATACTGTTTTTAATGGTTTACATCAGGGGTAGGCAACCTTTTTGAGCTGGGGGCCGGGTTGCTGTCCCTCAGACAATTGGGGGGCCGAAGCACCAAAAATAAATAAATAAATAAATAAATAAATAAATTTTTTTAAAAACATTTTTTAAATATGCATGCACACTCTCTCAGCCCCAGAAAAGCCATGGCAAAACCCCTGTGGAGATTTTGCCAAGAAAACCCCAAGAACAAGTAATAACAACAATAATCAATATCATCATGGCGGGCGGCGGCAGTGGCGGTGGCAGGACCGTCCTGGGGCCGGTCCAAAGGCCTCGGGGGGGGGCGCATCCAGCCCCCGGGCCTTAGGTTGCCTACCCCTGGTTTACATTTTTCATTGTTGTTTTATTTTATTCTTTCTCTGAGCCATCATGGAGAAAGGTGGCATATAAATGAAATAAATAATATTAACAAAGAGCTTTCCTTTTCCAGATGGAGTCCTTAATGACATTGTCAAGAAAGCTTGTTGAAAAGAAGAACAAAAACTCCTGTCAGAGCACCAGCTGAAGAAGCCCAGGCAGGTGAAGCTGTGCAGCGCAATGCAGGCACAGTGGAGAACTTTGCCCAGGGCTCTCCGAGAGCAGTTATTAAGGAAGGCTCACATAAGGAAGAACATGACAAAACCATATTTGAGAAGTACTAATTCTGGTAAAATAACATGGAAGAGGAGAGAGAACAATACATTATTCACCATGAGACACAATGTGGTCAGGATTTAAGACTCACTGAAGGTGAAATGAAGGATGTTTTTTTTTGCAAGAGGTACACCAACATGCTTGAATTTTAAGGCAGATAAAGCTCTCATTAAAACAATAACACATATATTAATATTACACACCAATTTCAAATAAGAGATCAAGTGTAGAGTAAGATCCCCTACTGCATGGTAAGTTTTGATACAATGATTATGCATGTGTATTCTTTACATGGCTTAATTTAACATGACTTTCTCAAGGCTTCTGACATTATCTCATTATCAGTCACTCAGTCCATTCCTCTCTATCCCATTTGTTGTTGTGTGCCTTCAAGTTGTTTCCAACTTATGGAAACCCTAAGGTGAATTAATCAATATTTTCTTGGCAAAATTTGTACAGTGGGGGTTTGCCTTTGCTCTGCTCTAAGTGCACGTGTGAGGCTGAGTGTGACTTGCCCAAGGTCACCCAGTGGGTTTCCATAGCTGAGCAGGGACTCAAATCCTGGTCTACAGAGTCATGGTCCAACACTCAGCCAAACTCACACTTATTAAGATAGACTTGTAACTCACTAAGGGGGGATGCACACGGGCTAAAAGGATTGATTTGGGGTTGACCTGAAGGTATGGTCTTTAGATGACGCACACCGAAAAAGCGCCCCCTACCTGCTTCTTCCTGTGAAAGTGCGCTTCAAAAAGGAGCCCAATTTTTTTGCTCCTTCTGAAAACATGCACACTTTCAACAGTACGTTGGGATACAGAGACGGAGGTACGGCAGAAATAAGGGCACCCGAGAGCAAAAAGACGCCGGTGTAAATGCACGTGTACAGGTGCGCCGCATTTAGAGCTGCCCTTGCGGAGCATGCGGCCATTGAAAAGGCTTCAAATTAAAGCGTTTTTAGGGTTCAGGTGTGGGCAAACCGCTGCAGGTGCATCTGCTTCAAACCCTAGATCTAACCCTAATTCACAGTGTGCATGCACCAGAGCTAGAAGGTGAAACTTGCTACTGGATGTTACAGTGTTAAAGAGATAAAGGGAACGTTTCACTTTTAAGCTGGACCCCCACACACATTCCAGTGCCATTTTCCCAGTGCAACTTTTGCCAGCTGCAGACCTCCACAGCTGCCCACTTCGGGGCTCCTCTCGCCCACAGCAGGAACATGGCAGAGCCATCCACAAGCGGAGAGCCAAAAAGAGGGAGAGGGACATCGTGGACCCATGCGGAAATGGCCGACCTCATAGTTCTGTGGTTGCAGCCACACATTTTGGAGAAATTGAGAAATTCCTTCTTGAATGCCGACACATTAAAGAGTTGACACAAGCCATGAGGGCAAAGGGCCACCAATGCACCCGGGAGGAGTGTCGTCGGAAGACCAAAAACCTCAGGTCCAATTACAAGAAGTTTAGGGATCACAAGGCCAAAAGCGGACTGGGTCCCTCCTCCATGCCCTTCTACAAGGAATTCCATGCCTTCCTCGCCAGGGACAGCAGCATATGGCCCTGCAGAATATGCACCAGCAGTGAAGTCGTGAGGGTCCCAGTGGGCCAGCCAGCCAGAGCAGAAACCATGGGCGACATCTCTGAGGGAGAATGTGCCCAGGAGCTTTTGCCCCCTCAAGATAAGATGTGCCAGGGGCCCTGGGAAAGGGTGCAGGGGACAGCACTAGGGTGGCTACAGGGCAGAGATGACCCCATCCCTTGTCATTTTTAGATGATCAGAAGGAACACCCCAACTCAGATGAGACATCCTGCAGTCAGAGGGCTATGGACAACTTTGCCATAAGACCACCGTCCTGCGCTTCTACATCTTCCACCAGCAGGCCACCATCTCATACTTCACAGTGGAGCACTGTATCTTCCAGGATCAGTAGCCACCGTGACTGCTCCCCTGTCCCATGGACAAGTACAGCACTCAGCGATGATGAGAGCGAGGGTGAGGAGAGGGCAGGTCCTGGAAATTCACCCAGCTGATCAACCAGGTCCAGGCTGCACACGGTAAATTCCCTGTTATGATAAAAAATGCATTCCGTCGCATGTACACCTGAACTCCAAAAAAAGCAAAGCAATTTGTATGGCTTTTGTGATGTTTTCTGCATAGATTCGCAGGTTTGCAGAATTCCCCCCCCCCCCCGGCACACTGCTTTCACACCTTAGAATGTGGGGGTGGGGGCGTGGAGGAACGTTTGCCTGTGTGTCTCATTCCCATGTCCCTCGCATGACCACCATCTGCATGTATTGTGTGCCTACACAAACCTCCCTGGCATGTACCTCTCCCCTCCTCCCTGATATGTGCGGGAGATGTTGTGTGTGCAAACGGTGCCCTCTGCCATATATGTCCCAAAATGAGAAGCAGCACGATAGAGAGAGGAGGATGAGGATGAAACAGCTAATGCCAGAGCTGCAATGCCACCGGCAACCCGCCTGGCTGACATCAGATGGAAGAGGACATGTCGCTCAACAGCTGCAGCAAATATGAGTGCCCAGCAGCAGTTCATGGAACACAGCATAGAACAAATGGACAAAGCCCTAGAACAGGATGAACGTTCCTATCAGCTTGCTGAACATTGCTATCAGCTAAGGCAGAGCGAGAGAGGGATCGGAGGGAGCATCAGCAACGCATGGCCCATGAGCAGTGGTGTATTGCTGACTACCTACAACTGCAGACCAGTCTGCTGGCCCGAACTGTGGATGTCATAGGGGGGCCCCAGAGGGCCATTGGTGGCAGGGGGAGGGTGTGCAGAAGGTGGAAGAGGGAGGGGGATCCCCTAGAGGCCAGCAGGAGGTGGCTGTGGTGGTAGGCAGAGGAAGGAGGGGTCACTCTCCATCCCTGGATGTCGAGGGTGATGTGGGCAGAGGGAGGAGGGAGAGGTGTCCACCCATGGAGGATGAAGCTGGTGGGGGGGCAGAGGGAAGAGGGAGAGGTGTACACCCATGGAAGATGAAGCTGTGAGGAGGGCCAGAGGGAAGAAGGAGAGGTGTCCACCCATGGAGGAGGAGGCTGCTATGGAGGTGGAGATCATTGAGCAACACTCTGTAGAAGAGTCTAGCAGCCTTTTCAGCAGTGATGTGGCAGTGCCGCCGCCCACTCGCTGCCCACAAAGGCAGAGATCAAGTAGAGGGGGATGGAGATGTTGCGATGATCACCACTAAGTACCGAGGCAGCCATTGCCAACTACTCCCTACTGTGCCCACCTCACTGCTTGCCACCGCCACTGCACACTATGCCCACCCCACTGATGCTGCTCACTGGTTTCCTGTAGGGATCCTTCGATGAACCTACATACCTTCGCATAAAATGTCAGGCGCCGTTTAAAAATGAGTTTATTCATAAAAACTGGCTATTGCTGAACCTGCGTACATGCGCAGATTACGTAATATTTTTTAAAAAATAAATTTTTCTTTTGATGAAAAAAGAATCAATCAACTATTTACAATAATCAACAAATGGGGGAAGGGGTGGGGAGTATTTACAAAGGAGAGGGGCAATTACAATGGGGGAAGAAGGGGAGGTAGGAAGTATGTACAAGGGGAAGGGGAGGGGAAGGTGCTTCAGGGATGGGGAGAGGGAGGTGGGGTTGGGGGAATGCCAAGGTGGTGCATGATGAGTGCCAAGGAGTTGTTGACAAGTACCAACTGCTCCTCCAAGGCAGCCATCCTTTGTTCCAGCTGTCGATCTACAAGGGAAAAGAAAAAAGTGTGGTTAGGAGGTTGCTCTTCACCCCATCACCCAATGCTACAGTCAGGGTTCCTACCCCCGCCCCGTAACTTCCTCCCTCTGTATCCCTGCTATTCTTACCCCACTCAAGGTCCTGGTCCCGAATGGTCTGGATGACTGCCAGGCGGGCAACACCAAGGGGACCTTGATATGCTCCACCTGGCGGTCGGCGACCTGGCCCTGCCTCCTCCTCCTCAGCAGGTCTGCCTGTGAAAGGAAAAAAGACACCATTTAGGAATGCAGCATGGAAAGAGGTGGGGAGGGGAGGAACAGGAATGCCATGGAGGCCGCAGTTATGCAGCCATTACCCCTCCCCTCGGGGACCTCCCTTCGGCCATGGGAGGCTGGTGTGGCTGCAGAGGGATGGCAGGGGCTCCCTCTGCACGGGCCTCCCTGGCTGGCCCGGCTTCTCTCTCAGAGGAGGAGGGGGAACCAGCAGGGTCCCTCCTCCTCCATCCCTGTCGCCGCCTCTGCCACACGCCTGCATTTGGAGAGAAGGGAAACATCATTAGCACCCATGGGATGGGGACAAGAGGGAGGGGAGGGATAGGGAAGAGTGAGGGGAAGGGAGGGATGGGCATGAAGGAGCCCGACACTTACCGGAAGGACGGTGATCCTGCCATCTTGGGCAACCTGCCCTCACCCAAAGATCCCGGAGCCGGTCATAAAAGGGTGGCCTCTTGCGAACCGGAGGGTACTCGCCGTAATCCTCCAGGGCCTCAAAGAAGACCCCTTTTAGTGCCTTGAACTTCGTTCGGCACTGTTGGGGGGTCCTCCTGAAGCCCTGCTGGCAGAGGGCCTGGGAGGCCTGGACGAAGTACCCCCGGTTCAGGTGGTTGGAGCTTGACATCATCCTTCTCGCAGCTGCCTCAGGGGTGAGGGCATGAAGGAGAATGCTCACATCCTCATTGCTCCAGAAGGCAATGCAGATGGGCACTCTCCTCCTGGCCACCATCATTGTCCTGGGGATCTAGAGGTCTGCAAGAGCATTTATGGGCAATTGTTGCGGGGGCAGATGGCCTTACCTGGCTCCTGGCCAATGGAGACCCTCATAAGAGAAGTTTGTATATGAACCCCAATGGTAGCCCTCTGGGCTACCAATTGTTACAATCGAATGGGCCATTAAGAAAGCTGACTGTTGGGAATTTTGCAACATTGTCAGAGGTTACAGTTGGTGGTTTTTGCAATGTATTTTTCTATTGCCAAGAAATCTGGGGCCAGGTGACCCCTCCATGCCCTTCTGTGTGTGCTTCCCTTAGGCTCATGTTCAAGGATATCTACCTAAAAGCAGGATTGCCATCCATAAACAGAGTGGGGATAATAGGATCTCATCATGGCATAGTGCAATAGTGTCCTACATAAATGCTAGCCATACACAGAGTGGAGATAACAGTACATATTTATTGAGGTGCTTATGCTCATGGTATAGTGCAGTAGTGTCCTACATAAACGCAAGCCATACACAGAGTGAGGATAACAGGAAATGTTGTGTTTAGGTGCTTATGCTCATGGCATAGTACAGTGGTGACCTAGGATTACAGATGAAGAGGGGATACTTCAGATCCTCCTGGTCTCAAAGAACTTTGCCAAGGCCTCCCTCACAGCCTCCCCTTCTCTCTGCCTCACAAGGTCATTGTCCTCCATGGGTGCCCCAAGGGTGGGCAGCACAAAGCACCGCCTGTAGCGTCCTCCCTCATCCAGGACCCTTCCCTTGGTCTCGCAGATGTTCTGGAGGATGACACAGGAAGCAATGATGGGGACAACATTCTCCTCTGCCACAAGGAGTGGGGCAGTGAGACACCTTCACCGAGCCTTCAGCTGCCCGAAGGCCCTTTCCACCACATGCCTGGCGCAATTCAGTCTCCAGTTGAATCCTTTCTGCTTGGCATTGGTGGTGCCCTGGTAGGGCTTCAAGAGCCACTTCCGAATGGGTTATACGCTGTCGGCGAGCAGGAGGGGGCTGATCTGCTGGCCCCTCAGGGTGACAGTGGGGTTCCCTGGCACGTAGTTGCCGGCCTCCATGGCCTGAAAGATGATGGAATTCTTTGCCACCCTAGCGTCGTGAGTCAATTCAGCCCAGCCCAATTCCATATCCACAAAGCGTCCTCGATGATCCAAGGTCCCCTGGAGGATGACAAAGTAGCTGTCCTTTCGGTTGACGATCTCATTCCTCCTCCCCAAGGGTGGCATGATCAGACAGTGGCACCTGTCTACGGCACCCACTACTTGGGGGAAGCCAAGGTCAGCGAATCCTTGCATGATCTGTGAGTGACAAGAAGGGGAAGAAGCAGAGGATGAATGATAAACAGTCACAGCATTTGCCAACTGATGACGTTTTTCGCGTACCTGCGCAGGTTCATCGGCCCAGCAGGGGGATCCATACAGTAGGAGCCACACTGTATGTGGAGTCATCACCTACTAGGCGTCCCTGCGCAGGTTCAACGGGCTACGCTGTCGAGTATACAGTAGGAGCCACCTTGCACAGGTTCAATGGGCTAAGCTGCCAAGTATACATTAGGAGCCACACTGTATGTGGAGTCATGACCTACTAGGCATCCCTGCGCAGGTTCATCAGGCTAAGTTGCTGAGTATACAGTAGGAGCCACACCATATGTCGAGTCATAAGGTAACTCTAACCCCTAACCATGCACAGGTTCAATGGCCAAAGCTCAGACTCCATACAGTAGGAGCCACACTGTATGTCGAATCATGATGTTTTAGGCATCCCTGCGCAGGTTCAACGGACTAAGAAGCCAACTCTGTACAGTGACAGCCACACTGTATGCCAGGTCATGATGAGTTCTGCACAGGAGGGAAAAGTGACAAGTGTGTGTGACTGTCCTTACCTGAGTGGCATCCTCCAGGTACACTGCCTGTGACAGGAGCAGCTTCTCCATGGTGAGGGCAAACTCCACCAACACTTCTCCCACAGTGGTTTGGCTGACCCTGAACTGCTCTGACGCCTGCTTGTAGCTGGCTCTGTGGGCGAGGACCCAGATGGCCATGGAGACCCTCTTCTCTATCAGGATGGCTTTCCTCATCATGGTGTCTGCCCGCTGCATTTCCGGTCACAGTACTTCTATCTTGTGGAAGAGGGCATGGAGCATTCAGAAGAACATCCTCCATTGCTCCTCGGACCAGATGTATGTGATGAACCCATCCCACCAGTCGGTGCTTCTGGGGAACATCTACCAGCGGTGCGGGGCTCTCTCGGGTGGCATCAGAGCAGCAGCAGCGGTACACTGTGCGATGCGTCTTGCGGCACCTGCTGACAGGTCTCACTTCTGGGTCCTCCAAGTCATCACTGCCGTCTTTCATGAATACATCTGCAGCAGGGACCATGGCGGAGGCTCCTGTGGCTGTGCAATGCAGGCTGAGTATCAGCACGGACCACTTGATTGCCATGGCAGCCATGATTTTTCTACAGCACATAGTGCGCAGGTCCTGAGCAATGCCAACATTTCTGTTAAAGGGGCCGTGTTATATCTGTGCACGTGCCGCAGAGAACGCAAAAAATATTTTTTAAAGCCACCGGTGCCAGCCCGTGCGGTTACTGCATTCCTATTTAGGGAAACCTCGGGGCCAGCAGTGCAGGTGATGAGGCTTCACTGCAGCCTCGGAAAAGCTGCATTAACTGGCCCCCAGTGCGGTTGCTCTGTCCCCATTTAGGGCAACCTCAGGGCAGGCAGTGCGGTTGCTGTAGTTTGGGGAAAAGGCAAATTCAGGTCACCTTTTCCTTCCCATCTGCATAGCCCCTAAGTAATGGCTGGACAAAATCACAAAAAATGGAGAACAGAAATGAGGGACAAAGGTCAATTAAATTATTTAGGTATAATTTGGCTGGCTTTACTTCTTGATTGAAGAAAACTAGGCTGCAAAATTATCCCATGGAGGAAGCTAGATGCCTTTTCTAAAAAGGGAGATTATCACTGACCTGCAGACCTAATGAATTTTGCAGATCATAACAGATGAGAGTAACAGGCCTGAGCTCCTTTGAAAATTAAATGACACAATGAGATCGCCTTGTACCAAGCACTCTAATGCAGTAACTTTAAGTATATACATTCACTAAGGCTGCATCCACATTGCAGAATTAATCCAGTTTGATACAACTTTAACTGCCATGGCTCAATGCTATGGAATTCTGGGAACTTTAGTTTGTTGTGACATCACAGTTTTACAACAGAGAAAGCTAGATGTCTCACAAAACTAAACTGGATTATTTCTACAGTACAGATGCAGCCTGAGAAACTGCCTTGACTTCCAGTCTTGGGGAAAAGGCAAGTTATAAAGTATATAAATAAAAATGCTGATCTTCTCAAAGGTGTCAATATTTCAGCCTATTTTTGTGTTCTAGTAATGCATCCCTTTCCTCCACAAATGCCCAATCCATGTAACATTTTCACACACACCCTTTCTTGCAAGTACTTGCCCCATGTTTTTCTTGTTGTTTCAGAGCACTGAGAAGATATTCAGATACTGAAGAGAAACAAGTGTCATCTGTCTTTTTGAATATGACAAGGATAATAACATTGAACAGGTGACTACGCAGAGCCTCATTATGAGAATCGAGGGAACAAGAGCTCAAATGTGTGGGTTTTAAAAATGTATTTGAACACTGAGATTATGGGAAGAAACCTGCTACAACAGAGGAGGGGAGCTCTATTTTTTGACATAAAAGTGGAGTATATATTTAATATTTAAAATATTAATAATTAATTATTTTAGACATTTTCTGTTGGCATTACTGGCATGTGCAGCAATACCATGGGTAGAAGCACAGGCTGCAACCTGGAGGACCTGGAGGGCTTAGACCCATCAGTTATACGGAAAAACAACAATTACATAGCTTTGTTTAAAGTGCAATTCATCTTTTAATCTGAGCTATGCAACATGTCCTGTTGGGTTTGGGACAAAATACCTACCACCATTAAGAACACAGTGGAGTGACAGACAAATATACAAGAAAACCGCTGGACACCTGACAGGGTCCTGCCCTCAGGTTCATGAGCCTGACTGCAGAGGAGCAGGGCTGTGCTACAACAAAACAAGAGAAGAGCGCTGGTGAGTCTGCTAGCAAGACACTTGCAGCTCAGGATGAAATTCACAGGCTGGGAGAAAGGATCCCAGGTTCTCAGGACTTTGACAGCTGGCCATTTCCAGGCAGCCTTATTCAGAGAACAGGCTGCTGTCCAGCCTCTTCCAACGTTAACACCAAGAACTCCAGCGGCTTTCAAGAACCCAAATGCCACCCTTGCTCAGTGCTTCCTCCGACCTCCCCACACCCCACTGCACGTCAAGCCACGTGCCTCTTTTAAAATTTACTCCACCTTCCAGGATCCCTCCTCTGGATATGAATTTAAGTTTTTAATTTAACATGAGATACTAATTGACTGTGTACTGTAATGTCATGACAAGAGTGCCTCTGGGAAAGTGCAAGCTGCCTTTCCCTCTACCTAAGCACCTGCTTCTTGTTTTAAGATACACACAGGGGCATGGAAAGAGATTCCACAGGGGATGGTATAGCGCCTCATCAGTGCCCCCTGCTCTTTTTGATGCCTCACTCCACCTCCTTTGACAGCAGTCTCCACAGCATAAATGGCCACACCATCACCATACTATTAAGACTTCTTTAAGAAAGAGAAAAAGGATGGAAGAGACCAACAGAAGACTTTCTTAAGAGCTCTCTTCTCCAGCCTCACATCAATGCATCTCCTCACTAAGTGAATGTGTGTCCAGGCTCAGCAAGGTTAATTCCTAGAACATGTCATGGAGCAATAAAGGAAACCCTTCTCTCTGAGCACATGCTAAGTGCTTTGCCCATATCACTAGACAACAGCTTTATGTTCACCCTCCACAACTTTTAAAGGGAGGAGAACACAATTCTAGGTTAATGGGCACTGATGGTTCCCATGTAGGCTGAATCCCAGCCCTTCTCCCACCACCACTCTATACACCTGGGACAAAGTTTATACCCTTTTCCCCCTGCACATCCCCATCCAACCCATTTTAAAATAACCATTCTTTCCCACAACTTACCCCTCCTATCCTTTACCCCCTGTGTGGTTTTGGGGTTGTTTTTTTAAACTTGTACAAAACAGGACTTTCAAAGAAAGAGTGCAAGAAAGAGAGTCATTCAGATGGAGTCATTAGAAGAGGCTGGGGCCTCTAGCACCCACCAGCTGTGGCAATGCTGGATTCCCAAATGAAGTGGTGGTTTTGTTAAAATGTGGGGAAGATCAAACAGTAAAACTGAGCCACCAATGTATATTGTTGGAGACTGCAGCAGGCTATCTTTGTGCATCTGAAAAGAGTCACTTAGCACATTCACTAGTTATATGTCTGACTTTACAAGGCCCTGAAAGGCAGACAGAAGGGGACCAGTGATGATTTAATTTGACTCTCCTCTCCTGGGGATGGCTGCAGCTCGAACCCATGTCATGTTTACTCAACAAAAAGTCCCACTGAGTTATGCACAACCATACAGAGTTTAAACAGCTCAGCCTTCCTTCAAACTGGGTGTCTCCAAATGTTGTGACCTACAGCACCCAGTGGTCCTAGTGTTTAAAGTTTTTAACTTTATGTTGCAAACATTTTACTGTGTATAACAACTGTATTAATGCAATAATTGAGTTTGCCACATGAAGATGCAGTTGCCCTAAATGAAATAACTAAATTTAGGGGCCTACAGGAGTCAAATTTCTTCCTTTCACTAAGCATTGGCTTTCACCATTGTTAACTTTATGGGACAACAAAACTTTAGGAACACTATATATTTTTAAAAAAACTGCAGTTCTGCCAAAACGAAATGAGACCTGAATTGGTTGAATGTATGGGTCCATAACGATAAGATTGTAAACTCAGAATAATCTCACATTAGCTTGAGCTGGAAATTGAAGCCAGATGTTCAATATCTGAGCGACCAAGATGGGAAACATTTTTCCTTACTTGTGAGACTGTTGAAAGGTAAGAGAGAACAGAAATGCCGGCAGACCGGAATCTGCACAAAGAGTTAGAGCGAAATTCACTTTCATAAAAGAAGTGGGTGCCTTACTCTGTATATTTCCATGCTGGTTTGTTCTTACTTACTTACTTAATTTCTAGGAACCATACTTACTGTCACCAAGGATCAGCTCAACTTCTTCATCTGCATCAGAATCTTCATCCTCCCCTTCGTCCCCCTCTTCCAGCAGGTTTGCCAGTTCCTCATCATCTGAAGGTGAGAAGTCGTTTTCTCCATCCTCTCCTGCATTGTCATTGTTTTCCTCTTCCTCCAGATCAGCCTCCAGCAGCTGATCAGTATCCAGCTCATCAAGGTCATCTGTATCATCTTCATCCTCATCATCATCTTCTTCCTGTTCCTCCTCCTCCTGAAGAAATATTACAAAAAAAGACCACATGAGAGCTAACAAGAACTGGATGGACCAATGTGCAACCTTTCAGTGATAAACATGCTTCCTTGCCATTTAAACTGTTCAGCAAAACATGTCCAGAGCTTAAAGTTTCTCCTTACTGATTCCCATCAAATGCAACAGACTGTGGAGACACAGCTTTTAATTGCAGAAGTAATACTACAAAAGGCAAACAAACTGTGCATTTTAAAAAGATCTGGATGAGTCCAAATGGGAGTATACTCCTAGTCATTAGGCAGAATATGGGACAAATTAGTTATATAGTTTTTTATGATTTTTTCAGGCTATGAGGCCCTGTTCTTAGAATAATTTATTCCTGATGTTTCACCAGCATCTGTGACTGGCATCTTCTGAAGATGCCACCCACAGATGCTGGCTAAAATCAGGAATAAACTCTTCTAAGAACACGGCCACATAGCCCAAAAAACCCACAAAAAACTATGGATGCTGGTCGTGAAAGCCTTCAACTTCACATGTTAGTTACAATTTAAGTCTCATTGATTTCAACAGACATTAGTTCTACTTCATTAGCCTGGATTCAAGCCATTATAACTGGCCATCACACTGTCAATGGTTAGCTATGAATGGATATCTAAACCAACCATTAAATGGGCATCCCTAATTTGATCAAATAGTCTATCAAAAGTTTCTCTTTTCACTATCATCCTATTTGTCTTGAACTAATCAAGCCAATATTTTAAAGTCTTTACTTGCAAGACAGTGAAATGCAACACGGAATGTGATATCCTACAAAGGGAACAAGGAGTTTAAACCGATTTGGGGAACATTCATTTTGTCCCAGTAAATTAGAGACAACAGACACTTTCTCAAAAGCATCACTAGAGATGCCCTAACATCTCCCAGCTTCTGATTCCAACGGAGAGTTGCTATGGAGAAGAAGAAACAACAATTTGTGTACACACACACACACACACACACACAAAAGCATTTGACTGTTTGCCAAGACAAGCTGTTAAGAAAGAGACGTCTTTCCTATATGAACACATTCTCACTGCTCCGTGTGATCAAGATAATCAGCCAGAAGGAGGGGAGAATAAACTCTGAAGGAACTTCTATTTCTCCACATTATAACTTCTCAAAGCCTGCATAAAACTCAGAAACAGAACCTGATGTGATCAGTATCAGGTATATATCCAAATCTCACAGGCTTTCCATACAGTACATATTTAACAAATTATGGGAACACACTTCCTGGTCTGGACAAGAACTTTCCAGGCATGCGCTCTGAGGAAGATTAACTGGCTCAAGTTTTTCACAGACTAACAGAGAAACAAGCTTGAATCAAGGGCCTCTCATTGAGTAATATCCTGACCTCAGTCTTAAACAATACAAGAACCAGGTGCTACATTTGCAAAGAACAGAGAAGTTCATGTTTTCCCACACTTGTATTCTTGTATTTTGCTTTCATACCATGTCAGAAGTCACAAAATGAAATTTCCAATACAAAATTGTTTAACACCACCTACAGGGGTAGGCAACCTTTCCCCTTTAAGGGCCAAGGGACTTCAGCTCCCAGAATCCCAGGAGCTATTGGCCAACATGAGACTATTGGCCAACATGGCTGAGGCTTCTGGGAGCCGAAGTCCCTCGGCCCTTAAAGGGGAAAGGTTGCCTACCCCCTGACCTACACAATATATTTAGTGATTCTGAATTTTGTGACCTAAAACTTAGGTCACAAAATGCACCAGCTAACTGCTCAAAGCAGTTGAGCAGTCACAGATATTCTCACAAGATATTAGCCCAACTGCAGTTTTTTGCTAAATTGCACAAAAAGGCAATGATGACTATTGCCAATAAAACTTGCACCAAAAAGAACTTTTTCCAAACTAAGTATTCATTCTCCAGCTTATTTACTCTTCAATTAAAGAACAAACCACATCAGAGAGTACGCTACTGAGATCTAGTATCTTAGTCTATTGAAAACTGGTTTTTTTTAGCTGTCTGTTGTTTAACACTGTCTATTAGCAGCCACAAAGTAACGTTTTAATTCTCTTGCTCATATGTGGACTTTCTCAACTGGACTGAAAACTTTTGAACACCCAGCTATGATCTTTTTAACTATGAAGAATTACCCACAATCCTTTTACCGTATATTTCTATATTAGTTATAGTGGCACCATTACAGTGTACATAAAGTCACCACGTACAGCATAAACATCTAAACAGACTCTCTTTCCAAATACTAAAACTAAGAACAGGAGTAGGCAACCTTTCCCTTTTAAGGGCCGAGGGACTTCAGCTCCCAGAAGCCTCAGCCATGGTGGCCAATAGTCCCATGTTGGCCAATAGCTCCTGGGATTCTGGGAGCTGAAGTCCCTCAGCCCTTAAAGGGGAAAGGTTGCCTACCCCTAACTAAGAACCTCCCAAGCAGGGAAGAAATTATGCAGCTTGCCTGCCTCCAAAGGAGACAGGGCCATGGAAGCAGCAGACTCCAGTGCATGGAGCCCTGGAGACGCTCAAGGAGTTATGTGGAGCAAAAGCTTTGCTTCTTCCCATGAAAACTGCAGTACTTGCCCTTCTGGAACATACACTTGGGCAACCATGTCCATCTAGTGTCAAGATAACTGAAAGAGGTCCAAGGAAGACTATCAGTGCCACGATCAAGATGATGACTTTGATCTGGCTGTGACTCTCATTTTTCTCATCCTTTTTAAAAAAATCATAGTTAAATGGATGATGTTTTACTTCTGATCAAATGACATGTTCTCTGTTTCTGTTCAGCTTCTTAGCCAGAGCCCATGTACAAAGTTGAACATTGTGATGGCATATGATTGTTCCGGCAATGGTTTTGTTTGTTTGTCTTGCAGTTCACAAGATGCCAAGCAGTAGTGATTTCATGTCTTGCAAGTTTATGTGCCTTAGTCTGAAAGAAGAACATGGCCCTACAGATGTCTGCCATGAACTTATTTATCAAAGGTGTGACATTTTCCTACAGGAACTGTTGGTAGATTCCCTTTCACAAAGTCAAGGAGACTGAAAGGGCTATCTACCTAGCTCTGCTCAAAGACCTCCAAAGAAAAAGAGTCCATCCTCCTCCAAGGCAGTCTATTCTACTATCAAACAACTTTTACCATTAGGAGATTCTTCCTAATGTTTAGGTAGAAGCTCATTTCTTCTCATATGAACCCACTGTTTTGTGTCATAGTCTCTGGAGCCGCAAAAAACAAGCTCACTTCCTCTTCTACATGGCATCCCTTCGGGTACTTAAATATGGCAATCATATCTCCTCTGTCTTCTCTTCTCCAAATTAAACATACCCAGCTCCCTAAGCCATAGAGTTTGGTTTCCTGGCCCCTTTTCATCTTGGTTGCTCTTCTTTGGACTCATTCCAGCTTGTCAATATCCTTCTTGAACTGCAGTGCTTAGAAATGGACACAATATTCCAGATAAACTCTGATGAAAGCAGAATTGAGTGCTGCTATTACTTCCCTTGTTCTGGACCTATTTTCCTGTTTCCTATAGCCTAGAATTGCATTGGCTAATACAGGGGTAGGCAACCTTTCCCCTTTAAGGGCCGAGGGACTTCAGCTCCCAGAATCCCAGGAGCTATTGGCCAACATGGGACTATTGGCCAACATGGCTGAGGCTTCTGGGAGCTGAAGTCCCTTGGCCCTTAAAGGGGAAAGGTTGCCTACCCCTGGGCTAATATGTCAGCATCACACTGCTAACTCATATTTGTGTCTACTAAGACTCCTAGATCCTTTTAAATGTATTGTTGCTAAGCCAGGTGTGCATTTCATTTGTTTTGTCTTCCTTTCACTGATCCCTGTTGAAATTTATTTTGTTAGTTTTGGCTCAGCTTTCCAATCTGTTGAGGTTATTTTGAATTCTGGTCCTTTTCTACCCCTCTTAATATGGTAAGCATGCCTTTTATTGTATCATTCATAAAGATGCTGAACAATATCAGGCCTAGGACAAAACCCAGCGGCATCTGTTACTTCTCTCCAGGATGAAGAAAAACCACTGGTGAGCACTCTTTTGGGTTCAGTGTATCAACTAGTTACAAATTTACCTAACAAAAGTACTATCAAGTCTACATTTTACTAGTTTGTCTGCAAGAATATCATGAAAAATCATGTCAAAAGGCTTATGGAAATATTGATGTACTACATCTCTAGCATTCCTTTGATATACACAATTTGCAATTTATTGAGAGAAGGGGCTCTTTCACACTACAAAATTAAAGCACTATGATTCCACTTTAACTGCCAGGTCTACATCCTATGGGATGGTAGCTTGATGAGTTAGTTGCTAAAGCACTTAGATAATTTTAAATATTTTTCCTTAAACTGACTCAAGATCAATCTGGCATGATTTTATTTGTGTATTTAGAAACTTATGCTGGCCCTGTGTCACACCTTGGAACTGACAGTCCTGAAGGAATGGATGGCTATAGAATATAACCTGCATGTTTGTGGTCTTCCTTATCACAGATGACATCAAATGAAGCTTCTCCTTATTTTCCCCTTGTAATGCTTCTACAATGAGGTTAGCCTATGCATGTTAAACCATAAATTGCAATCCTAGACCTGTACCCAGTAAAAGATCACAGCCTTATATGATGTCAAGGCAATGAGGTTTGGCAAGACTTTTGGGCAGAAAAAATGGCATAGGAACTGCTGAGGTTAGAAACTCTTGAACACTGGGCCAATAATGGGCAGTCGTCTCAATTTCCAGCTCTAGGGACTTTCCCAAGTGAATAAATCTTTCTAAACAGGATCACTCATCTTCTATGGGAGAAAGAGGATGCTGGTCTCCCACAACTATAGCCACCAGGTGTATTCTTACAGTATGAAGGCAGAAGGTTTGGAGGCATAATCCCCATCTTCAGCATACCAAGATGGTTGCAGTAGGACATGTTTAGATCTGTGATTCCTGCCATAACGAAGATGAAGATAACGAAAGTAACAGGTCTTGCACAGTGCCAACAAAGTCTGGGTCAGTGTAACTTCCTGAAAGGCTGAGGCAGGAGTTTGTTGCACTAGGGCAGGAGTGATAGCCCTAAGAATGAATTGTGTCTGTTAATGAGGAGATGAGGTCAAGATTGATGGAGGTGTAGCTGTAAGTTAAACTTGACAGCAACGAGTGACTAAGAGGGATGGTTCAATAGCAGAGACTAGTCTCAAATCTATTCTTGCAGGATGGGTGGTGGACAATTCCATACCACTGTAGCAGTGCCATGATGGCATGGAGGCCCAGCTCCACAGTAAAGGAATGGGGGCTGAAAAGGTTTGTACAAAAAGATGTTTTCATGCATAAGGGTGATCTAGGGCCTTTGCAGACTGCCAGAAATAGTGCACATTAAATTGAGGCACTGTCCTGGCTCAGTGCTAGGGAATCATGGGAACTGTAATTTATTGTGGCACCAGAGCTCTATGACAGAGAAGGCTCAATGTCCCAGAAAAAAATACAATTCCCATTACTCCCTAGCACTGAGCCAGGGCAGTGCCTCAATTTAACGTGCACTATTTCTGGCAGTCTGCAAAGGCCCCTAATAAGATGGGTCTGCCACTAATGGCTCTCAGGCCGTTTGTTGATGGCAAGGGTTTGAAAGCCAATCCCAAGCAATGTGAGGGGGATCAAAACTATGGATAGCTAAAAAGGTCCACCTAGAGCAATCATGGGGAAAATGCAGTCCATGGGCCATATACAGCCCCTAAATTCCCTCAAATACCTTTAGGGAAGAGACAATTTACCCCATTTTCTGGGTCCCACAGGCTGTTTAAGCCCAGGGAGGTCTTTTTTCTAATGGGACGTGAACTGGAAGATCACTGACTTATGTGGCACAATTTTGCCTGACCTGGATGATGACCTAAGTTGGCAGAATCTGTATAAACAATATTTCTGTTCTGTCACATGTAATGTTGTGCAAACTCAACCCTGACCTGCCAGTGTTGGGTGTGCCTGGGCTCTTTTATATCAAATCTCATTCACCTCTTTTGACTGACTCATGCACAGCACTCTCTGCTTTCAGGATGCATCTGTCCATTTGCAGAGTAACTTCACACATCATGCAAAACCAAACCAGTATTTGTCATTGAATATGAACTGTAGTTACATCCCTTGTGGACTGAATTGAGTATGGCTGTGTAACTCATGCCTTTGCAAACACTTTGGGGTCACATTTACATTTTTCGTGATATATTCGAAATGTCTTAGAAGCACAGCTAAAAATGTCATACGAAAGTAAATAATCTCAGCATGATCTATTCTACCCTTCTCTGAACGTGGGTATGTGTGTGTACATAATACGTCCATATCTCTATGCTTCCAACAGCTACTTTGTGTAACTGAGAAATATATATTTATTCATAAAATCTCAATACAAAATAAATGTGCACCTGTCAAATTACACAAAATTCTTCAGGATTTTGCTACAACAAAGTAACACAGCTACTCAACAAGAATGTTAGTTTCAGTTTCCCTTGCCAGACACTTCTATAGCACTTTGAACAGGGGTCCATAGGAAAGTTTAGAAGCTTATATGATCAATAATGTTTTCATACCATGATCATCATTATTAATTTAGAAATACTGAAGTAATAATTCAGTTCAGAGAGGTATTGCATATTATTTCAGATAAACTAGCCTGAAAAATATGGAGAATGAATATATATACATGTTCACCATTTCCTTTTGAAATCCAGATTCTGAACTTATTACTTTTTGCAGACTCTTGTTGGCAACACCTAGACACTGTCCCATCCTTCTCTTCTAGTACAGATGCAGGGAAATCAGAAATTCTCGGTTCTCCTTTTAACTAACCAGAGTTTAGCTATGTTAAAGCTGGAACAAACTGTGGTTGGCTTTAACTACAGTAAACTTTAACAAACCAACTTCAAACCTTGCTTTATGAAGCTGGCTAATTTCAACAAACCAGTTAAGAGTAGCCACAGTTTAGGGTTCAGGCATAATACTAAACTGTATTCAACTAGAAATGGAAGCAAAGTTTCCAGTCGCCTCTTTGCAGCACAATGGTGAAGAAGGGAGAAAGGCATATACTTAAAAATAAAACAGAGATTATTGTTACGCCCTTGTCAACAGCCCCTTCTCATTAAACTCAAACCTGTTCTTATCACCTAGTGTATATATAGTGTGTGTGTGTGTGTGGTTCACTTAAATTGTAAAATGTGTTTTGCTGAATAGTTCATATATTCTCTTCTACAGTAAATGGTTTCTATTTTCTCTGAAAATCTGCCATCTCTTACTTAGCTATAGTATGTCTTTATCTTAATTGCTGCTCTCTAAAACTGCCTAAGTCTTCATCTGAATTGCTGCTCTCTAAAACCCATCTCTCACTAAATGGTATGACTGCTTTTCCAACATGAGGCAATTACCATTCATTTCTGTTCCCTTCCTGCATATTTCCAGCTGAAATCTTACTCCCACATCCTCTCTTGTCCCACCTAAAGTTTGAGTTCATTAATGTCTTTCATTCTCATGGGACAGATGTCAGGCAAAAATCCTCTGAAACACATAAAGCTTGCTTTACCTTTAGGGTTCCACCTCTCCAAGTATATGAAACCCAGCACAGGTTATCCAAGGCATGATGCAGAACTGACTAGACATATTAGTACACAGAAGGCAAGTTTCTTACCATAGGCTTCTATGCAGACCAGGAGACAGGGATAGATGGAACACACGTAACACAGCAAACAATTTGTCATAGATGCCAAATTGGAGTGAAGAGATAAAACACAATTATTGCCATTCTATAGCTTTAGCTAACTAAGACACTAACTACTTAGCTATAGTAGCTACAAACACTTTAATACCACCTTCCCCTCCACTCTATTTTTCATATACTCTGTTTGGGTTCAATATGTTGCACTACACGTTGCCTTTATTCTGTGCAAGAAGTTTTAAGAGCTCAGGACAGAGCACATACCTCATACACAGAAGATACAATCCCTGGCAACTCCAGTTAAAAAGGAATTTATCTAGTAGCAGATGATGTCTATAACACCTTTCTGCCTCAAGAACCACAGCAAATCAGAGTGGAGAATATAAAACCAGCTAGAGGGATCTGGTATAAGTCAGCTTCATATCTTTATCTTCCTAAGCAGTGTTTATTTTAAGACCAAATTTTTATTTAAAATGCAAATAATGGTTATAATACAATAGTAACAACTCAACTTAGGGAAACTACTACATTTATTAGAACACTGGACCATTGATCTACTTATGTGAAATCTATTCGATATGCCCTTCCACTGAATTTTTGCTAGAGAGAATATCTGCTCAATTTAAAAACAAATTGTGATTAATTCTGTGTACAAGTACACAAAGATACATGAAAAAGATCTAGTTCTTGAACACTAACACATTAATCCTTAATTATACACTGTTTGCCTGCCCACTTTCTCTATTTCTCTGAAATAAATCAGTAGTGAACAGAATCCAGTGCCTATACTAGCTGAGGAATTCTGGGAAAGGTAGTCCCAAAAAGTGATTTCTTCAGGTTCCAAGATGACCACTTGTACTCATCCATATTAATTTCCTCAAATATTTGTACTTACAAGTGATTTCACTCTCTATACAACTTACTATTCACTACCTTTCCATGCTAGCAGATGAAAAAAATCTATTGCAAAAGATAGAGCCAATCAACATTCTTTACAACATATCATGCTGTTCCAGACAAGATGCAAGAGTGTGGCCAATTACACTCTCAAATGTGACTATACACAAAGTATGTCAAGACCAGACCAGAGCAAGTTAAACCACATCATGCGTGTACTGCCACATCCCCTTCTGTCACACAATGCCTAAGCAGACTGCCAGAAATAGTGCACATTAAATTGAGGCACTGCCCTGGCTCAGTGCTAGGGAGTAATGGGAGTTGTATTTTTTTCTGAGACATTGAGCCTTCTCTGTCAGAGAGCTCTGGTGCCACAATAAATTACAGTTCCCATGATTCCCTAGCACTGAGCCAGGGCAGTGCCTCAATTTAATGTGCACTATTTCTGGCAGTCTGCTTAGGCCCTAAGTCTCCTTTCTGTCTCATCCAGTAAAGCTTTGCACTGTACAAACTAGGTGATGCTGATGGGCATGAGCAAGTGAAACCATGCAAGGTTACAATACTGTAACCTGACAAATTTATGGCACAATGGGAACAACACCCAAAGGACCATGTATTTCCACTGATCTTAGGCACTTACCTTATTGCTTTTACTACTGGGGGATTCAGTAGACTATAAAAGATCTAAGGCAGGGGCAGCAAGAGGACAACTGAGAACCTTCCATCTAGTCTCCCAGATCCTACTCCTTGCAATACTCACGTTCCTGGCACAGCTGGGACTGAGTCAGGCATCTGACAACTGTCCTAACTTCTTATCTGGCCCCATCATCCCAACCACTGTATAGACGACAAACCAGGAAGGAAATATCCTGTGTATAACAACTAAGCAAGACTTTTCAAGAAGGACTACTTTCTTCTTCTTCTAAGAGATCAATTTAGCAACAAGAACCAACCATTCAGTTGAAGTCTACTGATGCGAGAAGACTAAGGATGCTTCCAGAAAGAAGCCTTTTTCATTGGCAGAAGCAATAATTTCTCATCCCTGATGGTTCAAAGGGCAAACCAAGAATTACAGAAATGGTACATGATGGCAAACTTCAAAACTATGACATATGTGAAACACAGGTGGGGAATGGCACACACCTCACAAAAGCACAGCCACTTGTGATATCTTTTCTCTTCATTTCCATTTTAGTTCAAAGCTAATTAGAGATGGACTCTGAAGACCTTACAAACAGCAGTGGGGAATTGCCAAAACACAGAAAGCTAAAATTACAATTGTTCCTTGTAAAAGAAGTGGTCAACAAAGCCTACAGGGCACTGAAGGGAAGCTGACATGTGTGCATGTGCACGCGCACATGCACACACACACCAGCTTATTTTGTATATTCTATATTTTTGGCACTACTCTCCAGCAATCCATGTCCTTTGCAAAGGTTGGAGTACTCTATACATTGGGCAGATGCCTCCTTTCCTCCTTCCTTGCATGTAGGACTAGTTAGTGTATCTGATAGCAATTTTGGCCCACTGCTCCTATAGTAGGTGAAGACTGGAATGCAAACACAACTATAAGAAACAAATTAATGACACTAGCCCAGCTCTCAGGAAAATCAATGATGGTCTAGATGTCCTGCCTTTATATTCTGTGCACCCAGGGCTTCCAAGAACAGTTAACACTATGAGAAATTAGAAGAAGCTAAAGAACAAAAGCTATTTGATCACATTTCAAACAAACAGGAAATCCTCCAGGTGAATATACTGGAGAAAGGGCCCTGAGGGAAACATTAATTACAAACAGAAAAGGCCATAAATGAGGTCAGAGATTTCAGGGGCTACTGGTGAGATCATATCACAGTGTTTTGCTAGAAAACGCCTCTGAAAAGCTTTAAGGGTTTTTTTTTTGGGGGGGGGGGCTATACTAATGACATACTACACAATGAAAAATGCCTGATGTAGCCTAATCTAAAAGACACTTCAGGAAATCACCAAAGAGCAAAGCTGCTCTATTTTGAGTCAGGGAAAGAGAAAATGTTTCAATATTTGCCTGACATATTAGCTTAAAGTTTCTTTCACCCAGAAAGCAGTGTTAACTTTTCTCTACTTTTTTCACCCAAGATTTCGGGATTCGACCAGCAATCTTACAAACTCTGGACAGCAACAGCACAGGCCAAAAACACAGCACTAAGAAATTGAAAATACAGTTCAACAGTAGCAGAATACAGACAAACAAAACAACAACAACAACAAAACTTTGTAGGTAGTCATACTACTTTCTTCAACCCAAAGCAAAAACAATTATTAACTATTTTTAATTACCCTTATACATTATCCCAGGAAAGACCTGTCAGTGATAAAATAAGCTAAGCCAGATACTGGAGAACAAGGGATCAGAAAGCTCCTATTAAGTAGGTGTTTATCTCCTTAGGCAGCAATGACCAACTTGGGCAGCAATGACCAACTGCAAAGCCTAGTCTAGCCTTTTCATAATTCATTTTTGGAAGCACAGACACTGGATGGATGTCATGGGAATCCATAAACTACTGTTAAGGACATCTTAAAGTGTCTCTTTTCTCATTCTGATCCTGAGTAGAGTTCTCAGAGTGATTAATTATACATCATTTATATTAAATTATTAGAGTTTAATTACTGTATATACTCATGTATAAGTCTAGAATTTTAGTTAAAAAATTGCCGCCCCCCCCCAAAAAAAACCTGGGTTGACTTATCCACGGGCCAATGTAAATGCTCTAACTCTTATTTTAAAAAGGAACCGTCGCTTGGTGAAAGCCAAGAGCCTAATCAGTCATGGAAGCACTGCCCCCACTTTGCTCCCTCATCCATCCAGCCTTTCCTTTGCTTCGTCCTTTAGATCCTTTGTTACAAGCCCCTAAGTTTTACACTTGACTTCTCCACAGGTCATATCAAAATCCATATTTTTCCCCAAAACATGCCCTCAACTTTAACATGAGGTCAACTTATAGTTGAGTATATAAGATACATACACCCAAAATTAAATGATTAAAAGCTAAAATATACTATTATTGGTAATGATTAACCAATACTAAATTTTATGCCAGATTTTTAAAAAATCTATAGAACTACAACAAAATCAAGCACTTAGAAAAGTGTCTCAAAGTTTTAATGTGCCCCCTTTTTTACAACAAACAAAACAAATATATTCTATTCTAATAAAGACTGAAAGATGATTTTCAAACTTCTTCTAAAGAATTCAGCTAAAATGTAACAGCCAAGAAAACACCACGATTCTCACCTGGTCTTCTTCCTCATCTTCTTCATCTTCTGCCAAACGCTGTCTGCCTACTTCATACAGCCTGCAAACAGTGTCCATGTTCATGGCATCCATGCTTCCTTGGTTCTAAAAACAGAAACCACACACCAAAGAGAATGAGTTAAAACACAGATTCTCCACCACCTGATCTGCAGCAATCCCATCTTTTAATTCATGTAAAGGAGTAACATTTACCTCAATAACTGCCAAGTAACAATCCTTTGTGTCTGTACACAGGTCAAAAATGTTCCGTTTTACATCAATTGTTGCTGGAAAAGAAATCAAAAGCATCAACAGATGTCTTCAACTAAAAACAATCCTAGAATCCAATTTTAAAACAATTAAAACAGCAATTTCAAACAGTGAATGCTATGAAGAACAGCAATGTTTTGGCTACCTTACCTTACTCTTTTGGCTTAAAAGAGTTGGAGCCTTCTTGTGTAAGGAGTTCCATAGTTGAGGTGCTACTACAGAGAAAGCCCTGTTACATGTACCCTTTAACCTAACTTCACTACGTGTTGGGACATACAAGAGGGCCTCCACTGCAAATCTCAGATTTCTGGCAAGCTCAAATGGCCCACTTCATCACAGCACATCACTTTCGTTGGGACAAAGAGCTTTCTCTTCCACTTATTGTGGAGATTCATTCAGGGCTTGTTGTCTCAGCAATATGCTAGAACACATCAGGTACAGTGTCTATTCTGACCAGCAAACTGAGTCATTGTCTCTTTTAAAAAAAATTGGTCTTCCCTTAGTGCAATTCTTTTTCCTATTGTTCTCAAGGAAAATCATTTTTATATCATGAAAATGAGATGTACTAAGACAGGGGTATTTTCACTAAAAAAGTTAGACAGCACTTTTTTCAACAGACCACCACCACTACAGGTTTTCCCCTGTGTAATTTCAGATAAATGCAACCACAAACTTTACCAATTGGCTTGTAATCTGTTGCATTGAATGTCCTGAATGATGACCCAAAGGGGCTTCGCATCCTCTCTTCTAGCAGGTCATCTTCATCATCAGCCTGTAACATAGCTGATAGAGAGGAGGTAATAGTTAAAAAATATTTGCTAACAAGCAAATTGTTTTTCAAAGAAGCAAGGTCAGTAAAAACAGTAAAACATTTAAATGAGGCTGATTTCTTTTAAAGCAGAAAAATATTCCAAATGCACAAAATGTAAAATGCTATGCCATGATGTCTAAAATATATACAATATATATTATCACCTGAAGAATTTGAGTTATCCTCTAAATAATTATGGATCAGTTTTGTGGGTGTGGTTTGCAAGTAGAGGCTTTGTGGGTAAAGGACATTGAATAGTATAGCAGTGAAGGACTGGCAAAAAGAGGTACCAGAAAGAGAGAAAGGGGAGTGGGGAGGATAGGCAAGGTATGAAGATAAAACATCAGTTTGAAAGGGAGAATAGGACAGAAAGATAGTAGAAGGAGGCACTAGTTTACCGGGAAAGGAGCAGCCAACATAACACAGAAGTATATCCCACAAAAGTGAGCTGTGATCCCTTCTGCAAGATGGCAGATAGCAGTTAACTGGTCAAGCCAATAGACCTCTTACCCCCATACATGACTGTTCCAGTGTGGTTGAAGACGACACGGCACTGATCCAAGGCTGGTACTGTGTGTAGCAAATGGAAAGTCCGCAGGTCCCACTGGAAAGCGTATTAAGGAAAACAACACCCATCCATCAGCATCACATTTACTTCCAGGGCAGTCAGCATATCAGCAATGCCAACTTATCACTACTGGTATATCATTATCACTATTGGTATTTCCCCCACCCCCCCAAAAAAGAAGTAGGTATGTCAACCTTTTGCTGCATAAAAAGGAAGAAGGTGGCAGCATATAAGACTGTTATTTATTTTAGCATGAGGTATTGTGGATATAAACCCAGTTCTTCAGAAGTAGTACAGAGTTCTAGAAAATGCTTATGGCTAAATTTCCAATGCCATTTTAACAGCTAACAGCAAGACCAAGGGGGAATGCCCACAGTTTAAAGCCTTTCTCTATCTCCAGGTTCAGACTTGGTTGGTATATCTTCTTCCTCATCCTTAAATTAGCTGCATGACAACCTCACTACTCAAGAGATAGAATTCAAAGATATAGCCATGTTAGTCAGTAGAATCAGTATGTAGAGAAGTCTACAAAAGCTCATGCTGTCAACTTCTTTCTTTAGTTAGTCTCAAAGGTGCTACAAGATCTCTCTACATACTCACTATTTAAAGAGTCCATGAAAAGTAACTTTCATTTCAGGTGATATAATATACCATGATGAACATCTGCAAATTTGTCTAATGAACCATTTGCCTGTTTTCCCTATTAATTTTTCCAAGAACTTTGACCTTTTCAAAAGCTGTGTTCCTATCACACAGAATTCAAAAATAGGAACTTGCACAGGGCCTTGACTTCACATGCTGTAAATTCTTTGCTAAGTATGAAACATCTTGGATTTTACTTGATACAGCTTGCTTTCTGTCACGAGCCGTAATTTACCAGAATCCACATACTGGCAGTGAGTGGCCCCAAAGCAAAAAAATGTGACCACTAATTCCCCCCCCCCCCATCTTGTTATGAAAAAGAAACACTGGTTCTTGCCTATATGATAATTTCCTGCAGTGAAAGATGAACATTCCAATTCCATGTTAGAGATTTTTAGAAAAGGAACTGAAGTTTAAAATCCAATCACACTACCTTTACATTGACTGTGTGACCATTCTTAGAAAAGAACCCATGCTGCAGGAGCAAAAGCCTGCTTCTCATGCAACTGAAAGGTCTTTTCCTGTTTTTGCTCATAAAACCCCCAGCTCTCTTGAACATTTGCTCTAGAGTATCCCTGAAATTAGTGCTTTGAGAGTATGGGGAGGCTGCAGGAGTGAGTGAGATTCCCCAGCTTTGGTTCTGCTGACACAAGAAGTTCTTGCAGCAGAAAAACTGAACTGGATTTCACCCTTAGAGTACTACATAGGCTCTAATCGTCATACCTCAGGAAGGACACTGTAGAGCACTTAAGTTCTTATGCACCCCACTTTTTCTCCCCACTTTCCCTCCTTGCACAGTTGGCTGCCTGAAAAGCGACAGTGGTCTGAATTGGTCACCTACACAGAGCTGTCCCACACAACATACACACATCTCATAACAAGTAAATTTCTATACCGCTTATCAGTGCACTTAAGCACTCCCGAAGCGGTTTACAATGTGTAAGCTAATTGCCCTCAACAAGCTAGGTACTCATTTTAGTGACCTCAGAATGATCCCAGGCTGAGTCGCCTGAGCCCTGGCTGGTACTGCACTCACAACCTTGTGGTTTGTGAGTGAGTGGTTGCAGTACAGGCATTTAACTATTACATCACCAGGGCTCTATGGCATAGCTCCATCTGTTAAGGCTGTTTTCATCCTTTCTACCCACCATCTGTCCCCTGTGCTTCTCCACTACATGAGGTTTAGCCTACATGTTGCCCATCTCTGTTCTAAGATACAAACTGAAACGTTTTTCAGTAGGAGTACCTAACTGGCACTGAAATATGTTCAGTCAAAGGACCTATTTACCCAGCTGCTGCTACTGCCAAAGCTAGAAAATTTCATGTTCCATAAGATCCATCAAGAACTGTTATGCCACATGCTGCAGCTGCCGGTTCCTCATACCAAGCTCTTTAAGACTCTCATGTCACACACAGTTAAGGCAGAAGGATACAATCTCTGTGTTGACTATGACTTCCAGCCCATTTGGATGAAAAACACCACTAATGGTCATATTGAATTTATCAAATTTATGTATAGCCTGTGCAGAGCGGACATCCCAAAGGACACCATCATTTAAGACAAGGTCATCTGTGGGGTTAAAGGTGGCACAATTCTTCTTGTAGTTGTTTGCAAGATCTGGATTAAACAGAGTCAACAGCTTGTTGCCAGTCTGAATATCATAGATCTTTCAGATTAAAAAAGAGAAAAAACAATAATTAGTCAAGATCATCTGAATGTCTGCATTAACTGTACTTATAGACATTTATCAGTCTCTGTGGACAGCTATCTCCTCATGCTCACTCACCTTCTGAAGAGCTCATTAGTTCATACAAAGCTTTCTTGAGAACACTCCAAAAACAACCACTCAGTAATTTTTTAATAAAGTTAAACAGATACATTTATCAGCTTATGCATGAGTAGGAAAGTTGTTTACCTTGCTACTTCTCTCCCTTTTAAAAACTGTATTTTAATTTTTAGAGTTTTAAGAAGAGCTGTCTTCCATAGATTCTCTCAGGGGGGTTGCAGACTGCCAGAAATAGTGCATACTGAGTCCACTTTTAAGGTTAGGGTTAGGGAATCATGGGAACTGTAGTTTATTGTGGCACCAGAGCTCTCTGACAGTGAAGGCTCAATGTCTCAGAAAAAAAAAACAATTCCCATGATTCCCTAGCACTAACCCTAACCCTAAAAGTGGACTCAATTTGCACTATTTCTGGCAGTCTGCAACCCCCCTCACTCTCGGTAACCAAGAAAACAAAGGGCAAGATATTCCCAAGTTTCACAACAACTCCCTTGCTTTCCTAACTCAAATAAAATCACTTTTGCTGTGGCTCAAACATTCTTAATAGCTCCACCTTTTTCCCAATTTAAGCAAACTTCAAGAAGGGTTGTAGCATGGAATCCCTTTTCGGGAGAAAGGTGGTAAGTACATCCAATAAAATAAATAACTAAATTAGCAGAAATAGCTACAACTGTCCACTGTTATATAACAAGCTACACTATGTTTCATGAGCACCTTATGGCTGACAAGCCTGTTATATAAAGCCTATGGTGCTTCTCAGCTACTCCAAGCTAACACAGCTGCAGAGAGGCAGCCATGTTAATGTACCCTCAAGTCTAACATGGGCTACAGTGTAAGCTTTCACAGTCTCAAATCCTCTTCAGGCAGACTTTAGCCCAGGGATGGGATTCCTGCAGCCCGCCTATTGTTGTCGAACCTAAATTCCTGATACAGCCAGTGGTGTGGAATGCTGAGACTTGCACTCCAATAAATTCTGGAAGGATACAAGATTTCTACCCCTGCTCTAGTCCATGAAATCCTACTCCATTTAGAAAAGAAAAAGAGAAAAGGGGAATCATTTAAGCTGCTGAGACACACTGTGATAGGTTTACTTTTGTGTTCAGTGCAGCATTTGGCCTGCCACATTCTGCTTCTGTACAGGAATATTTCTTGTGACTTCAGCAAATGAAATCCAAAAGCATTTTACAGATTCATTTCCTTTAAAATTATTTTCACAGAGATGTTTAACTGGGAATCAGACCAATGGCTCCTACCTGAAGCATTTGACATTTTTTTAACCTTTTCTCAGATACTTGGAATTTACTGGATCCCTGTAGTACATATATTCTTTTGCTGAAACTAGGAACAAATGCTCTTAGCCTGTGCTACACAAATGATGAGATTAAATCTGATTTCCCTCAAAGGCTAACAGAAGAAACAGCAAAGCAACACAGAATGGTGCTTTGTTTAAATGCAAACATACAGGGAAATCAAGAGGGCAAGGAAAATTAGGAATTTGAATAGATTTGTTGCTTTGTGACAAAATTTGTTTCCATCATGTGAAAAGATAGATCCTGGTGTGAACTCTGCATGAAATTTACACCTTCTGCATAAATTCTGCCAACTCTTCAAAACAGAGATGCTGTCATGTTTCATACTGGTGACCTGGACAATTTTTATTAAAATTACTGGGTTGGATCCAGTAACTGGATCTTTTTGGACTCCTCTTGGTTAAGGAAACAACCAAGATGCAGTGGAAGCCCCTAGTGGGAAAAGGAGGGTTTCTCCCCTTATCATATACTTCCCCAACTCTTCAGAGCAACTTTTCAGTACGAAGAGAAGTCTGCCAGAAGAAATGACAAAAACTGTCTCTTGCCACCCATTCCAGGAGTGCCCCATAGAGTTCTACTCATGGAAGCTCTAGCTCTAAGCCACTTATTCATCTTCATTTATCCTGAAAATAAATTAAATGCCAACATGAAGGAATTACAACAGCAAATGCAATTGTGATGCAGCCCCCAACCAGTTTGGTGTGGTCCACTGCAACCTTCCACCCAGAAAGTTGTTCCACCCCACCCAACAGAAAGCATTGTACAGACTGGAAGTTACTTTAACAAAACTGTATCTTTAGAATTGCATTGGCTTTGGAGATTCTTCAGTTGCTACTTACATGAGCAATGTCCCCCTTTGTGCCAATGACCCTGTCCTGAGAATGCTTGCTGAATTCCACATAGTGGTCATCCGTGAATGAATGCCTGCACAGAAGAACCAAATATTCAGTGAGCAGTAAAACATCAAACTGAAGTTTTTCAAGTGTCACTCTGTGTACCTTTGTGTATCAACATTCAATATACAGTAATGCATCAAACATCACCTAATGAGTTATTAACAGGAATCAGCTACATCCTGGCTTCCATTAATAATGTGCAGTCTTTTCATCTGGGCAATCTTTACCTATCTATCTTCTGACCATTGTGCGCTGAATAAATTTCTACAGTGCACCAAGATCCATATATGCATAAAGACCACCAACACTGTTTTAATAGCTTGATCTACCCGGGACAACAAACACCCAGCACAGAGTACACGTACTTGGTTTCAAAGACAGTCTTCATTCCCCATAGTGCAGAAAGAGGCTGACTCCATGAAGCAGATGTCAGCAATAAAGATCCATCCTATGATTTAGGAGCGAAAACATACAGAAACAAGTGTTTAATTACTGTACATACTAGGATACATATCTTCACTGAATAATGTTAGGAAAGCTGTTGAAAAGTTATCAGCACAACTGACGGTACCACTATAGCTGGAATCCTTAAGCACAGTATATGTTATGTAACTTTTCTTAGCTATGTAGCAGAGGCACTAAGAAACCCTATTAGTGAATTGTGAAAATGCGTAATAGGACATCAGAAAAAATGTCCCAATGAACATTGGGTTCTACTAATGCATATCTGCACTCTCTAGTTCAGAGGTAGGCAAACTGTCCCCTTTAAGGGCCGAGGGACTTCAGCTCCCAGAAGCCTCAGCCATGTTGGCCAATAGTCTGGGATGTTGGCCAATAGTCTGGGATTCTGGGAGCTGAAGTCCCTTGGCCCTTAAAGGGGACAGTTTGCCTACCCCTGTCTAGCTGCTATGTCAATACACAATGGGACTACTGCACATCAGTCCAAAAGTGCATCAGTCCCTTGGCTAGCTCCTCTACATAATAATATAACAGCATCCCCTTTACGGGATACAGGCTTATTAGAATTGTCCAATCCTAATTCCTGCAGATGGAAATCCACTTACAAAGATGTATGTCCCCAACAAAATTCCAGCCACCAATATTTTTTAACCTAAGAGGCAATAGAACCATGTTGGTCCCACAGAAAAATCAGATTTGAATAGTCAATTGGTTTTTACCAATGGAAGAACAAAATATTAACATTGCCAATTTAGTGTGTAAAACCTGCAGGCTCTGAAAGTAGAATATGGAAAATTGAACAGTCCCTTTGACGAGCAAATAGAAACTGGCTCTTAGCAACCACCCCTACTTTTTCAATCACTTGTACTTTGAAGATAAAAAAAATGGCCTCCAAATGGCTCTGTGTAAACACAACCATTTCAGGACTATCTTCTGCCCAAATACACAGTACACAGCCGATTTTACTGGAAAATGGGAAACCTGTGACAAATTACAGAAAGAATCACTAAAATAACTTCTTTGACCAACAACATCATATCACATCTCCCAAGTTAAAAATCTGCTTAACTATCACATCCTGCTAAAACAGGGTCTAAATGAAAAATACAAGCTAAACCAAAGGAGACTATCAATTATGTTTGTTTTAAAAACAAGCTGAATATAGGTGTTTAGTTCTGATTTTGCATCCTTTACAAGATAAGCTCTGATTCCTGATTTTTGCAGCACCTTAACAATTCTTCAGAAAGACTAGAGCCCACAAGGGTATGAAGGAAAATGCACATTTTGTGCCATGTTGACACACCCTTCATACTCTCCTTACCCTGGATGGCTCAAGGTGTGTGATGGCTGAATTATGGCACTTATAGCTAGCTTCCTCTTGACCACTAAAGACATTGTAGAGTTTCAGGTGCCCCGTGCAGGTGCCCAGCATCAGGAATCGCTCCCGAGCAGAGAATGCACAACATGTGAAACCACTTTCATCTTCGTTTGCTTCCCGGAACACAGAAATTGGACGGAACCTGGGAAATAAAATAGATGCTAAGTAAGAAACTGAACTTTCAGCAAGGGGCAAGAGAAGACTAGAGTGCAACAATCAAGCACAGCAGCTTGAAAATGTATCTGACACCTTGCTATGTTGGAAATCACAGCTTCAGCTGGCTTATTAAGAGAAAACAGATTTTGATAAGTGTTCCACATACGGAAGAAATCAATCAATAGAGAAAAATGAGAAGCAACACACTAAAGTCTTCCTAGTAGTCACTATGACATCATAGGCTCCTATCAGACTGCAGTCTGTTACCACAGTCCAAACTCAGACAGCTTGGCCAAGAGAATTATAGAAATTTGGGGGCAAAATCTTCCTTACCTGCTGAATATTAGATGTCTATCAAAGCATCCACCATCCACCCCGCCATACTTTGGAAAGGCTGCCCTGCGGGTGAGCCGTGAGGTAAAGTTAGTTGGCGCTTGGCGCCTCTGTTTTGGCTCAGGACATTGGTGAGGTGTAAAAAGAGAAAATGGGGGGCAAGTGGCCACGGGGTTTTTGCAGCGGGCATGCTGCTCCCTAAGGTACTCTGTGATTATGCTGTCCAATGTGGGAGGGGAAGGGAGGTGCCTGTCCAGCTGTTTTTTGATGGCTGGGCTCTGGCTGTAGGCGCCATGGTCTGACTTTTGCCGGAGGACTCGGATTTTCCTGCCATTGCAAGGAGATGGCCGCTCTCGGACGAAGCTAATCCTGCCAATCACAGGAGCGTTGGTGGCGTGAGATGGGCCCGGAAGTGCAAGTGAGCTTTGGCAAGGAGTCTGCCTTGGTTGGGCATGGACAGAGGCAGGACCAGGACCCACAGAAGGATGGTTAGTCAACCGGGCTGAAATGCCATTTGCTATACGAGGGGTACGAGGCAGAGACACAGGAGAGGCAGCGGCAGGAACTGGGGTGAAGGCAGAAGAGTGAGAAGCTGCTGTCATAGGTAAATCTGCCTCTTTGGTAAGGATGGTAGCTGTTTCTCCAAGCCCTTTAGAGATGAGATGGTTCCTGATCAAAAGGAGTAACTCCTTCTCAGGGAATGAGATCCTTGACTGAGCCACCACATCTGCTTTCTGCAGTCGAGCCAGGGAGACATCGGTCCCAATCAACAAGGGTTTTCCTGAAACACGCTCGATCAGCTCAGCCGCATACTTGCAGAATTTCACATGCTCGCTGCGCTTATCCTGAAGTACAGGCTCCTTCATCAGCTGTTGGATCTGGCAGCTACTGAATAGGGGCAACTTGCTGATGATCTGCCGGACTGTGCTACTCCGGGACAACCCAACCAAGGCCTTGCAGGCCAATGCTCGGATCTGGTCTGCATCCGTAATGGGCATTTTTACAGACAACAAAGACAGCAGGACTTTGATGCCATTATTGGATTGCACCACATTCCACATTTTGGCCAAAGTGTGCTCACTGCTCTTGGGTGCTTGGGGCAGTGCTCGACGAGGGGTGCCAGAGATGAATTTCCCAATGCTCGAGATGCGATTATCTGGGCCACATACACAATTAATGATGATCTGCAGTGCTGACTTCTGGATCTCAGCATCATGAATAAAAAATTCGCCTTCAGCAAGTCCCAGGATGATGCTAATACCTAACAAAAAAGGAGGCATTTTCATTTAATCTTTAGCCTAACAAAGTATGACACACTACTATAAGAGGCAAGATGCACCCATTAATACATGATAGAGTGATGTGCTTGTTGCTCTACCCCATACTGGCCCAATACATAATTATGAAAAAAAAACAACCCTGGAATAGGCAAGCAATATTTTTACTTTTTGTTATTTGGCACAAACATCACTGGAAAATAATCACATTGCCAACTCATGCATGATCATCCCCATGTCAATGTTAACGGGGTGATGTGTAATTGCGTCATAGGAAACCACACTATTCCTATAACAGAAAATAGGCCCACAGAACAACCAAAGAAAACGTGTTGTACTAAAGCTAACATTGGTTGGCACTGTGCACAGGGAGATGTAGGTGGCCCTCCTTGTGTAACCTCGTCACCTAGTAAACCCCAAGTCAGACACAGGCAGGATTAGAGCATTAACAGAAAGGGAAGGAGGGAGAGATAAAGGGATATCACATTTGCAAGATTAGCCAAGGGCATAAGAAAGATGACAAGATAAATAGCAGACACCCTTAGAAATGCAAATAGCATCCAAAGCAGCATTACACATAAGATAGGAATGTGGAATGTGAGGAGCATGAGCCAAGGGAAGCTGGATATAGTAAAAATGGAAATACAATGGATGAACATACCAATACTGGGGGTAAATGAGTTAAAATGGACAGGAATGGGCCACTTTGAATCAGACAACTACACAATGTTCTACTCAGGGAATGAAAAGACAAGAAGAAATGGGGTGGCTTTCACAGTAAGGAAAGATGTGGCAAAAGCAGTCAGTGGATACGATGCAAAATCAGACTGAATCATTTCAGTAAGGCTCCATGATAAACCTATGAATATCACTATAATTAAGTATATGCACCAACCACAGAGGAAGAACAGGAAGAAATTGATAGATTCTATGAAGGAGTACAGGAAGAAATTGACAACACACCAACACAGGATGTTGTTGATTACTGGAGACTAGAACGCAAAAATTGGAAGCAAAGAAGAATCAAAAACAGTAGGCAGATTTGGATTGGGCAAAAGAAATGAAGCAGGTGAGCATCTGATAGATTTTTGTGAACCCAATAACCTATTCATTGCAAACACATTCCTCTGATACCCAGAAAGAAGGCTACACACATGGATATCACCAGATGATCAACAAAAAAATCAAATAGACTATATAATTGGAAGCAAAAGATGGCGGAACTGTATACTGGTGGCCAAGACTAGACCAGGCGCCGACTGTGACACAGATCACAAATTATTCATATCAAAAGAAAACAAAACCAGTGATTATACCAAAATATGATCTAATTAATATCTCAACAGAATTTACTGACAACATAAGAAACAGATTCGTATTACTAAGCATAATAGACCAAGAACTAGAACAGGGGTAGGCAACCTTTTTGAGCCGGGGGCCGGGTTGCTGTCCTGCAGACAATTGGGGGGCCGAAACACCAAAAATAAATAAATAAATAAATAAATATTAATTTAAATATTTTTTTAAAAAATTAAAAAATTAAAAAAATATATGCATGCACACTCTCTCTCCCCCAGAAAAGCCATGGCAAAACCCCTGTGGAGATTTTGCCAAGAAAACCCCAAGAACAAGTAATAACAACAATAATCAATATCATCATGGCGGGCGGCGGCGGCGGCGGCAGGACTGGCCTGGGGCCGGTCCAAAGGCCTTGGGGGGCCACATCTGGCCCCCGGGCCTTAGGTTGCCTACCCCTGAACTAGAAGAACTATGGTCTGAAGCCAGGGACATAATAAAAGACGAATGCAAACAGACACTTTCAATAAACAAAAAGAAAGAGAAAAAACCATAGGTGATAAAAAACACTACAAGCAACAAGGAAAAGAAGAGAAGAAAAACAAATGGAGATAGCAACAAACTAAGAATTATGAATACAACAGTACAATGGCTTGTGTGGAAACATAAAGAAACCTCACAGACCTGGAACACCTACTAAGGAAGATCAAAGAAGAAAGTGTTAAGACAGGCTTAATGTTGAACATAAAGGGGAAAAAAATGACCTCCAAAGACCTTCACGTGTTCAACCTAGACAATGAAGAAGTAGAAATAGTAAAAGAATGCCCATATCTGGGATCAAACATTGATAGAAATGGGGGATGCAGTCAAGAAATCAGAAGAAGATTGGTGGCTATAAAAAGACAAACAAATGGGTCCTAGAGCAGATCAAGCCAGAAACCTCCCTGGAAGCCAAGATGACCAAACTGAAGCTGTCGTATTTTGGACACCTCATGAGAAGGCAGGACTCATTAGAAAAGACAATAATGCTGGGAAAGGTGGAGGGCGGAAGAGAAGAAAGCCACATGCCAGATGGATGGACTCTATTAAGGAGGTCACGGGTATTAAGGGTTTGCAAGAATTAAGCAGAGCAGTGAAGGACAGAGGATCTTGGAGATGTCTCATCCATAGGGTCGCCATGAGTTGAGATCAACTCGAGGGCAGTTAACAACAACAACAACAACAACAATAACAACAAAATTAATCTCCCCTGGCCCTTGGTCTCACAATTCCATGAACATTGTCCATATTTAGCAGAACAAGATGCCCCAAACTACAGACTTAATTGCAAGCCCAGAACTGTTAACTCCATACTGTACACCATAGATCTGCATACAAAACAGTTCCAAGAATGTGGATATCATGAGGGGAGGGGGATGTTGCCTTTATGAAATAAGAAACAAGGATTAAACACAAAAAAAGGAAAGAATGGTGTGCATATGTTTGCACACATGCATGTGCCTATGTGTGTAGATGACAAAATAATGGATAAAAACCTTCTACATTTAAATTTCCTTCAAATATGTTGATAGATAATAACCAAATAAATGAAACACTCAGCTATGCAAATGTAATCTGACATATTTTAGCATAAGGATAGAGAAGTTCCTTTGTTATTACCATTGGAAAACTTCAGGACTGAAATGTTTGTTGTTAAGACTGCTCTTTCAAGAAAGGCTTTATTGCTTTGTGGGATGCTTTGAGCAGTTTTCTGTAGAAAAGCAACATATAAATTAAAACAAATCTTGTTTCCTCATATTTAGAGCCTCAAAGAAGGGAAAACTCATTAATCTGAAAGCAGTGAGTCCAAAGTGCTGGCTACAGCAGGAAAACAGGATCAAAAGGGTCTGGAGGTATTACAGCAGTCCCTCTCAGGACCTGGAAAAACCAGTTTTATGAATACCTGTATGGATGCCATCCAAAGCTGGTGGTAACAATCAATGCAACTTGCCAAAGATGATCTAATATTTGTTTGAGACAATTATTGACTTGTATCACAGTCATGCACAGTTTATGAATTCCAATGCTTCCTGCATATTTCAGCAGACAATGAAATGAATGACAAAGAAAGGACATGAGCAAAGGAGGAGAACAGGTTCTACATACCCACAATGGAAATAGAAGTTCCTCCCTCATCCACTGTGTCCACTGCCTCTGCTAGCTGTAACTGGATTTTGGGAACCACAGTGAGGATGGCCAGAACATCCAGAGCATAACGCACTGTATCATTCCTGATAATGAAAGCAAAATACATATAATTAAAAGTACTATGAAACATTGTTATCAATTAAATAACATCGATACTCCAGCAGCACTTTCAAGCAAGAAAAGAGTATTCCATGAACATAGGTCAAATGGCTGCCTGCAACAATTATCAGTAACAGGTGAGCAGCAACTTAAAAGGCTGTCCTAGATAGAACCACTGTCTCACCTGGCATAGTAGGTCTTCCAGTTGCATGCTATTGAAATAAGTTGGAGCATAAGCTGCACACAAGACAGTTTGAGAAAGACCTCTGCTGGATCCCAATAAAGCTGTCCAGGCCCATATTCTATTAGAAATTCCATCATCTCTACAATCTGCTCATGTGTGTAGGAACAAGCCTGCAAGGAGAAGGAAATGTTCAAGTAGTCTTATCATTGTCAAAAGCTGCATACAGAGTGATGAATGTATGATCTTTAAAATACATCTTTTTTTTAAAAAAACTGATCTGTCTTAATAATAATAATAAAATTTATTTCTATCCCGCCCCTCTGAGAACGCAACCAGGGTGGCTTACAACTTTAAAAATACAATAGAAATACAATATAAAACCCAAAAACCCACCCACCCCTTAAAATAATATTAAACAATGAAGCTATTAAAATATACTTAAAATACATCACAGTAAAACAAAAGAAACAATAATAGCAGTTGCGGCAGCAGTAACAACGATAGCGGGAGAGAGATGGACTAATTCTTGAGTCCGGGATAATTATTCAGGAAAGGCCTGCCGGAAGAGATCTGTCTTAACAGCATTTTTAAAGCTGGTTAAGTTGGTGATATGACGGATCTCATCCGGCAGGCCATTCCATAATCTGGGAGCGGTTGCAGAGAAGGCCCTCTGGGAGGTTGCAATCTTTCCCCCCGCAGAAGCAACCACAATGACATAAAAATTAAGATCAAAATTTAAAATGTTTTAAAACACAAATAAGTCTAAGATCGAAATGGCTGTCAACTTTAAAAGGACTTAGGTTGACACTGACAATAAAACATTTGAGATTTTGTGACTCTGAAAGGCAGAGTTGTAGTTCTACTTCAGGAAAAGTCCAGCCCCATTTGCTAATGGATCTAATCTGCAGGAGGAGAACAGAGAACAAATCCTCATCTGGGACCTTAGGACTCATTTTGGGACATAATAACCTAAAACATACAATTAGCCAACACAGCACTGATAATAATCAATTTAAATCTGGGGTTGGCACATGCAGAGGATCAGAGGGCCATTTTTTATTCTTCCTGATCCATACAGGCCACATCCACACCATTTTCAGAAAGGAGAAGTGACATTTCAGTCACTATAATGGGTAACAGCATTTAAAGGCAAAACTGCATTCTCTGGCAGCATCTTCAGCTGAAAACAGTGGGGGAGGGGTGACTTAATTTTTATTTTATTTTTTTACAGATAGGGGTCCAAGTCTGAAAAGAGGGAACGAAGACTATGGGCCAGAAAACTCCCAACCTGGTTAAAATATTTAAGAATTGCATCCCACATTTCTGCTAACAGAACCAGGGAGTCAACAAAACTTCATAAAATTCTAAATATGAACACTTGAACATTAAACCATACAAAAATAATTTTAAAAGGGAACACAACTAGCTGACTTATTTGTGAAACCATAGAGGCTTATGAAAAGCTAACTTTTTATATATATAAAAAAAGTTTTGACTCAACAGTAAGTCAGAAGGGATGAATCTACACAAAACTCTTGTGAAAGAAAATTCCACAACTAAAATAGAGCCTAAAGGTAAATTAAGGGCCTCTACAGACTGCCAGAAATAATCCAGCTTGAGGCCACTTTAACTGCTCTGTCTGAGTGCTAGGGAATCATAGGAACTGTAGTTTATTGTGGCACCAGGGCCCTCTGACAGAGAAGGCTCAATGCCTCAGAAAAAACTACAATTCCCATAATTCCCTATCATTGAGCCAGGACAGTTGAAGTGGTCTCAAGCTCGATTATTTCTGGCAGTCTGTACAGGCCCTAACAGAAGAGCAAGGACTGTCATGGTATGCTCCCTAACTACCACCCACATCAACAGCAGTTCAACTAACTACATGACATAAGGAAGTCTGTGAATTTACCAAGGTATGGACAACAGTATATTCCCCAGGAAGAGGTGACACTGCTGTAATAGATGTAAATGACTGCAACAATGTATTCATATGGAGCAGGGAAAGAGAAAATATCTCAAAAATGGCAGGAACAAGAAGCTACTCCTCCCCTACAAAGCACACTAACTCACCTTATATGGAGGCTGCGGATGGATCAGAATTCCACCTTCTGTGCGCTGGAGTGACTGCTTCACTTGTTCCACTTTGATGGCAAGATGTGCCTCAAAATACCTGCGCATGGCCATGCAAGTGTGTTTCCCAGTCTGACGGCTAGCAAAGATCTCATCATCACTTAGTAGAGCACCTTGGGTTTGCAAGTTTAGGATATCTAGAGTGCTGATCTAAAAGAAGAAAGACACGGCTGTGCCATAATATCTAAAAAGTCACAATCTTTTTTAAAATCAAAGAAGGAAATGGGTGTACTGAGAAGCTATGTTAGCTATACAGCCCAAACTTTCAAAGTGACTGATGCAAAACTAACTTGACAAAGTGACTGATGCAAAACTAATAATGGCTTATTCATGTTTAATTAAATTATCAACAGTCACTTAAAAAGCTATTTTGTAACTCACCAAGAAAGGATGAAAAAGGAGAAGAGAAGGGAATGATCTTCATGCCATAGTAACTGACTGAGTCTTCTGAAGTCAGGGCATACCTAAAACTTTCTAGTTTTATTGCCATGGAATGAGAGGAAACCTCAATAAACGATTCATTGTACTATCATAAGGACCCCAGTTTCTCTTTTTCTCTAAAGGCAAACAACTCTAAAGGCAGACAACTGTGTCATCTTTTGAGAGCCAATATACTGCCCCATAAACTTGCTGTGCACTCAACAAACTACAGGCTACATCTGAACTGCTACAAGTAAACAACCAAAACACCACCTTATATTTGTAGGTTCAAACTAGGCATAAAAGAAGCACATGCCTCACTTTAAAGGAGAACTGCAACTCTTAGAAGCTTCCGGGAATGGAATTCTCCTTGAAAACAAGGTTTCTTCATGCTTTGGTTAACCCTGAATATTGCTCCTGTGCCGACAATTTTTTTACACTGCAAAGGGGTACAAAAATGTGCAGAGGGGAGTGCATGCAGCCTGTGTGTTGCTTACCTTTATAGTGGTTGTATCCAAGGTCACTACTACCTTTAACACTACCATCAAGAAGCTCTCTGGGAAGTTTTGAAATGTAGCATACAAGCCACATGAACAGCAATTAGGTCAAGCACAGAGGAAACTATACGTTCCAAATGCAGAGGTGCCAATAAGAGCCACATAAGATATGTAGCTCTTTACTCTCTCCTCTCTTGACTTTTTGCAAATAAGCCTAGCTAACCAATGATGGCAGGGGTGGAAAAGACATTTCACAATTTGGGCCTGACAGTGATGGGACACCCCCCAGTGGTACCCAATTCCACCACCACTTCCAAGAAAAAAGGAAGATAGCACTTACCAAGTTAACAAGACGCCGTAAACCATCATGCCTATCAAAGAGCTCTAAGACTGCCCGGAATGAGAAACAAATAGAGAAGAACATGGTAGCATGGCAGCAGCCTGAGGCATGAGAGCACTCCATCAGCCACAAGGTGTAATTCACAACATCTGATAACACATGAGGATGCATGCACACCTACAGAACAAGAAATTGCAATAATAATCCTCACACTGAGCTTCTTCCTCTCCCATCCCCCACAGCAAAGCTCAACAGTGACAGCTATAGTGAATGGGCAACCTTGCCATCTTAGCTACAATTGAGTTTACTGTTGATGTTTGCCATCAAGGTGGCTTCGACATATGGGGTCTCTATGAATGAGAGACCTCCAAAAGACATCCCTGGTCACCACTCCACCCCACCCACATCTTGCAAACTCAAGGCTGTGGCTTCCTTGATTGATTTATAATAATAATAATAATAATAATAATAATAATAATTTTTATTTATATTTCCGTCTCTCCCTACGGATCGAGGCAGGATTATGCAATAAAATGTATACAATGTACAAAATACAATCAGTAAAATAGAAAAATCAGAACAATAATAATAAATAATAAGAAAATAGAATACAATATAATAATTAAATAAAAAGAAAATAGAATAAAATAAAATAGAATAAAAATAGCCAATCATCATCAGAATCTAGAAATCTATAAGATCACATGGATAGGCCTGCCAGAAAAGCTCCATTTTAAGTGCCTTCTTAAAGGCATCTAGTGTAGTGATAAGACAGATCTCTTCCAGTAGGCCTTCCATAACTTGGGAGCTGTGGCCGTGAACAATCTTTGGTAAGTAGAGTTTGATCTGGTTTTGTAATGATTTAATAAATTCTTCCCAGATGTTCTGAGAGTGCAGGGCGGATTATATGGGGAGAGGCGTTCCTTCAAGTAACTTGGGCCCAAGTCATGTAGGGCTTTAAAGGTAATAACAAACACTTTGTACTGCGCCCGGAAGCTAATGGGCAGCCAATGAAGAGATTTTAATATGGGTTCCAGTGACCAATCTGGCTGCCACATTTTGAACCAATCCATCTGAACAGAAAACAACGAATGAAGAAAATAAACCCAGGCATTGATTAGGAAAAAGTACAATCTATGTTCCAAAGCTAAGGAAAAAAATGTGTCACAATGTTTAGAAACACATACAAGACAACTAAGATGCAAACGGTGGGGCAATTCAAATATCTTTCCAATTCTTCTCAGATTCCTTTAAAGTTCCTGCATATACTTGCTCAAAAAGAATGAGTCAAGTATCCACCCATGGATGGGTTATACTATACAAGAGGACATTTGTATCCATGGGGGATCTGTTGCAGATTCCCCCCCCCCGATACAAAAAAACATGGGACCTCAAGTCCCATTGTCCCCAATGGCAGCATGACATGCGTGCAGCCCTAGTGCAGCCACATGCACACACGCACCACCATTCGGGACAATGGGGCTTGCCATCTACAGATGGTGAGGTCCCACTGTATGTGTTTTATTATGACAGTGTCTTGCAGAATTCTGTATGCAGGACTCAAACAGAAACAGAGAATTCCATATTTGGTTTGCCCTGGTCACTTTGGTGTCACATACTGCATGAAGGAGCACACTAAGCTCTCTCGCAACACCCATCAATTTAAGATGGGGCAATCTGTGCAAGCATCAGAGCCACACTGAAGCTTCAAATCAGGTATACTTTTCACTGATGATCTTGTTTTAGTGTCAGCACCTTCAATTAAGGAGAATTCTGACAATGTACTGACAACCAATAAGCCATTATTCCATTAAAATTGCCTTACATGCATGCTCTAAGTAGCATCATGAGGAAAAAGGTCAATATGTGATGAACAGATAAAATTATCATAATGCCATGAAATTACTTATAAACAGAGGGTGGATGGCCATCTGTTGGAGTGTTTTGATTGTGTGTTCCTGCATGGCAGAGGGTTGGACTGGATGGCCCTTGTGGTCTCTTCCAACTCTATGATTCTATTATACTACTTCCAATTCCCACATAAAAACTCAATGAGAAAATCTATTAAAAATCTATTACCAATGGAACCTACAAACATTCTAAAATATTTGTAATCCCTTTTAGCAAGAATTGGTTTCTTACCCTTTCCATAGCATCCTGATTGTAAGACAAATAGTATAAGCACATAGAGACACCTGTAGCTGCCATAGAAGGACGAGGTATCTCTAGTAGTTTCTGTACTCCTCCATGAGCTACAAACTCTGTTGCAAACTTGTTGTGAAGCAACAGTGATGCCAAATACTATGGAAAGAAACACAACATCAGTCTCTAAGCTCAATGCTTGCTCTTACAATTAAAATTATCTTCTCTTAATTTGTTTAGAATGGCAAAGATGAATGTAGTCTTTTTTTCCCTGCTTCAATGACAAAATAACCTAAGGTTACTGAAAATTATCTTTACAATTTTAATTCTATACACAACTAAAATTGTAAAGATAATTTTTGGACAAGCTGTATAGTCATGTTTCAACTCAAACATCTGTAAAATATTATCTTCACAAAGCTGCATTTACAAGGAGCAAACAGCCATCAAAGGATATTTACCTATCCTTAAAAACATATGCTTTGTTTGGCATTTTAATAAATTTCATTGATTTTTAAACATGCAACAGGACAGTAAAGTGCTTTCTGAGTGTAGTAGCATAAAATGGAGAAAGCTATTCCATGTTTCCAACATAATTCTCTAGGACTGGATCATTCACATTTAAAGTCTCTGCTGGTGTACTACAAAGCTCTGAAAAGTCTTTTTCCAAAGAATAAAGGGATATTAACCCAGAAAAATGAATTGGCTTTAAAGCAGGGGTCAGGCCAGGGAAGCCTTGAGATGCATGTTTTCCTCCAGGGTTCCCACTGAGGTTTCCAAGCCTCTTCTGGCTCCCTCACAACTTGAAAAAAATGGCCCAAAACTAATGGGCCATTTCACCCCATTATCTTCCAGTTACCTCTAGATTTGAGAAACAGCTCCTACAGACTTAAAACAGACAGAAGGAGGAAACCTGGCGTTGAAATAGCCAAATCTGTCTCCCAGAGGGCATGACTGGGCTGCTTAGGACAAAATAAATATAAGGAGCAGAGGGAAGAAGTGTCCCTCCAAGGACCAAGATCTGAATGCATTCCAAAGCCTTGGGAAGTTGCCTAAACCTACCTTAAAGGAACATTTTTAATGACAAAATCTGAACATTTGGAAATCTAAACAACAGAAAAATTAAAGCAAAGCCAGGATTGGAATCAACAGTTAATCCAATCTCACCTGCTCTTAACTCAATCTTTTTTATGCATAGTGTAGTGGAACTTTGGTGAAAGGTAGAGCCAGAGCAGTCAAACAATATTCCATACAAATCACACTTCCCTATTCCACAAAATAATGAGGAAGGTGGAATTTATCTCAGAAGAAACTGTGATAGTAACTATTGTTAATGCAACAGGTGTAAAGAACCACCCTTATTCAGTAACTGATACAGAATATACAACCAGTATAATACTGTCAGTGGCTAATAAGCAGTTCACTGCACTGCTGCCTACCTTTAGGGCTTCAAATGTGAGCAATACATCATTGGTCCGTTTCAAATCAATATAGAACATCATCAACTCCCTCGACCCAAGCTGCATGAAGATGGGCAGCAGCTGGTGAGAGAAGCAAAAGATTTGTAACTGTCAAATAATGTCAGGACCTTGGGAAGAAACAGCTCCAATGCGTGGTCAAGTAGTATGTGTAGACAAATTCGTGTTAACTGTTTACAGCTAGGTATCGACAGTTAAACAGGCACAGGAAAAAGAGCATCTGGAATCTAACATTTGGGAGAGACACACTGTATATAAATTTAGTGGTTATTTTTCATTGGCACTGGATTTTCACTTCCAAAGTAGTGGTTATCAAGCAATTTGTAGCCTGAATATTTATAAGAATAAAGAGGATCCAACAAGGCAATACAACAAGGACTAGACAATACCCATCATTCAATGAAAGCAGACTGGTGGGGAATAACCAGCCAGGAAGGGTTTAGGATTTTGGGTTTTCAAATTCAATGTAAATTGCTGGGAGAAAAACAACTGCTATGAGACACAAAGAAAGGTGTCCAAATCAGTGGGAGAGAAGACAACTAGAGTCTCAGCTCTGAAGAACTGGGGACGAGAATATGCAGCAGAAGTACCCAGGAAGAACGGGACTAAGGATTGAACAAGACAGTGAGCAGTCCTAAAAACGGAACCAGAACAAATATCATTGGAAAAAACAAGGCTGAGAAGGATCTGCGTCACAGTAATGGAGAGGAAGACTCCACTGGCAGTAGCCCTGGGAAATACTCAGATGGTTTTGCACTTGAAATCTCTTGTCCTATGCCTAGTCAAATCTACCTAAGGTAGGGAATGAGGTTACAATATTTTTGCAATGGTATAGTGGTGTAGAGAGATCCAGAAGTTGGGAATGGCCAATATATAAAAGTGGTTGATCACGGGCCCATTTTCAAGGCTGTTATTTCCCCCCAGACCTAACTGTGAAAGCAAATAATGAATACAACCAGATTCTTTGTTGAGCTACTTACCTTGTATTTCTCAATTGTTGAGCTAACCATTTTCTTCCTGGTGTTTTTGGATGATGGTGTTTGGCCAAGAAACGGAAGTTGTACCCTTTAAATCTGTCCAGTACTTCTTTTAAATAGTGAACACTCATTAATATGTTCTATTTATCACAGAGGAACTTCTTGTCTCAACATAGACAAGTTACAAAGGACAGCAAATTCAAAAATCAGAATTTAATTCCATTCCATGGTCTTTGTACAATGATCAGGACATGTTTTGAAGTGATTCAAGAATCAGAATTTCATTCCATTCTATGGTCTTTGTACAATGATCAGGGCATGTTTTGAAATGATTTACATTCCCCACATCAGGTAGTTTAATTTCTTCATCAAAGGAAACCATGTATCATCCACTTCCTCCCCACTTTTTACACCTACCTCTTGATACTCCCCTAAGGGAGTCAAGTACTGCAGAATTAATCTCTGTTCTATAGCAGGAGTCAAAGGGTATAAATTATAGTTTGTGCCAATGACCCAAGGAGACATCTCAGACCAGCTGCTATTAGACAGTTCAACAAACATCTTATCAGGTTCTGATGAGAATCCAAGTTTTTGTTTTGCTTTACGGAAATTCTCTCTTTCATGTTGCTTCCCTGATTTTTTCGTGGCAGAGTTCACCCGACTACTACTCTTGTGATTTGAGTCAATATTAAATGAGATATCCATGTCTCTGGGAACTTCCTCCTGCTCGCCATCTACAGCAATGTCCCCATAATCCATGTCTACGGCCTCTTCATCTAGAGGTAACAGAGGGTCTGAGGGCACTTTTCGAGGACTAGGCCGCTTATTTTCATGTTTTGCATTCATTTCATGGACTTGCAGCTCTCGCAAACGCTGAAGGACAAATGCCACCTGTTACAAGAAGGAAAGTACACATCACTTTCCCATAAATCCAGAAAATTCAAGTTAAGATGCTCACTGAGAACACAAGACCATGGAGAACAATCCATGGATAGCAATCCAGGGAATTGAGAATGTTACTTTTTCACTGAGCAGCAGTCTCCACACACCATTCTCTCCTCTTTCTAAACAAGGAATAAAGGCAGGAGAGGAAGGGAATAGGCACGGTTTTAATGTTTTAAATATTCCAGCATTATCCTACAAACCTAAATAGATTCTACCATTATTATTCTCATGCTGCAAACACAGCAGGAAAAACTATGGCTGAGAGACAAGTAGCTAACAAAAAGAGACTCTTCTCTGGTGAACAATCATTAAAAGGCTTTATTTAGACAGGTATTTCACAGCTGACCCAATTGCCTTGTATTTCAATTCAATGGGATATGTCTTGCTTGTTTTACTGAAATATTTTCTCTACCTTGGCTTTTATTTTATAAATTGCTATTATTAGCCACCTGAGGTATCATTTGGTAGTGAGGGGGGAATCTAAATTTAATCATGTTTTGGGAAACAAATCATCCCACTTAATCACAATTGTAAATTTGTATTTTGAAATGAAAACATACCAGCTATACTTCTAGTTGTAGAAAACATAGCCTTAGCTATCCAATCAAGGAGTTTATCACACGTGGGGAAAATTGGAATTTTAAATGGGCATTATCCAGCGATAGTCGCGCAATCGCAGTGAAGTTTTTCACACACATTGCGATTAAAGATGACTTATCCCGGGAATAACCAGCAACAAATCATTCACGGGATTTCCCCATGAATGATTTGTTGCTGGTTATTCCCTAGTTATTCCCAGGACAAGTCATATTTAATTGCTATGGTGTGTGAAAATCTATACCACAATCATACAACTGTTGCTGGATAATGCCTGTTTAAACCCCCGATTTTCCCCGTGTGATAAAGTTCCAAGAGCAAAAATGCAAGAACAATCCACTGATATGAAGTTGTTTACTATACTGGCAAAAGGTAGTATTCACAGTTACTCATGCAATAGTAGCATGACGCTTTCCCAAAATATTACATTTATTGAGACTTCTGAAATCACATGTAAGGCAGGCGCTCTCTCTAGAGGTCATTGGGTTTTCTATTCCAATCACACTTTCAAGTTGTGGGATATTCCATGGAAATTACCAATTGAGAATTCTCATCCCTGTAGTTGGCAGCAATGTCTTGGTTCTCCATGGCACCTCCCAGCAACCCAGTTGCATATGTTCTCAAAGGCTGATCAGCTTCTCGTGCCCACTTGAACAGATTCTCGACTATGCCTTCCTAAAGTTGGGGGGAGGGATGATAACATATATTATCAGGCACTTTAAATTCAATTCACAGTTCAGCTTACTCCAGTACAAATAAATATGATATTTACCAAGAATTTAGATATGCTTCAAGTTATCTAACATTTTTGCCAAGATGTAGGTCATTTTTCCCCAAGCTAGATCTACTGAATCAGAGGTCAGCAAGATTTTCAGACCTGGGGCCGGTCGTTGGTGCCCAGATCTTCCACTGGGCTGAGTGGGGAGGGGGAATGGCGGTGTGCACTTGCTCACTCAAGCATGCGCAGTACTTCCAGAATACTGCACATGCGCAAGCGAGTCGCAGCCACCATTTTGGTAAAAATGGTGGCCACGACACATGCGGCGGTCCAGAGGCCTGGGGGGGTGCACTCGGCCCCCGGGCCGTAGGTTGCCGACCCCTGCACTGAATCAATGGAACTTACTTAAGTGTCAACTTACTGAGTTGCTAGTGATTCAATATATCTGCTCTAGTTGAAACAAACAACTTGATCTAGACCCAAGAGTTTACAAACAACAACAACAGCCTTCACTTCTTATTGCTAACTACACAATGTAATTGGGAGCTATTACTCTCTGCAGGTTTGTGAGTCATTCAGGAGACACATTGGTAAAGAATGGATGTCACAATGAACCAAAATTTTGCCAAGAAAACCCCAAGAACAAGTAATAACAACAATAATCAATATCATCATGGCAGGCAGCGGCGGCAGCATCCGACCCCCGGGCCTTAGGTTGCCTACCTCTGTCATAAAATCTTAAATTCAGATGCAGCAACAAAAACAAGCTGTAACCTGAGTTCCAATAAGGCTGATGCCAAATGAGATAGTAAGATGGAGAGAGATGGCTGCTTACCTGACAATCTGGGCATATTGTCTTGCTACTCTAAACAGGTGTTGCAATTACATACCAGTGTGGGCAAAAATAATTCTTTATCAGACAGATAATGTCAAGGAAAATTAGGGTCCAAAACACACTGCAGAATGATCTAGTTTGAGACCACTTTTAACTGCCCTGGCTCAGTGCTAGGGAATTCTGGGAACTGTAGTTCTGTGAGACATTTAGCCTTCTCTGTCAGAGAGCTCTGGTGCCACAATAAACTGCAAATCCCAGGATTCCCTAGCACTGAGCTAGGGCATTTAAAGCGGTCTCAAACTGGATTATTTCTGCAGTGTGTTTTGGACCTAGGAAAGGTTCCTGTGCAACTGTAGCCATGATATTTCTGGATGTTCCCAAGTGCTTCTTTGAAGCTGATTCATTCTTTTTTAAAAAACAAAAAGCCCAAGTATTTTTCTTCCTTAGGTTTTCTTTTTAAAAAAAAAAGTTTGTAAGCTAAAAATATTTGCACTTAGTCTGAAGTTATTATTACAATTCTCCAAAAGTATCTTATTTTTTGTTTAGGTATTGTTAATCAGACTACGAAAATTGTGTATAGGGTAGGACATCTTGTGAATTTATTTGCAAGTCTAATATGATCACTATAAGGTACCCTAGAAAGCAATCTTAGCTTCTCATCCAAGTCTGCCTGTAACTCTAGAAATACCAGACTGGTAAATGACAAAAAATATAATTATAAAACTATGTTTTTTGTTGTTAATTGCCCTCGAGTCGATCTCGACTCATGGCGACCCTATGGATGAGACCCTCTATCCTCCACTGCTCTGCTTAAATCCTGCAACCCCTTAATACCCGTGACTTCCTTAATAGAGTCCATCCATCTAGCATGTGGTCTTCCTCTCTTCCTACTTCCACCTTCCCCAGCATTATTGTTTTTTACAAAGAGTCCCCTCTTCTCATGATATGTCCAAAGTACAACAGTCTCAGTTTGGTCATCTTGACTTCCAGGTAGGTTTCCAGTTTGATCTGCTCTAGGACCCATTTGTTTGTCCTTTTGGCTTCCATGGGATCCTCAGCAATCTTCTCCAGCACCACATCTCAAATGAATTTATTTTCTCCCTATCATCTTTCTTAACTGTCCAGCTCTCACATCCATACATGGTAATAGGGAATACAATGGCTTGTATGATTCTAATTTTTGTGCCGAGTTGTATATATTTGCATTTTAGAATCTTTTCTAGTTCTTTCATAGCCACCTTCCCCATTCTTAGTCTTTTTCTGATTTCCTGACTGCAGTCCCCATTTCTATAAATGTTTGATCTCAAGTAGGGGAATTCTCTTACTATTTCTATTTCTTCATTGTCTAGGTTGAACTTGTGAACCCCAGAACCAATAAAATAAGGAAAAATGCACTAAATAGATTCCACCAACAAGTGATAATAGGGAAGGAAGAAAAGAGACTACAGAAGTGTTCAGCTTATTTTCCTATATTCAATACCTTTTCCTGAAAGACAACAGCAGTTTCTAGCCCAGGCATGATGTCCAAAAGGAGTCGGCAAGCAGCGGTATTCAAGGGAGATTCTCTACTTGTCATCACATAAGCATTCACCAGCTGAAAAGAGACCAAGAATAGAATTAGTTTCCCCCCCTCATTTTAACAAATACATTGGTCTGTACAAAGAAAAAAGTGGCTTAAGTGTGCAGTCTTGAAAAATATTATAGATTATATTCCTCATTCTGGATTAAAACATGGATCCAGAGTTGCCCTTCAGTTCACATAAGGGACTCCCAATCATCAGAGGTTCCCATTGATGCATGTGAGGAGCCAATTCTCCACCAAGTTCTTCTTCATCTACAGCCCTTCACACTTACTCTGGAGAACCTCCCAACCATCCACAGCTGACTCACAGATAACACAGGATGGTAGGGCGATAAAGGAATTGCTGAAAATTGCCGCCAGCCCTTTACATCAACAGAAGTATCACAGAAAGTTCCTGCCAGGGGAACTTCAAACTGAGCTTATGTCCTCTACAAATTGCTTTACTGTTCTGTTTCTTAACAAAGAGCTTAAAAGTAGGATGGAGCTGGCATTCAGTTCTAACATAAGTACTGTGCAACTAAGGCATTTATAACTTTCACAGTAATACAAAAACAGAAGAGACAAAAAAAAAGGCATTCAGTGCAATCCTATGCACCTTATCTTGAGAGTTAGACCCAATGAAATTATTTGGATCAACTTCTCCATAGGAGTGTACAGAACTGTTTCATCATTATACACATAGCAATCTACCTAGTCTGGTGACATCTGGCAACAGTGTAGCAAATTCATTATTATGAATAAAATAAAACAAATCTAAATTATATCTTAAATAAAACTAGAGGTTTTATTAAATAAAACTGTTTTATTAAATAAGACTGAAATCTATTTCTCATTGTCTACAGAGCATTTCAGGATACATAGCATGCATCGATTTCAAAAACACATTCAATCTGTCTTTCTCATAAAGACAGACAATGGCAAAGGTCATTGTTATAAAATGACTTTTCAGATAAACATATTTAAAAACATGAAATTAACAAACAGAAGGCTGACTTGGGTTTCTCTTGGCATGATCTGTACAAATTAGACTTAGAGCAATCTTTATGTCAGTGGTTGGAAAATGCAATCCTGATTTATCACAAAGTGTAAGGGAAAACGAAAATCCTGGCATTCCCAGTCAATGCAGTAAGATAACTGACTAACAGAAATGGGCACAGGTTCTAGCTACCAGGTACAAATCTATGCATAAATAACAAGTGAAAACCCACTGCATTCATGAAATCATCATTCTTGAAGAGTATCCTCAGCAAATGCCCAAGCATACATTTTGGATCTGCCCGACCTGGAAAGAGATGGACAATATCAGTTAATTGTTTACACTGGCTTAGCAAAAATAAATAGCAGAAGCAAAGGACACTTGCAAAAACACTACATCACATACATTCTTCAACACCAGCATAAGGAATGGGAACACTAGACCAGTCCTTCTGAGTGACTGCTCCAAGGTTGTGGAACTGCCCGCCAATGGAGAACAAAATACTCCTCTCTGTTGTCTTCCGACCAGCAGATAAACACAATTTATTCAGGCTTTGGCATTTAATAAAAAACTCAAAATATATATTTTTAAAACTTGATGTATTATAGCCAAGCAGCCAGTTAAGTATAGTCCTAATTCTGTCATGTGCCTAATGTACTTCTGATTCTATTTTTTAAGCTAAATTAATTCTTCAGTCACCATGAGGGGAAAACGCTTCCCTCTCTTTTGTCAATGGAAAGAAATATTGGAATTCCCAGGGTTTTAAAAATGAACTTTTTAAAAAATTACCTAGAAAATTGGATAGATGAAGATCAAAGAGGCGTTTTGCCTCAAAGACAAATTAGAGATAATCGTAGGATAGTAATCGATGTATTAGAATACTGAGAGACATAACGAAAAGAATTTGGGAATGTTATTTATAGACCTAGAAAAAAGTTTTGATATGGTTAATTGGCAAACTCGGTTTGAAATTTTAAATAAGATGGAATTACACCCTAAATTTATAGGATGGATAAAAGAGATATACAAAGAGCAAAAAGCGAAAATTAGTATTAATGGTGAAAAAACAGATTATATAAAGATTAAAAGAGGAACAAGACAAGGTTGTCCCCTTTCCCCATTATTATTCTTGGTAGTAATTTAAAGATTAATAAAAGAAATTAAAAATCATGATTTCATTAAAGGAATAAAAATAAAGAAATTTAGATACAAAATAAGGGCTTTTGCGGACGATTTAGTAATATTTTTGGATAACCCTGGATACTGTATAAATTACTTAATTGAAACAATAGAAAAAATTGGGGAAATGACAGACTAAACAAAGAAAAATTGTCAATTCTTACGAAAGATATGACTAAAGAAAGAGAACAAGAATTAAGTGTGAAAGCTGGCATGAAAATTCAAATGAAAATAAAATACCTAGGAATAACAATAACAAAGAAAACAATAAATTTATTTGATGATAATTACAAAAAAAGGTGGAATGAGATAAAAAGGGAACTGACTATGTGGAACAAAAAACAATTATCCTTATTGGGAAGGATATCAACTTTAAAAATGATGGTACTACCCCAAATCCTCTTTTTATTTCAAATGTTGCCAATATTGGTCAAAGACAACTTTTTTAAAAATTGGCATAGAGATATAAGTAACTTCATTTGGCAGAAGAAGAGACCAAGAATTAGACTCAAATTATTACAAGATGTGTAAGAGAGAGGAGGACTAGGAGTACCCAATTTAAAGCTCGACTTCGAAGCATGTTGCCTTATGTGGCTTAAAGATTGGATAACCCTAGAATTAGAGAAATTGTTAGAATTAGAAGGAGATGGCCTTTGCTTCAGATGGCACGCATATTTAAAATATGGAAAAATTAAGGCAAATAAAGATTTCAACAATCATTGTATTAGGCGATCTTTATTTAAAATATGGAATAAACACAAATTAAGAGCTATGCCAAAATTTCCCTCCTGGTTCTCCCCACAAGAAGTAATCCAACGAAAAGAAATGAGGCCAGAGCCAAATTGGATAACTTATGCTAAATTATTAAAGAAAGATGAAACGGGAAAATATAAGGTCAAAACACAAGAGGAATTAAATAAGGAGGGGTTCCCATTGGATTGGTTCAGGTATAGACAAATTGTTGAGCGCTACAAAATGGATATAAAAACACAGGGAGTTGACTTAAAACTGAACGAATTTAATAAGATTTGGTTGGGTGATAGTAAAAAATGGATCGGAAGCTTTTACAAACTTTTATTGAAATGGGACTTAAGAAGAAAAAGGAATAAAAGCAAATATGATTCAATGGGCAAAAAATTCGGATATCCTATAGAATTAGAAAAATGAGAATCTGTATGGAATAGGAGAATATACGGTGTCACAAAATCTGAAAGAAATTTTCTATAAAACTTATTTTCATTGGTATCTAACTCCAATGATGATATCAAAAATATACAAAACAAAAAACAACTTGTGCTGGAAATATGGGAAGGAACCAGGTACATTATACCACTGTCTTTGGACATGCAAATTAGTCAAAAATTATTGGATAAAAGTAAATGAGATTATTAATTCTATGCTACAGAGTAAAATTCAGGCACAACCGGAGATATCTTTATTAAACATGTGGGATAAGGAATTAGATAAAGAAGCTGGAAAGATCCTCTTTTATTTAATTACCACTGCAAGGATTACATTAGTACAAAAATGGAAAGTAAAAAGTATTCCTAGTATAAAGGATTGGTTACTTAAATTCTATGATGCAATTGAAATGGATCTATTTACACAATTCCTAAGAAGCATCACTATTGAAAATGGAAATAGCGAATGGACACCAATATTGAAATATTTTAAAGAGCAGTGGGAAAACATAGCCATAATTAGTTATTTATGATATGCAAAGAAAAATAAAAGGTAATGAAGAAAACCAAAATTTGGAAAAGCAAGAATTTGAACAAAAGAAAGCAATTTAAAAAAAAGGAATGTCATAAAGAAACAATAAGTAAAAATAGGATAGTATAAAGTTAATAAAACTAAAAAATAATAAGAGTAGGAAGAAGGACTTTAAGCACAAATGGTTAAAAAAACAGAAAGAAAGTAATGTAATAAAATAACTAATAAACATAATTATCACTGTTAGAAAGAAGGTATAAAAGTACTATAGTATTAAAGTAGAGATTGAAAAGAAGGTCACCAATACTATGAGATAATCCAGCTATGACAAGAAGGAAGTTGGAATGAATGTTGTTAAGGAGGAGTGGGTCAATGATTGGTGTGAGTTAGGTGTGAAGAAGGGATAAGGAAAGTGCAGAGGGTGAGATAATGTAGTAAAGAATAATGATTCGAAAGACGAATGAAAGTAAGTAAGGAGATGGTTGGAAAGAAAGGAGATGGTAGTGATGTGGGAAAAGGAAAGAATGAAGAAGGAGTAAGAAGGGAGTAAGAAAGATAAGGAAGGGGACTTAAGGATGAACGAAAATGGAAGGTTTTGAGGAGAAAGGTGGAAAGAGAAAGGAAGAGATTATAATGGATTAGAAAGAATTATAACATTCTTTAATGCTTAGATAAAAGCTTCTTTAATGTTATATTTAATGGATTAACAAGTAATTGATGTAGTGAGATAATCAGGATACAACTTGAAATGTTTGAAATGTATGTCTGATTATATTTGATATCTAATTTATGATGGTGAAACTAATGCAACTTTTAATGACAAATGATAATTATGTACAACAAGAAGTGAAATGTATGTTTTGAATGTTTTTTTTAGGTTTTAATTAAAAAAATTATATAAAAAAATAAACTTTTAGTTTACTGGTTACAGCTTTTTGACCCAATTTGGTAGCATATAGCATAAAGAGTAGCAGAAAAAGAACACAAACAAAAAGAGAAGACTGAATTACTATCTTAATCCATCTAATCCAAAACCAGATACAGCAAGGCACACCCATATCACATGGTATATCTTGCCTTGATCTGTGTAACATCTCCAACATAAAAAGAATTCCTCAAATTTTTAGCAAACTTCACTGCATTTAGTATATGTGCATCAGTAATATGGGGTTGATCTACCTTAACCTAAGACATAGCTAGGCAGTTTCAACTGTCTGCCTTTCTTCTTTGCAGAAAGCTCTTGTTCTTTATTCTGAGACTTTCCTGAAATAAAACTGGACTTAAATGTAATATCAAAGCCCAGTTCCATTTTATATCTCATTTTTAAAAGACATGCTTCTGCTTCATGAGCTCTCCAGGATACTCCTGATAAGGGGAGGAAAAAGGGACTCATACATTTCACATGAAACAGGGCCAAAATAAAGGCTAAGTGTTTTAGTTACATCCATGGCCACAATGCTGATTTAGGGAAACTGTCTAGAGAAATAAGGGCTACAAAACAGGATGGGTTAATCCGCACCAAATTACTGTAAGGTCAGGTATTATCCAAGAGAACAAATGTAGGGGTTGTCTGCCATTTTCACCTTACATCAGAGATAGAGAAAATGCAACCTGCAAGTCAGGGCCATTTTTGTAGTCACCACAGTTTAAAAATAAATTCAGGCCACTTCCTGTAGTTAAAAAAAAGGCCTCTCCTGTGCTTAAAAAGCCCAAGAGTGGAACAAAAATTTGGAAGAAAAATACCCCATGACCCCCCTTTTAAAATATTTTTGAATTTCTTTGTGAAGTTGCAATCCTCCAAGGTCTCCTGGAGAGCTAGTGCAGTCCCCAAACCTCTAAGAGCTGCCCACCCTAACCTACATGCATCTGTAAAACAGCTGTTGCAATGTGTCAGAGCATAGATAAAAGCTTCAGATGCAGTAGCAGCACATATATTTTGTGGAGTTACCACTGCATGGTTTATCTCGCTTGCTATCTTTAGTATCCACAAGAATGAAATTACAGTGAACAACCATATATGTTCTCATCACATATTACCCGGATGCCTATCATCAAATGGATCTGGATCTCGCTTGCGGTACTCTTCTGTCTCCTTCTCAATTAATTCTGACATTCTAAAAAGGAGTTAGAAACATAAATTACTTCCACCTCATTTCCCAACAGGTCTGCTGCTCAATATTTCAGCTGTAGGACTACAAAGGCACTCACCCACCCATACTATGTTAATCAACAGCAATTCAGCAAACAAAAAGAAAAGAAAAATGCTACACCTCACTTGGACAAGGTCTCTGATGTCAAGAACTACACTGGCCTGCTATGTATGGATGACAATTCACAGATCTGGGGAGAAGGAAGCAAAGTGCAGCCCCTTTGGTTGTTGCTGGGCTACATTTCCCAGCATTCTTAACTTTTAGCTATCTTGGTTAGAGATGGTGGGAGTCACAATCCAATAACATCTGGAGGGTGGTTGGGGGAACAGGAGAAGGGAGAAGAGGAGGAAGGAAGAGGAGGAAGAGCAGAAGCGGCGAGGGAAGAGGAAAAGTAGGAAGAGGAGAGAGGAAGAAGAGCGGTGGTGGGGAAGAGGATAAGGAGGAAGCGGAGAAGAAAGTAGGAAGAGGAGGAAGTGCAGAGGAAGAGGCAGCAGGGGGAAGAGGAGAAGGAAGAGGAGGAGGGAGATGGGCGGAGGCAAGGGGAAGAGGAGGAGGAGGAAAAGGAGGAGGAGGAAGGAAGAGGAGGAGAAAGGAGGAAGAGGAGAAGGAGGAAAAGGAGGAAGAGGAAGGAAGAGGAGGAGAAAGAAGGAAGAGGAGAAGAAGGAAGAGGAAGGAAGAGGAGGAAGAGTGGAAGTGGTGGGGGAAGAGGAGGAGGAAGAGGAGAGAGGAAGAAGAGCAGTGGTGGCAGGGAGAAGAGGAGGAGGAAGCGGAGAAGAAAGGAGGAAGAGCAGAGGAAGAGGTGGCAGGGAAAGAGCAGAAGGAGGAAGAAGAAAGAAGAGGAAGTGAGGCAGAGAGGCAGAGGTGGGAAGAAGAGGAGGAGGAGGAAAAGGAAGAGGAGGAAGAAAGAGGAGGAGGAGAGAGGAGGAAGAATGGAGGTAGCAGAGGGAAGAGGAGAAGGAAGAAGAATGGAGGCAGTGGAAGGAAGAGGAGGAAGAGGATGAGGAGAAAGAGGAGGAAGAGGAAAAGGAAAAGAAGAGGCGGAGGTGGTGGGGGAAAGGAGGAGGAGGAAGAAAGAGGAGGGAGGAGGAAGACCAGCAGTGGCAGGGGGCAAGAGGAGGAGGAAGAGATTGTGGCTGAGACGGGGGGGGGGGGGGGTAAGAGGAGGAGGAGGAGGAGGGAGGAAGTGCCAGAGGAGGAGGAAAAGAGGCAGTCATCTGCTGTGGCAAGGCAGGCTTCGGGGAGATGGGGTGGCAAAGTCCCATTGTCCCCAGTGGTGGCCACGCCAGCAGTGAGGACAAAGGGACTTAAGCATCTGCAAATTTTGGTATCCCTGGGTAGATCCAGAATGGATCCGCCCATGAATACCAAGGGACTGCTGTATTAATTACAGTGTGCCCTTGGTATGCACTGGGTTTTTGTTCCTGGACCCCACTGTGGATACCAAAATTCGTGGATGCTCAAGTCCCATTAAATACAACGGTGTAGTAAAATGGGGTCCCTTACATAAAATGGCAAAATCTAGCTTTGCTTTTTGGAATTTATATATTTTTGAGTATTTTCAAGCTGTGGATGGTTGAATCCATGGATCTGGAGGGCCAACTGTATAAACCCTAAACTACACCTTGCTTTTCATTCAGTGTTTTAAAGATAGGTTTTCCAAAAGACTGTGTTCAATAGTTGATCCGTATAGTGGGACTAGCTAGAATTCCAAATAACTGGACTTACCGAGTAAGTATAGGAACCATATCTTGTCCACTGCCATGTTCTTTCTCCCACTGCTCCAGCAAAGCAGTAAGCTCAGCCTTGGAATCTACAAGCTCAGAACATGAAGACATGACTCACCCTAAAAGTAAGAAGGAAGAAAGCAAATTACCGAAATGTACTGAATATTCACTGTATTACTTCATAAACATAAATCAAGTATTTGAGTTTTTAGAAGTCACACATCTATTTGAAAAATACGAACCAATTGTTAAAAATGAATTAGGTTGAAAAGTTTGTGATATGCAACTGGATGCTTCACCACCACCTTCCTCACTCTCCACTAGCCTGTAAATGGTCCTGTTGGGAGTGGTGTGGGAGAATGCTGAAACTAAAAGGTGGGTTGGGGGAGTGAAGCAGGAACTGTCACATGATTCTGCCTGGCAGATCTTTATACTTTTTATTCCTGGCTTCGAGGTCTGTAAACTATTAAAGATACAGGAGCCCTGTCCTGCATTCTGCCTGGCAACCTTGGCAACAAAATTGGTGGCTGACTTACATGACCAGCTCTGATTTCAGAACACTCAAAAGTCAACCCCGTTCCATCTTGTCATACCTCTCTCACACCTTGTTGACAACAATGAACTTCCATCCCAGATTAGGTCCCTATTCCTGGGAAGATACTTGTGATAGAGGCTCCACGTACTTTGCAGGACACATGGCATATGAGATAAAAATATCTGAATAATATACATGCCCCTGTTTGCACTTGGACTGACAGGGAGAGAAGGGGAGAAGCCTCTTTCTGAGTCCTCTGAGACTCTTCCATATTGGATTGAAAGACAAAACAGGATTTTTATTTGAAAAATTGAATAAAAAAGAGCAGAAATACACTCCAAAAAGAGAGAAATATACCGTTTCCAGCATTTAAAGGCAAATCCTTTCTTGTTCCCACAGGAGCCCCAAAGTCACAAACTAGGAACAAGAAAGAAAAGTCTTAGATAGGACTGCTGAATCAGAACAAGTCTACACTGTATAGATCTGGCTCTTACCTGAATAATTAAGACAAGATAGCACTAAGCATTTACCTCTGAATAATTAAGACAAGATAGCACTAAGCATTTACCTAATTGATCTCCTACTGTTTTGTTGTCACAGCCCACACCAAACCACTTCAAATGACGCCAAAGAAAAATCTATTCAGTAGAGCTAAACTAAATAAAAATGAAATAAAGATAGGTAAGTAAACACTGGCTAATTGTCATCAGTAACTGCACGCTGCAACATTCAAACTGATGAGGGTTTGTTTGGATTGGAATATAATCATTGTATGTTCAGATCGGAAAAATGTTTTTTTTAGGAAAATGTTTGTTTTGGAAAAATAAGCTATTCTTTTGTCTTCCCTATGAAGTATAATGCCTGTGAATAAGTGTCTCCCACAAGCAAGAGCCTAGTTCTTAGAATGCCACTGGAATTCTAATGGAACAGAGCCAATCTGACTCACACTGGAAGGCAACAGTCATCCTTAGCTACTGCTAGGAAGTTTAACCAGGATTACTATGGGGTAAACTTAGATCACTTTTGCCCATTCATGTCAACAACACTGCTTGCTGAACATGAAGATAACATCAGCAACAGTTCTATACTCACCCTACCAAACCTTAATCCAAGAGACCACAAGTCATATGCTTGCACATAACAAATGATCTCCTTTTACCTGTAGAACTGGGAGAGGTGAATACCCTCTCAGACCTGCATCCCCACAGGTCTACCCCACCCTATCAAAAGCTGCTCCAGAAGGAAGAGAAAGCCAGTTCTCAGGTGGCACAGAGGGCTTCAGGGAGGGATAGGTGTTCCATTGCTCAGGCAGCAAAGCCCAGCATGATACTGGTTTTTGGCCAACTGCTCTAGAAGGACAGAAATGACCCAAGAGGATGGGCCAATGAACAATAAAGGGGAGAGGGAAACAATGTGCATCTGTGAACTACTCTCATCAACTCACAAGCAGAGCATTTCTACTCAAAATTTTGACCAAATAACAAAGCAAATTGGCTATCATATAATAGATTTGTCATCTTCTGAAAACCTATATCCCAACAAATGATCAGTAGGTGTCAATTATGGAACTTTGGTACCAGTTCCATAATTATGATCTAGTTTCCTACTTAACTACCTGTAGAGTCCTTGTGCAGACATACATGTTGGCTGAAAATATGGTGGAGAGGAATGGACAGGGTTACAAAAATGTCTTCCCAAACACTAATGGTAATAAGGACTTTTTTTTTTTTGGCCAGCCAACCTCACAACTCTTCCACAGCAATTTCTTGGAGTTTCCCCCATTTTTATTACCTGGTTGCAAGCCAGGATTGCCCATGCCATTGTAGTTCCAGTTTCTATGTATGGCTGTGAAAGTTGGATAGTGAAGAAAGCTGACAGGAGAACCAATTCATTTGAAATGTGATGTTGGATGACAGTGCTACAGATAGAGACACAGATATGAGCAAGAGTGGTGTAGTGGTTTGAGCATTAGACTATGAGTCCGGATACCAGGGTTCGAATCCCAGCTTAGCCATGCAAACCCACTGAGTGACTTTGAGCAGATGACAGTCACACACTCTCAGCCTCAGAGGATGGCAATAGCAACCCCTTTCAAAATAAACTTGCCAAGAAAACCCTGTGATAGGTTTGCCTTAGGGTCATCGTAAGTTGGAAATGACTTGAAGGCACACAACAACAAACATCAACAAGCTGTATGAGAGTGCTACAGATACTTTGGATTGCTAAAAAGACAAATGAATGGGTAAATCAAATCTGAAATCTTTCTAGAAGTCAAATGAGGCTACTGTACTGTGGGTGTTCATTAGAAAAGCAGACATTGTTGGGTAAAGTAGGAGGCAGTAGAAAAAGAGGAGGAACAGATTAAAGGTAGATAGACAAAGTCAAGGAGATTGTAGCTCTGAGTTTGCAAGAAGTGAGCAGGGCGGTAGATGACAGGGTGTCATGAAGGCCTCTCACTCATCAGGTCACCATGAAAATTGACTTGACAGCAATTATCAACAAAATATACAGCATTTTTGAAATAACTACAATTGTCCCTCCCCATTCGCAGACTTTGGGTCCGTGGTCTCTCTCTTCACAGGAAGGGACAACAACTATAGCTAAAATGGCCCGGTGCGCCTGTGAATTGAGAGGGGCAACTGTACTAGATTACAGTCTCATGTCTGGAGTGTTAGCGTGCTGTAGCCAAAAGAACTGCCATAAAACATGGTCTTTGAGCATGAAAGCAGGAGGGACATGTAAAGCCAAAAGACACTGCTTGAGTTTTTAAAAACCGTGTACAATTTCCAAAGTTTAAATCTAAACAGCAATAACATAGGCCTCTCATATTTTTAAAAAATAAGGGTGTGTACCTGGCTGGAGGGGGTCAAACTCATCCAATAATTTTAAGGAGCTGATATATTTAAAGCCTGCAATGGAGTATTTAGTCACCAGGTAGCAGACGTTCCTAATCAGCACATAGGTTCACATCGTATACAGTGCAAGGATAGAGAGAAGCAGTTCAAGTTGCTTGAAGGCTTGAGTGTATCAAACGAAGACCTATTCCAACCCATGCAAAACCAGGGACTTGTGTACACTAAAAACAGTTATATATTCCAGTCATCTTAGAAAAATAAACATCAATTCTTCTGCCAAAAGAGGGAAGACATCACAGAAATATTTACTTTGTGAATATATAAACAACTGTTTGTTCTAAAATTAAAGATGAGGCATATACACATTCACAGTTCCAACACCTCAAATGGCATATCACAAAAAATGTTGGGCAGTCTAAGCATAACTCTTGTAAAGAGAGCAGACAATGAAGGGATAAATGGAAAGTGAAATACTCTCTTTCTGGACATAAGTTCCTTCAAGAGGAACATAGGAAGAGGCTTCATATTCAGTCAGAACATTGATCCATCTAGCTCAGCAGTGTTTATAATGACTAGCAATGGATCTTCAGGGTCTTGGACAAGAATAATTCCCCGCCAGGAATTGAATTCCACACCTTTTGCTTGTACTCTGTTTATTTATCCTTCAAGCACCAGCATGTTTTTGGTTTTGCGCTAAAATATACTTCAAACTACGAAACTAAGGATAAGAAGTTCATTCCTTGTGGCATTCCATAATCTGAATGAATTACCCAGGAGACACATGTCAAGATTTGGACCCAGGAGATCAGGATTCAGACTCCAAAAAACAAATAATCTTTCTAGCCTTCAGTAAAGCACTTTGAAATTTATCTACTTATCTTGTAAACTGGGACATACAATGATTCAGGATGGTAATGAGGAAAAGGACTTTGCTCATAAAGTATGTAATCTTAAACCTATACATCTGTAAGCAAGTTACAGTGAAATTAGTGAAGTTTACTTCCTAACAAACACGATCAAATTAGGTTAGATGGACATGGTGGTCTTCATAATTTCCTCATCCCACATGGGATTCTCCAAAGTGCTCAATTGTAACACTACAAGCAGATTACAACATGTACTATGGGACAAGGAGTTCCAAAGCATCCTAGATTATTTCAACAAGATCCATAAATGTGTCTGTCTTGGCCATGGTGCAATGAAATTAATTTCATGCTGCTCTTTATACTTCTGAGTTTGGAAAACAGGAGTGGGAGATTTAGTGTGTGGGGTTCCAATGCAACTGTAGGGATGATCTCCATTACATTCTCCAGGTCCAAGCTATGGAAGAAGGATGCAGTTTGTTTCAACACCTCAAGGGAGCTCAAAACAACAATGCCCCCTCAAAAAAACCAACAGCTTCTCTCTTTGGACCCAAAAAGGAAGATGTAAGATTTGTTAGTTTGCTGCTGTACTAAGCAAGGCACTTTGAGCACCTCAGAAGTGAAGCATCAAACAGACCTCAGCTTTTCTCACAGATATGAACTGGGAATGGCTAGGGTGCACAATTGTTTCTGCAGGACCTCCAAAGCAACACATAATTATGGGAATGACCTCCAACTCTGAGAGGAAACCCAGGGCTTGGCATGGTCACCAGCAGATAGCAGCACACTCATCATAGTGAGCATTGGAGATCCCTGGAGCAGGACTTATCTAAAAATAATTTAGTACAAAGAGACTTGATGTTTTGAGTAAGCATATGCCTTAATTAGATACAAACTGTATTCACTGAGCATTTAAACAAAATATTAACAATTAAATCAGCTGCCCTGAGTGCCAGCTTGTTGGGGAAAGGCAAGGTATCAATAAAGGTGAGGTGGAAGAAGAGAGAGAGATGACTGAACTATTATTCTGAATGCACTATCACTTAAGAAAAAGAACCAGAGCTTATTCAAGCACACTTCTGAATCCAATACTGTTCCTGGGTGCCTAGGTGCTGGCCGTGACTAGGAGTGTTTTTCAGCATCTCCTGCACACATACCAAATGCATCCCCTCATGGAAAAATCAATTGTGTCACAGTCATTCACACTGTAGTTACACTGAGAGTAGACTGTTGCAAAGTACTTTGAGACTGTCTTTGAAAAATGTTCAGATGCTTTGATTGGTTCAAAATGCAGCAATTAAGATTGCATTCGTGGGCAACAAGGGGAGGAGTTCCAAACATATTTACTACGTAGGTTTATTTAACAACTAGGATTCTGCTGACTCTCCTACATTCTGTCTATAGAGTACACATGACAGAGCATTCTCAAATGCAGAACCAAAATGACGGGGCAACTTCCATAAGCTTAGAAATATTAAAAAAAAAAAAAAAAGCTAATTCATTATTGATATTTGTTTTAAAAAATTAAAACTACTGTATTTTTTTAAAAAATATTTTTCTTCATCTTTAAACACTAAGGACATTACTTTTTAACATTGTTTTTATTACTTTACTTTTGGGGGAGTGAAATGATTAGGAAATTTGTGGCCATTTTTTAACCATTTTTAACAATTTAATTTTCTTAATTTACAGAACTAATGGATTAATACTGCCACATCAGAGCTAAGCCAAATAACTCCAAGCTTTGCATCCTCCTTAAAGAAGTCTGTCTACATATCTTATTACTGAGCTTTTGGCATACAGAAAATGTGTTCTGGTTTAGCGTGGTCTTTCAAATATCTACTTGTCTTTGTTAAATAGCATTAACAAAGTTTAAAAAAACTTATGTCTTTATATGTGTGTGAGTGTTTTATATATATATATGGTTACACTATCGTAAGGTACCTCGAACATTTTATGGAAAGGTAGACAACCAGTATTTGATAGAATAAGGTACAGTTGCTGTCTGAATTCAGATAAGAGTCAATATCAATGATTACATACAATGTGTGTTCACTTGGCAAATCACCAAATCAACTGGCCACTTTCCCAAATCTACTAAGAGCCTTGGAAAAAATAATAATTTGAAAACATAGAAAGTGAGACTATGGGCCTGTAAAGACTGCCAGAAATAATCCATCTTGAGACCACTTTAACTGTCCTGGCTCAGTGCTAAGGAATCATGGGAACTGTAGTTTATTGTGGCACCAGAGCTCTCTGACAGAGAAGGCTCAATGTCTCAGAAAAAAAACTACAATTCCCATGATTCCCTAGCACTGAACCAGGGCTGTTAAAGTGGTCTCAAGCTGGATTATTTCTGGTAGTTTGTACAGGCCCTATGTGATGTTCAGTGAATTCTTTGGAATCTACCTTGAAAGCTGTCCCTTTACTATTTTAAAACAACCTATTGCTTGTCTTTTCATATTTAGTAAGTGTTCATGCTTTGCTGTACTTTAAGAGAGCCACTATAATTTCTCATTTCTCCCAAGCACTCACCAAATTGATCTGCTCCAGCAGCTGACTATTAGCCTTTGCAGACTGCCAGAAATAGTGCAAATTGAGTTCTCTTTAAGGGTTAGGGTTAGTGCTAGGGAATCATGAGAATTGTTTTTGTTTTTTCTGAGACATTGAGCCTTCTCTGTCAGAGCTCTGGTGCCACAATAAAACACAGTTCCCATGATTCCCTAACCCTAACCCTTAAAGTGGACTCAATTTGCACTGTTTCTGGCAGTCTGCCCTATGTTAGCTGATATTAAATATAAAGCAAGACGAATAACACTGATATAGAAAGTAGTATCTCCACATGGCTGTTCTTGTTTAAATTGGAAAAAAATCAAAAGCTTTGTTTTCTGCACCATATGATCTAGAGCAGGGGTAGGCAACCTTTCCCCTTTAAGGGCCGAGGGACTTCAGCTCCCAGAATCCCAGGAGCTACTGACCAACATGGGACTATTGGCCAACATGGCTGAGGCTTCTGGGAGCTGAAGTCCCTCGGCCCTTAAAGGGGAAAGGTTGCCTACCCCGATCTAGAAGATCCAAATACTTTTTTGCACAGTGGCACAGAATACCTGTACCACAACAGAGCTCCCATCACTAATCTCAGCTTCTGCCAACCTAACTGTTCAAAAGCATGGAAATGCTAGTAGATAAATAGGTACCACTTCGGTGGGAAGGTAAACAGCGTTCTGTGAAATCATGCTGGCCCCACGATCACAGCATAGTCTCTGACAACGCTGGCTCTTCAGCTTAGTAATGGAGATGAGCACCACCCCCTACGGTCTGACACGACTTGACAACCTTGTTAATGGGGAATACTTTTACCTTTACCTACAGAATACCTCATTTAATGCGTAACACTGATATTCCATACCTGGGTTGGCAATGTGCATTCTTTTTAGAAGCTCTTCCTCTTTACACACATTGTCTCTTTTTGCAATTAATCTGCTATACTATACTAAACAAAAAGCCAGAATTCATTTGTGAATGTGTTAGCAGGAGATCAGAAAGACCAGATAAAGCAACAAGAAGAATATACAACCCAAGACTCACAAATATCTGATGAGTCACTTAAGCAGAGATACAGACCTAACTCCAAGAATCTTCATTTGTATGTTATTTTAAACTGATGGAAAGGGGGGGGGGGAATGGGAAAAACATGCACAGTGAGAAAGACTGTAAACAGTGTTTCTGAGCTCTGCTAAAATATGTTCACCAGAACAACAATTTATTCTCCACTCCATCTGCTCTCCAGGAACAGAATTGTGTTTTGTTTTATAATGAGTGACAATCAAGTTTTCAATAGGCAAGCAAGACCAATGACTTGACCAAATTATTCAACTAGTTATATTGTTCACAATAACAGTATCAGGTTCACATTAAAACATGACATAGATTATCTTCAAAAATAGCTTTTACAAAATCCTGGCAAACACTTGTTTAAAGGCAGAACATAATAGAATTAACAAGCACATACACACTTACCCCTAAAATCAAAGCTTCCATCATACGCTAAGACCTGAAGCAACACATGTGTTTGTTAATATGTGAATTCCCGGGCCTAGCCCAGCAAGTATTCAGTATGATGTCAAAGTTTTCATTGTTGCAGAAGAAAGTCTTAACTGTACAATTCTCAGTATATTTGTTCTGTAGAAAAGCACAGCAATGGACTGAGGAATTATTCATTTATGAGACCTAACAAAGTGAAATTGGAGGCACTGAGGGGAAAAGATTCATTCAAGTAGCTGAATCTTCTTTCTCAAATAGAAATGTTAGTCCAAGAAGCTCCAGAAGGAAGCAGGCCTTGTAGAATTAGATTCTTACCTGAGCAGGTCAGTGTGTTTCTTTAGTACTATCTTTAACTTTGTCTAAAAAGCACCCCAAACATTCTGCAGCAGGGGTGGACAACTGCAAAGGGAGAGAGGGAGCATCTACCCCTTCGGCTCCCCAGCCAAATTATCACTCCCACTACAACCGAAAGTGACACCACATCAATTCCAGTTCTGGGTTCAGCTTAAAAGTGGCAATTTTTAACAGATTTTCTGGGGTTTAGGTGTGTAGTGAGGGAGCAAAGCTGTGCAATTGGTGGAGAGGTGTTTTTGGATGAAAATTCAGCCATTTTTTTTTTAATATGGAGGGATCAGGGTGCTTCAAGGGATACCTAGGGGATTTCAGGGGCTACAAAATGGGAACTCTGGGGTATATGTGGCCTGTGAACCAAATTTTCCCCATTGTTGTTTTACACTGTGGTCCATTTGCAACCAAAAAGAGAGGCCAGTGAGACCCTATTATGGATTCAGAAGCCCCTGCTCTGATTTCACTATAGCTTAACCTCAGCTCCCCACTTGTAAATCACAAAAGTAGCCTACTTCACCTGGTTGGCATGAAGACAAAAATAAACACTGAAGTCTTCTGTACATATGAAACACAATGGGGGAGGGAGACATCCCACTGTTTCAATGTCACTTGACACTAATGTGAATCAAGAAACTTAACTAGGCAGACAGAATTGAGTTTGGTCCCCACAATTGTCACTGAAAGCTGAACATGACATGGCATAACAGGATCTCTTCTGTTTTAATTTAACAGCAGCTGCCAGGAAGGGGCAAACTGGATCAGAACAGCAGCACTGTGGGAGGGAGATGATACTCCAGGGGTTGGTATCCTTTCATAAGTTGGGAGCTGCACCCTCAAGAAATGTGCAGCTCCAATGCAAGGAGCCACCCATTCTCTCTCGCCACACAATCACTCACAGCTATGCATCCACAAAACCCCTACATTCTCTTACTCATCGTTCCCTCAACTGGGAGATTTTTTTGATACTCTTAACCACCAGGCAGAGGAGAAAAATTCTCCAGGAATTACAGCATGTAAAGGTTGAGAAACTGCCCTCTGAGAAGAAACACTCGTCTGCCAGCAGCGTTCTTCCTCCCTTCTCCTGCCTATCCCTAGAGAGCGCATGCAAGCAAACCTAGGGGCAAGCAAACATACATATGATATCAGAGACCTGGTCACACAGTGCAGCAGCAAGAGCACCTTTTGGAAACACCAAAGTGGAAACAATCTATTGTCAGGCTTCTCACTATACATATGCACCTGTCTGCAACTCTCTTCCCTTTTTACAGTTGGAACAAGAAAGAAGGAGAGACTGGAGGGCTGTACGGTAAATGGAAATATTGGAGGGCATATTTGTGTCCTAAGTCATTTGCTCTCCATTATGGGTTTGAATTATCATAGGGATGCAGTGGCTCAAGTGGTTAAGACGCTGACTCTGTTGATTGCAAGATCATCAGGTTGGCAGTTCAAGGCCCAGGTGCTGCATGATGGGGTGAGCTCCTGTCACTAGTCCCAGCTTCTGCCAACCTAGCAGCTTGAAAGCATACAAATGCAAGTAGATAAATAGGTACCACTTCAGTGGGAAGGTAAGCAGCGTTCTGTGCAATCATGCTGGCCATGTGATCACAGAGTAGTCTCTGAAAAGGCTGGGTCTTTGGCTTAGTAATGGAGATGAGCAATACCCCCACAACTTGACAACCTTGTCAACAGGAAATACCTTTACCTTTTTCTAACCATAACAACTCAATCTATTCAGAACTCCCAGTTCTGTTTCTCTCATCTCTCTATCTCATACACACACAAAAAAAAAAACATATACAACAGTACTATTTATTCTGTGAGGAAAAACATAAAGGTACTGTGGTCTCTGTACAAGGAACTAGTTTAGGAAAACTGTGGGAGAGGAGAGAGTTAACTCTCCCCCACTGGCACTGCAGCATTCATTCAGTATTCCTTTCCAAAGTCTGCAAATGATTAATTTGTTTGTTTTTTCTAAACAAAAAATGTCCAAATACACCCTCTGTGTATAATTGAAAGCTGTCATTCATTTGTGTGGGGAAATGTAATGCCTGATAATGAATAACCCAGTCACTCTGGGCACAGATGGGGTGAAAGTAAAGGGGGAAAATGTGTCTGATGTCCTCTTCCCTACCCAAACTGAAGAAGAAAATAATAATAATAATAATAATAATAATAATAATAATAATAATAAATTTTATTTTTAACCTGCCCCTCTGCTATGGGCTGTCATTTGTCCACTCATATTTTTCTTTTAAGTTCTATAGGACAAACCAAAAGGGTTGCATCTCAGGATACAAGTAAGAGGAAGATCCAGAGAACAAAAAATCACAAGAGAACAGAGAAGCCGACAGATGCAGTCTCTCTCACACACTGTTCCAAAATGTGGTGCCCAGGTACATTTCTTTTCCTGTACAAATTGTGGGATGCAATTCATTTCAGTGGGATGTGTGCAAAAACTCTTATGCCACAGGAGCAAAACACCTGTCTTCCTTGCCTGGCATTCATGCTCAGACCTCTACCAAAACAACCAATCGCAGGACATTGCAATTTATCTATCCGCTCATTACATCCCCTCAGATGTCTCTGCAGTAGACAAGCCACCCATACACACACACTGCTCATGACAACACCAACTAATTATTTCTCTAGAGAAAAATAATATGTAACTTCTATACATTGTGTCAAAACACAATGAGAAAACTTTCCACAGTGAGAAAACTATGGGGCAGGAGGTCTTTTCTTTAAATCACCATTTATCCAAAACTGGAAAAAGCAGAACTAAAGGCAATCTGAGTGTGCACCCAGGTGACCAGTGACAATTCACAGGGAAGGGAGTGGAATTGCACATACAGGCAACTTTATTTTCCACTTTTCAGGGCCCAAATTTGAAAACAATGTCTGTGTAGACAGCCTGAATCACCTGCAAGAGGAGAAGGCAATTCAGGCGGACAAGGGAGAAGTTTATACTGAAGCAGCCACGGCTTCACCTTCCCTCCCACCCCCTCAATGCTGAGATGTCACAAACAGAGGGCAAAAAGCCCTCCCTCAATACACACACTTGGGAGGCGGTATGAAAGAAGGAGAGAATCAGGAGAGACTAGAAGCAAGGCCAGCACTGAGAGACTATTATCCGCTTCCCCTAAAAGCTCAGTGGCCTCTGACCTCCCTCCTTCTCTGGCACTTGGGGAGGAGAGGGGCTGGGGGGCACCCGAGTCTTCAGCCCTGAAGAGGGAAAAGAAGCGCCTCCCTACGGCCAAAAGGAGCTGGGGATTGGGGAGGAGGAGGACAGCTTCCTTCCCCCAACTCTAAAACTTAACCCTAATCTTCCCCCAAACTTTAACCCCAAAACTTTCCCCCACTCCTAATCTTCCAACCCCAAACCTTCAACCCTAGCCTTACCCTAGGACCTAGCCTGGACTAATTGCCTTTGCAGACTGCCAGAAATAGTGCAAATTGAGTCCACTTTAACTACTCTGACTCAGTGCTGGGGAATCATGGGAACTGTATTTTATTGTGGCACCAGAGCTCTCTGACAGAGAAGGCTCAATGTCTCAGAAAAAAACCAATTCCCATGATTCCCTAGCACTGATCCAAGGCAGTTAAAGTGGACCCAATTTGCACTATTTCTGGCAGTCTGCAAAGGTCCTAAGAAGGAGAGTCCTCCCTCCAGTCCATCTGCCATGCTCTAGGCCTCAGAGGGAGAGAAGAACTACTGGACTTCATCCCCTTCATCACAGCCACTCCCTTCTCCTTTTGTGTCATGTCTTTTTAGATTGTAAGCGAGAGAGCAGGGAAATGTCTAATTACCTACAGTATCTGTAAGCCGCTCTGAGAGCCTTTGGGGCTGTAGAGTGGGGTATAAATACTGTACAGTAAATAAATAAATAAATAATAAATACCTCAAACCTTCACTCCTAATCTTCCCCCAATCTTCCCCACAAAACTGCCAATCCCAAACCTTCTCCCAATCCTAAGCCTTCAACCCTAACCTCCCCCCGCTCCAAACCTTCACCCCCACCTTCCCCCAACCCCAACTTTTACCCCTAATTTTCATCCCAACCTCAAACCTTCAACTTAAACTTCCCCAAAACATCACACCAACCCCCAACCTCTCTCTCGCCAAACCTTCACCTTCCCCCAACCCCCCCCCCAAAAAAACCTTCAACCCTAACCTTCACCTCAACCAAAATCCACCAAACAGTGATACCTTTATTGGCCAACCAAAATGCACAATACACTTGTACCAAGCTTTCGAAGCTACACTGGCTTCTTCATCAGCAGGCAAGATGTTACAAACCAAACAGGAGAAGAAGAAAAAACAAACAAACCAATTGCAGATGTTGGTCTGAGGCCTGCATTTTGATGTTTCTGTCCTTAGTTAAGATGGTCAGGGTCATTTCAGTGTTTCTGTCCTTAGTTAAGATGGTAAGGGGCATTTTAATGTTTCTGTCCATGGTTAAGATGGCCAGGGACACTGTAGTGTTTCTGTCCAAAGTTGACATAGGGCCTTTGCAGACTGCTAGAAATAGTGCAAACTGAGTCCACTTTAACTGCCCTGGCTCAGTGCTAGGGAATCATGGGAATTGTATTTTTTTCTGGGACATTGAGCCTTCTCTGTCAGAGAGCTCTGGCGCCACAATAAACTACAGTTCCCATGATTCCCTAACCCTAAAAGTGGACTCAATTTGCACTATTTCTGGCAGTCTGCAAAGGCCCATAGTTCCTGTCCATAGTCAGGGGAGGGTATCTTTTGCAGGCTGGTTGGCGTTGGCTTCACCTCGACCTTTCCCCAACCCCAAATGTCCCCCCAATCCCCTACCTTTCCCTCCTGCCCCTCGACCTCCAGCTTTTCCTCTTAGGCGCTTCCCTCCTTCTGGCTAAACCAGCCAACCTTCCCCTCAAACCTCCCCTCCATCCTTCCCCTCCCAGGCCCTCGCCTTCCAGCCAAAGAAGCGCCTTCTCCGTGGGGCGGGAGGAGACCCCAGTCCTTCCCTCAGCCGGGCTGGGAAACACATGGGCGCCTCTCCCGGGGAGCGGCCGCCCCAAGCCGCCTCCTCCTCCTCCTCCTCCTCCTCCACCGCGGGGCCCTCCGCTTACGCTGCCCACTACTGCTCCTCCGTCCGTCCGTCCGTCGGTCCTTCCTTCCTTCCGCTCGGCCTCCGTCCCGGCCCCTCCACGCACCGCGGCCCGGCGGCAGCGATCACTATGGCGGGCACACACTTTGCTCGTCACCGCGCCAGCCGCTCTCCTCAGCCCTCGCGGGCCTCCACGGCTTAAGAGGGACGCTGGGAAATGTAGTCCGCGGCCCGTGCGCCTGCGCAGCGGCTGCCACCCTGGACACCGCCTTCTTCTTCTTCATCTATCTGTCCTTCTATCTGTCTTTCTTTTTTTCCCAGGAAGCACTGCGCGGGCGTCCTTCCTGCTCTCAGGCCAACGAGCGCCTCTTCCTCCACCTCCGCCTCAGTCGCCCTCTTGGGCGGGAAAGGGGAAGGTGGGCTCTCCTCTGTGGTGGCTTCTTGGGCCGCCGCCCTGAAATAATTTGGAGGCAAACAAGGAAGCCAAGGACTGTTATACACACTGTTGGCCACGTAGCAAAGTATAGCAACACCCATAATCCACAAAACAAGGATCCCTTTATGGGGACAACCCAAATACACGCTATACAAAATACAAATGTATATATATTTAAATAAAATCATCAAATTCTCTCTTAAACCCCCATATCTAGGGTGACCAGAGGTCCTCCATTTCCAGGACATGTCCTCCATTTCAGCCTTCCCTGCTGTCCAGGAATAATTCCAAAATGTCCTTCCTTTTGAGCAGGACTCAGAAGTCATAGATTTACATTTCTAGGAAGGACTGTTCTTAGCTTATCTTTGGTCATGTCCTCTGTTTTTCTTGGGGGTCCTATATTTTGTGGTGTCCTGTACTTTGTGGTGAGGTCACCCTCACCCAAATACACAAAATACAAATGTATTGTGTGCATTTGGGTTGCCCCCATAAAGGTATCACTATTTTGTGGATTTTGGATGTTACTGTGCTTTCAAGAGGACCAGGCGTCATAACCTCAAAGGAGGACAAGGCACCACAAAATGTAGGACATTCAAGGGAAATGTAGGACATTTCAACATAAAAGCCTTAAGACACTAATATAATTTCATGCTTCTTAGGCTCAAATAGAGGACATTTTGGAATTCCTCCTGCACAGAAGGCTGAAATGTAGGATGTCCTGGAAAAGGAGGGCATCTGGTCACCCTGTGTACTTTTTAGGTACTTTTGAAGAACTGCTTTGGATTTACAATTTCACGACCACTCCTCCAAAGATCGTCCAGATTAAAATTAGAAAGAACAAATAGCAATTCAAATTGTTCTTGTTGCTTTCCCTTCATATATTGTGTATCACAGTATTACATCATAGCGTTCCTGTCATCATTATTGTAGAATTATGCTCCAAAGTGGTTTATAAGGCATTGCGTGAGATAATCTTCAGCTCTGAGCATCTGTCTATTTATCTATCTGTCTATGAGGGGGTATCGTAAAGTTTTCATTATCGCCTTTTAAAATTTTTTTGACAGAAAGTTCGTTTTGATGTGTAATTGTTAACTTATCTCATGTAGTCACCATCCAGATTTACACATTTTTCCCAGCATTTCTTGACCCTCCGAATTACTGATATTGTAGAAGTCTGCAGATTGCGCCTTATGGGGATTTTACACTATAATAATAATAATAATAAAGTTTATTTGTATCCCGCTTATTGCCAGACAATCCAAGCAGCTTACAATAATAATATCTCCAAAGAAAAACCAACCCACCCCCTAATCAACCTCCACTGCGTTCCTCATCCATCAACAACTGATGGGGCCACGAGAGGAACGCAGGAGTCAAGGAACCCAAGGCCGGGGTGATCAGTCTGGGAAGGCCTGCCGAAAGAGATCCGTATTGACAGCTTTTTTAAAGCTGTCCAGTGATGTCAACTGACGGATCTCGTCCGGCAGGCCGTTCCAGAGTTTGGGGGCGACAACAGAAAAAGCCCTCTGGGAGGTCGCCGCAAGCCTAGATTTTTGAGGCTGCAGCAAATTCCTCCCAGAGGACCGGAGAGCGCAGGGAGGATTGTATGGAAGGAGGCGATCCCTGAGATAGCTTGGACCCAAGCCATTTAGGGCTTTAAAGGTAATAACCAACACCTTGTACTGGGCCCGGAAGCTGATAGGCAGCCAGTGGAGGGACCTCAAAACCGGGGTGATGTGGTCCCTCCTAGATGTTCCAGAAATAAGCCTGGCTGCCATGTTTTGAACCAGCTGTAGCTTCCGAACCAAACACAAGGGTAGCCCCATGTAGAGCGCATTACAGAAGTCGAGGCGTGAGGTTACCAGTGCATGCACAATGGTCTCGAGATCCCTTACTTCCAGAAAAGGGTGCAGCTGGCGTATCAGCCGAAGCTGATAACAGGCGCTCCTGACCGTCGCATTTACCTGATTTGTCATCAGGAGCGACGAGTCAAGAAGCACCCCCAGACTGCGAACACAGTCACTGGAGGAGAGTGTGACCCCATCCAGGACTGGAGGTTGCAACCCAATTCTTGGTTTCGGGGCCGCTACCGTGAGCACCTCCGTCTTGTCTGGATTCAGTTTCAATCTGTTTTTCCTCATCCAGCCCATTACCGCCCGAATAAAGGACACAATGATCTGATTTTCTTAACATCATGTAGTTAGGGAGCAATGATGACACTGACAAAACCTCATCAATAAACCATAATAATTTCTGGGTGATAATTATTACTTTATGATACCCCCTCATAAGGCGCACTCTGCAGACTTCTATAATAACGGCATTCAGAGGGTCAAGAAATGCTGGGAAAAATGTGTAAACCTGGATGGTGACTACATAGAGATAAGTTAACAACTACAAATCAAATCAAACGTTCTGTCAGTTTTTTTAAAGGGTGACAATTAAAATTTTATGATACCCCCTTGTATCTCTCTATGACAGTACTGTTTGGAGGGATTGAGGTATGCATTCAGAGGGATTTTTTCTTGAATGTCCTACATTTTGTGGTGCCTTGTCCTCCTTTGTGGTCAGGACATCTGCTCACCTTGAAAGTACAGTAGCATCCAAAATCCACAAAACAGTGGTACTCAAATGCACACAATAAAAAACAGTCTTATTGCAGAAAAAGCAATCATAAAATAGAAACTAAAAAGGCTAACAAGTTCTTTATAGCATCATTTGTCAGAAGGTAGCCTCTCAGATGCATCAGGTGTTGTTTGTTGCCCTTCGTTACATGTGTGTGTACACAGAGGCATGCATCCACAGCTGGAAATTATTGTAAAAAGGAAATGAGAAGCAGAAAATAGAGAAAGTGGTGTTGATAACAGTGTCTGGTCATCAAAATGGTTGTTGGTAATAACAGAGTGCGCGGCATGGCTGAGCTAATTAACACTTTTAATGTGATCAGAAGAGTTGGCCCTGATTTCAATTGCAGGTGATAGCATAGAACTCTTAATTGCACCTGAGAGGTTTTCTTTTGCAATCTCCCTTTGAAGGGCTTTTGTTCGAGGATTGCCACACTAAGGTCAATTGCAGTGTGTGTTGAGAAACTGAAATGCACTACTGCTTGTTGCTGGTAGAATTTAGGGACATAGCTGTGTTAGTCTGGAATTTCAATATCTAAAGGGATCTTATAGCGCCTTGTAGACTGAATGAAAGCTGTCACAGCATAAGCTACAATGTCCTTCACTCAGGTCCAAAACACACTGCAGAAATAATCCAGTTTGAGACCACTTTAACTGCCCTGGCTCAGTGCTAGGGAATCCTGGGAACTGTAGTTTTGTGAGACATTTAGCCTTCTCTGTCATAGAGCTCTGGTGTACCATAATAAACTACAATGTCCAAGATTCCCTAGCACTGAGCCAGGGCAGTTAAAGAGGTCTCAAACTGGATTGTTTCTGCAGTGTGTTTTGGACCTGAATGAAAAACATTGTAGTTATGCTGTGACAGCTTTCGTTCAATCTCCAAGGTGCTATATTTCTGTAGTGTGTTTTAGACCACAGTTAGTCTCAAAGGTACTACAAGATCATTTTGTATACTGATCCTTGGTATTATTGTGTGTATGTATGTATGTATCTGCAAGTCGCCTGTCAATTTATGGCAACCCCATGAATTTCAGAGGCTTTTTTTAAGGCAAGGAATACTCTGAGATGGTTTTGCCAGTTTCTTCCTCTGAAATACAGCCTATAGCCCTTGGTATTCATTGGTAGTCTCCCATCCAAATACCAACCAGGACTAACTTCCAAGATCAGATGGGTAAAAAAGGAAATATGGCAGCATCTTTAAGACTAATTAGTTTTTATTTTTGAATGAGCATTCATGGACATAAACCCACTTCTTTGGATGCAGTACCCACTTGGTGGTGATGCCACATTTGCTTGCCATCATCCCCATCCCTGAGGAGAAGCAACCTCAGTAGCTCCACTCCTGGACAAACTGTACCTCAGGCAAACTAGCTGAGAAGGAGCAGTGCAAGAGCGTAGCTTCCTGCAAGCCACTATAGCAGAGTGTGTGTTTGGGCTCACCTCTGTCCTATGCCACCACTTCCACACGCCTGGCTGGCCACACAGGGACTCCCACTCACAGGCTTAGGCACATGACAAGCTGCTCCTCTGGTCCCGAAAGGTGGGCGGGCAGGTGATCCAGATGGAGCCCAAGAGGATAAGGAATTAACAAAGAGGCCTTTGGACAGCCATTGGGGGTGGAAGACGATCTAGGGGCCCAGAGGAACAGGCCTCCAAAGTCCCTGTTTCTCTGTCCCCTGCAGCACTCTCACATGTACACTGATTCTCTCTCACACTCAGTTGCAGTGTCTCTCACTCTTTTTCTTTCACACCCTCTCGCAGGAGAACTTTCACGCTAATCCTCTGACCTGCTGACCCATTTTTCTGAGAGGAATTTCTTTCAGCCTCAAAATGTGCTATGCAGGATTCCTTTATCTCTTTGTTTGTGGCACACACAAGCCACTCACATGGACACACATATGTGCACACACAAACATACACACACACATGCTCAGCTGCAGGCTTTTTCTTGCTTGCTTTCTCCCTCACATCTTCTTACTCAGTTAATTCTTATGCACACATTCCTAAGTGATGGTCTCTTTTCCTTACATTCTCAAATTCTTTCACATGCTAATATTCTCTCACACACAGACACACACTGTGACACACTTTGACTTGCATAAGTTCGGTACATCTCTCAGTGCATGAGTGACTTGGTCTCACACACACTCAGTAATTATCTTTTTCTGACTCTCTGCCTCAGATATGTTCATTCACAGCCTCTTGCAGAAAGTCTCTCTCTCACACACACATGCACAGTCACACTCTTCATCACTTTTTACATACTCACATATTTGTTGTTGTTAGCTGCCCTCAAGTCAGTTCTGACTCATGGTGACCCTGTGGATGAGACATCTCCAAGAATCCCTTTCTTCCACTGCCTTGCCCAGATCCTGCAAGCCCTTCCCCATAACCCCCTTATTGAGTCTATCCATCTGGTTTGTGGTCTTCCTCTCTTCTACCTTCTACTTTTCCTAGCATTATTGTTTTTTCTAGTGATCAGTGCCTTCTCATTATGTGGCCAAAGTGCAATAATCTCAACTTGATCATCTTTTGCACTTGTGTAAATTCACTTATACCCATTAAGAGAATTAATGTTTCTGTGTGATTGTGTTTGTGAGTGAAAGAATTAAAGATCATGATTGAGTGTGTACATGTCTAGGTCTATGTGAGTATGGTTGTGTGAGAGGCAGTATGTGTAAAATTCACATCTTAAGTATTGAATTTATTTAAATAAAACTATTCTAATTTGAATGATGTTATTTCCTTATAAAATGTTAAAATATGAATATACATGAATACACAAACAAAAATACACACACTAAACAATGTTTTTATTCATATACTATGTATTGTAAAGGATGGGGGCATGACGTTTAACGAGGATTAAAGGTTTGAGAACCACTGGATTAGATGAGGTCTTAAGTATTACTAATGTATAAAGTACATAGACCAGAGGACTGACAGAGTGGAATCAAACTACTAAAACTGTACAGTGTGGATACATTCTAAGATCCTGACTTCTCCAATAACTGGCTGAAAAAATATAGTATAAATTTTCTAAAAGTAAATAAATGCATATTTAGAAGCAATAGAGGGACAATTAAGCCTCTTTAACTGATATCAAAAGAAGGCTACAGTGGGATAGTGTTACCCTAACTCAAAGGTGCACTGGCATATTGGGTTAAAACTGACCCAAAATTAAATCCCTTTCTGCCAAGGTAAATGCTCTTCGGCTGTCGGAATTCCTTTGTACCATCTGATCTTGAGGAACAGGGAACAGCACAATCTGCTGGTAGAACTGCTCTACTGGCTAAGATTTGCCTGCTGGAAGAAGAGCCAAAAATAGAGTGGAGAAGCAGTCGAGTAGGACAAAGGGAGGAGATGAGCTATACCTAATCTGAACTTCCTCCAGCCCAGAGACTTGGCCACAAAACCAGCATAGTCTGGCTAGGGTGAGAGCTGCCCATTGTAATTTCTAACTTCCTGTGGCTGGCAAGAGCTTGAATTTAGCACTCTGTGATTGCACTCTAAAACTGTTGAACTGCCAAAGTCTCATAGCCAAAGGTAAAGAATGCTGGGAATTGCAGTCACATAATTCCTACCCACACTGTAACTCACTCATGTGACGAAATCAATTGCAGTCTGTGAAGGACTAGACCATAATAAATTTATTTGACCCAAGTACAATTGCTATCATCAACTAGAGCAGATCCATTAAATCAATGGAACTTATATTGTATTGATAAATAAATTCCTACACCCCACCCCCCCAACAAAACTAACAAATAGATTAGACCTTAATCTCTTAAGGTACCACAAGACTTTTTGTTGTTTTTAATAACTGCTCTGTTAACAAACATGTCAGTTAGATGGGAGAATCATGTGGACCTCCAGATGTTTCTACACCAAAACTCAAGCATCCGTCACTACTGGCTATGTTGGCTTTGGAAATTGTCACATCAACCTCATGTCTTGTGGCAATGGCATTATGAAAGAAAACAGGAGCATACTGCTTTGAAAATATTTCTTATCATACCTCTCCTCTTCCAGTGTGATAAGCCTCTTAATTTCAATTCCATCATTACAGCCATGAGGTGCCAGAAGGCAGTCTGATTCCCCCAAGCCTATTCCCAAGCAGCCAAGCTCTGTGCCTGGTGGTTTATTATTTTTAATTTTGCTGTGTTTGGTAATTACAGCAAAAATGTTTAAAATTTATTATTTTTTATTTTATCATTTTGTTGTGAGTATGCAAACACAGCAAAGATTTTTTAAAAATAGGCACAGAGTTGGTCTTCTTGAGAACAGCAAGGGAGTTGGCCCCGTCCTGCCACGTGACTGCTGGAACTGAACCTCACCAAAAACATTAAGCTGATATGTTATGCCAGCAATCTTTAAAATGTATGCAAGAAAGATAAATCAACTCAGTAATTTGCTTTTCACTAAAATTGCTCATATACATTGTACTCATCTCCTACCTGTAGCAAGCTTAGTTCTCATAAAAACTATCATATTAGATCAGGCTAAAGGTCCATCTAGGTTAGCATTCTGTTTGTACTCTGACCAAAGAAGGAAACCTACAGCTAGAATATGACTGCAACAATTCTCTTCCTCCCTCTTGTACTCCCTAGCGATGCATGCATTTAGGCATACCCCATCTGATACTAAAAGTAATAATACCCATTGGTATTCTCTAGGTGCTGACCTTTATGTAACCAATCCAAAACTGCATGTGATGGAGGTATCAACAAGCTTTGTATAACCCTTCTGCCATCCTGAAGGGTTATTATTAATTTATAACCCACCCACCCCAGTATTGTGGAGGGGGGAATACAAGTTAATAATGATAACACCTACAAACACAACCCAAAGTTGGTAGAAGTACCCAAATGTTTAGACGAAAAACAACTAAGTGAGAGAGGAAACCTCAGAACTGCGTAATGTGATTAAGAATGTTTCAGGACTGCAGAATGATGATTGATTCAAAATTTGGAAAATTAAGCAATCAATTCCTGTTATTTATTACAAGGTTTAAAATGACACATTGGTTTTACTTCTTGTGAGGTTGAAAAGGTAACTCACAACATTACTTGTTGCACTTCTTGTTACTTTTGTATTACTTTCCGTTATCTCATTCTGAAGGGAAAAAATAATTGGGATAAATTAAAAATGGCATAAAGCTTGAAAAAAATCCAGTCAAAATGCCTCCAAATAACTTTTCAAGGTAACCTGAAAGTAACCAGAAATAGTTACTTGTTACACCAGTAAAGCAGCATCATTCTTACTTATCATTACATTACTTTTAAAAAGTGACTAGCCTGTATTCTCACTGATGAAAATATAACTAGTTGCAGATTACTACCTATCTTGCCCCTCTTTTGCTTCCACCCCCTGGGATTGTTGAAAGTTATATTGGAAAAAGGAGAGACAATTAAATTGACGAGTCTAGAAAAAAGGCAGGCTAACACACCAAAAAGGGTGTACACTGCAACATTTTGTAGCAGTTTCTTAAGTTCTTCTGTTTTCATAACACTGAGTACTGTAGGTACAGCACTTAACTGTGTGCTATATTTTGATAGGTGTTCCAATGGCACTCATGCTATGGCAAATGCAGTGTCAAATGGGGGTAAGGCCTTCTAAAGTTTAATCTTCATGGAAAGTGATGACATGAACAAGAGTTGTGAAACATCATCCACTGTCCATAGGGACTTGTGTGTCATTCCTGCTCACAATCAGATTGGTTGCTCTTCCTTTCTGCATTCCATAATGCCACTCGGTTGCAAACAGCAGTGTCTTCTAATCTGATAAATTTTCACATGGAAGAAAGTCTCTTTGGTTTTAGTGGCTGCAAAAATGACTCATTATTTGGATGTAACTGTTGCTATAAGTACCACTGAACAGCAGCTGGAGCCAGTGTAACCTTCTTCCAAATAAATTAGCCTTGTAAGTAACAAGGGAAATCCCTGGCCATCCAGATGTTGATAGACTCCATCTTTCATCAGCCCCAGCCAACATCAGCAATAATGTGCAATAATGACAGTTTCAGTATAACAATACTCAAAGGCCACTGGTTTCCCACCCCTGAGCTATGTCCTCATTCTTTAAAATTGGTGCTAAAGCACAAACATAGGAAAACTTCTGCCACCCAGTCTCAAACCCTTTGGAAAATTTTTAAGATAAAAGATCATTAGAGACAGCTGTTTTCCCCACATTTACAGTCTTTTCTTACACTTTCTACAAAATAAAGCCCCCTTCAAACTCGTTATTTCCCCTGCAGTTCTAGAAGTCACTAGCATTTTCACAGATGCTTCTATCATGAGGCTATGTCAACCAGCAATGTAGACACATTCTTTTCCCTCAAGGTTACATAAGGTCCTACCACTAACAACAAAAGCAAAAGATGTGTAATGCATTGGTTTTACACAGGGGTAGGCAACCTTTCCCCTTTAAGGGCCGAGGGACTTCAGCTCCCAGAAGCCTCAGCCATGTTGGCCAATAGTCCCATGTTGGCCAATAGCTCCTGGGATTCTGGGAGCTGAAGTCCCTCGGCCCTTAAAGGAGAAAGGTTGCCTACCCCTGGATAACATTAACACTATGCCCGATTTTGATATTTGCCTCTTTTTAGGGATAGAGGTTGTAAGTATAATAAGGCTTAGTTTAAAAACATGACATTGCATCCCTGTGCCATTGCATGTCATGCTAGAATATTTATCAATCTATTGGTTGTTCTTACCACTTGGTTGTTTGGCCTTCTTCCCTTGTTTTGCCTATTATGCTTGAGTATTGCACTAGGACTCCAGGAGACCAAGGTTTGAATCTCTGCTCAGCCACAGAAAATCACTGGATGATCTCATAACAGCAACCCCCCTCTGATCAAATCTTGTCAAGAAAACCCTGTGTTAGGTTCACCTTAGGGCAGCCAAAAATCAGAAACAAATTGAAAGTATAGAACAACAACTTACAGTACAGACTAAGCAAGGTGGTGGCAGGGACTTTCTCTTCATAGCAAGGCATTCTGAATCACCAGAAGTGTCTTGTGTAGCCCTTGGTTGAATGTATTGATTTAAATCAGCATGCAAAGCCATCCTTATCAAGATAAAATTTCCCTTTTCTCTGTTTAGAATTTGTGAAAAGGCAGGCAACCATCATGACTAATTAAATCCCTTTACAGAAACAAACAGGAATAGCTATGAAGCTGTGTTGTTCTTTCATAGGCAGCAGTTTTCTGAACTCTTTGCTGCAGAACTTAGCATTCCTTCCACAGTTAGTGGGAGACACTGCTTCATGTGAGCATAGCATTGGGTTTTATTCAAGACAGCAGGTAGCTTGAAGCTTACTGCTTTAATTGTTTCACAGTTTGTCTCACAGTTGAGTCTTTAGGATGGCTTGGGATCTGCCAGTGCAACATCATGCCTTGTTAAGTTGCACAGTCATTGCTAGTCAAATTGGGCCATTTAATACTGGCACAAAAGATCAAGGCTTTCCCACAAACAGCTCAGCAACAATAGAATTGGCTTGACTTATGGTACAGAAGTTGGTTGAGATAGTAACATAGAAGCTGGATCCTAAATACCATAAAGGCACCAGATCCCCTCTGATCTTGGAAGCCAAGCAGCATCAGTCCTGGTTAGTACTTGGGTGGGAGACTGCCAATGAATCCCTGATACCCAACTCTCTCAGGCGTTCCAGAAGGATATAATGGTCTATGATATTGAAGGCCGCTGAGAGGTCCAAGAGCACCAACAGGGTCACATTTCCTGTCAATGCCCAGACGGAGATCATTGACTAAGGCGACCATGGCAGTCTCAACTCCGTATCCTGCCCTAAAGCCTGTTTGAAATGGATCCAGAAAATCAGTTTCCTCCAAGACAATTTGTAGTTGATTGGCGACCACCCTTTCGATCACCTTGCTCAAAAATGGCAACAGCAAAACGGGTCTACAATTATTTCTGTCCAGGGGGTCTAGGGAGGTTTTTTTTTTTTTAAAGAGTGGTCTAATCACTGCCTGCTTAAGACAAGAGGGCAGGGACCTCTCCCTGAAGGACGCGTTAATTATGTTTTTCAGCAACAATTTGATAGTATCACACACATACCCAGACTGTCAGCCAAGTCAAGGGTCGAGAGGGTGGGTCATCTTTTTCAAACTACTAAGGAGCTCGTCCAGTAATAGCGGAGGTGCTGGATACCCCTCTAGTTACTACTGACTTAAAGTTGGCATTCAGGTCAGCTCTTATCCGAGAGATTTTATCTGTGAAATGATCATTAAAAGCATCACAGCAAGCTATAGTCGGTTCTAATAGAGGCCCCCTGAGTCTTATGGGGTTGTAAGTCCCAGCTTCCTTAGTCATATAGCTAAAGGTAAAGAATGCTGGGAATTGAAGTCATATAACTCCTACTCCTGCTATAGCTCAAGATAAAGAATGTTTATGTTGACTTTTGGCTTTTGACACAGTTGATATTCTGGCAAGGAAAAATGTGACAAATGCCTTTGTGTTGGAGAAACTGTGGACCTCAAAATATTATTGGACTACTGTTTCTATCAGCCCTCAACATTGCTGATGCTGGTTGAGACTGATGGGAACAAGAGTCCAATGACATCTAAGCCATAGCTCCTTAATCCCTACAAGGTGGAAAAGAGTCAAATGAGGGAAAGGAAAAAATAGGAGAAAGAACTAAGGCATAAGCAAAAGAACAGAAAGAAAACTGAAGGAGGCACAATTATTTTAGTCAAGTTTGGGAGAAATCATGGCAAGAGACTGAGGAAGAAGAATCCTGAATAAACTACCCACATGATGGTGCAAAACAGTCTTTACATTGTACTAGAAATGTAATTATAGTAACAGGAATAAAACTCAACATTTGTGATTATCCTGGAGAGGAAAAATGCATCCCTGCACCAAAAAAAAGAAAACTCAGTTCTTCCACTGGTACCATTTTATAACTTTTGTGATATGCAGATAGAGAGCCAACATGCTATAGTGGTTTGAGCATTGGACTATGACTCTGGAGATCACGGTTTGAATCCCCACTCACCCATGGAAACCCGCTGGGTGTCCTTGGACAAGTCACACACTCTCAGCCTCAGAGGAAGGCAAAGGCAAACCCACTCTGAACAAATCTTGACAAGAAAACCCTGCTAATAGGTGCACCTTAAGGTCACCATAAGTTGGAAAGGGCTTGAAGGAAACAACAACAACAGAAGAGCACTTATGTACTCTCATTACAAATTGGATACAATTTGTCATGCCCATTACCATCTCTGACAAGTGGCTCCTATTTCCATAGTCACATCCCTCATTTTCATCCCTTCTCAGACCAAATATGCCAAAACCCCTCCTGCAAAGGAGAGCCACAAGTCTATATGCTTTTGTGTAATGGTCACAGACTTTAATTAGATCCAGGTTTGTATGGTTTCAGATGTCTGCAGTACAGATATACAGAGAGGGTTAACTTCTTTTTTTAAAAAGCATGCAAGGATTTTAAAAACAATAAATAGCACAAGAGTGCTACACTCTTGATATTCATTTGACTCTTAGCTGAGTGACCTTGGCTTTGCTCCCTCCTCATTCTTGCCATTCAGGGAAAGTGATGAACCCAGGGGCTCAATCACTCTTACACCCTCCTGTCTCTTTTCTGAAGGGGTGGGAGCCTTAGAAATGATGGTGATCAAACCAAGGGAGCCCTCCAGGTGAGACTCAGGATCCTGACTGGCAATCTCTGTGGGCTGCATTAGATCCACAGCCCAGGCATTTTTCAATCCTATAGCAATGCTTGAAATTTCAATAAATCTGTCACTATTTTTGTTTCCCCGGAAGAATGTATGCTGTCTTTTAACTGTGCTAGAGTGCTTGTATATGTGTGCCTGGATTCAATAAATTAATGGAGGATCAAATATAGTACAGTTGACCCCCATACATTTGCTGGGGTTAGGGGCACAGGACCCCTGTGAAAGTGGAAAAATTGCAAATAAGAAAGCACATTTTTTTAACCTGAGAGAACACCTCTCTAATAATCTCTAGGTTCTCCAGGGCAACTCTATAATCAACATCTGCTGGGAGATGACCATAGAATTGCACTGGAGGACCTACAATACCTACAAGTGTTCTCTCTAGGAATCTCCAAGTCCTCCAGCATGACTTTTGTTGGAGATTTAGGGCCTTTGCAGACTGCCAGAAATAGTGCAAACTGAGTCCACTTTAAGGGTTAGGGTTAGGGAATCATGGGAACTGTATTTTATTGTGGCACCAGAGCTCTCTGACAGAGAAGGCTCAATGTCTCAGAAAAAAAACAAACCTGTTTCCATGATTCCCTAGCACTAACCTTAACCCTTAAAGTGGACTCAATTTGCACTATTTCTGGCAGTCTGCAAAGGCCCTAATCTTTCTTAGGTTCCTAAGGGTGTAAAGGAGTCACCACCCTCTCCCTCTCTCTTATGCCTATTGGGATTCTTTATGCATGGATTCAACCATCCACTTGAACACATTCCCCAAAAATATAAATTCCAAAAAGCAAAGCTTGATTTTGCCATTTTATATAAGAGACACTAGTTTGCTATGCCATTGTACTTAATGGGACTTGAGAAGCCAATGATTTTTGGGGTCAGTGAAATTGGGCCCCTGAGCTGTAATTTCTTCACTCCTGATTTACAGTACAGTTAGGCCGCTGTGCAACGAAACATAATAATAAATGATGCTAGGAGGTTTCAAGAATACCACCTCAGACACCATGGTGAATTGAGGTACAATAAACAAATATTCTGAATGAATGAATGAATGAATGAATGAATGAATAAATAGTTATAAAGACTCCTTGCTTCCTCCTGTTGTGTTGTGTGGCATCAGTCCTATTATCTGCATAAAGATATTAGTGATGCACAGGGAGTTTTCTTTAGGTAGTGCACCAACCAAGGGGGACAACCTCATAGATTTAGTTGTTGTCATATGTCAACAGTCACCAGCACTAGAAAGCATAGTCACCAACATTATGGTAACAAGTTTTCTGTTCTTGTGTTAGAGCCAAGGATGGGAACCCCTGCCATGTGTTACATCTCAATGGTGTCACTAGGTTTGGTGTCACCTGGTGCAGTAATTCAAGACGTCACCCACCATGGGCCTCCTCCCATACCACACCATACAGAATCCTTAGGAATGTTTTTCCTACTAATGTCACTCATAAATCATAATTCCTGTATATCACTGACTGTAATGGTAATAGTTGTGGCATGAACAACTAACAAAATCAAACTTATACCTTTAAATTACAATACCATAAGCACAGTCTAAATGTACATGAAACATAGGGGGGTTGCAGACTGCCAGAAATAGTGCAAATTCAGTCCACTTTTAGGGTTAGGGTTAGGGAATCATGGGCAGTGTATTTTAATGTGGAACCAGAGCTCTCTGACAGAGAAGGCTCAATGTCTCAGAAAAAAAAATTCCCATGATTCCCTAGCACTAACCCTAACCCTAAAAGTGGACTGAATTTGCACTATTTCTGGCTGTCTGCAACCCCCTATAGTTTCATAATTTCATGTGGTTAAAGTGAAAATTTAGTAAAATGGGATGTTTTTAAAGAAAATTTTTAATTTTTTTAAAAAACAATTTTTTAAATTTAATTTTTTTAAAAAATTAAAAATTTAAGAAAACCTGGAGCCTTTCCTTTCTCCTCTCACTGAGTGTCACCGACTCATACCATCTCTTCAGCATTTTAAAGGGACACAGGTGAATGCCACAGCCTCTTTCTGCTCAAAGGCAGATATTTGGGGAGCAGTGTTGTCACCCTCCCCTTAGGGTGTCACTTGATGCGGTCACCCCCCACCCCGCCTCTCCTAGTAATGTCACTGCCACATCCTGAGGGCCATGAGAGCCACTTGTTCCTCTAACACTGGCAAGAAGCTGTCACAAGGAGACCTAAAGATATGTCGACAAGTAAAAACAGGGCAGATGTGGACACTAATTGATTTATGTAGGATGCTGTTAATATTTTATGCCTGTGTTGGTGCTACGCTATCAGAAATCAACAGTGTTAGGCTGCCTTTAATACCTCTAGGTAGCTTGATGTATCACGGTGGCCAACATGGTGCAGTAGTTTGAATATTGGACTAGGACTCCAGGAGACCAGGGTTCAAATCCCTGCTTAGCCCTTGAAACCCACTGGGTGATCCTAAGCCAGTCATACTCTCTCAGCCTCAGAGGAAGGCAATGACAAACCTCCTCTGAATAAATTTTGCCAAGAAAGCCCTGTGAGAAGCTCACCTTACAGTTGCTGTAATCGGAAACAACTTGGAGACACATAACACAGTTTCAGGGAGAAGCCATGCAACACATGATGGGAAGGGAGAGGGAAAGCCCCAAAGTTCCCAGTCAATCTGCCTGGTAAAACATGTTCTGAGGAAGCATGGAGGTAATACTGCTCAAGCGCTGCAGTGATAAATCCTCAATTTCTACACTCTCCCTCAGGAGTGACTGTTATTTTTCCTGGTAGCCAAGCTTTAACAAATAATCAGGAAATCCCATTTCCAAAAGATCTGCCAGCTTGGTCCTTTTTTTTTTTTACCTCTATGAATTGCTTGGTTAGTTCCAGCTCCTCCTTGGAAATTGATCTACTCACTGAAGAAAGCATGATCATTCTTTTTTACAAGGAGGTGTGGGTGAAACAGCAGTCTCCCTTGCCAATGTGTTCACAAGGAGGAACCCAGCTTGCATGGGTTTTAAAACTTTCTTCTTTTCTTTCTTGTTTTGCAAGTACGTAGATTTTAACAACAAAAAGATTTGCTCACAATTAATGTTCTTCACAATTCCAGCAGGGGGAAATAAGTACCTCTCTAACAGGGTGTTATTTCTGTGCAAGAGGAACCAACAATAAACCCTAATAAAGGACATTGGCAGAATTTGTTATGCTTGTCATATTATGCAAGCGCTGAATTTCAGCTATATAGCTACTATTGAAAAATAGACCCCTTTGATGTTCATCATTATGGAAAGACAGAGAAATGACTTGTATTGGATCTAGGTTAAATACAAGGTTAAACACAGATAACATCCTGTACCTCAAAACAATGGCAACCTTTATGTATGAGAGGCATTAATCACTATAAATGCTAAATTTGGAATAGGTGGTCTAAAGTTTTTCCCAGAGTGTCTGCTTATTATTTCAAATATAATTTTTTGAGTACAATGAAATTTCTACAGAAATCTGGATGAAAATATTGCTAAATTATGTTATAATCATTGTTATAATTCAGCTCAGCTGGATCCAATGCTACAATTACAAATGCACTTACCTTGGAGTAATTAAAAAACAGCCTTGTTGGACTATTTGGGCATAAAAAGCCATAAAGGAGTCCAATAACAACCTTGAAACTAACTGGTGTATTCTAGCATAAGATTTTCTGGATTCCAGTCCACTTCATCAGATGCAATAATAATTTGCAATTTTTCCCCCTCTTTTATTTCTTTGGGGTGAGGAAGTAATTCTGTAAGTGATCCTTTCATGTAAACACATGGAGGACACATCCTAGTAACTCAAGACTCAACATTTGCATTTTCTGCTATTTTAAACAATTTAATAGGCAGGAAGATAATTTGTGTTTGATGACAGCTGTAATTGATTCTGATTTGAATATAATACAGATTTTAGTGGACAGACCTTGAAAAGACAATATCAGAATAAAATCCATACCTTTTGAAACAAAGGTTCTTTGAGCCTTTTTTTACTGGTTCCCTCTGAGGCTGTGCCTAGGTAGCTCCAGTGGTCCAAGGAAAAGATTTACCTAACATACACCACCTAAGCTTCATATTCAAGAAGATGCATAAAGAGAGCCAGTGTGATGTAGTGGTTTGAGCATTGGACTATGATTCGGGAGACCAGGCTTTGAATGCCTGCTCAGCCAATAGAAACCCACTTGGGCAAGTCACACACTCTCAGTTTTAAAGTAAGGCAAGGGCAAGCTCTCTCTGAACAAATCGTGCCAAGAAAACTACAAAATCGATTCACCTTGAGGTCACCATAAACCAGAAATGACTTAAAGGCACATGACAACAACAACAACCACCTGAGGGAGATACTTAATCCATGCATGAGGGTTATAATAACAATAACAATCATTTTGCATTGCTTGAGTTGTAGGGTGTTTTGTGACCCAATAAGATTTTCAATGCATTATGTGGTATAAAAATGTCCCATGTCCAAAGGAGTGTTTGTGTGTGGAGAATCAACTGTTCCAGAACACAGATTTCTTGCCTTGTGGGGACTTTCCTAACCTCAATTAATTCCACCTTCTGTCCCTCCTGTACAAATTTCAGTTTACTCCAAATGGGAGCAATCTAGCAACAAACAGAGTGTGTCACTTCTGCTTTGGTGCATCTGTGGTTTATTGAATAGTGGCATTTTTGTCCTAGTGCTGTTACATTGGCTGGTGCAAAAAGGACTCTAATGACAAAAACCAATAGATCTTTTGAACATTTACTTTGCCCCAGATGGTTTTCTTAATAGGAAAAAATCTATAAATAAATAGGGAAAATTACTTATGCATGGATTCTAAAGCAAATTATGAACCTCTGAGTGAAACTCTAAGTTCATGAAGGTTAAAGCTTGGTGAAGAATTGTTCTTGAGAGACCAAGGGCCTTTACAGACTGCCACAAATAGTGCAACTTGAGGCCACTTTAACTGTCCTGGCTCTGTGCTAGGGAATCATGGGAATTGTATTTTTTTTCTGGGACATTGAGTCTTCTCTGTCAGAGAGTTCTGGTGCCACAATAAACTACAGTTCCTATGATTCCTTAGCACTGAGCCAAGACAGTTAAAGTGGCCTCAAGCTGCGCTATTTCTGGCAGTCTGTAAAGACCCCAACTCTCCATTTGCCTTTTGACCACGTATTCACATGTGGATTTATAACCATTGCCCCCAATGCGATTACCCAGCTTCAGAGCAATCACTTTCATTAATGCTTTCTATTTCTCAGTACCACTTGAGGAAACATGATTTGCAAAATATTTCCAAGGAATAACAATGACAACACAAAAATACAACAATAACAGTAATCTAAGATTTGCAGATGGCACAATATTATTAGTGGAAAACATCATGGATTTGGAACAATTACTGAGGAAGGTCAAGGAAGAAAGTGCAAAGGGAGGCTTGCTGCTGAACATAAAGGGGGGGAAATTACCACAGAGGACATACATAAATTCAAACTAGACAATGAGAAAATCAAAATAGTTAAAAGATTTCTCGTACCTTGGATCAAACATTGTTCAGAACAGGGAATGCAGTGAAGAGATAAGAAGCCTAGGAATGGGAAGGGCAGCCATGAACGAGCTAGAAAAGATCCTAAAGTGTAAAGATATACAACTGAGCACTAAAGTTAGACTTGTCCATACCATGATATTCCCCATCCCTATGTATGGATGTGAGAGCTGAACAGTGGGGGGAAAAAAGGGATAAAAAGAAAATCAACTTATTTGAGATTTGTTGCTTGAGAAGAGCATATTATGAGTATACCGTGGACAAGGAAAAGGATAAATGGGTTCTTGAGCAGATCTAGCTTGGATTACCTCTAGAAGACAAGATGATAAAATTGAGGTTGTCATATTTTGGATACATCATGAGAAGGCATGACTCATTAGAAAAGACAATAATGCTAGGAAAGGTTGAGTGTAGCAGAAAGCCCACATGCCAGATGGCTAGACTCAGTTAGGAAGGTCATGGGCATGAGTCTACAAAACTTAAGCAGAGCAGTGGAGGGCAGGGAGTCTTGGGGCCTAAGCAGACTGCCAGAAATAGTGCACATTAAATTGAGGCACTGCCCTGGCTCAGTGCTAGGGAATCATGGGAACTGTAATTTATTGTGGCACCAGAGCTCTCTGACAGAGAAGGCTCAATGTCCCAGAAAAAAATATAGTTCCCATGATTCCCTAGCGCTGAGCCAGGGCAGTGCCTCAATTTAATGTGCACTATTTCTGGCAGTCTGCTTAGGCCTTTGGAGATGTCTCATCCACAGGGTCACCATGAGTTGAGGACAGTTAACAGCAACATGTATAACATGCTTATCACAACAGAGTGTTCAAAGTACTTTGTATAATCAAGGAGATACCTGCAAACCTCTTATCTAATGTGAAATTGTTGAGCAAATTGGATACCAAAATATATCTGACATCATAACCTCTATCTGTGATAATGTTGGGCAGACTTTAAAGTTGGGAAAAGGATAACATCTGAAGACCTAATTCTTTTGAGAACTGGCTGTGTTTCAAATAAGGTGCCCTGTATTTCAAATAAGGTGCCCTGGGGCTGCCTAAGATGGCCCAAAACCAACCCTAGAAGGAGCGGATCTTTCCTGCTTCTTTTGGGACTGCGGCAGGAGGCACCCTCAGGACCATGGCATGTATTCGCCGCAGCCCCAGGGCAATCGGGCTGGGAGCAGCTTCTGGCTGCCCGCCTGTCTGCTTGTCCTCAGAATCATCTTGGCTTCCAGGGATATTTCTGGCTTGATCTGTTATAGCAGTCATTTGTTTGTCTTTTTGGCTGTCCACAATATCCTTAGCACTCTTCTCCAGCACCACATTTCAGATGAATGTATTTTCCTCTTATCTGCTTTCTTACTGTCCAACTCTCACATACATACATAGTAATGGGGAATACAATGGCTTGTACAATTCTAACTTTTGTGCTCAGTTGTGTATCTTTATATTTTAAGATCTTTTCTAGTTCTTTCATAGCTGCCCTCACCATTCTTCTGATTTTTTGACTGCAGTCCCCATTCTAATCAATGTTTAATCCAAAGGATGGGAATTCTTTTACCAATTCAATTTCCTCATTGTCTAGGTTGAATTTGTGTAGATCCTTAATGGTAACTATTTTTGTTTTCCTTATGTTCAGCAGTAAGCCTGTCTTTGCATTTTCTTTGATCTTCCTTAGTAGTTGTTTCAGGTCTGTAATGTTTTCTGCTAGTAGTATGGTGTCATCTACCTATCTTAGATTGTTGATATTCCTTCTTCCTATCTTAACTCCCCCCTTTTCTGTGTCCAAGCCTGCTTCTTGTATGATATTTTCTCCATACAAGTTGAACAGTCATAGAGGAAGGCAATGACAACCCCCTCCCCTGAAGAAAGCTTATCAAGAAAATCATGTGACATATTTGCCATGTCAGAAACATCTTAAAGGCACATAATAGCTGAAAAATATAAAAATGGCTTAAACAATAACAATTTATATTTCTTTTACCAAACATTGGTATCCCCAACCCCAATGTTTTAGAAATAACAAGGGGACATTACTAATTAAACTAAAGAGTTATAATGCTATAGGTCAGTGGTGGTGAACCTATGGCACACATGCCCTCTCTGGGATGCAGAGTTCTCTCTCTGTGGGCATGCAGGGGGGGATGGACGAGGGAAGAGGAGTAGGTGCACGCATCCCTCTTTTTCCCCTGCCTTCCCATCCCTTTAATTGGTTCCTTGCCCCTTTCCCGGGTGGGTGAGTGCTGCCTTGGCCAGGCAGCCATCTGCCCAGGAAAAGGGCTGGGAAGGAGGGATCCCTCCCCATTCCCAGCCCTTTTCCTGGGCAGATGGCTGCCTGGTGACCCTAAGATGAAACTATCATGGGGTTCTCTTAGCAAGTTTAGTCAAAGGGGGTTTGCTATTGCTAGCCTGAGGCTGAGAGAGTGTACCATAGGCTTTCCCCAAGAAGTCAACCTCCCCCAGAGTCCCTGGTGTGGGAACGTCACTGGGTTTGGGCACTTGGTCTTTAGAAGGTTCACCATCACTGCTATAGATCATTGTGTTACTTTACAATAATAATGTGTCACTATACTGTTGTTACTCCCCAAGTAATCATTATCAGGGTTCCAACTTGTGTGCAGAGCTCTACACATGGCTTTCTTCTCTGTAGATGTTTGCACAGTATGTGTCAGGGGTAGGCAACCTGTCCCCTTTAAGGGCCGAGGGACTTCAGCTCCCAGAAGCCTCAGCCATGTTGGCCAATAGTCCCATGTTGGACAATAGCTCCTGGGATTCTGGGAGCTGAAGTCCCTCGGCCCTTAAAGGGGAAAGGTTGCCTACCCCTGACACATACTGTGCAAACATCTACAGAGAGGAAAGCCATGTGTAGAAAGGTTGCCTACCCCTGGTATGTGTGCATGCCTGGGGAATGGGTTATAAACAGGGGTAGGCAAACTGTCCCCTTTAAGGGCCGAGGAACTTCAGCTCCCAGAATCCCAGACTATTGGCCAACATGGCTAAGGCTTCTGGGAGCTGAAGTCCCTCGGCCCTTAAAGGGGACAGTTTGCCTACCCTTGGGTTATAACATCACATCATGCTGGGGACAGAGCTACTCAACACAGCCCACTCCCCAGTTGTGTGTTTAAGATAAATCCTATCAATAATGCCTGAATACAAGTTTTGAATCGAAGAGGTTAGAGATCAGTAGTTTATTTTCATCACTGAAACTGAATTGCACCTACTGTTTTTCCACATTAAAGCCCTTTCCGAGTGTTCTTCAATAAAGTAGTATAGGGTATATATGTCGGTGCTGGTCATTTTGTGGCTGCTATGTTTAAAATAGTCATGAGTCAGAAATCTTTGCCAATCTGCTAGTCAGACATCTGCTAGTAAATATAGGCCAGTTTTCAGCCCATCCTGCTGAAGGGGAAGTCACAGAATTCCTTTAAAATTCTGCGAAGAATGAGTCAAATGATTTACTCATTTTGTTAAAAAAAAAAGGAAAAAAAAGAGGCAATATTTTGATGAACCCATAGTTTACCCTTTCTGATAAAGCTTCACCTTGACACAAGAACAGGCAATGCCACATGGATGTAATTTGATGCTTGCCACTTGAGTAAGGATTGCAAAACCACAGGGGAAGAAGAAAACAGATGCTGAGGCATAAATGTGAAAATCAGTTATTGACTATTTTATGTCATTGCTACAATGATGAGGAAACAGTTACATTCTTGTTATGTGTCCTCAAGTGGACTCTAATCTATTGCAACCCTATCATAGGGTTTTCTTAGCAAGATTTGTTCAGAGTAAGTTTGCCATTGTCTTTTAGGCTGAGAGTGGATTGGCCCAAGATCACTCAGTGTACTTTCATGGCTGAGAGGGACTTTGAATCCTAGTTGCTCCTAATCCAATACTCTAGCCATCACACTACAATTTTTCACCCTGGGGAAATAGTTACGGGTTCTGCTTTGTGTTTATAAAACATTTTTGCTCAAGTTAAACAAATTTATTTATTTGACAACACAGCTGTATTATCTTCTCCTCTTTCCCCCTTAATATTTGAATATATCTTGTACATCTCAAAGTGGATCTCCTCTGCCTAGAATTCATTTTCATACTGTAGTTGCAAACTGTAATTGTAAACTTGAGCAAATATGCTAGCAAAATATACAAAGTTTAACAAATGACAGTTAAGTGCTTTGGCAGCATGGAAAAAGCAGCAGAAGAATATAAAATAATACATGGTCTGCTCTGCTCTGTTTAGGATTAGATGATAAATGCACTAATAGAAAAACAATTCCTCATCATAGGATAAATGCTAATTAACATCTGACTGTTTGAATGGTAGTAAATAAAACAGTGTGACCTCACAACAATGGTTTTTAAAATTAGTTTTGCTGTCAGCTTCCTGAGTCCACATGAGCTAAGGAGGATGTGTGAATAACATCAAAAGCTAAAGATTGATAGTGCTGGCCAGAGAGTTTATGGAGTCTAGTAGAGGGACATTATTGCCCACTCCCCAAGAATTCAGTAATTGGTTTATAAGGCTATGGAACTACATATGAGAATACTTTCATTTATGGATCACATGCAAGAAGGCTTTTTTGTGGCAAGGGTGTACTGGCAGAGTTTATCTCAGAAACAAGTTAACAGTGAGTGAAGCAGTTTAACACTTATGCAACCAAGTTAACAGCAAAAAACAAAAACAAATGAAGAGCAAAGTTTGAAATGATTTCTTTGTTTAAGACTTAGACAAAGACTCTAAATGGATACAAAGGGAATTACAGTCTTATCATTTATGGAAGGATCTGGAATGATAAACAGCATGAAAGACATGGTTCCAAATGACCCAGTTCCTTTTTACACTCTTCTCCCCCTTTTTTATTTCTGGCAGAGAACAGATCCACAGAGTAACTTACATAAGCACTCAACTGTACATACCAACAGTTGTCTGTTCTAGCAGCAAGCCACATTTATCAAGGATGAGGAGTGTATGGTCTTCCAGCTGTGACTTGACTTAGGGTTACTATAGGTTCTCCTTCTGCAGAACATGTCCTCTTTTTTTCAGAGCTAACATTTCTGCTGCTTCACCTCCAGCCTGGTGATTCCACCTGAGAATTGTCATAGTGATGAGTAGTTTGAAATAGTTGGTTAGTGTGTCCTCTTTTTAGCTTTTCAAAATATGTTAACCCTACTTCACTACAAATCCTATCATCTCTCATCCCTCACCACTGGTTATGGCTGACAGAAGTTGCAGTCCAACAACATATGGAGGGCCACACAAGGGGAACCATGTTTACAAAGTCAAGGCTGGTATACTGAACAAAATTCTGTATGCCAAACTTGGAAGGCAGAATGGAAAGCAGGGAAATCCACACAGCAATTGGGGAGGGGGAGATATGTGTATAGGAAAAAAAAAATAGAAAAAAACCTGTGGAACAGCCTGAGGCCCCTTGCAATATTCTCATTATTCCTAAATCCCTGCAAAAATACTAGAGACTAATGTCTCTAGCATATTAATGTCTCTAGCAGTGTTTACAACATAGCAACAAAAAGTGCTATTGTTTCCCCAAAAACAAAGGATGCAATCCATGGAAGCAAATTCCATTAAAATGACTATGGCCTATTTTTGAATATACATTGTTAATATTAGACTGGAATTTGAAATCAAAGGCTTTCACGGTCAGCATCCATTGGTTTTTTGTGGGCTTTTCGGGCTGTGAGACTGTGTTGTAGAAGAATTCCTTCCTAACGTTTCACCTGCGTCTGTGGCTGGCATCTTTCAGAGAATGAAGGCAGATGTAGACGAAACATCAGGAAGAAATTCTTCTAGAACATGGCCTCACAGCCTGAAAAGCCCACAAAATCTCAAGACTGGAATTTGTTCCACATGCTAATATCTAGTCATTCGCTTTTGTTCCATTTGGTGTTTAGTTATTGCACACAGTTCCTTGAGAGTAGGAACAGGCAGAAGATGGATTGGGATCTTCTAGCAAATCTTGGGTGATCTGTAGTAGACTCCCTTGTATGTGGTCTTTAGATTCTCAATAGTGTAACAACAAAATAAACAAAAACACCTGAGATGTCATGGACTTTTGGTGTAAAATGTTGTTTAATTTTCTATATATACTAGGGTAATTTGGTTATGCATGCATTGTTTATTAGAGATAATAAAATAAGAAGCTGCAGGGAGGGGCTGAGAGAGTGTGGCTAGTGGAACATCTGAGGGGATTTGAATAAAATTGGTGAATGATAGTTGAGATCACTGTTGATATAGTCAGGGTAAATTAGAAAGAAGAAAGGAGTGAGTGGAATGAGGATTAGTGTTAAGATAGACAGTCACATTTAGGAACTGAGTGATGTTTAAGAGTCTGAATTTGCTAAGAGCAGAGTATGTGAGAATGTGACCTGCATTCTAAACGTATTAAATAATTAATCTGTTTTGTTATGTTCAGCTTCTGTTAATAAAGTTTTTTTTAATTAATTTATATGCTCTTGGCCTCTGAGAACAGTTTGGATTCAGACAAGGTGTCTGTGGTGGCAACAGTGAATAAAAAGGGGTAGTGACCAGTGGGGATGAAGGGTTAAGAACTGGATTTAAAGTGGATCTCTCCCATGTTAGTCTGAGAATCAGGACCCTGGACAGGGACCCTGGGAACCGAATTAAGATTGAACTCCAATAGCTTTGCCTAAATCAGATTTATAGAGTTTACAGTTTAGAGCCATAGCGAATCAACTGAGAAATGCACTGCCACATCTGAAACAATTTTCACCCTTGCCTCTTCTCCCCTGCAGTTTGTCAAACAACAGAAGTGTGTTATGCAGAAGGCAGCTGTGGGAAGGAATCCAGTGTACCTTAATGTTACAAATACAACATTATGCTTTCTTAGAGACTAGTTCTACAGACCCTCATTGTTTTCAAAATGCAACATTTCTTGCTTGTTCTTCTGTCCCTTTTTGCTGACGAGAATATTGCTAGTATCCATGCTGATTGTCAGTCAAACTGTTTTGCTCATGTGTGGCTGATTCTCATGAGCTCATACTGACCTTAAATTATAAAATCTCTGCTGTAATCAATAAAGTGGTCCCTTTTGTGAATGACAAGCTCTGGCATGTCTGTGCTTTTCTTGGGAGGGCCCTGCTCAATCAACAGTAATATCTGTCTGTAAGCAAGTCCCTTCCTTGGCTGGTTCAGGATCCACCCACAATACTGTGTCCCAAAGGGGAGCTCAATAGAATTCTTGGGTTCCAGAATCCACCCAACAGAGATATAAGTTGCATAATATCACACACATGTACCTTGAGGGCATCTAGAAAGTTCTTATGGCTGGTGACCACAGCAGTCAAACAGGAGGAGGTCCTTATATTGTTGGCAGAGATGAGGACAAGGGAAAACTCTTGGTAATAACGGTGAGATTTTCATATTTGATGGCAGCAGAGGTTTAGTCAGCCTCATAGGTGGTGGAAAAGTGGTGCGTTAAGTGGATAAATCCCTCACAGCTCCCCTCACACTAAATTAGACTGTTGAAAGAAAGAAAGAAAAAAGCTGTGGGAAGGAGAACAGGACTAATCTTCTGTTTTTGGTTCTAATACAAGAATAAATTCCTAATTGAGAAAGTGCTCAGAGGGACTCTGTTCCTTATTCACCATCTCTTGTAAAATTGGCTTCTGAAGATAAATGTGCATTTTTCAATGCACACTTAGCTAAAGATTGTTCTTATGAATACCAACGGTGATATTCTGCCTCCAAGTCCGAGATCAAGGAAATAATTTCACTTCAAAAGGCCAATATAATTTTGTAGCTACATACAGATGTGAACAATAGCTTTTGGAAAACCCATTGCAATGGACAAAACTGTCTGCGATGAGAGTACTAGGGAATCATGGGAATTGTAGTTTATTGTGACACCAGAGCTCTCTGACAGAGAAGATCAAATGTCTCACAAAATTACAGTTCCTAGAATTCCCTAGTATTGAGCCAGGGCAGTTAAAGTGGTCTCCAACTGGATTATTTGTGCAGTGTGTTTTGGACCAAAGTTTTTTTATGTGGCATCTAAATGAGTGTTGGTGTAAACTGGGCCTCCAAGGGTAGGATATACCACAATCAGAGTGTGATGGATCAGAAGGCCCTCTCCAATGTCTCAGCACAGTATGTTGACCTGGCTGGTGTGACACAGATGACCCCCTCCCCGTGGCAGACCACAGTGTTCATGCAGGCACGTCTAGGGAGAGGCGCTCCCTCAAATATTGAGGTCTCAAGACATTTAGGGCTTTAAATATCCTCACAAGCACCTTGGAATTCAGACTGAAAGCATATTGGCAGCTAGTACAGTTCGTTTAATACTGTTATTATATGCTGTCTATTAGTTGCACTAGTTGCACTTTCCAACTCTTCTTCAAGGGCAACTCCACGTAGCATGCATTGCAGTAGTCTATTCAGGAGGTTACCAGTGCATGGACTACTCTGGCTAGGTTATCTCTGTCCAGGAAAAGCCATAGCTGATGCTCCAGTCAAAGCTGGCAGCACCAAGCACTTTGAACTATGGAGCCCATGTGGGCCTCCAGTGACAGGAATGAATCTAAGAGTATTCCAAAGCTATGCACCTGCCCCATCAAGTGGAGTTAAATCCCATCAGGACAGACTGTTTACCAAATTCCTCAATCTACACAGCCTTACTGGGATTCAGCTTCAATGTGTTAACCTTTATCCAGCCCATTACAGGCTCCAGGCACTGATCCAGCCCCTTCACAGTCTTAGCTGACTCTGATGACAAGGAAACATATAGTTAAGTGTTATTAGCATACTCACAGCACCCCACTGCAAATCTCCTTATGACTTTAAATTCTGTCTTGAAACAGACAGGCGGCCAATACAGCTGTGGCAACAAGAGAGGTGAATGGAGGGGTAAGGTGCCATCTGACCTTTTGCTGCAAGTTTCACTATCAGCACAGCCAGAATGCAAGATTGTCAGAATGCAATGGGACCTTGCAGTGCCTTTGAGACTAACTGTTAGCATGAGCTTTCCTAGACATGAACCCACTTTCTCAAATGTTTGCAGGTAGTTGCTGACACTCAGTGTCTTTCCCTTTTATCTGAAGGCCTGTGGCTGTCTCTGACATTTGTATGGAAAGAGATCTTGTAGCACCTTTGAGACTAATTGAAAGAAAGGAATTAGCAGCATGAGCTTTCCATAAACTTCAGTCTACTTCCTCAGAATGCATTCTGAGGAAGTAGACTGAAGTCTATGGAAAGCTCATGCTGCCAATTCCTTTCTTTCAGTTAGTCTCAAAGGTGCTACAAGATCTCTTTCCATACTGATTTAACACACTAACATGATTATACAGTATCTTTGAATTTTGACATTTGTAATCATGGTTCCTCTAGGAAGAAAAGGAGAGCCAGAATGGTTCAAAACACACTGCAAGAATAACCTGGTTTGAGACCGCTTTGGCTGCCCTGGCTCAGTGCTAGGGAATCCTGGGAACTGCAGTTTTTGTAGTTTGTGGCACCAGAGTTCTCTGTCACAGAAGGCTAAATATTTCCCAAATCTACAGTCCCCAGAATTGCCTAGCATTGATTCAGGGCAGTTAAAGCAGTATCAAACTGGATTATTTCTGCAGTTTGTTTTGGACCTATGAGTCTGGAGACCAGGGTTCGATTCCTACATAGCTTGGCCATGGAAACCCACTGGGTGACCTTGGCCAATAAGTCACACTCTCTCAGCTTCAGAGGAAGACCAAGGCAAACCCCTTCTGAACCAATCTGGCCAAGAAAACCCCAGGATAGAGTCGCCTTAAGTCAGAAACAACCTGAAGGCACACAAGGAGAAGGAGAAGGAGAAGAGAAGGAAAGAAAGAAAGAAAGAAAGGTCCTATTATCCGTCCTTGGGTGCCTTCCCGTGGCTGACTAACCCTTTCCTCTTCCCCACTCCCCTCGGCCTTCTTTCTCTTCTTTCTCCTCTTCCATCTCACAGAGTAGGCCCCAGTTCCTCCTCCTCTTCCATCTCCAGGGACGTGGGAACCTTTCTCCTCCCTCGGAACCTTTCCTGCCGGAGCGCCTGTTGCTGCCCGGGGGAGCCTCTGGGTGGCTCCGGCTGAGGGGACGTTTTACTGTTGCGGACCCCAAGCGGAGGGAGCGAAGAGAGAAGAGCCAGCAGAAGGAGGAGGAGGAGGAGGGAAGGAGGCGACGGCGACGACGACGCGGCTGAAGGGGGGCCTCCGGGGCGCCTCCGACGCCTCTCCCCGGGGCCCCGACCGCAGCCCCAGACGGAGGTGAGAGGGGACGGAGCCGCGCCGAGGGAGGGAGGGAGGGAGGGAGGGAGGTCTGGTGCTCCGGGGGAGAGAGAGGCAGGGGGCCCGGGCTCCTCCTCCTCCTTCCCGAGGGGGAAGAGGGAGGCCAGGCCTCGGCGCCCGGGGAGCCTGAGTGCCCCTCTTCCTGCCTCGGCTCAGGCCGGGACTGGGGTCGGAGAGAGGGCCACCGGGGAGCGATTGCGAGGGGGCTCCGGAACAAAAGCCCAGGGAAGGGTGTCTCCTCCCGCGCCCCAATACACAGCGGTGGGGCCTCTCCTTGCCTCAACACTCCCCCCTCCATCGTCTTTGGGGGTGGGATGCTCAGACAAGAGGGAGGCACAGGGAGCCTCCAGCACCTTTGGGACTAGCTTTCCTAGGCTTCTCTACTTCCTAGACTCGAGCTTTCCTAGACCTCAGCTTTCTTAGTCTTAAGCTTTCCTAGACCTGAGCTTTCCTAGGCTTTCCTAGACCTGAACTTTCTTAGACTTGAGCTTTCCTAGGCTTTCCTAGGCTTAAGCTTTCCTAGACTTGAGCTTTCTTTGGGGGTTGCAGACTGCCAGAAATAGTGCAAATTGAGTCCACTTTAAGGGTTAGGGTTAGGGTTATGGAATCATGGGAACTGTATTTTATTGTGGCACCAGAGCTCTCTGACAGAGAAGGCTCAATGTCTCAGGGGGAAAAAAAACAATTCCCATGATTCCCTAGCACTAAGCCTAACCCTTAAAGTGGACTCAATTTGCACTATTTCTGGCAGTCTGCAACCTCCCTTAGACTTGAGCCTACTTCCTAGATTTGAGCTTTCCTGGACTTGAGCCTACTTCCTAGATTTAAACCTAATTCCTGGAGTTGAGCATATCTAGGCTTGAGCTTTCCTAGGCTAGCTTTCTTCCTAGACTGGAGCCTACTTCCTACACTTTAGCTTTCCTCAACTTAAGCCTGCTTCCTGTGCTTGAGCTTTCTTAGGCTTGAGCCTACTTCCTCAGATGCCTTCTTCCTCATTCTCCACCTCATGCATCTGAGGTAGGAGGCTCAAGTCTAGGAAAGCTCAAGCCTAGGAAGTAGGCTCAAATTACCAAAGTTATGCTACCAGCTTCTTTTTCTCAGTCTCAAAGGTGCTGCAAGATCCCTTGGCATCCTGATTTTCTAGACTGACATGGCTATGCCTTTCAGTTCTACCATCAGAAGTAGTAGTGGTAAAGCAAGGGAAGGCATGCATAGGTAGCCTGGGTTTGGAGTTGGATGGGGTTTTATTCATTCTCCCAAGGAATGGGGCTCTTAAAGAACATACATTCTGCAGTCCATCAGCAGTGGGTTGAACAGAGACAAGGGTTTCCTGGCACACGATACACATTCGAAAACTAGCTAACCGCCCAGCCTCATGGGGGCTCTCTTGGCCAGTTCATCACATCTTCTTTTTGACTCCCACATTACATCCCAATGCTCATTCATATGGTTATTTACTAACTTTGGTTTTAGGCAACAGCTTTCCTCCTGCCTTTTCCCTCAACCACCATTGTTAAAAGTGAACTTGTCACCTTAATTTCACATCCACAAAGTTTTTCATTCCTATGGACATTCCCAAACACAGACTCCTGAATATGTCTGACACTGGGCTATCCGTTCCACCACATGCATCTGAGGAAGTAAACTCTTGTCTACGAAAGCTCAAGCTACCAACTTATATCTTTCAGTTAAGTGCTGCAAGATCCTTTTGCATACTGATTTTCCAGACTAACATGGTTTTGTCTTTGAATACTTACGTGTGAGTGTTACATGTGGTGAAGATTTAAAATTTTCATTTAAAAAATAGTGTTAGCATGCTGTGCTTTTTTGTGATTGAGGAAATGCACGTAGGAGCTCAAAACCTAGTCTGGAGTGGCTTTTGAGGGAGAGACTTATCTTGTCATCCATTTCTAGTTTTTACCAGCTGTGGTCACAGAAGTGTTGTGATAAAAATTTGAAAACTTCAGAGAGGGATGTACCTGACAGGTTACCTTCTGATCCTTGTCTTGTTCAAGCTTATCAGGCCTCTTCTGTTAGTTGTCTATGTTTCGTTATTTGGAAAATCTATAAGTATTGCTGCTACCAAGTACGTACAAAAGGTTGCATGTGTTTTCCTTCTACACATTGTAACACTGGTAGACATGCAAGGAGGGAGCTGAGTTTGAAAAGTAGTTAGGGACATGAAGGATATGTGTGAGGAAGTCATCACGGAAAAAAAAGTTTTCATGATTTAAGGAGAAGGAAAGGATTTGATAAACAAGAAGGACACTATGCTTCAAGTCTGATGAACAACATAACAAGATAGCAGTAGGAAAAAGAAGAAAAGGGAAGCTGATAGAAGACATATTTGTCCAGAAATGGCTTTTTTATTGTAATGGTGAGGAGAAAATGAAGCACAATTGACTTTTGCTTGTTTTTCTTTCACATTTCTTCTGGTTTGAAATTTAATTTTTTTGCATCTTCCCAACACAATAGATATATAAGCTCTTGGAGTAGGAACAGCTGTTCTGTGATCTTCTTGATAAGGGAGTTATGAAAACTCAATATTTGGATAAGGCAAATATGGAAGGGAACAGGAAGAGGGAAGGATGGGACCTTAGCCCTTTGCAATAGCATCAGAATCAGAGAAATGGTTGAGGGATGCCTTGAATTTGGTAAGGATAAGATCTAAGCGTTTGGAGTAGTGTAAGGGAAGAGGGTACCAGAGAAGATTTACCCAATCATGGTAACATGAAAAAATGGTTGAAATAATTTAATCAGAGGGGAGAAAAGAGATGGAATAGTGTCTTTTAGGATTATGATGATGTAGCGTCAGGGCCTAGCAATAGTTTGAACATGGCTGTAGAAGAAAAGAGGTAGGTTTATTTTGACCCAAAACTTGTTTATTCATATTTGATTGTTGCTTGTGCAAGAAAAGTACACCTTTGGGTGGGAAAAACAGAATGTCCATAGTTAATGTTAGTGAGATAATTAAAGCTTTTTTTAAAGATATGTATGCCAGGAATATGATTTTCAATGAGCAACTGATGAAGAATTGTCACAGAACATTCAGTTCTGGGTCTAGGGAGAAAAAGCAGACAGAATTAGTTAAATACCTTAAATTAAATACAGGTTGAGTCTCCCTTATCCAAAATTCCCAAATCCCAAATCCTTCAAAATCCAAAATTGTCCACATGACCTGAGTTAGTGACACCTTCATTTTCTGATGGTACAATGTACACAAACTTTGTTTCATGCACAAAATTATTAAAAATATTGTGTATAAAATTACCTTCAGGCTATGTGCATAAGGTGTATATGAAACAGAAATACATTTCATGTTTAGACTTGGGTCCCATCTCCAAGCTATCTCATTTTGTATGTACAACAAATATTACAAAATCCAAAATCCAAAACACTCCTGGTCCTAAGCATTTTGGATAAAGGAGATGCAACCTGTATTTATATGAAAAGATACTTTTATTTGTAACTCTGGTTCAACAACTAACTCTTTTGGTAGTTGTGTACCTTCAAGCCATTTCTGATTTATGGCAACCCTAAGGTGAACCTGTCATGTTTTGTTTTGTTTTTTTGGTAGAATTTGTTCAAAGGGCGTTTAACTTTGCTTTCCTCTGAACCTGAGAGAATGTGACTTGCCCAGGGTCACCCAGTAGCTTTCCATGGCTGAGTAGGAATTCAAACCCTGGGCTCCCAGTGTCCTAGTCCAACACTAAAATCACTATACCACTCTGGAGTAGTATGTATAGCATATTATAGAAATGCGGTTAAGATCTTATGTTTCCCTAAAGTTTGAGCTATAGAAACAATTGATTTTCTTTAGCTGAGTAATTACCTGATTAAAAAACAAGGCTAATAAACAGCGTGCTTCTTTTCTGTGTGAGGGAGATTTATTGAAAAAAACAGAAAAGTGCAATGTGGAACTGCCAGTACAGTTTTACATGGACTTTCTCTGAGGTTGCTCATACATTCTACACATCTGCAACCATTGCTTTGCTTTTTCATTTCCTTTCACGTATTTCTCTGTTTAATGAGAACTTCAGTTTACAGATGAAAGGTTCACTGTTAGTAGTAATGCTACAGCTACTACTTTATAATGTATATGTATTATGTAGTTCATAATTATCTGAGGTATATTACAGATCACTGCTTCAGGAAGCTTACAATTCTAAACCCATCCATAGAAAAACAACTGAGAGAAAGGAGAGAATATAGAGGCAGAGGCAAACAGAGAAACAGTATGCATTTGTTTCACTAGCTTAGATTTAGGTCCAAAACACTCTGCAGAAATAACTGCCCTGGCTCAGTGCTAGGCAATCATGGGAATTGTAGTTTATTGTGGCACCAGAGTTCTCTGACAGAGATGGTTAAATGTCTTACAAAACTACAGTTCCCAGAATTCCTTAGCATTGAGTCAGGGCAGTTAAAGCGGTCTCAAACTGGATTATTTCTACAGTGTGTTTTCTACATAGTTTCCTGCCAAGATACAGTAGAGTGTTGGAACTAGCAGACTGAACCAAAAGTATTCCGTTCCTTAATAAGAACATTTCCTCAGATCTGTTGGATAAAAAAACGTTGGCCAACTCAGTTCTCTTCTTTTTACGCTGGTGGATTTCATTTTCCCTTGGTATTTACTTCTTTGAACACTTACCAGAATACTTAGCTTTTACATATTAACTAAAGGAATCCAGTTGCTTGGCCTTCTAAAATTTGGCACTATTGTTTTGGAAATTTAACACACACACACCAGCTCTCCATTGTTATTGGGGCCTAAAGATGCCTTGGGAAGTTTGTACTAATTTTGCAGGTGGAATCATCTGCCTAAACCAAACAGTCCCTTCTGCCTCAAGTTTACTTATCCAAATTCTCCCACATGTAAGGAAGTCAAGTCATCTAGGCTGTTTTTTCCCATGTAAGTTTTTCCCCATGTAAGTGATTGCAATAAATTAAGATGGGAGAGAGATTGAAAAACTTAAAAAAAACCATGTTCTTCAGGGGCTTTGTAATTCTTTCTTCATGGACTTATATTTTGACAAGGGATGGGAGTAAGGATAGGCCACCTCACACTTTCCTTTGGGTTTCTTGAAAAAAAGATGAGACTAAAGTGGGTGACTGTATATTTACAGCTTGTATTGAACATAAGTGGGTTCAGATGAACCCCTCTATGCATTCACTGCATGAGAAGTTAGTCTTGGTCACTGCTGGAATGGCCTCCATCCCTGACAAAGGATGGACCTCTTGCTGAAGAATGTTCATTGGACATTTGTCAGGGAAGGGAGAGGAATTTCCTGGTTCTGGTTGCTTCCTCAACCCACTTCATGCATTCTTGCATTGGTCAGTCTCAGCTCTTTTTCAGTAAAGATTGAGGTCAGTCCTGTAAATGTTGCTTTATTTTCTGCTCCTGCTCAGCAGCCCAAGAAACAGAAATTCAGCAATAAAGCTTTGATTTACACTACGTCTTGTAAATGACACCTTAATGCAAGGTTCTGCTGAGAATCTATCAATAATTTTATTTATATCCTGCCTTTTCCCCAAAAGTGAGATGCAAGGTTCCATACTTTACCAGCTCTAGGTTGGGTGGTTAACTTTGCATGTCTGGCTCTCCCCAGATCAATTGTTGCTTCTGGACAGATGCTATAATCTATCAGAGTGTAGACACACAGATTATATGTGAGAGAGACAACTTCTCAGTTAGAATTATATAATTGATTTACTTATAACAAGACTTTGTGATATAAAATAACATTTAACACAAAGTTTAATAGACAGAAACTCAATCATAGTACTAGAAGAATAAGCAGAGTTAGAAATAATAGTATGTAGTCCTGCAGGTTCAATAACCTTTCTTATCAGACCTAATATTACCAGTCTTTTAGAGCTTTCCCGTTAGTAGAATTCTGATTTTGTCCCTCCTTTTGAGCCTTTGTATCAGATTTTGTTATCACCAAAGTCTTCCCGTTCCAAGATTTCTAAACTAAATGTCCCTTACTTCTTAACAGTTTCTCTGAAATGATTATTACTCATAGATTTCCTTTCTTTAATACATGGTTTATATATGTATAATCCAGGTGTTTCTTTGAGTCCCAGTCAGGATGATGTTGGCTTTGTGCCTTGTCTGGTAGGTGCCTGCTTAGCTGGCATTCTGTGATGATTTTGCTGACTAAGGGTTTGCTAGGCACACTTTCTTATCTCTTTGTAGTATCTGTCTGCTTTAATCCTGGTTTGTTTTTTACTTCCCTTAATGCATTTAGACTTATCTCTAGGTCACTAAAAGTGATTGCTCTGCACCCAACAAGAGTAAACTATGTTTTACCTTGGCACCATTTTAAGTTTCCCAGTGTAGCTTTTGGGGTTTACAGTAGAGTTCTTGGCTCAGAGCTTCTTTTATGTGCTTGTGGAATAGTTAGGGCTTTGTTGTTGTTGTTAACTGCCCTTGAGTCGATCTCGATTTATGGCGACCCTATGGATGAGAAATCTCCAAGACTCTCTGTCCTCCACTGCTCTGCTTAATTCCTGCAATTCCTTAATATCTGTGATCTCCTTAATAGAGTCTATCCATCTAGCACAGGGGTAGGCAACCTAAGGCCTGGGGGGGGGGGGGGGGCGGATGCGGCCCCTCGAGGCCTTTGGACTGGCCCCAGGCCGGTCCTGCTGCCGCTGCTGCCGCTGCCGCCTGCCATGATGATATTGATTATTGTTGTTATTACTTGTTCTTGTGGGTTTTCTTGGCAAAATCTCCACAGGGGTTTTGCCATGGCTTTTCTGGGGCTGAGAGAGTGTGCATGCATATTTTTAATTTTTTTTAAATTAAAAATATTATTTATTTATTTATTTATTTATTTATTTTTGGTGCTTCGGCCCCCCAATTGTCTGAGGGACAGCAACCCGGCCCCCAGCTCAAAAAGGTTGCCTACCCCTGATCTAGCATGTGGCCTTCCTCTCTTCCTACTTCCCTCCACCTTCCTCAGCATTATTGTCTTTTCAGTTAAAGTGGTCTTAAACTGGATTATTTCTGGCAGACTGTGCAGGCACTAAGAGATTAAGTCGCAGAATTCACAAGAAAGTGTTTTCTGAAGCTAAAATAAGGTACATTGCATCCTTCTGTTGTGATTTAGAGCTCAAAGTGTAGAAAGGAAAAGTGTATTGAATTGAGAAATGACAAGTTTTTTGGACAGTTCCAGGTGGTGGCACTGGAAGAACAAAAGTCATTAGCAGGGATATACCAGCAATCTCTCTTCAAGCTCTCCTATTGCTGCTGAATGAAGAAAAAGTAGGTAGAGATGGAGGGAGTGCTGCCTTTCTTTTCCAAGTTTGGGAAGAAGTAATAGGGAGGGACCGCTGCTTCAATGCCCTGGCACACCAGGAAGGGCTTCTTGTCTCTGCCTCTTATCACTGTTTTCATGCTAGATCCCTATTCCAGCATTGACCCATGGATAGGTTGACCCTGTTTTTATGGGTTGATTTTTTGTCAATTTAAAAAATTTATACATGAATATATACAGTATATTGGATAGTATGAGAATTGAATCAAAAATTCTGTTTCTGAATGTGTCCATTCAAAATGTGCTGTGTTTCATGTGCTGTGTTCATAAAAGAGTATTGTTGGATATATTAACAGGAAGATAGTAGCTGGTAGAGATGGTGTAGAGCAAAGCCTAAGTATTTGTGCTACACTAAGCCTTTTAGAGAGAATGCAAAATAAGACAGATGGTTGTCTGTCAGGATTATTTGGAAATCTGCAAAATATTTTCTCTTGACTGTAACATACTTATGGTGAGGAATGCTGGAAGTTGGAAGTACAGGAGCATCAGAGAGGAACACAATTCCCACAACTGTTTTAAAGAAACAAAAATATACTTTGATAACTAAATTATGTACATGGAACAAATCTACAGTTCTTCAAAACTTCAATTTTTTTTGTCTTCATAGAATCTTTAGGGTTGTTCGCATTGTTACATTCAGCATATGTAAACCATACCCAGCTTGGTGATTTCCATCCTGGTACTCTTGTTCACATGTAATGGAGTGTGCATATGTTCATACAGGGCCTTTTGGGTTTACATTGTTCAAGCATTCAATTAACAAACAGTACAAAGAATGAATTTGGGAGTTTGTGCTATTTTTAAAAAATTAAGCATCTGTTCATAGATCACTACTGCTGATAGATAATAGTGATTAATAGATAGAGCTAAAATTCTAGAATATTCAGTGGAACTTACATAGATTTATGCTCTGGAAAATTTACTAGTTTTACTAAACAATTATGAATACATATGATTAAGTTATGGGAAATGTTTTTTTCTTTTATCTATCCATTAAAAACACTATCATGAAATTTTGTCAATTGCATAAAAAGCTAATGGAAGTCAAAAATCAATAGGAGCTATACAAATATGTTTCATAAAACACCAAAAGGATAGGATGGAATCCAGTGAATTGGATTTCCAGTTAAGGTCATAGGCCTATTTGTTGCTATGCCACCGTGGGCTGGGATGCAATTGTAGGACTCATTATGCCACTCTCTTGATTCAGAGCTGCTCCTATCGCTGTTAAGGCAGTATTACCAGTAGTGCTCCTCTGTCATCTTTAATTGGTGATTTTTAATCCAGTATTTAGTACTGTTTATGCTCCATGGGCCTGCCTTAGTTTCTTTCGCAGATGTCCCCCTCTGCCAGAATTGCCTTACACATAGCCAAAATATCCTCCTCAGACTTTTCTGTGGCAGCTCTTTAGGAACAAAAAAGGGTTGTGTTTCAGGCAAAGTTTAGGTGGCTACACTTGCAGCCTTAATAAATTGAACATGAGTTCATTAATTTACACAAACATGCATGTGTTCATTCTCCCCAGGTGCAGTTTTATAGTTGGTTTGTACTCTTGATTTAAGAGGCTTCTTACACATCTTAACTGAGGAATGACCAGGTGTAGCAGATGCAGAGATTCTCACAAACATTTCACCATGCGTACATGGAGTATGAACACATATACTGTGTAATGTGTTAACACCTGTATAGAGTTGGAAAGGACTTTAAATCTATTCAGTCCAGACCTCTGCCAATGCGAGACATTCACAGCTATAGCATCCTCACAGATGACCATCCAATCTATGTTTTATAACTTCATTTGAAGGAGACTTTCACACCCTCTGAGTTAGTCTGTCCCATGGTCAAGCAGGTCCTCTATCTGTAAATTCTTCCTATGTTTAGTTGAAATTTCTTTTCTTGAAATTTGAATCCATTGTTCCAATCCTAGATTTTTTAACAACCCCCCAAACTTTATGTCTTCCATTAAGCCCTTTCAAAGATTTGAGGATGGCTATTATAGCACTTCTCAATCTTCTCTTCTCCAAGATAAACATAATAGGCTCCTTCAGTAGTTCCTCATAGAGCTTGATTTTCAGCTTCATCTGGACACATTCCAGTTTGTCAATATATTTTTTTAAACTAGATTGTCCAGAATTGGACACAGTATGGATGAAGTCTGACTAAAGCAGAAGAAAGTGGCACTGTTATTTCCCTTGATCAGTTCCCTATAGTTCTGTTTATATAGCTGTAATTGCATTAATTTACAAATTAAACATGACTAATAAGATATCAGATGAAGAAGCAAAAAAATTGGAAAAATTGTTATACATGATCACTTCAGCCAGATCTGTCATCGCGCAGAAATGGAAGACAAAAGAAACACCAACAATAGAGAAGTGGCTACTAAAAACTCTAGACAATATAGAATTAGACAGACTGACAAACTTGGTAGAAAGGAAGGGCCATAAAAGCTCAGACTGGGAGAAATTAAAAAATTATTGTATAAATCGTTGGTCAAAAAATACAAGTTCATAGAACTCAGATACATTTCAAGATTACTGTAAGCTTGAAAAGACTAAAATCACATATACATAAAAACTATAACAAGAGGGAATTGTATTATAATTCTTTTTATTTACTCTAAACCAGCTGATAACATAAGAAGTTCATAAATAATTCTTTATGTTGGTTTAAAGCAACAAAAATGAAGAAGAAATGTCATTTTAAGATGTATATTTTGTTATTGTGGAAAATTCAATAAAAATGAAATTAAAAAAAATAGTTGTAATTGCATTAGCCTTTTTTGATTGCCTGATCACATTGTTGACTTATGCTTATCTTATGATCTTGTAAGGTCACTAGATCCTTTTTACATCTAGTGCTGTGAAGCCAGTTTTCACTTATTCTATATTTGTGCACCTGATCTTTCCTGTGAAAGTGTAGAACTTTACATTTATAACTATTGGTATTCATTTTGTTTTAGTACAGTTCTCCTATCTATAAAGTGCATCTTGAATTTTGATTTGGTGTCTGAAGTATTAGCAACTCCTAGAATCATAGAATTATAGTGTTGGAAGAGACCACAAGGGCCATCCAGTCCAACCCCCTGCCATGCAGGAATTCCCAATTAAAGCATCCCCAACAGATGGCCATCCAGCCTCTGCTTAAAGACCTCCAAGGAAGGAGACTCCATTACTCTCTGAGGGAGTGTGTTCCACTGTCGAACAGCCCTTACTGTCAGGAAGTTCCTCCTAATCTTGAGGTGGAATCTCTTTTCCTGGAGCTTGCACCTATTGTTCCGGGTCCTAGTCTCTGGAGCAGCAGAAAACAAGCTTATTCCCTCCTCAATATGACATCCTTTCAAATATTTAAACATGGCTATCATATCACCTCTTAACCTTCTCTTCTCCATGCTAAACATTCCCTAAGTCGTTCCTCATAGGGCTTGGTTTCCAGACCCTTCACCATTTTAGTTGCCCTCCTTTGGACACGCTCCAGTTTCTCCACATCCTTTTTGAATTGTGGTGCCAAGAACTGGACACAGTATTCCAGGTGAGGCCTGACCAAAGCAAAATAGAGTGGCACTATTACTTCTCTTGATCTAGAAGTAATTCTCCAAGTTTAGTATCATCTGCATATTTGCTGAGCAGTACCTTAACTTTTACATTAAATCATATATAAAAATGTTGAACAATACCAGACCCAGAACATAACTCGGCAGAACCTCACTTGTCACTTTTCTCCAAGATGCTGAAACCATTAGTAAGTACCCTTCAGATATGTTCCATCAGCCAGTTATAAGAGTCCACTTTAACTGTCCTGGCTCGGTGCTAAGGAATCATGGGAACTAGTTTATTGTGGCACCAGAGCTCTCTGACAGAGAAGGCTCAATGTCTCAGAAAAAAATGCAATTCCCATGATTCCCTAGCACTGAGCCAGGGCAGTTAAAGTGGACTCAATTTACACTATTTCTAGCAGTCTGCAAAGGCCCAAAAATCTACTTAATAATACCATGGTCTGTTCCACAATTTACCAGCTTGTATGTAAGAATATCATGAGGAACCCTGACGACAGCCTTACTGAAATCAAGATATATTACATCTGCACCATTCTCTTGATCCATCAAGCTTGCTGCTCTGTGGAGGTGGTGAAGGACAGGGACAGATTAGTCTGGCATGACTTGTTTCTGAGAATCCCATGCTAGCTTTTAATAACCACCATATTATTTTGTTAATGCTATAGACAGTTTAATGATCTGTTGTAGAATTTTTCTTTGTATAACTGTGAAACAAACTCATCAGTACTTACCCAGATCCTTCCCCCCCCCCCTCCTTTAAAGATAAATTTGCAGACCTCCAGTCTCTTGGGGCCTAACTTGTTCTTCTCAACATTTCTCAAAGATTATAGACAAGAGGCACTGAATTTACGTTTGCCAGCTCCTTTAATAACGTTGGAGGCTGTGCATCTGGGCCTGAAGACTTGTGTTCATTTGAAGTAAGGACCTGTTCCCATACCATATCTTTACCTATCTTGAGCTGTAGTCCTCTCACTGTATCATTTACTATATTTTCACCAGGGTGAGCATGGCTTCTCTTTTGGGAGAAGACAGAAGCAAAGTAGGAGTTGAGCAGTTTGTCCTTCTCCATGTCACCCATTGGCATTTTTTCCTCTTCTTCACACAGTGTGCTTATCCCTTCCTGTTCCTTCTTTTGTGCCAAACCTAGCTGGAAAAGTGCTTTTTGTTATTTTTAGCTTCTCATGTAAGCTTGAACTCATTCTGAGGTTTATCATTCCTGATCTTCTCCTTGCTAATATAGCCCAATTTTTACATTCTTCCTTGATGATTGCCCCTCTTCAATTTCATTTACATGCCTCTTCTAAACATCAGCTCATCCCAAAAGCTTTTTATTTCCATTTCATCAGTTGTATACCCCCTTTCTTCTTCACAGAAAATGTTTGTGACTCAGTATCTCACATTTAAGAAAATCTCATCCAAGAACTTCCTTCTCTTTGAACATTTCTCCTCATGGGATCTCATCCAGTATTTCCTTTGCCTTACTGAAATCTTAGCCTTGAGTGTATACATCCATCTATTTTCAATTTTCCTTTTCCACAATATAAAGCATCACAGGATTCCCACTGCTTCTACCTTGAGTTCTTAGTTGGTGAGGATCAGGTCCAGGATAGTTTATCCCCTTGTTACATCTTCCATCTGTTGGAAGGTGAAATTATAAGCAAGACAAATGCAGAATTTTTAAACCCTCAACATTCTTGGAAGAGTTTGATTTCTAACAATGTCACAGTTGCTGAAATGTCCCATTACTGCTATAGATCTCCTTTTTCAGTGTTTGGCATCTTCTTTAGGAGGATATCATCCAAGTGTTCAGTCCATTGTGAAGATTGTTAATAGATCTTCACACTGAGGCCACTGTTCTTTCCTTTGATTTCCACACTAATGTTCTCAAACATCTTTCCCTTGTTCCTGATTGTGCATCTTCTTGAACATATACACAGCCTTTACATAATAATGCTGCTACTCCTCTGTCTCTCTTTATTCTATTTCTTTTGAATAAATTATATGCATTAGTTACCTACATTCAAGTAATGAGTCTCTTTGTAACAGGTTTTGCTACTGCCTATTAAATCACATTTGTCTGCCTTAATTAAGAGCTTAAGGTCATCTTGTTTGTTTCCCATTCTCTGTGTATTGATATACAAATAACGGAAGCCATCCCTTCCAGTTGCTTCCTTATTGTTTTTCCTGTCAATTCACACATTCCATGACTAGCTGGTGCATTGTTGTCCTTCTTGTCCTTTGAACTTGGTGTCCTCTTGGCTGATGAAACACTGTATTGCTCCTCACAGGATTCAGTTTAAAGCCTTCCTGATCAGATTCTTAACTATGCTACCTTGATTTTGCTTTCAGTGTAGGAGGAATTTAAATGGTTGAGATCTGCAAATAAATAGCACTTAGGAATTCCTTTGACTAAAGGATGCTTGAAAACTTATTTCCCAGTTTGTTAAATCCTAGTGTTCTAGTGCTCCTTCCTCACTCCTTACATCCTGGTTTAGTACAACTAATATTACCAAGGTTTGAAGTTGGTTAGTTTGTTCCAAGGCAGTCGACCATAGTTTCCCAGTTCAGACAAAATGGGTGACCGTAATTCATTAATGACTTTTTGGTTTTGTTTGCCAGTTTGTGAAAAGGTGTGAATGTGTAGGCAAAGTTTCATCCAAACAGTCCCATTAGCAAGGGACTGAAGGGTTTCTAATCTCACCAGAACTGTATGCATGTAAACATTTTGTGTCCAGCCTTCATGTGCTGAAAATGACTTACAAGATGTAACTGTGGGAAAAGCTTCTTGTTTTTTTCCTTGTGATAAATTGTATTACCATTTCTGACTACTCAGGTTACTCATCCCCTTAAGAGGGCTTTCATTGTTAAACATTTGATTTTTCTGATCAATTAAATATTTAATAAAATCAACATAATTATATTTCACGAAAGGTGGTGAAGCTATTGCATTGAAACAGAAATTTAATGACAGCTTATTGTTTGGGGAGTAGCCTAAAATTATCCATCGCCTGAATAATTAGATGTTGTCATCAGTGCAGTCCCCTGCATATATCCTTTCTTGGAGACAGGTCTGATTAAAATCAACTTTTTTTTTAGTATGTGGTCAATGAAGTATTCAAGAAACCACTAATTCATTAAGGCTTTAAGCTGTATTTCTTATTTCTGCATAGATAAACATATTTAATAAAGCTTTTGTAGAACTTTGCCTATAGAACTATGTTGTGGACTTGCCACACTAATCTTAAAGAAAAGAGATGTATTGTGTTTTTATTGTTAATCCCTTTCTTTTGAATCTGACTTTTTCTTGTTAAATGCTTGTTGGAGAAGAAGGGGAAATGATTAGGTAATTAATTTTTACCTAGTGATAGTAAAGATCAAGGCTCCTATCGAGCATATAGGCTGAAATTCTCTGTATACTTTCTTGGGAGTAAGACCCAGTGAACATAATAGAAAGTATTCCAATTTTTCTGCTTGGTAGATTAGTGGGAGAAAGACATTATATCAACAGAAAATGTTGTCTCCTGATTATTTATAGTTGATCTTTCCACTATTTACATGTGCAAGTTTCTGATTTTTCTTAATACACAGCAAAACATTTAAGATCAGAATTGGTTTTCTCCATGTAACTACTGTGGTATTAATTAAAAAGAAAAATGATTTTTTAAAAAAATTCCCAATTCCTTCAATCTCATGTTAATACTTGGATGCGAGACTGCCAGTGAGTACCAGGTGCTATTTCAGAGGAGGGAACTGGCAAACCACCTCTTGAGTATTCCTTGCCTAGGAAAACCCTATGAAATTCAAGGGGTTACCAAAAATCGATAAGTGAGAGTGTGTGCGGGCACACAGAGAAATACAGGTGTTTTATTGTCCTTGTGAAGCTGCTACTTTTTGTGGACTTTTCTGTAGTCTTTATAGGAACATGCTCTTTTTGGTGTGCTGGCTTCTTTCTGTGAGGCAGATAAAGAGTGGATTGCTTCATCTGTGGCAGCTAAAAATTTCCTCCCTATAACCTGGAAGGGAAGATATACAAAAGGTAATTCCCTTAAGTTTAGGTCAGGGACAGGCAACCTTTTTGAGACCTGGGCCGGTTTCAAAAAGGTTGCCACTTGGCTGGGCCAAGGGGGGGGGGAATGGCGGAGCGCGCGCATGCGCGCGCGCGCGACCCCCGCGCACGCTGCCGACGCGGCCACTACCGCGGCCCCCGCTGTAGCGCACACTGCCGCGGCGGCCATGGCGCATGCACAGCTGCCATTTTGGAAGCCAAAATGGCGGCCGCGACAAGCGTGCCCGAAAACGCTCCCCGGCAGCGGCGCGCGGCGGCGGGGGTGGTGCGCGGCAGCAGCGACGGCGGCAGCCTTCGGACGGGGCCGGTAAGTCCAGGCCCCGGGGCCTTAACCGGCCCCCGGGCCGTAGGTTGCCGGTCCCTGGTTTAGGTCATACTTGAATAATAGACATGTGTAAGTAACCGGCCTCATAAAGTCTGGGTCTTATTTGGAAGGGAAGACATAAGCTACTGCAAGATGTATTTGTAACTTTCTGGAACTTACAAGGTTTGCTTTACTCAGGACCAAAACACACAGCAGAAATAATCCAGTTTGAGGCCACTAATTGCCCTGGCTCAGTGCTAGGAAATCCTGAGAATTGTAGTTTATTGTAGCACCAGAGAGTTCTGACAGAGAAGGCTAAATGTCTCACAAAACTACAATTCCCAGAATTCCCTAGCATTGAGCCAGGGCATTTAAATCGGTCTCAAACTGGATTATTTCTGCAGTGTGTTTTGGACCTCTGTCACCATTCAACAGCCCCTTTTCTGGAAGATTAGAGTGAACTTTGATTAAGTTCTATTAAGCAAAACACCAAAGTCCCCAATCTGTCAGGTTGCTTCTACTAGTCCTGTTCAGATTTGGTATACAGCTTTATAGTGGGGAAAAAATAGTAATATTGTAAATGTGTTTCTGAACTCTAAGTCTTCCTTGTGTTTTGATAATCTTTGTTTAATATTATTTTGCTGCACATTCTTAAGTTCCATATTTATATCAACTTGTTGAAATTGAGTTCATGTTTGAATCTTTGTCCACTGATACCATTGCTACTCGGCTGTGACTTTATTGTTGCTGGAGCTATGTAAATGTAAATAAAGTTGTACCTTCAATGGAAAACGTGAAAGATGATTTTAAGATGAAAATTTATTTAAAAATCAATGTAGTAAACAGGTGGAAAGCTAGGCCCAGGAAAACCAGGGATATACCCCCAGTTTAATATAGATTACTGTTAAAAACATGCCTACTGACTAGCTCCACACTCAAAGCTGGGAATAGCCATGACTAGAATGTCTTGTAGAGGAACATGATATACATTAATTGTTATATAATTATTATCTGGACCCATTTCAGTCTAGTTTCAGGCCAGGGTATTGCACTGAAATGGGCTTAATTGATCTGATTGACAACCTACTCTGGGGGAAAGATAGATAGTGCTACTCTATTGGTCTTCTTGGATCTCCGTGGCTTTTGATACCATTAATCATAATAACATACTGCAGCAGCTCCCAACCTGTGCTCCGAGGAGCCCTTAGGTTCTACATGCACTTCCCAGGTGCTCCACGGATGCTCCAGGAAAATGAAAGAAATAAAAATTGAAATGAAATTAAAGAATGAGAATATATTCTTATGTATACTCCTAAACAACAATAACTTGTAAGACGTAGGGTAGGCCTCCTAGAAGTTCCGTCATAGAAATAGGGGCTCCGTGAGTTAAAATGGAATGTATTAGCTCTGTGGAATGGGAGTAGGATGCACTGTTCCTCAGTGGTTCTGCTCCTTTCAGGAGGGCTGGTTCCAGAGAGTAGCATTGGGGGAATTCCTGTTCAGTCCCACAGGATTCCAGCTTATCCCCCATGTTGTTCAATACCTACATGAAGCTACGGGGATAAGTCATAAGGGGTTTTGGAGTGGGGTGTACTCAGTATGCTGATGACATCCAGCTTTTTTTTCATTGTCACTGGAGTCAGCTGGGACTGTGCAGGTGCTTGACATTGCCTTGGTGTATCACTCAGTGTATCAGTCTGCCTTTCCATCGTGCCTAGGTCCAGCATCTGATGATAGACCCTACTTTCATCCCACCTGACACTGCTGTGGTTTCAGAGGGAGAGATAAATAAATAAATAAATAAATAAATAAGACCCAATTTCCTAGTTTTTTTTAAAGTTATTTTTCCAGAAAAATTGGAAAATGGGCTGTGAAATATTTTCTTTTAGAATAAGAAATAAAATGTGTTAAGACGATGTGTTCACATATTTATGAACTCTGAAAATTGTTTCTAAAACTATGTAACAGGTATACTTTTGTATAAGACTATATACAGCAGTATGCTACTCACTATAGTGTTCTGTGGTGTGCTACTGGTGTGTGAGCCATTGCCTGGCAGACCATAGTGAGTTTCCGTGAAATTAAAAAACAGTTGCAGCCAGTGGGCATGTATATGGCACCAGTCACTGGCACTTGTTGTTGTTGTTAGCCGACCTCAAGTTGATCTCAAGCCATGGCAACCCTATACATGAGACATCTCTAAGGTTCCCTGTCCTCCATTATTCTGCTTAGTTCCTGTAAACTCATACCCATGACTTCCTTAACAGAGTCCCATCTATCTAGTATGCAGCTTTCCTCTCTTTCTGCTTCCCTCCACGTTTCTTAGCCTTCTTGTCTTTTCCAATTAGTCACGCCTTCTCATGATGTGTCCGAAGTACAACAGCCTCAGTTTTGTCATGTTGGCTTCCAGGGAGATTTCTGGCTTGATCTACTCTAGGACCCATTTGTTTGTCTTTTTGGCTGTCCACAGGATCCTCAGCATTCTTCTCCAGCACCACATCTCAAATGATGCCTGCCATTGCACTTTCTTCTTTGATCTTCCTTAATAGTTGTTTCAGGTCTGTGATGTTTTCTGCTAGTATTATGGTGTTCTCCAGACCCCCCCCCCCAATTCACAATATGAAAATAACCTGGGTTGAATCCTTGGTGTTCACACGTGTCCTGAATGCACTCAAAGCACTTTGGGAGGGGGGCTGACAAAAACCTGCTTAACCTAGGACATTCAATACTGTTGTTCCCCCTGAAAGTTTTCTTGAAAGATCCACATAGATCCGCATCATCAGCAGTGTGAATATGCTTCCAAATTGATTCAGATCACTGTGTCATTAAAGAAAGGGAGGCAGCTCCATTTTAACCCAAAACAATGGCATATGTGAATAACACAATGGTTAAAATGACTTGAAGAGATTTGTGAACCCAAAACATAATGGGAACAACAAACCCAATATAGATCAGTGCAGGGATCCGCATCTTCTCGGGACAACAAAGGGCTGTGAACAAAGATTTTTGATATTCCTTCCTTCTATTTTCACTCCTCCTCCTTCTGTGTCCAAACCTGCTTTTCTTATAATATATTCTGCTTATAAATTGAACAGGTGGGGTGATAAAATGCAGCCTTGCCTGACCCTTTTTCCAGTTGGGAACCATTCTGTTTCTCCTTGTTCTGTTCTGACAGTAGCCTCTTGTCCTAAGTACAGATTCCTCATTAGGACTATCAGATGTGTGGGCACTCCCGTGTCTTTAAGGGCATTCCTTAGCCTTTCATTATCCATGCAGTCAAAGGCTTTGCTGTACTCTACAAAGAACATGCTGATTTTCTTTTTGAATTCCCTGGTGTGCTCCATTAGCCACCATATTTTTGCAATGTGGTCTCTCAGGCCTCTTCCTTTCCTGAACCCCGCTTGGACCTCTGAGATTTCTCTCTCCATGTATGGTTGGAGTGTATATGGCAGAATTTTGAGCATGGTTTTGCTTGCATAGGAGATCAGTGCTATGGTTCTATAGTTGCTGCAGTCAGTTGCTATGGACATCACCAGATGGCCAACACAAAACCCAAATAGATTACATAATTGGAAGTAAAAGATGGTGAAGCTCCATACTGGTGGCCAACACTAGACCATGTGCTGATTGTGGCACAGATCACGAACTACTCATTTTTTTTAATTGAACTGTTTATTGATTTAAAAAATCATAACTACATTCTTACATACACATATATAAACAATACAGTCATACAATATACAAAACAATCATACCCACATGCTCATTCAACTATTTACTCCCATTTACCATACTGCTTAGAATTTATCCTCCCACCCATACATGCAAACAAAACTCCCTAAACACCAAACCAAGTCATAGTCCATTTATTTAAATTAACTACCTCTCTTCTAATTTCATTACTGAGATTATAACTAAAGCTTTAATTTTAAATACATCTTACTTTACACACTTGATCATATATTGTCATATCTCCTTTCCATAGGACTATCCTTTCTTTTTTAGGTTTAACTATTTCTTGTTGATATAATTATATAAAGGTTTCCAGATTTCCTCGTTTTCATCCCAGTCCTGTCCTCTTAATACCACCGTAGCCTTATCCAATTGTATTACACTTAACACCTTATCTAACCATTCTTCTTTATTTGGGAGGCTATCGCTCTTCCATTTCCTTGCAAGAACAGTCTTAGCACACACAATCATATAGAACATTAGCTTATTATGCTTAGTTTCAAGTTCTTTGTCTTCGCAAATATTAAGCAAAAATAGTTTTGGGTCCAAGTCTATATGAAATCCCAAAATTTCGCTCATGCTTTTCTGAATATAAATCCAGTATTTTTTTCACTTTTTTGCAACTCCACCAACTATGGTAAAATTTTCCAACCTCATGCTTACATTTCCAGCATTTAGATGAAAGATTTTTGCAGAATTTAACTAGTTTAGTTGGTGTCAGGTACCACCTGTATATCATTTTATAAAGGTTTTCTCTCACGTCGGAACAGGTAGTGTATTTTATTGTTTTATTCCAGATCTTCTCCCATTGTTCTAACATAATATTCTGTTTAATATCTTGCGCCCATTTAATCATATATTCCTTTACTACCTCATCCTCCATCTCAATTTCCATTAAGCATTTATAATATAATGTTATTTTATGTGTGTTACTTGACATCATTTCTTCTTCAAATTTAGTTCTTTCTGATCTTATCCCATTTATTTTTAAGTCCATAATAAACCTTTCTCTTAACTGCCTATACAGCAGCCATCCTATTGAGTATCCCTCCTCTTTCAGTTTCATTTCAAAAATGAAAGTAAAACTCAAGAAGAAAACAAAACCAGTCATCATACCAAAAAATGATTTAAACAACATTTCTACAGAATTCATTGACAATATAAGGAACAGATTTGCAGTACTAAGAATAATAGATCATGAACCGGAAGAACTTTGGTCTGAAGCCAGCAATGTAATAAAAGAAGAATGCATAAAGACACTTCCAACAGACAAAAGGAAAGTGAAGAAACCATGGATGACAGGTAAAATGCTACAAGCAATAAAGGAAAGGAGAGAAACAAAACAAAAAGGAGATAGGAATAAACTAAGAACCATGAATGCAACAATACAATAGCTAGTGTGCAAAGATAAGGAAAATTACTACAATGACAAATGTAGAGAAATAGAAAACAACAAATAGGGAAGAAGGAGAGACTTATTCCACAAGATTTGAGAAATCAAGGGAAAGTTCAAACCAAGGACCAGGATGCTCTACGACAATAAAAATAACATAATAACATAAGACCAGGAAGGAATGAAAAGATGATGGATGCAATACACAGAAGAGTTATATAAAGGAGATGGCAATATGAAGGACACATGGAATGAAGAACCATATGAAAATGAACCCCAAATTCCAAAAACTGAGGCGGAAGCTGCTACAATAAAGGAAATGGCCAAAAAAAAAAAAAAAAAAAGACTCCAAGAACAGATTATATTCCAATAGAACTGTTGCAATCCACATTGACAGAGTTAACTCTGCTGCTAACCAACATATGTCAATATATATGGAAAACAAAATGATGGCCAACAGATTGGAAACAATCAATATACATCCCCATCCACAAAAAAGGAGACATGAGACTGCAGAAACTATAGGACCATAGCACTAATCTCCCATGCAAGCAAAATCATGCTCAAAATTCTGCAACATAGACTCCAACCATACATGGAGAGAGAAATCCCAGAAGTCCAAGCAGGGTTCAGGAAAGGAAGAGGCACCAGGGATCACTTTGAAAATACATGGATAGGATAGGGATCTATATTGATTGTTTCCAATCTATTGGCCATTGTTTTATTTTCCTTAGCTGTTGCCATATGTTGGTTAACAGTAGAGTTGAATCTGTCAATGTGGATTGCAGCAGTTCTATCGAAATATCATCTGTTCCTGGTGATTTATTTTTCATCATTTCTCTTATTGAGCTTCCATCTTGCTTTTTAGAATTTGGGTTTCATCTTCATATGGCTCTTCATTCCATGTGTCCTGCATTTTGTCACCTCTTTTATATTACTCTTTTGTGTATTACATCCAATATCTTTTTATTCCTTTCTGATTTTGAATTATGTTATTTTTGTTGTCATAAAGCGTCCTGGTCCTTGGTTTGAACTTTCCTTTGATTTCTGAGATCTCGTTCTTTCCTTTTTGTTGTTGACTTCTATTTGTAGTAATTTTTTCCCCCACTACCCATTTTACTGTTGCATTCATGGTTCTTAGTTTGTTCCTTTATCCCTTTTGATTTACTTCCCTACTTTCTTTTATTGCTTGTAGCATTTTCTCTATCTATAGTTTCGTCTTTCTTTTTGTCTATTGAAAGTGTTTGTCTGCATTCTTCTTTTATTATGTCCCTGGCATATTGAGGAGAAAATGCCACTTGCCTCACATCAGATAATCTGAGAAGTACTAATGTACAGTATCAGATCACTGTAATTCCTTGTCCTGGTTTCCTTTGATCATTTCTTTTTGTGGGACTGAATTCTTTATGTCTACTTGACACTATGAAGGACCAAAGGACACTTTTTAAAAATATTCTTTAAAACAAATTAAAGGTAATAATTTCTTCTTATTGGTGTTTTATTTGCTTCTTATAAACTGGCAAAACCAAAGACTTCTTTACAGTTAGAGATCTTGTAGCTCTCTTTGTAAGAAAAAGTAAAATCTAAAAAAGTAAATTAAAGCTGTAATTATTTTTTTAAAAATAATCTGTACTGTTTAACAGTTTGGATTGTCCATACCATCATATTTCTCACTATTGATGTGAGAGCTGGACAGTAAAGAACATGGCTAGAAAGAAAATCAAGTCACTTCAGATGTGCTGGAGAAGAGTTCAGCAGATACCATGGATGGCTAAAAAGATAAACAAGTGGATCCTAAAACAAATCAAGGCTGAACTCTCTCTAAAAGCCAAGATGACTAAATTGAGGCTGTTGTACTTCAGCCACAGCATGAGAAGGCATGACTCAGTAGAAAAGAGGATAATGCCTGAAAAGGTGAAAGGCAGAAGGAAGACCTCATACCAGATGGATAGACATAGTCAAGGAGGACACAGTCCTGCATCTGCAAGACCTGAGCAGAGTTGTTGAGGATAGGGTGTCTTGGAGATGTTTCATTCACAGTGTTGCCATGAGTCGAGGTTGATGTGAAAGCAGTTAAGAACAATAATCAACTGTTTGGTATGAACCTGACAATTTTACACTAAACTAAGCTATACATAATACAGTTTTGTTCCTAAAATAATGAAATGACTTACCAAAATGGGGAAAAATCTTCAAAATTTCAAGGAGATTTTACTTTTATCTCAGTGTCTTATTGGCAAGGGAGGGGAATGAAATGTACTTGGCCAAGTTTGTAGGAATTAACATCTGAAGCCTAAGCATACTAAAGCAGAAGTAAACTCCACAGAGTTTAATGGAAATTACTCCCTCGTAAATGAGAAAAAGATTTTCAGAGAGAGTACATGTGATTGTACAGTCAGGTTTTGTTGTATTTTATCATTGTAGTAATTTTGTAAACCAGGCTAGTGAAGGACATTTGATCTTCTGCAAGTAAATAGGTAGCTGACAGCATGTTGTGGTAGTGTGGGGTATGGGGAGTATAGTAGATACTTGTAAACCTGTGCTGCATCATGTCATGTAGAGGTACACTATGATAAATTACTGCTTAATAAGTGGTTTGTAGTCATCCTTTGAATGGATTGTAATCTATTCCTGTGGCTCTTAACCTTAGTAGCACTTCTATCCCACACTGTCTAGCACTATACTGCACTACACTGCACAAGGGGAGAGGTCATAGCTTAATAGTAGAGTGCATATTTTGGATACAAGAGGCCTTGTATCTAATGCCAATACTGATTATGATTTTGAGGGACAGATGGTCTGAAAATCTGGAGAGCTGCTGGTAGTTAGTGTTGCGCAAAGTGGTGCTCCAAGGACTGATGCCAGTCTACAAGCTATAAGTTGTTGGCCCCCAATGAGTTTTCAGGAAAGAAACAGTTTTCATCAGTGGACATAAATACGACACTGGTCCTTGGCACACTGGTGAGGAGAAATTGCTGGTTTCCCATATCAGATAGATTAAGAAGCATTGATGTAGAAAATGCTGAGCTATGGATGGATTGATGGTCTTGACTTGGTAAAAGACAGCTTCCTATGTTCTCATGCATGTTGGATTTTGTGCATTTTAGAGATGAGATGGATTTGTTTTAATGGTGGATGTAGGTACATCCATTTCAGTCTTTAGACTCACTAGGGTTCTGTATGAGAACACTTGTACAGCTGTACAGAAGACTGTACGCCTGCCCACGTATGCTGGAGGGGGCAGACATTGGAGAAAAGAAGGACAGTATCTACCTTCTGAATAGGTTGCACTTCTTTTCTGATCATAACTGGTAAGGAGAGAAATTCAGCAAAAACCTTTACTCCATTTTTGGAGAGTGGGGAGATGGGAACTCCCCCTCCCCAATTTTATTCCAGGATATCACATCCCTATGTTGGTATTAAGATAATTTACAAAGAAGAGTTATTAGGAAAGTTTTACTGGGTGCAACTGAATAGATAAAAACATAGAAGGTCCATTTTGTGACACCAGACCCTGACTGATTTTGGAAGCTAAGCAGGGTCAGTTCTGGATTTGGCTGGGAGACCACCAATGAATATCAGGTGCTGTAGTCAAATTTCAGAGGAAGGAACTGGCAAAACCACTTCTGAGGATTCCTTTCCTAAGAAAACCCTATGGAATTCATGGATTGCCATAAGTTAACAGGAGACTTGAAGGCATATGTGTGTACACAAATACATACAATTGAGCCCACTCACTTACAAAAGTTCAGGTTGCTTGCATCTACAATGTTTTTGATCCGTTTTCTGTGATACACAGACTAAAATATTCTAGTTGAGGGTGTGATTTTTGTTACCCCAAAGATGTACAGAGTGAGGTTTACCCAGAAATAGTTGAAAACCCACAGCTGACACAAACAGTGGTTCTAATTCTTTCACCTTAATTTGTTCACAACAAATCATATCTAGCCAATTTTGTTAGGAGCACTGACTGGCTGTAACTTTCTAAGCTCTGGTTTAAGTGCTAGTTTTTACTTGTAAGCATATCTGTAAGTAAAATATTTTTGTAGAACCTGTGCTTCTCTTGTCACAAGCCCTTCCTATCTTTCTGAAGTACTGAAAAGGCTCTGTGTCATTATTTTGTCTTAAAATCTGCCCTAAATACTGTTATAAAATGGCATGGGAATGTGTGTGTGTGTGGGGGGAGAAGCTTGCCCGATTGGGCAACAATTCATAGGATTAGGCTTTACTCTTAAAATGAACTCTTGGTTGTACCTAAGGAGTACATTGTTCAAATGTCTGTCCATATATTGACAGTGGTAGTATTGTTGATACTTGGTTTTTGTGGTGTTCTTAGTGTGACTGATACTAAATCACACTAACAGCATTGATGTGCTGTTTCCTAAAATGGAGTAAACAGAATGTTAAAAATAAAAGTATGGTATGGGTGAAAAATTATGAAGATAACTGTCTTTAAGTATAACAAGGCTTGGAATCCTATGGCCCTCCAGACATCGGTGTACTCTAATTGTCATTGACTCTGATCAATAGCAAGGCATGATGGAAATGGAGTTCAACAAATGGTCATGGTTTTCCTGACTTTAGCAAATCCTCTCACCATGGCTTGCCTTTGGCCCGTTTTGATATGTAGATACCATGTTCTGCCTTGCTTTTCTATCAGGAAAACTGGCCAGAGAAAGGGGATAGTAACTACAACCTTTGGCTTGGCCAGCAAGTGCAGCCCAAAACGGAAAACATAGTTTACCTATTTTCAGACTAAAAGTGTTTCTGAATACATGGAAAAATTCTGTTACAAACCACGATGTACAGAAAACTGAGATTTATATGATATCTTGCTTTACTTTCCAATGTACAGAAAGGGATCGTGTAGCACCAGTGGTGAGAAATGAATTCCCTTCCTTTTCCTATGCAACAAGTGCAATTTATCAACTTTTTCTCCATGTTTGACTCTGTTTATTTCCCACACAATTTCTGTCTGGATATTCCAGTTATCTGAAATATTCCAGCTTTTTTTTCTTTTTTAATCATTGAATTCAAATATTTTGAAAAAGCTCCTTTGTTTATGAGAAGTACAGAAACTCTTTACAAGAAATGTACCATGTGTTTTCTTGCTATACTCGTGATAACAAGATGATTTTATTAACAGTCGGCATGGCAGTCTAGGCAAATTGTAATTAGTGATATGGAGGTAGTCTGTTCATTTGAAGAGAGCCCTACCTGCACTGATTAAATGGTAAATAGGCTTTTAATGTAGAGTAGGGGTAGGTTGTAATAACCTAGTCATAAAAGCCAGAGAGGCAGGTGTTAGCTTTGTATATTATGTAACTCTCCTTGATGGATGGTTCTGAATTGGGTCAGACTTGTGTGAGAAATGAGGACAGGCTAATGTCTGTAATTCTTACCTGCCTGTGGTGCAGTATTAATGTTGTATATCTGAAGTTTGCCAGGCTGGCTGGAAGCCCTCTAGAGAAGCATTGCTTATGTAACTGAAAAGAGGGCAGCTACTAGAACTGGGATGAGTGTGCAAAGCTAGTTACATGATAAAACCATTGGTGGATTTAACCCTCTTTACTGTTTCAGCCAGGGTCTTTAAAGGGTTACTTAACCTGTTCAGAAAGAGAGGTTTTATTTCACCTCTCAGCTATTGAGTTGTGAGAGCGTTTTAATAAGCTAACTGGAAAATGGTACAGTAAGCAATATTTTAGTGTAAGTTGATAGAAGTTGGGTATGAATTCCATTAAAAACAGTGTGATCTCTTTGTAAAATGTATTTCTTTTGTTAAGGTTCTCCAAATTGTAACTGGTAGCTCTAACTACTTATATGTCATCAGTGTAAAAACTAAGCTTGAAGATTGTCTTAAATTCTGCAACAGCATTGAAATCATTTGAATTAATTTTTTTTGAGCAACTGTACTTTATGCTAAATGGGCTGAAACCATTGTATTAGGACACACGTTATTCTCATCCTGTGTTCACTTGAAAAGCTAATTTTTTAAAAAATATGTTGAGAAAAATAAACATCAGAATTTAGCATTGCATTTATTTTAAGAGTTTTGTTCTGGAACAGGCTTTCTTGCTCCTTGATCTCCCCTATTTTTCCTTCTGTATATCTTGTTTCTTTTTCTTTTCTCTCTCATTCTATACCTACTCTTGACTAGAATGGCAAATCTCATAGATAGAAGAAAACACAAGGAACTAGTATGTGTTTGTTTATATACTCATAGATTTTGGATCCACCTGCACCTTTTGCTCTTTATTTTGTCCTAAAGAACCATGTCAGCACTTGCTTTTGGGGGAAATGATTTGAGGCTTATAGATTAAATTGCTAACAGAGAGATAATAACTGTAACACACTTACACTTACTGGTAATTTTTTAAAAAAAATCACTATATCAGTTTACTGCTGCTTGCAGGATCAAAATTTTCAAGCTGTCAGCAGCACGTTTGATTCCATACCATTGAGGAAAATGCAGGCTGCTTGGCCAGGCTGCATAGCAGTGGTGAGGGATAATGGGAACTGCAATCCAGTAATGTCTAGTTGTTGTTGTGTGCCTTCAAGTCGTTTCTGACATATGGCCACCCTAGGCTGATCCTATCATGGGTTTTCCCCAGCAAAATTTGTTCAGAGGTTATTAGTCATTTCCTTCCCCTGGGGCTGAGAGCATGTAATTTGCCTAAGGTCACCCAATGGGTTTCCATGGCCAAGCTGGGAATCAAACTGGTGTCCAGAGTTGCAATCCAAACATGCTGGCTCTTTAAAGAGGGTCATGTAATTCCTACCCCTGTCTTACCAGGGGCAACTGTAGTATAGGCTTTGTTGTTCTTGTTGAGATCATTTCAGTTTTAGTTCTCTTTCAGAAGTGTTTTGATAAGAGTGATGGTGAGAAAATATTTCTCGTATGCAGCTGTTATTTGTAAAGTATGTTGTTAAAAAGCAGGTAGCAATTTCAGATACACCCTGCAGAAGAAAAATCACTAAATATTTTATTTTAAATTGCATTTTTTTAGTATTTATATGCCCAGGTACTTGCTTTCTTGAGTATTACCTACTTTTGATTTAGACCTGGTGGTTCTTGTGCTTGTACACAAGCTAGAGAAAGCAAACAGTGAACTGGAAAAGGTAATATCTTGCTAACTGCAAATCTGGATGAGTGGGGAAAACAGGTGGGCTCAATGTGGCCATTGACACTGTAGAAAGCATAGTGCATTAGGATCCTATATTCCTGGTTTGCAGCAATTAATTGTCCTTCAGGTGAGGTAGATGATATTTTAAACCTTGAATTGATAAAAAGATTAATCAAGAAGGAACAGGTCATAGTGAACATAGTTACTGAAAGACAGTTTAATTACCATGAATGATACCATCAGCCCCCACCAGTGTACTTCTGTATTGTACATTGGATTCTCTTTCCCCTTTCGATACAAGACTGGTATGTGCTCTTTTTGTGAGCTGTGATACTGTGTTAGAATGCATCTCAGATCCATATGGCAGATGTGAGGTATAAATGTTTTGAATAAATGTTTAGAAACAGATTGCCCTCTCCTTAGTTTAGAAAGCTGAACATTTCCTGAATTAAGGTTTCAATAGAGTGTGTCCTAGTTTTTAAGATACATAGGTAGAGTCCAGGTTATTCAGGGCTTTGCAGGAACAGACAGCAGGTTTCTGTTATGGCTGCATGAGTGCCTGCCATAAGCTACCATTTGGTAAATGATTATTTACCCCATTACAGAAGCACTGTATAGTAGTGTGTGAGACAGCCATGTTATAAAGAATAAAAATGGATTTTGAAATAGTGAGACAAATATTTAAATATCTGAGTGTGAATTGACTGCATTTTTCTGCTACATTCAGTTGTTGTGTGCCTTCAAATTGTTTCCGACTTATGATGAACCTGTCACAGAGGTTTCTTGGCAGAGAACGTTTATCCTTTGTTCAGAAGGGGTTTACCTTTGCCTTGCCACTGAGGCTGAAAGAGTATGACTTGCCCAGGGTCACCTAGTAGGTTTCTCTGGCCGAGCAGGGATTCAAATGTTGGTCTCCAAAGTCATAGTGCAGTACCCAAACCACCATGCTGGCTCTCTGTATAGTACAAAATATTGCTCTAAATTTGCATAATTTAACTTAGGAGAGCATGGCTTTGTGTCAGTCTATGTTTGATTCCATTATGGAGGTGCACAAATGTTTAGATTGCTTTATGGTTTTTGGTTGTACAGATACACTTTCAGCTTTTATCTAGAAAAGACAATTAAAGTAAAACATATTTCTTCCTAATTGTTTAGAACTGATATGGTTGCTACTGCTTTAAGAAATAATTTGCTCCTAAAAAATCCTAGTTAGCAACTGTGAGAGTTGGGAAGCCTAGAAGAGACTAAGACTGTATGACTTGTTTTTACTTGATTTTTAATCTTCCCCCAATGCAATTATTTTGTTTTGCAGGGCTGCCTTAACATAGATCATGAGCAGGTAATGCACAAGGAGTGCTACTGGGAATCATGTCGGACGAGTCAATCTCAGGGAGTGATCCGGATGTGGACCCGGACTTGGAGCAGGAGGATATGGAAGAGGAAGAGGAGGAGGAAGAGGAGGATGAAGCAATGGAGGAGGACAATGATGGAGACGATGAGGAAGACTTGCTGGATGAAAATGGTGAGTAGTGAGCCAGGGAACTAGTGAATACTTTGCTTGTATGAGCTTCCTTGAACTGTTAAATCTGATGAACAAATCCTTTTATTTTATGCAAGAGACAGATTTGTTCATTCTGGAATTTGTATGTGTACCAGTTTTGGAACATTTTAGTCAGTAGGTTATATAATGGGGAAGCCCGTTACTGTGTTGGTGACTTGCATGGCTGTGGCTAAAATAGTATTTCAGCTTTGGTAAGTAGGGCAGAGATATAGAGCTCTGCACCTGCTAGTAAAGCCCCTGTCTAACAGTAGTATTTAGAGCATGGGTAGGCAACCTTTCCCCTTTAAGGGCCGAGGGACTTCAGCTCCCAGAATCCCAGGAGCCATTGGCCAACATGGGACTATTGGCCAACATGGCTGAAGCTTCTGGGAGCTGAAGTCCCTCGGCCCTTAAAGGGGAAAGGTTGCCTACCCCTGATTTAGAGGGATAGTTGTGCTTATGGCTGCTGCAGGGTCTCTTATGAGGGCACCTATTACATTGTACTGTATACTGAACACCTTTACTGTACAAAGGTTGGCTCTTTGGGCAACAGACTTGAATGAATGAAGGGAGCTAATTCTAGGTCTGTTTGTGCACTTTGCTACAAATAATTAAATTCTGTGTCAAGGAAAGCTCTCCTATGACTTGAATTATGCACATCTTCTCAATTTTTATAATTTTGTATCATTCTGTTATCTTAACTGTTTTGGATAACTTTGGTTGATAATCATAGATGGGATCAGAAGCTTTGCAGACCACTGAGGCCACACCTAAAGATACTGAGCAAATGTTGCTCACAAATAGAAAACTATCTTTTTTTATAAAAAAGAAAACTTTTTTATAAGGTTATGCAGTTGGTCCTCTGTGTCCACAGATTCTGCATCCATGGATTCAACCATCCATAGCATGAATATTTTTAAAAATATAAATTCATAAAAGCAAACCTTGATTTTGTCATTTTATGTAAGAGGCATCATTTTACTTTGCCATTTTATATAATGGGACTTGAGCATCCTCAGATATTGGCATTCACAGGGGACAATCCTGGAACCAAACTCTGGTGGATAGCAAGGGCTTATTGTATTTTAAAGAAAATGGTAGTGCCACATTAATTTATTTCTAACTCCTGAGACTTTTGATTTTTACTAACTACAGTTTGTTGTGATATACGAACTCTGCACAAGCTGTGATCAATTTTGACTGTACACTGTGCATTAGGGAACTGGCTGTTTTCACTAACCATGTTTAATTAACTACATATTAGGCTTTGGATATCATGTTAAAATCCACATAATCTAAAATGGGCATAGTAGTTATAGAGCAGGGAGAGCACATGAACCTGAGGCCTCCTGTGGCTTGTCCTATCTGTGGTCATTGCAGAGTATAATCATACTCACATTTTATGTGAGTACATTAAATCTAGGAATCTATTTGTGGATACTTCATACAATTTCTTTAAATATTAATTACAATGTTTTCCTGCCTGTGTTTTTTCTAAGTATATGGTGTTAGTGAGAACCAGTGTGGTGTAGTGATTTGGATGTTAGACATGGACCAGAGTTTGAATCCCCACAGCCATGAAAACCCACTGGGTGACCTTGGGCAAGTTATACTCAGCCTCAGGGGAAGGCAAGGGCAACCCCCCTCTGAACAAATCTTACCAGGAAAACCCCATGATAAATCCACTTTAGGGTTGCCATAAGATGGAAATGACTTGAAGGTACACAACAATATTGAGCTAGCAGAGTACATTTACAGCAAATTAACTTGTTGCTGATGTCATATTTGTTCCTCACGAAATACTCAATAAAGTGATAGGAATTGAAAATGGTGATCTAAATCCATTTTGTTAATTCCACCTACATACATCATTTTAATCATTTGCTGAGTGGTAAGTCAGTAGTATCATAAATTCCATTGATTTTAACAGTGTTATTTTAGTTGGGACCAACAAGTAGATTTAGGTGATGTCTATGTCCAGTGTTACTTCCAACTAGAGGAGAAGTAGAAGTAGAAGCACTGAAGTAGACCTGGGGGCTAAGCAGACGGCGCAAAGCGCTGTCTTCAGAGCAAGGAAGGGGAGGGGCAGCCACACGCTGGGCGTCCCAACCCCTTCCCCAAAACGTCCTCGGAGCAGCCGGCTCTCCGCAGGGCCGGTGCTCCGAGGATGACCTCCCGCTGCAGCGTCTGCACACGCTGCAACAGAAGAATCACCAAAGGTGCGCCGGCAGCCTTTTGCGGCGCACCTTCAGCAATTTGTGGAAGGAGCGCTATTTTAGCACTCCTTCCAGGGCGGCGAAGCTGCGCCGCGGGGCCAAGGTGTGCGGATACCTTGGCCCCGTAGCGCAGCTTCCTGGGGCGGCCCCGTGCCGCCCGTCTGCTTCCTCCCCTGGTGTGTGCAAATGATAACTGACCAGTCCTTTTTATTTTAGTGGGGCTGTTCTAGTTCGGACTAACATTGGATTTAGTCTAGTAACTTTTCATTGGTGATAATAAAGAAAAAGTTAGACATAATAGAAAGTTTGTCTTATCACATTTCCAGAATTATGAAACTGATATTTGATACCTAAATATTCAATTTTCTACCTAGCAAGATAGCAGTAGGTAATCACAGTGGTTTTTTTAAAAAAAATATGTTTTGGAAATTCATGTCTTTCATGGGGCTAATCTTGCTTTGTGGCAGAGTAAGAAATTAGTAGTTTACATCTTGGTTGGAAAAAATGGAAGATCAAATAGATGTAGACACTCAGGTTTTGTACTCAGGTTTTGTATTGTGTGAGTGCATGTAGGTTATCATCAAGGTTGTGCTTTGGCACAAGAACCTGGACACTGTCTTAACAGATTAAAACATTGACCAGTGTTTCCCATAGTCTTGTCTGAAATGAAGACTGGAACTGCATGTTCACACTGAAGATAGGGGACACCAGAAACATTCATTTGCAGTACTTTGAAAATACTGGATTAACATTCCAGAGAAAAAATGAACAATGACATTAATGTTGCAGTTTTTCAATTTTCTTTTAGGGAAGAGTTATCTATAAGGAGAGAAAAAAATCCCTTTTCTTTCTTTTCTCTGCTTCTGTCATCTTATATAGCTTATATACAGTCTTCCCTTCATATTCGTGAACTTGGGATTTGCGAATTTGGTTATTCGTGATTTTCCTGTGAGCCCTACCCATCTCCCCCCCACTTGGAATAGCTGCTTACAGCTATCCCAGGCAGGGAGAAGGTGGGCTTAGCCAGTGCTCACCTGCATTGGCCACTTCCTTCCTCCTTGGGATAGCTGGCAGCAGTTATCCCATAGAGGGAGAAGATGGGCAAAGCCGGCACTCAGCTGCCTTGGTTCCTTCCCTCCTCCTTGGAATAGCTGGCAACAGCTATCCCAGGCTGGGAGAAGGTGGGCAAAGCCAGCGCTTGGCTGCCTTGACCCCTTCTCTCCTCCTTGGGATAGCTGGCAGCAGCTATCCCAAGGACGGAGAAGATGGGTGGAGCTGGTACTATTCGCAATTTTTCTGCATTCTTGGGAGTCTTGTTCCCCTAACCCCTGTGAATATAGAGGGAACAACTGTACTACTTTTCTTTTTAAATTTTGGGCAAGTTTGCAAGCAAGAATTCCAAAGCATATTAAAAATTTTAAAACACTGCAGCAATCAGAGCATCATATTGAATTGGTAAAGACAATAGTAAAAACTTAAATAAATATGTATTTGTATGTATATACACTCGTCCCTCCCTGTTCGCTGAATTGGAGTCCGTGATCTTGACGTTCACAGATGACAAGCGAGGAGGGATAAAGTGGTGTGTGTGCCGATGGGGTGCATCCAGCACCACACACAGAAGCGTGCAACCATTAAAACAAATGGGATCCCAATATTGCTAGTTTTCCCGATTTGCGGGGGGGGGTGGGTGGGGTGGATGGATCCCCTGCAAATTGGAAGGGACGACTGTCTTTAAGGTTCCTCATTAAAAACCCATCCCCTGCTAGGATGAAGTGGGTTAGGTAGATGTTTCCAAGAAGAGAGAGATTACCATCATGTCAGAAGACCAGTAAGGGAAGGATAAAGCATATTCCATTGGGAGGTCATCCATTGTTTCATTAAAAAGTGAGTTTAGAACAGATAGAAGATTCTCAGTTAATGAACCAAGCTTCTTCAGGCATTCAGATATTCTAAAACAGTGATTTTCTGGCTGTGTAGTATCGGGGACTCGTTGTTTTTGTCCAGATTGTCACTGTATTTGTGCTAGTTTGCAACACATACTGTATATACTTGACTATAAGTTGACTTCATGTATAAGCCGAGGGCAGGTTTTGGAGCAAAAATTATGTATTTTGATATGACTCATGGATAAATCGAGATTAGGGCCTCATAACAAAGGATCTAAAGGATGAAGCAAAGGAAAACAATGCCAAAGAACTTAACAAAATTCCAGCAGGCATAACTGTTGGTGTTCATCCTAAAAGCTGGATGGATGAGAGAACAGAGGAGGATCAGTGCTTCCTGGACAGATTATACTTTGCCTTTCACCAGGGCATTGTTCCTTTTTAAAAAATGAGAGTTAAAGTACAGTACTAACATTGACCCATGGATAAGTCAACCTCAGTTTTTGGGTTCAATTTTTTTCACTAAAATTTCTAGACTTATACATGAGTATATACAGTAGTTCTGTTTTCTGGAAACTCTGTGGATTAATAGTGAATGATTTGCATACAAACATCAGTTTGTGGGCCAGCGCTCTGCGTAGCACTGGTTTAAAGTACTACACAGTTCAGAATCAGGTGATCTGAAAGACTTCTTTGCCCCATGTGAGCGTGAGCACACATTGTTATCATTTAGTTTGGTCATCTTGAAAATATCAGAATCAGCAGCTTGAATTAATCTCAGAAACAAGTGGAAAGTTAGTGCAGTTGGTTGTGAAGTGAGATGGAATTGCAGTAGTTTCTATTAAATTAACTAATGAAATTAATTTTTAATTAATTATTAAATTAAAATGTGGCATAATGGTTTGAGTGTTGGACTATAACTCTGGAGATCAAGATTCAATTCCCAGCTCGGCCATAAAACTCACTGGGTGACCTTGGGGAAGTCACATGCCCTCAGCCTCAGGGGAAGTCAATGGCAAACCTCCTTTGAACAGATCCTGCCAAGAAAACCCCATGATAGGTTTGACTTAGGGTGGCCATAAGTTGGAAAGACTTGAAGGCACACAGTAGCAACAGACTATAAAATTAATTATGCAGCTCTTAATGCTATTATAATGTAATCGTTGTTGCTTTGACTTAATTTTTTTAGTTGCCTTATGTTTTAGAATTGGTGTGCATCCATCCTTTCTTATTAAGATTTGCTACTAATGATTGTCAGTATTGGTCCAGCCATTTATGTTGCCAAAATGATTATTCCGTTTCTAATAAGAGTAGGCTGACTTAGACAGTATAGCTACAAACTCTGTTCCATGCGGCTAGATGATTTCCTTCTGCCCTCGGGAATTAATCTTAGTTTCCTGCTGTATATCAGGGACCAGGCTTTGGGAATATTATGGTATTCAGTGATGATTTCTATTATAGTGGAAGCCTTTAGAAAAAAAAATCTAGGTAGATTTCACAGAACAGAGCAAGCCAGAAACCCAGGTTTACTAGCTGCATGATCACTTGTATTCTCAGTTGGAGCAGCTAAACAACAGAGCTTTACTTCATGGTTGATCATATTGTGTGAATGCGTGTAGCTACCCATCTTGGTTTGTTTTCTCTCTTATCAAGTTTTCTTGTTTTGCTTCTCTGGTTTGTTCAGAGAGAATGCTGCTTGTATTCATACAACAGGATAACAGAAGAGCAAAGCAAAGTTCAGTTTTTCCTATGGCTGCTTTCATTACATTTTATTTGACTGCATTCATTTCATTCAGTAGTAATGATGGGTGATTTCGACTATCCTGATATTTGCTGGAAGTCAAACTCAACCAAACATTTAAGGTCCAGCAAATTCCTCACCTGCCTGGCAGATAGTTTCATTGTCCTGAAAGGCAACAAGGGCAACAAGCTATTTTAGATATGATCCTAACCAACAGGGATGACCTGGTTAAAGGGGTGTAAGTGGCAGGATCCTTAGGTGGGAGTGATCATATTCACCGAGTTAGTTATACGGTAGAAAGGAGAAGCCAAACATAGTCAGACATGCATTCTAGACTTTAGGAAAGCTGATTTCAGTAAACTTGGGAAAATACTAGGTGTGATCCTATGGTCAAATATCTGAAGGTTGGTTTTATAGAAGATGATGTGAGTCTTGTAAATTGTTACTCTGGGGTCTAGAACAATAGTTTGGAAACTACAGGAAAGCAGACTGTAGCTAAACATTTGGAGAAACTTCCTAATTGTGAGAGCTGTTGGACAATGGAACTGGTTGCCTTGGGAAGTGATTTGTCAAAGGTATTTATATAGCGATAGTCTATCAGGGATGCCGTAGTTGCATTCTTCATTGTAGCTCCTGTATTGAGCAGGTTGGATTAGATGACCTCCAGGGTATTATCTACCGACTCCATGATTATCTGATTTGTGTCAGATTTTATGTTTTAATACTTACTTGGAGACCGGAGAGAAGAATAAAAATGTTATCTTTCAATCAAACAATTGGAAATTTAACTATATAAACATATTTAACTGTATACATTTGAAAATTAACTATATAATTTTAACTATTAGTGAGGAATTTGTGGGTTATAAAGGAAAATTAACCTAAAATGCAAATACTCATTCATTTGGAAGGATAAAGAATCTTACTAGAAAATCTTATATATATATATATATATATATATATATATACATACATATATTTGTTTGTTGTTGTATTGCTGATTACTGATTGTGTAACTTGCTGTTTATGTACGAGTGTGGTTGTATGTATTGTATGTAGAGGAATTTTGTTAATAAAATTTTAAAAAAATTGTTAAAAACCTAATAAAGCTCTATAATAACTATTTTAAAGCTTTTTAAAAAAATCTGTGCAGTATATTACTTTGAACATGAATAACAGTTTCACTTATCTGTGTGTGTGTGTGTGTGTGTGTGTGTGTGTATGTGTGTAATGATGTGAAGTCATTGTTGCATACTGGTGAATGGTTTGCTTTTTTTAAACTGAGGGATCAACTCTCTCATTCTTAGTAGATCTAATAAAAATATTTATTGTCATATCCATTCTTTCTGAGGAAGCACAACAGTACAAAATATACAGTACAAAATATACTTCCTGAGCAATCCTTGCATATTGACTTTGCTTTTGTTAATGCAAATAGATCCCATTAATATCTTAATGGCTGTGGTACAGGTATGTGTGTTGGGTATGGCATAATTATGTACCTTGTTATATTAAGTAAAATTTAAAAATTCTAATATCTGTATTATACAGTTGTGTCAAATTGGCACAAATAGCAGTGGTCAAGGCAGAAACAACGGCATATACCAACATGATATTTCTGTGAAAATCCATATTGGGGGGTAGCAGAGTATGCCACTGTACAGTGGCGTCACTTAGGTTGGTGTCACCCAGTACAGCAGGGGTAGGCAACCTAAGGCCCGGGGGCCGGATGCTGCCGCTGCCGCCCGCTGCCCGCCATGATAATACTGCCGCCCGCTGCCCGCCATGATAATATTGATTATTGTTGTTATTACTTGTTCTTGGGGTTTTCTTGGCAAAATCTCCACAGGGGTTTTGCCATGGCTTTTCTGGGGCTGGAAGAGTGTGCATGCATATATTTTTTTAAAAAATATTTTAAATTATTTATTTACTTACTTTTACTTATTTATTTATTTATGGTGCTTCGGCCCTCCAATTGTCTGAGGGACAGCAACCCGGCCCCCGGCTCAAAAAGGTTGCCTACCCCTGCAGTACAGTAACTCATGGTGTCACCCTCCCCATTGATCACCATCATACAGAATCCTTAATAATGTTTTTTGTACTAATGTTGCTCATAAATTGTAATTCCTGTACATCACTGAATATAATGGCAATGGTGAGTTAAACAACTAGCAAAATTAAAATTATACCTTTAAATTACAATATCATATACATGTATTTGTATGTGTATTGTTTCATGTGGTTAAAGTGAAAATTTGATGTTTTAAATTTTAGGTTTTTTTTTAATTTTCAAATTTATTTTTTTAAAAAAACACAACTCTGAACCTCTCCTTTCTCTTCCCACTGAGCCTCACCCCAATCACCCCATCTCTTCAGTATTTTAGAGGGACACAGGCGAACACCACTGCCCATTTCTGCCCAAAGGCTGATGCTTGGGGAGCAGTGGTACCACCCCTCCCTTAGGGCAGGGGTAGGCAACCTTTCCCCTTTAAGGGTCGAGGGACTTCAGCTCCCAGAAGCCTCAGCCATGTTGGCCAATAGTCCCATGTTGGCCAATAGCTCCTGGGATTCTGGGAGCTGAAGTCCCTCGGCCCTTAAAGGGGAAAGGTTGCCTACCCCTGCCTTAGGGTGTCACCTGGTGCAGTCCATACCCCCCGTAACCCACTAGTGACACCCCTAGTGGCTGCTCCTTTTAGATTGGCTCCTTTTAGATTGGCTCTTTTGTACCAGCTTAGTGATGACATTTTAAAGAAGCTTGTCTCTGTGTTTTGAGGAGAGTCCACTGTACAATCAGCCCTCTGTATCCACAGATTCTTAATCTATGGATTCAGCCATACATGGCTTGAAAATATTCAAAGACTATATAAATTCTGAAAAGCAAACCTTGATTTTGCCCTTTTATTTACTCTGCCATTGTATATAATGGGACTTGAGCATCTGTGGATTTTGGTATCCAGGGGGGTTCTGGAACCAAACCCCAAGGGATACCAAGGGCCCACCGTAGTTAATACTGTTTATTTTTTAGTCTATCTGATATGGATGAGCTTGAAGACATTGCTTTCCTCTCACTCTAGTTTATTGTGGCAGGAATATGTTGGAAGGAGCCACTGGAGACTTAGCAAAATTCACAGGAGTATACTTTGAGTTAAAGAGAGAGATTGGGGGCGGAGTAGATCCTTTCTTACTAATTCTAGATTATTAACTAGCTCCATGAACCGGGTTACCTGTTGTTACCTAAGAGATCATTGTTGGAGTGAGGTGTGGCCTGAATGCTACACGGGAAGAGGGCAAGATCCTCTGGCTCTGCCCCTTCAGGGTTTCACAGACTGACAACGCTTTGGATCAGGCTTCTTTTTCTTTCTTTTAAAATGCTGTGAGGCTTTAATTTAAAAATTAAACCCTAACCCTTTCATTATGGAAGACAGTCTTAGAACTCATGATGATGGTGTTGCCTCTCCTCACTTATCTGTTCGTGCTTTTGGCATAAATTTCCTTTTTGAGAAAGTGACAGAATTTCTGGCAGAATAAATAACTTGAAGAAATGGCTTGCATTTATTTCTCCAAACGGAGTTAGTGAAGCCAGAGGGGCTTTTTTTTTACCCCAAATGTTCAGGGTTCTGTAGCCACACTGATTTGTTAAGAACATGTTAACCAGCTGCTTCCTTTCCTCGTTGCCCTGTATAACGGGATTTTTAAAATGTTTTGCTGTTCTGGAACATCCTAGAACGTTGATTCTTCCCCTATTCCTAGACCTTTGCTGTTAATTCTCCTTGAACATGCAGATTTTGGAATATAACAATAAATGGCCAGTGCATTGAAGTTAATGATCCTAATAAAGAAATCCACTGTGTTTCTGTGTGTATGAGAAGACCGTCTCTCCTTTTTCTTTCAGACTTCTGTTAGTCATTATCAGATAAGCTAAACGGTGTCCTTTCTCTCTCTTAATAATTAAGAAAACCACTTTTCCCCCTCTCAAATTAATTAATATTTTTTCCTATGCTTTCATTCTTCCCCATTACTTACCCATTTCTAATAAGAAAGCTTTAATAACAATTAATTGTAACATTGTACACTCATTTTTAATCCACCAATCTAATAGACTTTTTAGAAAAAGAAAGGTCCCTCACAAATACTTTTTTCCTTGTACACAAGAGAAAAACTGAGATGTGAAGACCTATCTTCAGCAGGCTTTCGGTTGTTAATATGTTTTCAGTGAACTCAGCTGACATAATTTTTTAAAAACTGTGTTTCTTATGGTTTTATCTTCCTGGTTTTTGATGTTCTGTCTTTTTGTATGTAATTGGTGTATTGTTGTATCTTGATGTAACAATACATACTATGTGTTGTACTTTTCACTGTTAACCATCTTGAACTTTTGGGATATTTAAACAAAAGAAGATTATCAAAGGAACCGTCAGAAAGATCTGAAATAGAAGATTACCAAGGCTGGAGAAGGCATCCTAACATTTCATGGTGAAATACTTGCTTTAATTAAATTGTATTAGTGCTGTGCTTATTAGCTTAGGTCAGCAGGGAGAAATGAAAACAACATTTTGTCTTTAGTAGGAAAAAGTTCAAGTATAATAAGAACTATGGTGTTTAAAAACTGGAGTGGGAAATGTTTTATTATACAATAAAGGACTAAATGTGGCTTTTCATAATACTTTTGATACAACCCTTTTCCTACTATTACCTGAAATTTTAGTTTGGATGTGTATAGTTACTAATTGTAGTAAGTGCTTTCTTCCTTAAAGCAAGGAATCGACTACTGTGTCCAGTTCTGGGCACCACAATTCAAAAAGGTTGTGGAGAAATTGGAGTGTGTCCAAAGGAGGGCAACTAAAATGGTGAAGGGTCTGGAAACCAAGCCCTATGAGGAACGACTTAGGGAGCTGGGGATGTTTAGCCTGGAGAAGAGAAGGCTGAGAGGTGATATGACAGCTGTATTTAAATATTTGAAGGGATGTCATATCGAGGAGGGAACAAGCTTGTTTTCTGCTGCTCCAGAGACTAAGACGCGAAACAATGGATGCAAGCTGCAAGAAAAGAGATTCCACCTCAACATTAGGAGGAACTTCCTGACAGTAAGGGTGGTTCGACAGTGGAACACACTCCCTCGGAGAGCAGTGGAGTCTCCTTCCTTGGAGGTCTTTAAGCAGAGGCTGGATGGCCATCTGTCAGGGATGCTTTGATTGGGAGTTCCTGCATGGCAGGGGGTTGGACTGGATGGCCCTTGTGGTCTCTTCCAACTCTATGATTCTATGATTCTATGAAATCTTGTTGAAACACTGTAATGTTACCCTCTCCAAAGTTCGTATGTACTCCTCAATTTATTATTATTGAATCCTCATGGATGCGGGTTTTGAGCATGTAAGTGTTGTGGACTGAAGCATACACTTTAGGAATGAAAATGTAAAAAGCATATTAGAGTTAAATAATCAGGTGGTACTTGAATGGTTGCCTTTAAACAAGTCTATTCATGGGATGGTTCTTTGAGCCAACCAAAGCTTTTATATTGGGAAGGTTCTTTGGGCCAAAGGAGGCTTTCATATATGGAAATGGCAGGAATAGCAGTTTTGACAAATTCCCTGTTACCTCTGCAGCCCCCAATATCTTCTTAGATGCTGTTCATGAGATTTGTAGGGACTCTCTGAAGTAGCATAGGGGGGTTACAAGGAGTAATTTGTAAAAATTGTTGTCTTCTTTCTCCCATTCACAGAAGTCTCTGCTGGATCAAAGAGCTTTCTTTGAGTTAGAAGGATAGTGTTGGTTACACTTGTTGATGTTTTAAATGCCCCTCAAGTGTACTATAGATGTTCTTACTTCTTTTGAGCATCACAACTTTGTGTTTTGATACTGATTTTTGCTGACACTAAAAAAATAGTCACCCACCTCTTGTCCATAAAACTAGAAATAAATAATTATGATATCCCATTACCATGGACCCACTGGACCAGGGAAGTCCCATAAGAAGAATGTAAGGAGAGTTCAATTATGGCTTCTGTCTTTCATTCCTTAGCTAAGCTAAGCCTCATTACTGGAAGTGATATTGAGTCATTTGCCTAGCCACTGTTAGCCCTAACCTTCATGAAATGGAGGCCCTAACCTCCATGAAATTTTGTGATCACCTTTTAAAAGCTGTCCAGGTTGGCAGCCATTACAACATCCTGTGACAGTGAATTTTGCATTTTAACTATGAGCTGTATGAAAGAAGTCCTCTTTTTTCTGCCCTGAATCTCCCTCCATTCATCTTTGACGGATAATGCTGGGTTTTAGTATTATGAGAGAGTAAGAAGAGCTCATGTCTACTTTTCCATACCATTCATACATTTTTATACCTCTGAGTTTCAAGACTTTTCAATATTGGCCAGTGTTTTAAGCAGTGTTGTTTTTAAAGTGAACATATTCATACTGAACTATAGGATAGTGTCAAATGCTTTTAGTAATGGGTTTATTATCGTTTAACGTCATATTTGACTTTTTTCTTATTTTTCTGTAACCATTTCCTAATTAAGATACAGGTTGAATTTCCCTTATCTGGAATTCTGAAATCCAGAATGCTCCAAAATCCAAAATTGTCCATATGGGTGGCTGAGATAGCAACACTTTTGCTTTCTGGTGGTTCAGTGTCCACAAACTTTGTTTCATACACAAAAAATATTTAAAATACTACATGTAAAATTACCTTCAGGCTTTGTTAGTGAGGTGTATTTGAAATGTAAATGAATTTCATATTTAGAGTTGGGTCCCATCTCCAAAATATCTCATTATGTGTATACAGATACAGTTGGCCCTCGGTATATGTGGACTTGCCATCCGCAGATTTAAGCATCTGCGGATGACAAGCCCGTGTTGTTCCCAATGGTGGTGTAGCCACATGGCTGTGCCACCATTAGGAACAACAGGGCTTCTTACTTGCCTCCCCCGAGGGCTCAAAAAGCCAGAGAAGCCGCTCCTGGCCGGAACATAAAAAAGTTAACTCGGGGCTTGCCAGGCTGCCTCTGCGCCCGCCTCATCCACATTCTTGTCAGCCACTGGTTGGAGAGAGCTATCAATCACCAGGGGGTGGGTGGGTGGGTGATTGACAGCTCCCTACGACCAGTGGCTGACGAGAATGTGGAAGAGGTGGGTGCAGAGGCAGCCTGGCAGGCCCCAAGTTAACTTTTTTTTTACTTTATTTTATTAAAAGAGAAAGAAAAAACAAACAAACACATTTGCAGTACTCACACAGATATATACAAACATACATACAAACCATAAATCAACAGACCAACATACCTATTCACAGACATTACATACTTCATTTTACATTGTAAGATTCATCAATATACTATGTCGACTTCCTAATAAATGAATATTCACCCTTTCAACTTAGGTTTAAACGATCCCGTTTCACCTAATTTATATAGTAATTCTATCATTATAAATCATAAATACAAATAAATACTCTAATCCAGAGTCCATTAATCATTTTTCTCTATATTATTTTACTTCTATGAAATGATAGGTCTTCTAAATACATTGATAACTTAATTTCTTTTATATCCTTTCCTCTTCCAATATTCCTTAAACTGTGTCCAATCCTGTACCACTTCCTCTTCTGTTCTTTTGTTCAGTAAGGCTGTTAATATATCTGATTCCATAGCCCCCCACATTTTTTCTCTCCATTCCCTATTTGACAGTATTTTTTCTGTTTCCAGCTTTTAGCATAAAGTATTCTAGCAGTTGTCACCATATACAATAGAACACACCTATTTCCCCTATCAAAATCCTTTTCTAATACACTAGTCATATTCAATAAAAAGAGAGTTGGGTCAAATAGTATCTCAAACTTATATATTTCGGACATCAATTCCTTTATTTTCCTCCAATACTTTTGAGCCTCCCCATAACCCCACCACAGATGATAAAAAGTGCCTCCTTGTTTCCCACATTTCCAGCATCTATCTCTTCCAATTTTATACAGTTTATTTATTGTAACAGGGGACAGATACCAACGATATACCATTTTAAGATGCTTTTCCTTATAATCTTGACAGCATGTAAATCGATTTGTATCTTGCCACACTTTTCTCCATTTTTCTAGTTCGATGGGTTTTCCGATATCCTGTGCCCATTTAATCATTGAATGCTTAACTTTTTCATTTTTGAGGTCTCTTTCTTTCAAAATCCTATAATATTTGGCAATATGACCCCTATTTTTATCTAAGAATATAATGTCTCTTTCATTTTTCCCATTTGTAATTCCCAAATTTTTCTTATCTAATCTATACCGTTCTTTTAATTGACCATATAGAAACCAATTCCTCTTTAATTCTTTATCCAGTTGTTCCAAAGTTTTCATTGAATCTCCGGCTTCTTGTGTTCTGGCCAAAAGCAGCTTCTCTGGCCTTCTGAGCCCTCGTGGGAGACAGGTAAAAAGCTCTGTTGTTCCTAATGGTGCAGCAGCCGCATGGCTGCATTGCCATTGGGAACAATGAGACTTGAGCATCCGCAGATTTTGGTATCTGCGGGAGGGTCTGGAATGGATCCCCCACAGATACTGAGGGCTGACTGTATTCCAAAAAAAACCCCAAAATCCAAAATTCAAATACTTCTGGTCCCAAGCATTTTGGATAAGGGAGACTCAACATATATCTTGGATCAGTACCATGTGTACTTCAGGTGACATGTGTCTTGATTACATCTTGTTTGGACTACTGCAACACACTCTTTGTGGGACTGACTTTGGAAACTGGAAACTTCAGTGGATGCAAAATGCAGCAGCCAGACTGGGGCCACTTATAGGGAGCATATAACTCCCTTATTGAAACAGCTTCACTGGCTACTGGTTCGTTTCCGGGCACAATTCAGAGTGCTGGTCATAACCTATAAAGTCCTATATGGCTTACGTCCAGACTATTCTGAGCACCACAATTAAAAAAAAGGCGAAGTTGAAAAACTGGAGCGTGTCCAGAGGAAGGCGACTAAAATGGTGAAGGGTCTGGAAAACATGCCCTACGAGGAATGACTTTGGGAACTGGGTATGTTTAGCCTGGAGAAGAGACAGTTAAGAGGGGATATGATAGCTCTCTTTAAATATTTGAAGGGATGTCATATTGAGGAAGAAGGCAGCTTGTTTTCTGCTGCTCCAGAGAATAGGACCTGGAACAACGGATGAAAGCTACAGGAAAAGAGATTCCACCTGAACATTAGGAAGAACCTCTTGACAGTAAGAGCTGTTAGACAGTGGGACACACTCCCTCGGAGTCTGGTGGAGTCTCCTTCTTTGGAGGTCTTTAAACAGAGGCTGGATGGCCATTTGTCAGGGATGCTTTGATTGAGAATTCCTGCATGGCAGGGGGTTGGACTGGATGGCCCTTGTGGTCTCTTCCAACTCTATGATTCTAGGATTCTATCTGAAAGACCATATTTCCCCATACTAACCTGCAAGAATGCCAAGATCTTCAGGCAAGGGCTTTTTCTCTGACCCCCCCACCATCCCAGGCTCACTTGTTGAGGACACAAGAGAGAGCCTTCTTGGTAGCTGCTCCTCCACCCTCTAGAACTCCCTTCCATGGGAGACTAAGGGCCTTTGCAGACTGCTGGAAATAGTGCAAATTGAGTCCATTTTGAGGGTTAGGGCATCATGGGAACTGTATTTTATTGTGGCACCAGAGCTCTCTGACAGAGAAGGCTCAATGTCTCAGAAAAACAAAACAAAAACAATTCCCATGATTCCCTAGCACTAACCCTAACCCTTAAAGTGGCATCAATTTGCACTATTTCTGGCAGTCTGCAAAGGCCCCATGTTGCACCCCTTCCTGCTTTCTTTTCACCCACAAAACAGACATTTTTTATTTAAGCAGGTTTTTATTGGTTAAGCAGGGAAAGTTCTTTTTTAGATGTGTGTTTTATTTGTTTTTTAACATTTGTATGATTTTAAAAGTATTTGTATGATTTCATAGTATTTAATGTGGGGCTTTTAAATTGTTTTTAAACCTTTATTGTAAAAGTTTTTAATGTGATGTCTCTGGAAACCATCTTGAGTCCCACCCTGGGAGAAAGGCGGCATACAAATGAAGTAAATAAGTCAATAAATACCAAAAGCAGAGGATATCCTTGAGTTCCTTTTGAGGGTGTGTTGTGTTGCATAGTAATTTAAAAGGTGTTTTGGTAGCAGAGGTACCTCTCTAATTCCTCATTCACAGGGGCAGTGTTAAATGTGAATAGGATGTTGTTGTTTTTATGGAAGCACACATCTGGAACAGTGTGGGCATGTTAATGTTGTGTAACTGCTTAGGATACTAAAGGAAGACTTTGGGCTTTTACAGACTGTTAGAAATAGTGCAAATTGAGTCCACTTTAAGGATTAGGGTTAGGGAATCATGGGAACTGTATTTTTTTGTGGCACCAGAGCTCTCTGACAGAGAAGCTCAATGTCTCAGAAAAAAACAATTCCCATGATTCCCTAGCACTAACCCTAACCCTTAAAGTGGACTCAATTTGCACTATTTCTGGCAGTCTGCAAAGGCCCATAGTTGCTTGGCATCTATGGAGTCTGGCATAACATTTGAGTTGCATGCAGAAGACCCAGGTTTAAATTTCTGCTTACCATCACTGCCTGGGGTTATATATGGGCCTATACAGACTGCCAGAAATAATCTAGCTTGAGACCACTTTAACTGTCCTGGCTCAGTGCTAAGGAATCATGGGAACTGTAGTTTATTGTGGCTTCAGAGCTCTCTGACAGAGAAGGCTCCATGTCTCAGAAAAAACTACAAATCCCATGATTCCCTAGCACTGAGCCAGGACAGTTAAAGTGGTCTCAAGCTGGATTATTTCTGGCAGTCTGTATAGGTCCATATATCTTCATGGGAGCAAGGGACATTGAATTCAGTAGAATTTGTGAGTATGAATGCTTCAGGTTACATTTGACATCAAATTGGGAAATCTAAGTATGTTGCAACCTACTCAGACTTGAGACAAGGTTTGGAAAAGAAGCTACACAGTTTGTTGTGACATATAGCACAGTGTCACTGCTTCTAATAAAGAGATTGTGAAGTAAAGTAGTGGTTATATTGCCTACATACATCCTTTTAAAAAACAAAACAAAAACCAACCTGTTTTCTATGTTCTTGGCTCATTGTTGACCACAATATGTAGTGATCAAACTAAAACCTTGGTGGTAAATAAAATCAATAGAAGAGGATTGCCTGCCACTGTGTAGATTGCTGAGTTATCAGTATGATTGTATGTGTTGCTGATCTCATTCATGCTGTTGGAGTTTTGTTGGGTTAACAATCACTTGTGCTGTTGGAAAAACCTTAAATCCAAGGTACCCATCTGAACAGCATGAAACTTTTTGTTTTGTTTTATTGTTTCGCTGAATTATTCCTCCAACTCCCTAACCTTGGTGTTGTTAGTTCTTGGAGCTTTGGCCCTTTGTTTCCTGTTGCCTCCACCCTCTGGAACTCCCTTCCATGGGAGACTAAGGGCCTTTGCAGACTGCTAGAAATAGTGCAAATTGAGTCCACTTTAAGGGTTAGGGCATCATGGGAACTGTATTTTATTGTGGCACGAGAGCTCTCTGACAGAGAAGGCTCAATGTCTCAGAAAAACAACAATTCCCATGATTCCCTAGCACTAACCCTATTTGACATCAGATTGGGAAATCTAAGTATGTTGCAACCTACTCAGACTTGAGACAAGGTTAGGAAAAGAAGCTACACAGTTTGTTGTGACATATAGCACAGTGTCACTGCTTCTAATAAAGAGATTGTGAAGTAAAGTAGTGGTTATATTGCCTACATACATTCCTGGAGCTTTGGCCCTTTGTTTCCTGTTGCCTGTTGGAATTCCCCTTTATGGGCCCCAGTTGGGTCTGAGTAGTTATGTAAGGATTTTGTTTTATTTCTGATCTCTGCCACTAGTTCAAATGGATCGCGGGCTGAGTAAATGGTATCAGATGGAGACGGCATGCAACTTGGTTGCAACGGCCAACTCAGACAGAAGAGACCTCCTTAGATATAAATGTGGTTTCTTTTTATTTTACAAACTGTACTCTGCTTTAGCAGAGGTGTTGCTTCCTCCTCTAATTTAGCATATATGCACTTATAGAATAGTTTATCCAACTGAGCTGCTGGCTGGCTTTTTTTGTACTCGTGGTTTTGAGTACCTGAGCAAGGAAAGACGTGCCACTGTTACTACATGGGGGGGGGGGGAACCTGTGCATATTTAATTGATTACATAAGTGATCCTTTTCAGCCTTAGCCAAGTTACAGGGTATAAATCCATTGGATGTGTTTAATGCAATATTATAGAATAGGGTACTAAGTGCTACTTATCAGACTTTCTCAGTGCTGTGAAATTGTTTAATCTTTCTCACAAGACTTTAGACTACTTTAGCAGAAGGAATATTATATAATGATGTTATGATTATGATGGTACTGTGATGTGATTTCAAGCAGAGGTGATAAATGAGTTGCAGTGACTTCTGGCACCTGGTTTGGGGTTAGAGTAGTTTATGTTGGTCAATAGTTTGCCATACTATCTTCTGTCAAAGTCACTGAACAAACTGTTAAAGAAGAAACTGTATGCTGGGCAAAAATGCTTCTTTTGGATGAGTCTCAGCAGTTTCCAGGTAAGACATAAGATCTCTCTTTATCTATCTCTTTTTCTTTTCTCTCCTTTACCTCTGCCCCCTTTTCTGTTGCCCTGGCAAGTGAATCACTGTAATGGGAAATGGGATGTGAAGGTGAAGCTTTCTAGTGTTCTTGTTAGTGTTCCCAGTGTCAAATAGAGTTTGTTTAGAACATAATATTTTTTGTTGACACAAACTTTTATGATTCATTATTTATTCAGAAAATAATAACTTGACTTGTGTGAGGTTTTGACTGTGTGATCTCGGGCATAAGGCTCTTTGCTGCTTCTAAATCCTGAGGGTTCAAGTAAAACAGCATTTTAAAATCTATTTTACATTTTTGTAGTTCATTTACATGCTGTCCCCTTATCACTTGTTGCCTTACTAAGCAACCGTGCAGTATATTTTACTCATGTTTCTTAACATGTTTTCATCCTTATTAATGTATTCCCTTGGTCTGAATCTGCAATGCTGGAGCAGTTCAGGGTTTTGTGTTTTTTTTTTTAATTTTATTTGTAGTGATCCAATATTTCCTAGATCCTGTATTGCTGCATGGCAGGGCAAAGGTTTTTGTGTGCACGTGTAGACAGTCCGCCCCCCCCCCCCCCCCCGGCATCCCAGGAATCAGCCAGGTTACTTTTTTTCTCAGCAAAATGAAATAGGCTTTTTAAAACCAGTGTGTTCTGTGGAGACAATCTTAAAATTTAAAGTCTCACTTAGAATTTCTCATGGTGGTGTTTGACTGCTTGAGTTTTGTTGTTTTCTTACTATGTTTTAAATTGTGTTTCAAGTTGCTTTTATATATTCATTGCGTTTATTTTTATTCGATTTTGCCAATGTTAGTTTATTTTGAGTGCTGTTGGAAGAATTATTTTTAAAATCTTCCGTGAAGTAAGTTTATATATACTTAGTGTGGTAGCTGAGAAAGCGAAGGTGAAGGTGGTTAGTGGAATATGTGGGTTGTATCCAGAATCTTCTTTTTTCAAATGGAAGGCCTCCCTGTGGAAAGGGACTAATATCCAAGGGAAACTCCTGCTGGAAAAATGTGTGTGTGATTTTTGTGATTTTTGTTCATTCTCCCTGCAGTCTCCCATGCCACTTCTTTACTCTTCTGGAAGGTCCCAGTTCTTTGGAGCAATTTTAGGTTAGGACACAGAGGACTGCAATTCCTCTTACTTGAGCAGCCTCATGGGAACTCTGAATAGGTGCATTTTCATTAAAGGCCATTTTAATTTCATGGATAGAATGATGAAAAAACATGCTGAGAGAACATTTTGGCAAAATCAGTAAACCAGTGCAAAGAATGCACCGAATGCAAAAGTGAAGGGCACTACTCTTCAAACATTACAGTGAGTTCTAAATACATTTAATTAAAATTATCTGTTAAGTTTAATTCAGATAGTCCGACTTTGAAAGTTACGTTGGGCAGCATGAAGTGTAACTGATTTAAATGCATGAAATAAATATAGTTAAAATGTACTAAATTGTAGCATGCCAGTTAAATTAGTCTATGCATCACTTTAAAAAGTAACTGAAAAGGGATTATACTTATATTTATTTAACTTCACTTATGCTTTCTATACTCAAATGTCTGAGATCGAACTTAAAGAAAATTGTGAATCCATACTGCCTATAAATGGAAAAGGCCCACAGTGGTGAATGTCCCATTTAATTAGATTGGTCAACATGATAAAACTGGAGTTATTCATCAATATACATAGTGCTAAAATAATTTTTAAAACTGTGAAGGGAAATTGCTGTAGCTTTGTATTTGTGTAACTTGTTTGTCTGTCAATCTGTGCTGAGTTGTATAATATGTCAATGTATCAGCACAGTGTCATAAATTATATTGCTTTTATAGCTATTTTATTTTGGAAGTAATCTTCTCATGGGTTAAATCTGAAGTTCTGCTGGGAGTTGCTGTCAAACTTTCTTCCCTTCTGTCCTCTGTCCTGTCCAAAAGCTGGCTGGATAGTTTGTCAGCCCTCCAGAACTAGTTTTGGGGATACATAGGCGGCCGCAGTGGAGAGAGGGTTTTTTCCTCTCTCTTCCATTGAAATCCACAGGTCCATCATCGGGATTGCCACCATTGGTTACTGTCCTCCATTGTCTTCTATGATTGTTCCCATGGATTACTAATAGGTCTCTATGTTATCACATGGAATCTGTGGTACAGTTGGGCCAGGTAATTTGTACAATACCATGTAAGTTAGGCAGTGATACAGGTTTTGTTTAAATAATTTCATCTCTGTCTGTTGCATGCTTGGTGTTTCATCTTGATTTCAGTGGTCATCGCAGATTGGTCAAATTCACTATGATTAAAAGTAATCAAAATGGTGGGTATTACTGATTTAATTTTATTCATTTTATTTGTTGTATTTGGTTAGTGCATGATCTCATAAAATAGCTGGAAGAAATTACTTCATATGCAGATATAATAAATACAAGTGCAAGACAATTAAATAACTGTTTAAACAGTGATCCTCAGACTTTGGACCTCCAGATGTTTTGGACTTCAGCTGCCAGGATTCCTGATATTTGCCCAAATTGGCTGGGGCTTCTGGGATTTGAAGTCCAAAACACCTGGAGGACCAAAGTTTGGGAACCATTGGTTTAAAATAACAAATAATTAAAACATTTCAATAGCTAATACATAAACAAAGTGAGATAATGTAATACCTGCTGCTACTAATCTCATTTTAAAAAGAGGGATACTTTGCTTTGGTGCCTGTTCTAAGGAGCATACATTAGGTTCTGTACAATTTTGATTGTATGATAGGGGATAATTATTTACAGCAGTCTTGAGCAGTACACTTTGCAACTTTTCTCTGGAAACTTTATTGCAAACTTTTCTTCCACCATGTGGTGAAATAGTGAATTGTTGTTTTAAATGTTTCTTTGCTGGAATATCACATCATGATAAGAGGATTTATCTTCTTAGAAGAAAAAATATATCAGGAGGAAGTACATATTCCACAAAGAAACAAGTTATCTAATGCTATTTTTATTTCTGTTTTGTTTTGCCATTTTCAAAAGAGCTATGGACATCAGCCATTTCTTTTTTTTTTTTTCTCTTATAAAGAAAAAAATGCATCTAAGAAAACGTTTAGTATTGTCTGACTGTGTTTACCCATTTTCCCTATATGATTTAAGAAGCCAATGTACTTCCTTTACCTTTCTCAAAAATATTAGCTTTCTCCGTTAATTTTGGAGCAATCCTAATTGACTTTGAAACAGAAAAAGGGAATTCTAGATGCTCTTTTGCCTTGCTGGGAAACAGTAGAGAGCTCATGATTGTTGTAATATTCTTCATATAAAGAAGAGTGGAGTGATATGGTTTTCCATGCCTTGTGCATTCAGTTGGTTTTTATACATTTACTTCCAAGGGGTAAAGGAAGCATATGATGTTAATAGTTTTATACAAGTGAAGCAGTCCTAGAGGTAACATTAAAGCCAGTTGAAATGCCTGCTATAATCAATTTGTTAATCTGTAAGGTTTGCCTTGTTGTTTTTGTTGTGTGCCTTCTACTTGTTTTTGACTTATGGTGACCCTAAGGCAACCCTATCATGGGGTTTGCTTGGCAAGATTTGTTCAGAGGAGGTTTACCACTGCCTTCCCCTGAGGCTGAGAGCATGTGATTTCCCCAAGGTCACCCAGTGAGTGTCCAAGCCAAGCAGGGAATTGAACCCTGGTCTCTAGAGCCAGTGTGGTGGTGCGGTTTAAGCATTGGACTTTGTTTCCCAAGAGTAGAGTTTGAATCCCCGCTTGGCCATGAAAACTCACTGGATGACCATGGGCAACTCCCAATCTCTCAGCCTCAGATAGAGAATGGCAAACTCCCTCTGAAGAAACTTGCCAAGAAAATATCATGATAGATTTGCCTTAGTGCCGCTGTAAGTCATAAATGACTTGAAGGCACACAACACACATACACACTGCAGAGTCATAGTCCAACACTCAGACTGTTATGCCACATTGGCTGTTAGGGTGGAAATGACTTGAAGGCAAACAGCAGCAACAACAAGGCACCACAAGATTTTTGGGTAAACTGTTTATAGTTAATACAAAAATGACAAAAACATGCCTGTTTTCATAAATTACAGGATGTTGTTTGGATACAATCAAATACAGCCATCCTTCCACATTTGCTGGGGTTGGGGGCACAGGACCTCTGTAAATGTTGAAATACTGCAAATAACAAAAATGCTATCTTTTTACCTGAGAGGACACCTTTCTGGGAATCTCTAGATCAGGGGTAGGCAACCTTTCCCCTTTAAGGGCCGAGGGACTTCGGCTCCCAGAATCCCAGGAGCTATTGGCCAACATGGGACTATTGGCCAACATGGCTGAGGCTTCTGGGAGCTGAAGTCCCTCGGCCCTTAAAGGGGAAAGGTTGCCTACCCCTGCTCTAGATCCTCCAATGTAACTCTGTGGTGAACATCTGCCAGACACTGACCATAGAGGTCGTAGGCTTTCATGGCCGGCATCCATAGTTTTTTGTGGGTTTTTCGGGCTGTGTGGCCATGTTCTAGAAGAGTTTCTTTCTGACGTTTCGCCAGCATTTGTGGCTAGCATCTTCAGAGAAAACTCTGAAGTCTTTTCTGAAGATGCTAGCCACATCTTCTCTGAAGATGCTAGCCACAGATGCTGACGAAACGTCAGAAAGAAACTCTTCTAGAACATGGCCACACAGCCCGAAAAACCTACAAAAAACTACTGACCATAGAGTTGCGCTGGAGGAGCTACAAATGCCTAGTAGAGTGTTCTCTCTAGGGATCTCTAGATCGTTCAGTGCGACTTTTAGCTAAAGCTGACCATAGGGTTGCACTGGAAGACCTAGATATTCTTAGAGAGAGCATATTAATAAAATCTGTGAATAATCAAATCCACAAAAGTCAAAGTCGCAAAGGTGGAAGGATAAGTGTATATGTTTAAGATGCTCATTATATAGGTTACAGATGCTACAAGCAAAAGATTAGAAATTGCTCCACATAGTAACTTATTCATGTGCAGGTGGCCCACTGTGAAGATCAGCCAGTCTTTTCTGCCAACACAAAGCTTATTTCATTGCCTAAATTTTCCAATCTTCACACTGAACTGCTGCATAGAAAGTTCACTACATATTGTAATTTATGGAGGCTTACATATGCTGGCTGGTAATATATACAGTGGTCAGGGGTGTTTCACATCCACTTAAATGGAGCATCTTGAAAGCTAATCTTTCATAAGAAAATGTTACTCTTCTGTGTGAATAGTTAACTACAAAGATCAAATATTATTGTATTGACCTGAGTAGTTTACGACTACAATAATGGTGGGATTTAATTACTTTAAAACCACATTACCCCCCCAAGAGGCATTGATGCCTATGGGGAGTCTATATTATTTGTCCTTCATGGAGGTTTTTTAATGCTTAAATGTCAAATATTCAACAGGGGTTTGTTTTTTGGTGTGTGTGTGTGTGCTACTTTAGTGGCTTTGGAGCAGCATTAACAACATTTCCCTTTATCTTTCCTTGCTCTGAAGATTGTAATATAAAGCTAATACTATGACTTGTAACAACTGCCTACTGTAAATGAAAGCTTATGTAATCATTGCATAATGCACAGTACATGCCCCCCCCCTTCAGTAATTGTATCTTCTTTTCCAAATCTCTGGAAAATGGTAATAGATAACAGTACATGAGACATGTTTTTAAAAACTGTGAGTGTGTGACTAATGGAGTCAGAATTTTTCAAGTTGAAGATGCAGTTTATAAAGTAGTGAGAACAAATACTCCCTTTGTAGAGGACAGTATGCCACAGAATATATGCTTGGGATGTTGAGTATAAGAGAAGTCAGAAAATTGTTTGCCCCAAATAGGTCCTTTTATTGCATCCTGGCATTTTGTTGGAAGATTATTCTGAGTAACTGCAGAATGTAGTGGGCAAAAACAGCCAGAAAGAGGAGTTTCTGATTCTTCTCCTTTAATTGAAAAGGGAGCCGCTTGTTCAATATGGCTAGAGTAAGACTGGAAATGTTTATGGGTCACTGTGACCCTGTCTCTCTTGGTAGAAGAAAAGTGAGAGAATTCGAAGCATCAACATCATTTTGTGAGTTGGTGTAAAATTATGTGTTCATTTCCAGGCTTTCAATATTTATTTCATAACTTAATGAGTATATTAAGACATGTTTGTGTAATGTGGCATCATAGGCAAGGGATGTTTATGTTTCAGATAGTAGTGGAAAGGTTGAAGTGTACTGAATTTCAGGAGAATAACAGAACAATGTTATTTTCCATTTATCCATCTTCCACTTAAGGCTTTCAGATAGTCTTTTTTTTTTTTTGCCATAGCTAAGAGTGAATATAATTAAACTGTTTAAATGTGCTTCCAACTAAAAAGAGAAGTTGTAGTATTATCCAGAAACTGTCGGAATAATGTTGTCTTCCTTTGTCCAGATTTGAGCTGTGTTTACATATAGTAAGATAAGCTACCTGGTTACTTCTTTTGGCTTGTGAGTGTTGATATTTGGACAGACATTCATAAAAGCTTATATAAGCGCTCTTTAGTATTTATGTAATTCAGGCCTCTTTACTATGTGCAGCAGTGAGGCCAGAATAAGAGCTCTTGAGTATTTGGGGCCTTGGTCCGCTTGCATAATCTTGAAGATAAATTGCCTGTCACTGAAGTTGGCCTTTAGATGTTCCAGATTTTCTTTCTGCTGCTGCTTTTTCTTTTCTTTCCTCCTCCTCCCTCTTTGCGATGTGTATGTATGTGGATATGTGTGGGGACACACACACGTCTCCTTCCTCCATACAGTCCTCCTTGACCATATATGATTCAAGACAATGCTGAAAAATGCTTATTGATTTTCTGTACTTACATCCTGTCTTTCTTGCAGTGACCTCAAGGGAGTATAAATTGTTCTCGCTCCTTCCCACTTTATTTTCGTTGTCATGAGGAAAATCAGGCTGAGAGTAAATGACTGACCCAAGATCATCCAGTGAGTGGAGAACTGCTTTGATCTCCCACTTCCCAGTCCAAAACTTTTACCATTACACCTCTCAAAAATGTCAATAGGACATATTGGCATTTTAATTAGGCAGTGTTGGCAATGCAGAAGCTTAACTGCGTTAGATGCCACAAACAGCACAAGGGTTCATAATGGTACCTATGCTGTCTTCACAATAAAAGGAGTATCATCTCTGTTGATCTATATTGTTTAGAAATTGGTGGGAGAGGGAGGCTTGGAAGAGCTACAGTTGAAATTTACCCTTTTTTGTGGGGATTTCCTTGCCTTTAAAAAGATTCTCTCTAGATTTAGGGCCTTTGCAGACTGCCAGAAATAGTGCAAATTGAGTCCACTTTAAGGGTTAGGGTTAGGGAATCATGGGAACTGTATTTTATTGTGGCACCAGAGCTCTCTGACAGAGAAGGCTCAGTGTCTCAGAAAAAAAACCCAATTCCCATGATTCCCTAGCACTAACCCGAACCCTTAAAGTGGACTCAATTTGCACTATTTCTGGCAGTCTGCAAAGGCCCTTAGTCACACATACAATAGAGACCAAGCAGAGTTGATGTCTGGCAAAGTCACATGCAGCTTTTTTAAAACATGTAAGAATGTAATGTAAGAAAAAGAATAAATGCAACCCATTCTATCTCTCCTCTGCCCTGAACATTGCAGGAACCCTTTTGTGCTGAACATGTGGGGTAAAGTTGCACCTTTCTACAGGAGAGGGTTATGGAGTGTCATGGAAGCCCAATATGAGGAAGAAACACTGACTGGACTATCCTATGTGTAGGATTTGAGCAAGCTAAGGTTTTTAGTTTCACATTTTGCAGACATGCTGTGACTGAGATGCATAGCGAGAGCTACAGCCAAATTTCCACTATCCAAAAAGCACAACAATTAGGTCATGCTTCTTGAAACAACACTTCTGTAACATTCACTGTTTTGTGTTACATATAATGCAAGAGGTGCAAAGGGGCTCTACTGGTTAGTTTGGTTGTCTGTGATTATGAATTGATTTCAAAAGCTTTATGATTATGTTGTGGTGTGTTACTTTGCACATGAGAAGGGTATGTCTCTAGATAGAGCAACATGATTTTCTCCCTGTTTATCTTAACAGGACTTTTGGAGATGTTGAAGTAACATGTGCCAGAGAAAATGAAGTAGTTTGATCTTTAGTTATGTTGTGAACTCCAGTTGTCTTTAACACAGTGTGAAAACATATCCTATGAATTTATCTGTGAACTGGAGTTTTTTGGCACCTTTGTCAGTTGAGGTGTTACTTCACTCAATATGCTTTGATTGTTTCTTCCTAATAGGGTAACCATCAGCTAAGTCATAAAAGAGGCATATTCAGCTGCTCTGGGTATACGCTTCTGTATGCACGCTGTGTGTAGACGAAAATCGCTTTGACAAGTATTGTGAACACTTGTGCAAACCTGACAGTTGTGAAAGTGAACATGAGGAAAGAGTAATTGGTGAAAGGGGAAAGAAGTGGCATTAGGACGATGGGTATATGCAGAAGCAGCTCACTCGTTCTGTACATCTCAAGATTTTTTTCCGTGGCAAATGTTGTTGAGTGTAGTGCTCTCTTCCGCGCACAGAGGAGGAATATGTTTGGGATTTTCTCTGGTCTTATTAGCTTCTCTGGTCCTATTAGCTTCCTGGGAATTTGGAAAGAATAACTCTTCTGGCGTGTTTGGGCTTGGTAGGTGTGTCGTCTTATGTAATCATTATATAATTAGTTCTTTGTTCAGCCTTTCCAGAGTGGGAAGGGCCTAAAGCTGCCGAGTTGCCTGAAGGATTGAGACTGCTCTTTAATGATCTGGCCTGATAAAAGCTGCAGAGGTTTTTCAAAGGTTTTTCCGGCACTCCAGTGTCTGGCAAAGAAACTGTCTCCCTTCCCATCCTAAGTGGGAGGTGAATATCTTATTTTGTTAGCCAGATAGAAACTAGCAGAGTCATGATGTCTGTTTTTCTCTCACTCCCTTCCACGTGTTTGGCAGATAGTGGATTGGCTTTTTCTTCTGGTTGTTTTTACAAAGTCAGGACTTAGTGGTTCCAGGTTCTAGGTCTCTAAGTTATTTTTTTCCTGTTTGTCCTTTAGTCTCTCTAGGAAAGTACAATAACATCCAAAATCTGCAAAACAGCAATACCTTTCTTGGGCCAACCAAAATGCACAAAATATATGTTGTAAGCTTTTGAAACTCCACTGGTTTCTTTATCAGGCAAAGGTGTTAAAATCATACAGGAGAAAGAAAAAATAGCAGGTTTTTTTGGGGGGTCAAAATGTTGTTGTTGTTGTTGTTGTTGTTGTTTTCATTTAAGATGGTATGGAGGGATATCCATGCAGGCAGGACACTCCTCCATGTGACCATGTGGGTTCTGGGAGACAAAGAGTTGTAAAGTCCAAGAAATTAAATTTAAATTCCATTTGCAACATGGAAAGATACTTCTGTCCTTTGCGAGGCTACCAATCCCCTTTATAGGCAGAGAACATTGAATTTCTCAAGAAGACTCCATGCTGTTGCATTAGGAAATGCAATAGCATGGTGCTGCTTGGGCAAACGTGCCAAATGTTGTCCCAATTCAAAATAAATAACATTTTACCTTTGTTGGTGGTCAAAATCTCAAAGTCCCAGTCCGTTGGTGCCCTCTTTAAGATCCCCTTGTTGTGGCTAAAATGCAGCATCTACACCAGGGGTAGGCAGCCTTTCCCCTTTAAGGGCCGAGGGACTTCAGCTCCCAGAAGCCTCAGCCATGTTGGCCAATAGTCCTATGTTGGCCAATAGCTCCTGGGATTCTGGGAGCTGAAGTCCCTCGGCCCTTAAAGGGGAAAGGTTGCCTACCCCTGATCTACACATTCAGAAAACATATCCAGAGGTAGCAGTGTTGGCCATACAGCAAAGTATAATAACATCCAAAATCCACAGAACAGCAGTACCTTTATTAAGCCAACCAAAATGCACAAAATACATGTTGCAAGCTTTTCAAGCTCCACAGCCTACTTCATCATTAAAAATCATACAGATGAAAGAAAAATAACAGATCTACATTTTGTTAAGATCTTGCTGTTTTGTGGATTTGGGGTATTATTGTAGTTTCCTGTGTGGCCAACATGGCTACCCCTGGATATGCTCTCTATGAGCATTTGTCATGCATGTTTATCTGTAAGAAATGCATTTGCCTGTCTCTAGTAAACCTAATCCATTTGATGAATTGTGTAGAACAATTTTCTGCACACACCACTTAGTTTAAATGGCATTCCTATGACAATTAGAATGGATGTTTGCATGGACCCACAACCGGAGGATTTCTCATACACAGTTTCTTTTAAGCCTAAGCTTCTCAAACATTGAGAAGAGCAATTGCCAAGGGAATCTTTCCCCACCTCTGTTTCTCCTTCTTCCATCATGTTTATGTTTTGTTTCTTGAATGTCCTTTGGGATAGTAAACAGAAAAGGTCAGAGTGACCATACCTAAGTAAGGTAGAGTTATACTGAAGAAAAAGCCTGCTTAGTCATAGAAAATGTTAGAAGCTCTTAGTCAGTTCAGGTTGAGCTAAACATGTCCAAACCATTTTGCTGATAAAAGATACCAGCTGTAATGTCAGAGTAAGTAAGAAAGAAAGAACAAGTGTGACAAATATAGTAGTTTGGAAATAATGTTTGTCAGATTGATAGTTTGTAGGACAGCTTTTTGTTGCTCACTTGTTGTCACTGTACATTTTTTAAGGATTCCTTATAAAGTTGCTTTAATTGTATGTTTGGGAGAGACTCTGGGCTTCCAAGCCAGAGTCCACCTGGTGCTGTTACGTAAACCACTGAGTTCAATCTACTAATAGACCCCATTTGTGAACTTTAAAGGGTTAAAATTTTACCCTTTTCATAGAACATGGAGAGGCTACCAGTCTCATATTTATCAGGCAACTGTGTGCCTCTCTACTGTTATTGGTAATTATATAACTATTAGAACAATCCCTGGCTTTTGCTGGATTCATTTGCTCTACCCCCAAATGGTACTCCTGATTGCATTAGCCTGTGTAAACTTGCTGTGATCTCAGTGTCTCTGAGGAATACTTGTCAAATGCATCTGGATGGCAACAGGTTTGGAAAGCTATATAGCATATATCATGTTCTTCTCTGCTCTTTCTTTTGTCTCTCTGCCCCCCCCCCCCAAATATTTATATACAATACTGCACCGTGTAACAGAAAGTTTTACTAATGGTGTACATGTGGGCAGAGAAGCATGTAAAGTGGCATTTTTAAAGGAACTGTGAATGTTATAATGGCATTTGGTATGCCTTCCCATTTTGATTTGCTTGGTTCTAAAATCCTTATTAGTTGCAAGGAATTATGGGGCACATGATGTGGGCTACTGGGAAAACTGGGTGGTGCAGGACGGACAGTACTTATATTGTACTTGTGCCGAACAGAGATATTAACTCAGTTTAGCTGAATCCAAATGGCTGATAGCGTGTGATTCCAAAGTCCTTTTCTGTAGGTAAAATTACAACGCAAATGTTCTCCATGCCCACATTGTCACATTAGGGAAAGAGACTCCAGCAAAGGCCATTCCTTGCTCTGCTAGATTTCTAGTTGCAAGAAGAGGGATTTATTCACATTGGGAGGATATTTGGTGGTGGTGGTGAGTTACTCCTCTTTGCCTGGAGTCTAAAGTGGTATGTCCGTTCTTGCCCCTTATTCTGTCACTTGTCTGGATCAAGGATCCTACAGACCCTTCTGACAGGATAAAACTGGGACAAGTAGTTAAAGATAAACCAGTGCATCTCCAGGTCATGATATAACTGACATATTTGGGGGTATATGCTGTTTGTGGCTTAATGAGCACTAGGAGGAACAAAAATTAAAGTTTGTAAGGAGTAGGACAGAATTTAGAAAGAAAGAAAGAAAGAAAGAAAATGATTTGGCAAGACCTAAGCAGGAGTATTTTCTGGCTGCTCCTTGAATAAGCTGAGGGCACAGACAAGGATTTTCCCCTTATCCCATCCCAGGTTGAAAGAAAAATTGGAAAGACAATTGGGAGGTGTACAAAATAAATGAGGTGTGTACATTAAAAGAAGAGGGAGCAATATTCTTTCTTTCTTTCTTTCTTTCTTTCTTTCTTTCTTTCTTTCTTTCTTTCTTTCTGGACACAGTAGAGGAAGATAGTTCAGTACTGCCAAGGTCCAGCATTCTGTTTGCCTTGTGTTGTTTGTTTTGCTTATCTATTTTGCTGAAAAGATGCTCAAAAGCAACGTAAAGTTATATTCAAGGGAGCATGTATGTCTGTGTGTGCACGCCCATACGCTGTGACTGTTTGTCACTAGCATTTGATTTTACAGCCCCTCTGTATCCTGCATGAACTATGGCTTTGTTTTTCACTCTGGGGGAAGTCACTGGTTTAATGACTCATCCTGCAGAATGTGGTCACGTGTGCTGCTGGTGCTGCTTTATACTGCCCTATTTTATCCAGTCTTTTGATCTAGTTATATAATTGTGAATGAAGGGGAAAAGCCATGGATGTAAAAGTGCTGCGCATAGCATTACCAAACCTGGTTGACTTGATATGTGGGAGAAATGTGACTGAACAAGGACAGCAGAGTCCTGTCTGAGAAAATCAGGGTAGCTTAGTTTCTGTTACCAGTCCTGGGATTCCTTAGGCTAGATAAGTGTAATGGTTGTGGGCTTGTTTGTTGTGACTTCTCTGTTTCTATATGCTTCCCTACAGGCCCTGTCTGTACTAGAGATGTATCAAGTTCACAGTGTGACTGAGTTTGTGCTTCTAGCAGAAGGGAGAGAGAAAAAGAATGAGAGAAGTCAGCTTTGGTTCAGCTACACTTGTTGCTTATTGTAATATAAAATAACATAGCAGTAGCAGGAGTTCATACTTTGTTCATGTCTCCTCCGTGTTTTGTCATAACAGAGAAATGTTTTAAGTCTGTAGACAAGGTCTGAGCCCAAAGCAGTAATGAAAGAGGATTCTTGACATGCTCTAGTGCAGGGGTAGGCAACCTAAGGCCTGAGGGCCGGATGTGGCCCCCCGAGGCCTTTGGACCGGCCCCAGGCTGGTCCTGCCGCCGCCGCCGCCGCCGCCGCCGGCGGCCATGATAATATTGATTATTGTTGTTATTACTTGTTCTTGGGGTTTTCTTGGCAAAATCTCCACAGGGGTTTTGCCATGGCTTTTCTGGGGCTGAGAGAGTGTGCATGCATATTTTTAATTTTTTTTAACATTTTAATTTTTAAAATAAATTTATTTATTTATTTATTTATTTATTTATTTATGGTGCTTCCCCCCCCCCCCCCCCCCCATTGTCTGAGGGACAGCAACCCGGCCCCCGGCTCAAAAAGGTTGCCTACCCCTGCTCTAGTGCTAACCAACATATGTCAACAGATATGGAAAACAAAGCAATGGCCAACAGATTGGAAGTGATCAATATACAAACCATCCACAAAAAGGGAGACACAAGAGACTGCAGCAATTATAGAACCATAACACTGATCTCCCACGCAAGCAAAATCATGCTCAGAATTCTGCAATATAGACTCCAACCATACATGGAGAGAGAAATCCCAGAGGTTCAAGTGGGGTTCAGAAAAGGAGGAGGCACAAGGGACCACGTTGCAAAAATATGATGGCTAATGGAGCGCACCAGGGAATTTGGAAAAAAAAAATCAGCATGTACTTTATAGACTACAGCAAAACCTTTGACAGCATAGATCATGAAAGGCTATGGAATGCCCTTAAAGACATGGAAGTGCCAACATCTGATAGTCCTGATGAGGAATCTGTACTCAGGACAAGAGGCTACTCTCAGAACAGAACATGGAGAAACAAAATGGTTCACAATTGGCAAAGGAGTCAGACAAGACTGCATCCTATCAACCTATCTGTTCAACTTGTATGCAGAACATATAAGAAAAGCAGGCTTGGACACAGAAGAAGGAGGAGTTAAAATAGGAGGAAGGAATATCAACAATCTTTGATCTAAGATATGTAGATGACACCATAATACTAGCAGAAAACGTCACAGACCTGGAACACCTACTAGGGAAGATCAAAGAAGAAAATGCTAAAGCAGGCTTAATGTTGAACATAAAGAAAACAAAAATAATGACTGCCGAGGACCTTCACAAGTTCAACCTAGACAATGAAGTAATAGAAATAGTAAAAGAATTCTCATACCTGGGATCAAACATTGATTGGAACGGGGACTGGACTCAGGAAATCAGAAAAAGATTAAGAATTGGGAGGGTGGCTATGAAAGAACTAGAAAAGATCCTAAAATGCAAAGATATACAACTCAGCACAAAAGTTAGAATCATACAAGCCATCATATCCCCTATTACCATGTATGGATGTGAGAGCTGGACAGTCAAGAAAGAAGAAAGGAAGAAAATCAACGCATTTAAGATGTGGTGCTGGAGAAAAGTGCTGAGGATCCCATGGACAGCCAAAAGGACAAACAAATGGGTCCTAGAGCAGATCAAGCTGGAAACCTCCCTGGAAGCCAAGATGACCAAACTGAGGCTGTCGTACTTTGGACATATCATGAGAAGAGAGGACTCTTTGAAAAAACAATAATGCTGGAAAAGATAAAAGGAAGTAGGAAGAGAGGAAGGCCAGATGCCAGATGGATGGACTCTATTAAGGAGATCACAGGGATTAAGGGGTTGGAGGATTTAAGCAGAGCAGTGGAGGACAGAGGGTTCTGGAAGTAAGGGATCTTGAGACTGTGGTGCACGCGCTGGTAACCTCTCGTCTGGATTTCTGTAATGCGCTCTACATTGGGCTACCCTCGTGATTGGTCTGGAAACTTCAGTTGGTACAAAATATGGCAGCCAGAGTGGTCTCAGGAACATCTCGGAGAGATCACATAACCGCTGTGTTAAAATCTCTTCACTGGCTGCCTATTAGTTTCCGGGCCCAGTATAAGGTGTTGGTTATTACCTTTAAAGCCCTAAATGGCTTGGGTCCAATTTATCTTCGGAACCGCCTCCTCCCATATAATCCTCCCCGCGCACTCCGGTCCTCTGGGAGGAATTTGCTTCAGCCACAAAAATCCAGGCTGTCTACTACCTCCCAGAGGGCCTTCTCGGTAATTGCCCCCAGATTATGGAACGGCCTGCTGAATGAGATCCGTCAGATTATGAGCCTGAGTAGTTTTAAAAAGGCAGTAAAGACGATCTCTTTCGGCAGGCCTTTCCTGATTGATCCCGGCCTCAGGAGCTATACCCTGCCCTTTGTGTCTCTGATTGCTGCTGTCTGATTCTTTTTATTGTTTATTTATTTTCATTGTTTATTGTATGTTATTTATGATTTAGTTGGTTTTAATGGATGTTAGTTTAATACGTTTTTATGGCGGAGGGTGGGGGTTTGGGTTTTTTAGATTGTATTGATGTATTTTAATAGTTGTAAGCTGCCCCGGTTAAATAGTTTTAACAGAGGGACGGGGTATAAATTATTATTATTATTATTATTATTATTATTATTATTATTGAGATGTCTCATCCATAGGGCTGCCATGAGTCGAGATCAACTCAAGGGCAGTTAACAATAACAAACCAACACTTGGACGGATACAGATCAACTTTTGTATTGTTTCTTTCTCCACATCTGGACATGCAGTAGCACAGTGCCATTGAGTTATTGGAGCAAGACTTGCCTCTGTGTGGTCTAATGTCATGATATGACCCCCGAATCTGTTAAAAGGGGGAGATTGATGGAGGAAGGATATAATGCCTATTAAGGATGCAGTAAGTGCAGATTAAGTAACCATTTCATCACACCCACGTGGGTTGGAAGCATGTGGGAGTTTTCTTTATGCTGCTAAGCTGCCATCTGAATAGGTCTAAGGACACAGCTAGGGAGAATCTAACACTGGTAATACAAATACATTCTATTATAACAATATCCCAAAGGAATTAAAACAAGGCTCCGTAATAGACAAAAATAACCATAATAATCAGTTATTATTATTATTCAGCTTGTTGGGGCAATTGGCTTACACATTGTAAGCTGCTTAGGGAGTGCTAGTTCACTGATAAGTGGTATAGAAATGTACATGCTATTACTATTGCTATAATATAATGTAAATAGCCACAGTACAGTGTTACTAGCAAACACATGAGTACATAATACAAAATGCCATGGAAAACTGTATATTCCAAACAGCTATATGGATGAAGTAAAGCAAAATCCATGTGCAAGATGTCTGTGTTCACACTGGCATGCCTGGTTTCTTTTCATGTCTCAGCAAGTTCCTGTGCTACATTTTGTTCATTTATAGCAAGCGTCTCACAGAGGGGTATACAACTTACTTGGTGTTCCCGTGTTTGTCTTGTCAATGGTTAGGCTGAAATAGGCAGAATTGAAGACGTTTGGCATGTTACCAGAACTTCGGTGATTATGTCTGTGATTGGCCTACGAAATAAGTTTGGAATTTTGGTTCTTCACCATGTAAATAAAGGTAGACCATCTGGTCCATTAGTCAAAAAGTCATGTGACTTGTTTATCTGGATGAGATTTGGAAAGCGAGTGACTAATAGCTGATTTTGTACAATACTATTCTTCTGCTGTCATTTCAGACAAGTCCCATGAAGCAGCGTTCAACAGTGATCTTGTTCAGCATGGTGAAGATGGGGAATGGCAGCGCTCTACTTCAACTACCTCATCTCAGAGTGAGCAGGCAGAGAAACTGTTGCAGAACCAGCACAAGAGCCTGGCCTCTGAGGACAGCAAAAAGAAGAGGGCTCAGAAACCTTCTCACATGAGGAGGAATATAAGGTGAATAGCAAATTTAAATAGCAATTGAGATTTGAATTTTTGGAGGATTTCATCATTGCTCGATTATTAATAACATATTTCATTTGAAATCTTCTTTGATCCATATGTATGGTTCTGTGTTCAGGAGTGGTTATTTAACTATCCTGGTTAATAAAAGTTACTATTAGAATTTTTTAATTTAATTTTACATGCAAGAACAAACATGATCTGATGCTCCTTGAATCAAGAAGAAAGAGCATCAATAAGAAATGATCGCTTTAGCAGTTTAAACTTTATTTTCCTCCCCCCCCCCCCCGGGCAAATATGTAACCCACATACAATATTCTAGATAGGGGTAGAAGCCATTCAGCCTGTAGGTTCTGTTTGATACACTAAAGCAGGTTTCGGGGGAATGTGCAATCCTCTAGAAATTGCTTGAATGCAAGTGCCATCAGCCCTAGCCAGCACAGTTAATATCAAGAGATGGTGGAAGTCCAACAACACCTGGAGTGCCACACATTCAACATCCATTCCCTGAATCATGCTCTGCTTTTTTTTTTTAATGACTTCTGCATAGGTGAACTTTCAGCCAGTGGCAACATGAAGCTGTTTGGCCAGTTGCAGCACTTGGTTCCTATATATCCCTGTTCTAGAGAACTTGAACTGTGGGGATAATCCTTGCAGCTCCCAAGTACTGTGGCACTGGGCCTTCCTCCAAATACACTACCAGCATCAAAACTCTCTTGAACTACTTGTATTACCCTTCTGTTACAAAAATATACTTGCACTTTCTACTTTTTAAAAACTTGATGGTGTGTGTATTGTAAGTCATTTCTCCTTTATGCCATGCTTTGCCTTAAGTCATCATCATCATCATGATCATCATTATCAATTTTATTTCTTACCCACCTATTCCCAAGGTTAAAACCTGTAAAATCATTTAAACACATTAGGTTAAAATACAATAGTACTGGGCCATGCTTACAAGCAGCATGTTGATTGCTCTTCTTTCCTGGTTCTCAGCAAAACATTTTTAATATCTTGAGAGCATGCCATATTAACCTGTCACATGAGCCCACTTCCCTGGTTCTGTAGCTACAAAAGTGAATTATCTCAGTTGAAATCCCAACTGTGTTATTTTTGGATCATTCTGTATCTTGTAATTTTCTTTTTTTAAAAAAGCTATGAACCCATTTTCCTCTTGATGAAAATAAATTAATTGTTTGGAGTAACATATTTTCTCTGTGTACATTTAGAAAGCTGCTGCGGGAGGACCAGTTGGAAGCTGTGACAAAAGCAGCCCAGCAGGAAGAACTGGAAAGAAGGAAACGGCTTGAGCAGCAAAGGAAGGATTATCAAGCCAGCATCCCTACAGTGCCCCTAGAGTTTCTCCCAGGTAAACAGTACTCAGAATATTGTACCAAAATCCGACTGAAGCTCTGAAAATCAAATGATAATGCTGTTTCTTTTAGTATTGTCATTGTGCTTTGACCAACATCCTACATCTGCTCATACCTCTGCCAGGGCAGTTCTACGTCCTTGTGCCACTGACAGGAGGGTGCTACTGTCTCTTGGCAAGGTGATTTAGACCATGGAGAAGCAGCTGGTTCCAGCTCTGTCAAAGGGAAAGAAATGAGGGTGCACTCTCACGTGGAATGCACCTGCCTTTTCCTTTCACTGGGAACTAAAAGCAGCTGCATCTTCATGGTCAGAATCACTTCCTTCTTCTGTCCCGTCCCCAAATACTCCCATGACTTGACAGTTGTTGGGGAGTGGGAGGTTTTTGGATGGAGTATAAGGGCAAAAGAAAAATCCTCTGTGCCCTATCCAGAAAGGAACTTGACGTACGGATAAATCACACTTACTAGCAATTAAATCACTAACAGAATGCTTTGTCATGCCTCTTAACAAAGAGAATTGAGTATCAGTCAAGGCAAAAAAGAAAGAAAGTTAAAACAATAACCATTTCTAGTTAACTGCTGGAGGTGAGCAGTAGAGATGAACCTTGTTATATAACAGCTTGTTCTTAAAAAAATAATCCCTGGATTAAACCTGCCCATTTATAAAGGTTGCAGTCTCTTATATACAGTGGGGTTTGATTCTGAGTAAAGGTCTTGAAGACTGCATTGTAATTTGTTTTTGTTCAACTTAAATGTGAAAGCATTATTTTATTAATTGATTCTCTTTTTATAGCAATATAGCTGGTAGCACATCAGGCATTTATTACACTTTTTTCGGGTTTTTTAAAATTGTGAAGCAGGCCCTCAAAATGTGTATGTATAACAACAGTGCCAATTTAATTAAGAGGTATATCATAAACCAGAAAGCTGTAATATAGAAGAATAAGTATACTGTTTATAGAAGAAATTGTTTCTTGTTAGTAAAAGTAACTAGTGAAGGATTAGTAAAAAAATAATAAGAAAATCTATAGCTCCTATTCTTATAGTCAGTGTGTGTGTCTGTGTGGATGCACTGGCACACAGAAATATACTCAGTAGCCAATTTATGGATCAACATAAATTTGTTTAAGCCACAGTCCTAAAGACAACTCTATTGTTATTTTTACAACTTCTTTAGCAGCTAACATATTTCCTACCAGCAGTGTCTAATGGGAAATTATGGCTTTCATGCTGTGTGAATGAGTTGTACTAGCAAGCCTGTTGGCTTGTGTGCTTACTCCTCTACTGTGTCATTCACAAAAAATAATTTTATCTAATTCTTGGTGATTTCCCTAGGTGCCAGTCCCTGCCTTCCTCCATTCAGCCTTTTGGAAGGTATCCCATTTTCCTAGTGTAGCTTTATGTGGTTCACAGTTAGGCTGTTGAAGGTGGCGAATTTAGAGAATCACTTTCTACATCCATTTTTCCACTGATGATGCTCAAGATTTAAGATATATGCAGTTGTTACACTGAGAAATATAGTTCATCTTGACTTACAACTACAGTTTATTTGGTCAGCTGATCTTTGCAAGTCTTTCTCCCATTTCTAACAGTTTTTTTTAATTTCTATGAAACATTTTGATCAAGATTATTAGTATTCATTGCAAGATAAAATTTTGTATGATTTTAAAGCTTATCAGTAATTGTACAAACTCCATTAATTCAAAACATATCATTTTGGTTTGTAATGGTAGATTTCCCTACTCTTAAATGAGTGTATGGGGTGACAGTGAAGGAATACAGACCTTGTACAGTGTTTCAATACAGATATTCTTTTTGTTATAACTATTTACCATAGTACTGTACTCTCTTTTCTCTGTTAACAAAATCAGCTCTGCAAGAGACTGTGAAAGATAAGCTGATCAATTCTGTGAAGCAGTATGTTATCTATTATATATATTAAAAGGTAAAGGTATTCCCTGTTGATAAGGTTGTCAAGTCGTGTCTGACCATAGGGAGCGGTGCTCGTCTCCGTTACTAAGCCGAAGAGCCAGAGTTGTCAGAGACTACTCTGTGATCATGTGGCCAGCATGATTGCACAGAACACTGTTTACCTTCCCATCGAAGTGGTACCTATTTATCTACTTGCATTTGCATGCTTTCAAACTGCTAGGTTGGCAGAAGCTGAGACTAGTGATGGGAGCTCGCCCCATCATGCAGCACCCAGACCTTGAACTGCCAACCTGCCAATCATACAATGAACAGAGTCAGTATCTTAACCACTTGAGCCACTGCATCCCAACATTATATATTTTGGGCCATGCTTAAAAGAGATGAGATGCATAAAGATCTGGGAAAAACGATCAAGAATAAAAGTCCTAAGTATCCCGGGACCCGTAATTTTTGCTTGGGCCTTCACAGACCAGTGCTTGTGAGATCACACAGGAGAGCTATCTCCTACCCTTCCTTGGCTAAATCTAAGCTTGTGGGCAAGGAAAAATATGAGAGCCTTGTTATTTTGGCCTTATGATTCCAGTCCCAAGACATTCCTAGTGCCTCATCAGCAGTCAAACAATAATAACAGCTGGAAAAGTTTCTTTTATGTCCTTTCTTCAAAATGGAAATGGCATCTAAAATGCTGTATGGAAATATGAGCTTATTGTTCATTTTTCATGACGGCAAAAACAGTATGCTACAGCACTGGAGGAGAATTTCAAACATCAACTAAAGAATAGTTTTTTGTTTTTGTTTTTTGTTTTAAAATGGAGCTCATGATAAAACTTGCTCATCAGCTTCGGGTTTCAAATGGCTTGGTAAATGTCACATAATTGGCATTACTTACATACCATTTATATACCCTACAGTCTAGAAGATCAATATGTATTTATTGATTTTTAGGAAAGCGGAGATAGGTTGAGGATTAACTCTTGACAATGAAAGTGAATGAAAACAGTCTCTTTTTTTTAATAATACAGTGGGCCCTTCCTTTACATGGGGATTCGTTCTGGACACACACCCCGCATAAGGAAAAAACGTCTATGCTTAAGCCTCATTAAAAATAATGGCTGTGCACTCCTGCATGCGGTGTGTGGGGTGCGCACGCACCATTTTGTCCCCCTGGGCTTGCCATACGCATATGCTCAAAGCAGCATATGGCGCGGGCGGACTGTACTTTAATCAGTGGAGGAATACTATCCACAAATCTGCAATGTTTTTAAATAGTTATATTATTATAAGAATCGTTATTCATATATTTATTATAGTGCATACATGTATACTGTTTCGGCTTTTACGTTACAGGACAATATACATATTTCTTTAAATTGATATTTTTAGCACATAAATGCATGAATGAAGAGGTAGGGAACCTAAACATGCTGCTATTATCATAGCAGATAAAGTTAATATGCCATAATATCAGAAATAAAATGACTTAATATCAGAAAAAAATTGTTAAAATGGTATTCATTTCAGAATAACAGTTCACACATACATTTCTATATTCATTTCTTTGTGGTATTAAATTTAGGCAAGTTGCCTTGAATCTCAGTTTTTTGGGGGAAGATAGGGTATAAAAACAGACTATAATAATTAATAATGATAATTCGTAAATAAGGTGAAACCATCATTTTTGGAGGTAAACCAAAGGAAGAGGTTATTTGATTTTGTTGATGTTTTCTCATCCTGCTGTGTTTAGCATTAACCCATGTTTACTGTTTTGGTTTAGAGGAGATTGCTTTAAGAACAGCAGAAGTTGCTCAGCTTCCTCCTCAAGTATTAGCCGAAGACGTCATCTGCTTAGACAGCACTAGCAGCGGTAGTGAGGATGATTCTAAGGGAAGACTCCATAGCATTAAAGATGGTAAGAATGGATGGAAACTCTTGACAACCCAGCACTGTGGTTTGCAGCACCTCTAGCCAGGGCTGAGGCTCGACTCAGGCCTGCATCCTTCCGAGGTTGCTAAAATGAGTACCCAGCTTGTTGGGGGGCAATCAGCTCACAGTTGTAAACCACTTAGACATCCCATAGCGTGATATGAAGCGGTATATAAATGAAGCTGCTCTCTCTACAATAAAATATAGTTTTATGAACATATAATTTAGAATGTATCGATATAATGGCTTATCTTGGTAATTTTATTTAAGTCATCATTCATGTCAAAAAGTGATTTTCTTAAGGATGAGCAGCTTTAGCTATGGTTTCGTAATGAAAATGTGTCAGGAAGAATAAAACTCTCTCTCTCTCTCTTTCTCTCTCTCTCTCTGAAAAAATCAAATAGGACTTCTGTTTCATTGGATTTTTAATTTTAAAAAAACAGGACTAAGATACTATATTTCTTCACTTGACCCTCATTTAAAGAAAACAATTAAAATCAAATCTTATCACATACATGCTACTTAGTCTCATAAAAATGAAAGAATGCTGTTGTCACATTCACATGCAAACTCAAACATAAAAAAGGTTTTCTTTCTTTTCTTTTTTTTAAAAAAGGAAGCAGAATAGTGTGGAAGCCAAATGGTCTAAGCTGGGGTGGGCAACTATGTCAAAGTCAGGGACGAGGGGCATTTTTTTCTCTCTGCACATGCCTTGTGGGCTGCACCAGTACATTTTGGTGCACCTGACGGGACATGATGTCACATCTGGCTGCCATTTTGGTTGATTTCTTTCGGGGTGTGTTTTTTGGAAGGTTTGGGTGGCTTTGAGAGGATTAGGACTGCATTTTAAAGGTGGTTTGGATAGTTTTGGATAGTTTCTGGGCAAAGAAATTGCCTGAAAATAGCCCCAAAGTTGTTTTTAATTTTTTTAGGGTCTGGGGGCTTTTGGAGGGCCCCAAGGGCCACATTTCAGCACCCCAGTCTAAGCTCTTGCCTTTGAGCATCAAGTTCAAGACCCACAATTATCTGTATCCATATGGCTCCCTAGCACCTCCTCTCTCTGCTGTTCTGGTGGAGATAGTCCCAGATATGTAAAAAATGTAGATGGCCATCAATGGTTAAATGAATGCTCTATAAGTAGGGATATATGTTTTAAGGACAGCCATCACCTAACAACACTTCAATAGCAAGTATGAAACAAGATTCATACTAAATCCAGTAGTCAATCCCACCTACAGTAGATCTTTTTCATGAGTAGAACTTGTCTAAGTGTTCACTAAGTTCCTGTTGATTGCATGGGTCTATTCTATTTGAGACTGATAATTGGATTTAAGTTTAAATGTGATGTATTTGCTTCTTAATGTTCCTAATGGACTGGTGCAGCATCCATAGTTTTACATGGATAATAAGTATATTTTATATTTTTGTTTTCTAAATTAATAAAAAGAAAGTTATCTTAAAATCTTTGCAAACTATACACTCTTAAGCCTGAAACAGATGGGCCAAATAAAGTGGCTTCTGGCCGTTTGGGGGGCTTGGCATTTACATGATGCACGCCTCATCAATGCCTGATGGAGGCCGCAACAGCTGGCCCAAAAAGGAGCAGTGAAATCCACTCCTGATGGTGGCCCATTTGGGACCATGGCAGTGGTCCACTTTGGGAGGGGCTATTCAGTCGCTGCGATCCCGGCCCAATCCTAATTGCTGGTCTGCTTCACCCCTTAGATGTAATCTGATTTACTCAAGTATAAATTAATATATATTAATCATTAGATTTTCAAAGTTCAAAAAGATTGGGAGAAGTAACAGGGGAAACTTGATTTAAAGTAGTGATTTAAATCAGGAATACTCTTCGTGATGTAAATCATGATTTAAAACAATAATTTAAATCCCTTTAGTGTGATTATTGTGTATATATTTGAGCCTGCTGTTTTGCTACAAAATAATTGCAAACTATAGGCCCCATATAAACATATAAATTAATTTTTGTCCATATGCATAGTATTTTATATGCTTGTAAACTGATTATATATAAAATACTCACATTTTTGTGCATATAAAGTGTGCATGTGTTCAGGTCTTCATTTCCTTTTCCTTTTCCCTTTTTTGCAGTCTTTATTTTGTACTAAAGTGAAACAGGTGTGGGATAATGATGTATGGATGATGAAGTAATATCATTAATATCAATACAGGCATTTTCTACTAATGGAATATTAAACTGAATATGCTAGTATGACTACATTTCCCCTTCCCAAATATCTTTTACCTTTCCTGAGTTTCTATGATACATTCCTGTGCATAAAGCGCAGGACTATATAATGTATTGTTTACATTTCTGTTGAGGTAAAACATGATTGGCTATTTAATGTCCCATATCTATTTCTTTTGTAGAAGTCATAGAGTTAAGTTCAGGAGAAGATGAAGCCCTTCAGATTGTAGACAGCAGCGATTCTGGCAATGAAGGGGATGAAGATGGTACTGAAGAGAGCAGCGGTGCTCATGTGAATGATGCTTTAAATCAGTTGGATGCTTCGGGGCAAGTAATAGTCAACATCAACCATCCACCGAATGAAGAGGACATTTATTTGGCTCCTCAACTTGCACGAGCAGTAAAGCCTCACCAGGTACTGGAGATTTGGAGGCTAGACTCAGAAGGATTTCAACAACTTTTATTTTGGAAGTTATTATTTGGTGTAATATTGATTCATACACTGATTCATGTAAAGTCCTATCTGGCTTAGATCTAGGTTATCAGAATGACTGTATTCTCCCATATGAACTTGCCTGAGTTTTGAGATCTTCTGGGAAGGCCCATCGCTCTTTCCACCACCTTCGCATAGGAAAAGGGGAGAGGGCCTTATTTATTATTTCTTTGTTTCTTTGTTTGTAGATTGGCGGCATCCGCTTCCTGTATGATAATCTGGTGGAGTCTTTGGAGAGATTTAAAACTAGCAGCGGGTTTGGCTGTATCTTAGCTCATAGCATGGGACTCGGCAAGACCCTCCAGGTCATTTCTTTCTTGGATGTACTCTTCCGGCATATTGAGGCAAAGACTGTACTAGCCATTGTACCTGTAAGTTGTCTGAGTGAAAATGTTTATGTGGTTCATTCAGTTTGTATGGGGAGACAGTAAGAATTCGTAAGCAAACGCTGACATCTCTTGATTTCTATTTTTAACCATTTAGTTCTTCCAGTCTTGGGATTGCCCAGAAGTGGTCCCACTCTTGTTGCTGAGAAGTAGATGTGCTTAGATACTTGGTGGTCTTCTTTTGTCTCCCCACCCCCATTTACTTGAGGATTAGCTAGAATATTTGTTGGTCTCTGGAGCAGATTCATTGTGAAACATATAACTAATTGATGTGTCCCATTCTTTCCTACTCCTACATTTTTCTTACAGGTAAATACTCTTCAAAACTGGTTAGCAGAATTCAACATGTGGCTTCCAGCACCAGAAGCCCTTCCTGCTGATTATGACCCAAAAGAAATTCAGCCACGAACGTTCAAAGTCCATATTTTGAATGACGAACACAAGTAAGTGAGATTGAAACCCTGTACAACTTTTGCATTAACTAGGGAGAAAATGGGTCAAATTATAGTCCTGTCAGTGTCTGCATGTTTAGGCCCACTTCCCTAAGCCCTTTATGGCCATATGGCTCTGACCTCTTTCTTTCTTCATTTGGCTTGTCTTGACCAATCCTGACCAGATGGACCTTATATCTATATGTTAATGATAGTTCAAGATGTTTGAATTATTGTATGCTTTGCTGCGAGAACACTTGGGAACCTTTGTTTTACATTGTTTAAGCATGGACGCCTTTGGTTGAGTTCACCTCTTTCAGAAGCACAATCCCATTTGTGTATTTTGTTTTGTTCTGTTTCTTTAAAGGACAACAGCAGCACGTGCCAAAGTGGTAACTGACTGGGTGACAGATGGTGGTGTGTTGCTGATGGGTTATGAGATGTATCGTCTCCTTTCACTGAAGAAATCCTTTGCTGCAGGCAGAAAGAAGAAAAGCAAGAAACAGACTGGCCCTGTCATCATTGATTTGGATGAAGAAGATCGTCAACAAGAGCTCTTAAAAGGTGAGGAGACAGTGGTCTCCTCCAAAAAATTGTTTTCATTTCAATTTTAAGAGATACTGTTTTTGCTAAGGTCTGCATCACATGGGGTTTGAAAAATAGAATTACAGTAAAGTGGATAGTACTGTCTGATGTTGTACCTGATCACAAGAAACTGTGCCTGTGCAGTAGCTGGTCTGTAATCCATCCATTGCTGAAGTGCTCCTTCTCATTGGCAGGCAATATCTCCCAATCACACTGGTTTTCCACTATTGAGTTAGTGTGATATGTTCCTCCCAAAGCAGTTTCGATATGCAGGAACATGGTACAAGTGGGTGTGATTCAGCTCCTTTCCCCTCCCCTTCACTATTCCCAAGCAGGTTGTTTTTCTCCCCTTCCCTTCCCCAACTTCTTTTATTTTTACTTACTGTATTGTCATGATTGTGCAATTGCCCTACAAGTAAAGATAAAATAAATGCAGATCGAAAGGCATGGTAGGAAGGGCATAGGACAGAAGGGTGGGCAATGGAAGCTGGCATGCAGAAGACAGAGGCCAGGACAGAAGCAAAGCCATGGCCATTTGGAAATGCTGTGCGATAATGACTGTCCCCAACTGGTATGTTTGTGCTTCCTAGACTACCACAGTTGTGGTTGTTTACAAACCTGGTGTGATGTAATCCCAGGTGACAGCTATTTTTACTAATATTTGTACACAGGACACAAGTCCCCTTAGAAATATTTCTTTAGTCCTGTTAATAACATGATTAACCAAGGAAGACAAAATCTCCCTTTTCTTACAAAAGATTTTCTATCAGAGTGATATTTACATAGAACTAGGACTGAATGGCTGTTTTGCTGAGAGATTTTTATGTAATGTGTCTCTTTCGGTATGGATTTTATACTGATTGTTCCAAAAACACTAATTTTACTTTTTGCTTCCCCTCTTTTGTGATATTTCATAGTGGTTATTCTAAATGAGATTCTCAGTATACATGTAAACCTCTGAAAGAGGGTCAGTGTTATTCTGAAACCAGTGTTCTCTGTATGGAATCATAACCCCTGAAATTTATTCATAGATTCTAAACTTTCACGTCTTCTCTTCCCAAATGTTTTGTTGCATTTTTTTGTCATTCTTTTAAATTCTTCCTATGAAATCAAGCGCATTGGATGGCAGATTCCTTCATTTCCCCCCGCCCCCTTTTCTCCTTCAGGAATTGAGAAGGCTTTATCCCGCCCTGGGCCAGATGTAGTTATCTGCGATGAGGGACACCGGATAAAGAATTGCCATGCTAGCACCTCTCAGGCCTTGAAGAACATCCGATCTCGACGGCGGGTGGTACTGACTGGCTACCCTTTGCAAAACAATCTAATTGAGTATTGGTGTATGGTGGACTTTGTCCGTCCTGACTTCCTTGGTACCCGGCAGGAGTTCAGTAACATGTTTGAGCGTCCCATCCTAAATGGACAATGTATTGACAGCACACCTCAGGATGTTCGTCTCATGAGGTATCGCAGTCATGTCCTGCATAGCCTACTGGAGGGCTTTGTACAAAGGTAAGGCTGCATCAGATTCCCACCACTATAGATTTTTCAACAAATCATGGCTTGAGTTATGTACTTTTGGACTGTGGCTGGTCAAGTTAGTGAATTGGACTTCAGAGTCTGAAAAATAGTTGCTCTTTCATTGCAAGCTTAAAAACTGTTCTAGGTGTGTTGGAAACTATTATATTAATTGTGTCACAGAAATAGGGCTCTGTTTACAAATACATTATTTAAAAGGTTAACTTTGATTTTTAAAAAACAATTGCTCTGCAGTTAAACACAGGCAAGCTTTAAGGGATAACTACCATTTCCATATGTGACCTGTCAGACTGATTGATTCATCTTGTGAGTTGAAATCTGAGTCTTGGGAGTTCCGTTTCAGGCTGTGTGAGATGATGCAGTGTCCAGCACATAAACATCATCTTTAACACTATCATTCCAATGTATGTTTAACCTAGCACCGTAGTGTGAATAGTAGTCTATTTTTGTAATATTTTGCATTGGGGGCTATACAAATACACTGTAAGTACTGCATGTTACTGAGTATACTCGACTATAAGTTGACCACATGTATAGGTCAAGGGCAGGTTTTCGGGCCAAAAGTATGGATTTTGGTATGGCCCATGGGTAAGTCAAGGGTAAAATGTAGGGGCATGTAACAAAGGATGTAAAGGATGAAGTAAAGGAAAATTATGCCAAAGAACTTACAAAAGTACAGCAGGCATGACTGTTTGTGTTAACCCTAAACTCTGGATGAATGAGATAGTAGAGGGGGTTGGTATTTCTTTTAGGTGCTCCCAGAATGGAATAAGCCCTTATTTTCCACCACTCTACTCACAGAAGAGGATGGTTCCTTTTTATATATATATAAGAGTTAAAGTATAGAACTTACATTTATCTGTGAATAAGTTGGGTCAGGTTTTGGGGGTCATTTTTTTGACTAAAATGTCTACTTATACATGAGTATGTGCGGCAAGACAGATCTGAAATCAGAGAAATTTATATATCCAAAAATGAAGTTCTGTTTGGTTAGCAACAAACTGAGAGATGTCTTGTTGTAATCTGCTAGGGTAAAGTATTGTCAAATTCTGTAAAGTTCATACTTAAAAGCTTTTCAACGGTTCTGTTACTAACCTTAGGTAAATTAAAGTGATCTATGTTTTCTCAGTTCTTAACAGAACAGGAAAGTGATATTTTACCCTAAAGTCCACTGTAGAGGCTCTAGACAGTGAGGAGTCCACCTCCTGACCTTTTCTGTGTTGCTTCTGCAGGCGAGGGCATAATGTGCTGAAAATTCAACTTCCATCAAAGGAAGAACATGTCATCTTAGTGCGTTTGTCAAAGATCCAAAGGGCTCTTTACACTGAGTTCATGAACCGGTTTCGTGATGCAGGCAACAGTGGTTGGCTAGGACTAAACCCATTGAAAGCTTTCTGTGTCTGTTGTAAGGTATGTATAAATAAGCAAGCAGCAAGTTTTATTATTTATTTATTTATTTATTTATTTATTTGATTTATACCCCACTTTTCTCCTGGAATGGAAAAAAAGTGACTTCCAAAGTTTCAGAACAAGATTACATTAAGATCTTATTTTACAAAAGTTTAAAAAGAATTAAATAAGAATGTATTTTAAAACCATGATTAAAATAGCTAAAAACACATTTAAAATATAATTACAATAAAAAGATTCTCTACAAATTGTGTGGAAAAATCAGAACACCTATGTGAAGTTATTAGTATCATACTGTGATTATTTTCTGTTTCTCTTGTGTAGTATATTTCTGTTTTGTCTTTGACTTAATGATGGTTATGAAGAGCACAACAGCAATCTTGTTATGCTCCTGCTAAAGACGTACTATCAATTTCCTGAGTGGATGCTATCAGTTTGGCTTGTAATTTGATGTGGAGTGTTTTTATTCCAGTACTTCCTAGCATGAGCTTCTGTAGACTTGAGCTTCTGTAGACTCCTCACATGCATTTGGTCAAATGCATGTGAGGAAGCAGTCACAAAAAATCTATGAAAGCTCATGCTACCAACTTGTATCTTTCAGTTAGGGCCTTAACAGACTTCCAGAAATAATCCATTTTGAAACTACTTTAACTGCCCTGGCTCAGTACTAGGGAATCATGGGATCTGTAGTTTATTGTGGCACCAGAGCTCTCTGACAGAGAAGGTTCAATGTCTCAGAAAAACCACAATTCCCATGATTCTCTAGCACTGAGCCAGGACAGTTAAAGTGGTCTCAAGCTGGATTATTTCTGGCAGTCTGTATAGGTCCATATATCTTCATGGAAGCAAGGGACATTGAATTCATTAGAATTTGTGAGTATGAATGCTTCAGGTTACGTTTGACATCAAATTGTATTGTTGTTTGTAATATGTATTGTTAAATTAAATTGTTTGTATAGAATGTTATATGTATTTTAAAATATGGACAATTCATTTTTTAAAAAAAGAAAAGCTACAATTCCCATAATTCCCTAGCATTGAGCCAGGATAGTTAATGTGGTCTCAAGCTGGATTATTTCTGGCAGTCTGTTCAGTCCTTTAGTCTCTAAAGTGCTCCAAGATCCCTTTACATACTGATTTTACATACCAACACAACTATGGAGTTCAATCAATCAATCAATTAATCAAAGCCTTTATTACAGTCAACAGACCTCTGGCAATACAAAAATTAAAACAAGAGCAACAACACAGACAACACAAATCACAACTGGTTTTTAGCACCGCAATAACATATTAAAAATACAATTACAATATCAGTATTGATAATTAGAAATGAAGGGGTTATGGCTCTTCCTTTTATTGATCAATGAGGAGCGTAAGTAAACTCTATCATCACACAAAGCAGATATTGCTCTTTCTTATTGTTTGATACACTGTAAAAAGAGCTGAATCAGGGGAAAACATTTGCTGTTAGTGACTAACACCAATTACTGATTCTCTCTGTAGAAATTACTATAGCCCTGCGGGTTTTAATTGCAGCAAAGCAGAATTTTGCCACCTCTTCTGTAACCTTTTTATTAGTATCATTTAGTAAATATCTTGTATACCAACTCTGAGATCTACTCTGAAATTTATCTAGTAAGGGTGTTATTAATCTCATTCTATCATCCCTATAGAAGGTACATACAAGAAGGGTATGTGATATAGATTCTACAGACCCTTCGCCACATGGGCACAGATGATCTTTATACTCCACATGTTGAAAACGACCTTCCAATACTGCTGATGGAAGTGCATTAAATCTGGCTTTAGTAAATGCCTGACGATATTTGGGAATTGTGAGCTCTTTTAGATAATTCGCACCACCCTTTAGATTAAATTCCAGGCCTAAATTAATGGGAGAACAAAATAATTGTCCATTGATAATGAGTGCTGGGTATCAAGATCTCTAATCCTCTGTATGAGGAGACTATGGAGTTTATCACACGGGGGAAATCCCGTGCGGAAACGGGACTTTAAAGTAAAAAAAACCTGGTAAAAGCGGGTGTTTTTTCAGACGACGTCGCTTTAAAAGGAGGTTAATCCGAATGGAAATTAGACAAAAACTGTGTTTGTCTAATTTCCGTTCGGATTAACCTCCTTTTAACAGTACTTTCGCTTTTCACACAGGGCAGAACGGGAGAAATCCCGTTCATTGAAACCTTTCGCTTTTGCGAGTTTTTTTTACTTTAAAGCCCGTTTCTGCACGGGGCTCCCTGTGTGATAAACTCCTATGTCTTTGAATTCTATTCCACTACTTTGTACTTGGTCAAAGAATTATTAGTGACACAGGAAGATGTTACAAACACACATTCTCTATTCTTGCAAGAGAGAGATTTTAAAAGATTCAACACATTTTCAAATAAAAAATAACATTATCTGGCTTTCTTTTCCTCTGAATGTCCTCCCTTCATCCATTCACTTATTAAATAGATCACAAACCCTTTGGTGATTCTGATTCATCTATAGACTTCCGTAATGCATCTTGTAGCACATTAAAGTTGAACAAATGTTTAAAGCATATTTTTCTCTGGATTACAGTCTACTTTGTTAATTTTTAAGATGCCATTTTAAAGATTTTTTTTTACTGTGCAGGCTAACATAGTTGCTCCTTTGGAAATTACTGCTTGCCATATTTGGTCCTTTGCGTAGGGCCTTGGAGGACCACACTCCCCACCACACCCACTCCTGCCAAAAGAAAATGCCCTCAAATGGCCTTTAGGGGACATAGGGACATGCTCACCATGTTTGGAGGTCTTCCAGGGCTCTAGAGGGCATTTTGGACACTTGCGGGGCTCAGGGCAGCTCTAAACATGGTAAAAAAGCCCTCCACACCTGTTAAATGTTATTTTGGGGGCATTTTGGAGCCAAACACTTTTTTGAAATCCTTTTGAAAAAATTGTTTGACCACTTGGGAACCACTTGCAGCCTTTTCCCACCGTTGCTAATAAATGAACTTCTGAATTATTAGAATTGCAAAGTAAGCTACTATTCTCTTTCAGATCTGGAATCATCCAGATGTGCTGTATGAAGCACTGCAGAAGGAGAATTTGGCAAATGAGCAGGACCTGGATGTGGATGACCTTGGCACAGCTGGTACCAATTCACGCTGCCAGTCACAGGGAGTGAAAGCAAAAACTGAGAACAATGCTGTGGCATCACCTGTTGGAGAGGCTACCAACAGCAAATACATCCAGGGCATTGGCTTCAGTCCCTTTCAGGAGAGAGCCAATCAGGTTGTAACATACGAGTGGGTGAGTACAAAAGTCCAGCTGTGGATTATTCATTCCCCTGATTTTGAAGCAGCCTTTTTCATAGTATCTATACACTGTTAGGTGTATGTGTTGTATCTGTGGTTTCCTTCTGTTAACAAAACAGAAAACATTGGCATATCCAGGTTTCCTTCGCCCCTTCAGTCTTCTGGATGCCTCACAAGTCTGCTTCACAAGGTAGAGGCTGTCTGAAACAGTTGGAGGACGGAGGCTGAAGGAGGAATGAGGAGAAGCAAAATTCCTGTGTTGTGCAAGTAGATGATCATTCATGTAATCTTGGACTTAGCCCTGCTAGTTTTTCTGAGAATTCAAGAAATAGGGAGCCACTGTATCAGTGCATTCAGTCTATAGACTTACAAACAAGTACTCATACTGACATCACACATGGTAGCATACATGCTTGTTCCCACCTAGAGAATACATATATGGAAGAAAATTGTCTTGTTGGAAGTCCCTCTGTTTGGCAATATTATTATCTTTTGTCCCTTTCTCTCTGGTAAAGAGGCTTTTGACATTTTGGCTTGCAAAGAAATGGCAGTATTTATTAGCGGCTCTGGAATTATTTTATGTGAAAGATTGTTTCTGAATGAAGGGTGCCCTCTTTTACACATGATCTTCTGGATTGACTCAATGGTATATTGACTCAGTGACCCATTATCCTGTTTCTGGTCTTGTTTGATCAGAACCAGAGTTGAACCTGTGGAGCTACATTTGTGAATTGGGATGTAGCCACATGTACTTCCATTATTATACTGAGTGCCATGTTTTATCCACAGGCTAAAGACATCCTTTGTGATTACCAAACAGGAGTCTTGCAGAACTCACCAAAGATGGTATTGCTGTTTCATCTTGTGGAAGAAAGTGTGAAACTTGGAGACAAAATATTGGTTTTCAGGTAAGAGGCAATTATAGTTCTGTGCATATTGACTATGCTGTACGGAAATATTAAGCAGAGTAAATAAATTAATGCCATTGACTTAGAATTAAACTAATTAAAAATACCTCTTCAGGGAATGAGATTCTTAATTGAATTTTCATTTCTCAACTTGGAATAGGTGTCTTTTTGGCAGTCCTTATACTTTCAAGGCTGCTCAGAAACTGCAGGAGTTATGGTAAAGGTTTCTGACAAAGGGATGATATTATTCCTATCCTTAAAGGACTACTGCTTTGGCTGGTATTTGTGCTCGTGTATTTATATTTTCTTACAAGGCCATGTTGTGAATGCACTTTTCAACAGAACAGTATCGTTGAACAATCTGTCTGGGGAAATCTGTTAATGGAAACCTACCTGGCCACTTTACCTTTCATGAAATGATAGATAGTTCTCTTTTGGAAGATATCTACCTTTCTGGACTTATGGTAGTTGGGATTTGCCTTTCTGGTGTCTTCTTGTTCTTTAATATTGTTGTAATTCCTGAAGGGTTACAGTGGGGGACACACACACACACACACACACACACACATCCAATACCAAATCTTGGTCTTGCCATTTTTAATAAGGGACACCATTTTATTACACCATTATAAACAGTGAGACTTGAGCATGAGGCTGGAACCAAACTCCAGCTGATATCAAGGGCCCACTGTACTTAAACAAACTAAGCCTTTATATAATGTGAGGCCATTGTTTGTTGTCTTTTCTTCAGTTGATAGCGTAGATGTTTCTCTCATATTTCTGTCATTCTGTTAAATATGTGATAACATGACTCACCCTCCATACCTTTGATGTGCAACCATTCCCTGATAATCCTGATGCCTCTCAGATTGTTGCCAGTGCCTCAAGCATACAGTGCACCTTGAGAGTTATATTAAATGATGTGAAGTAGGATACTGTGCCTGTGTCACCAATGCAGACTTTTCTTAGTGTGTGAGCAAGATCTAGACTTCTCTGTTTTTAAAATGATACTGGGCTTTTTGTTCTTTCGCTTGTCCATCTGAGTGGAGCTCTTCTTTTTTTTTCTTTTCTTTCTTTTTTCTTTTTGCAGCCAAAGCCTCTCCACATTGTCTGTCATTGAGGATTTTTTGGCAAAGAGACCAGTGCCTTCCCCCCCAGGCTTGGATGCACAAGGAGTCCATAACTGGGTCCGAAATGTGAATTATTATCGTAAGTATGGCATATGTCTCCCATGTCTAGGATACTGATTCTTTCTTGCTGGGATAGTCTTCCTGAAATGTATCCATTTTTCCATAAATAATTATCCACAGAGCAACATTTAGTGTATCTGACAAAGTGAGCTGCATTCCTTGAAACTTTATGCCAAAGAAAACATTTTAGTCTTTAAGGTGCCATTAGACTTGTTTGTTTGTTTTTGTCCAGCTTCTCTACTTCAGTTTCCTATGGTGATATGCTCAGTTTGTTTTTATCTTTGTCCTCAGACTAATTTGTTCTATTTAAATATCTAATATTGCAAAAATACAGTATCTTAAGATGGCATGACTTTTATTTTGGTAAATGTTAAAGGCTAAAGGTGTTTAAACAATGCATATATATTTCCTCTTGGATAGGTCTGGATGGCAGTACTTCAGCCTCAGAAAGAGAGCGGCTGATTAACCAGTTCAATGATCCCACCAACACTTCTGTTTCACTCTTTCTTCTTTCCACACGGTAAGTTGACCAATTTCTAAAAGCATAAACTTGGGATGAAGTAGAATATGGGATAGACTATAAGGAGCAGTTAGATACTCATCTCTGAAAAACTCAAATATAATTTGAAATGACTACCCTAAAAACGTTTAGAAACCCATGATGGTTTGAGCTAAACATTCCATGTTCGTTGTCATTAGATTAACATTACATTAATTTGTACTAGGAGTTAAGCAAAAACAGCAGCACTCAATCTGTGATTCATGGTTGTAATAGAATATCTACATGTAAAGTCTTAGCAAACTTTTATAAAAGAGTTATGTTCCATTTAAAAAATTTTTTAGAGCTGGATGTTTGGGGGTAAACCTAATCGGTGCAAACAGAGTGGTCGTATTTGATGCTTCTTGGAATCCATGTCATGATGCTCAAGCAGTCTGTCGGGTGTATCGTTATGGACAGAAGAAGCCTTGTCACATCTATCGATTAGTTTCTGATTTCACCCTGGAAAAGAAAATTTATGACCGCCAGATCTCCAAGCAAGGGATGTCAGGTAGGCCAAATCTTCTCCTGCCCTTTACCAGATCACCCTGCCTTCTAGTTGGCTCCATGTTACTATCTGCTTCAGCTTAAACTTCTGGTTCTCCCCCACCCCTTTGCTTTTTTCTGGGTGTTAACACATATGAGCATAAAATATGACTTGCTGTTATAGTTCAAGAAGTGTAATTAGAGGTGCAATTGCAGCAGGAATAGCCATTCTTCCTCTCTTCTGATCAGTGTATATTTTCTGTAGATCGAGTTGTGGATGACTTGAATCCTGTGTTGAACTTTACCCGGAGGGAGGTGGAAAATTTGCTGCACTTTGTGGAAGAGGAGCCTGAACCTGCCCAGCTTTCATTCAGTTCCACCAAGAGTAAAGAATCTGTCTTACAGCTGGCCTGTCTCAAATACCCTCATCTCATCACCAAGGTTGGGAAGAAGAGTGGTGGGGGAACCATACTAAGTCTGTCTTATTTTGTATCTTGATTGTAATATGTACATATGAGCATAAAGTATGTTCCAAACATGATACCCACTGCAGTAACAGTACTCTGAACTGCAGTAAATTAAGTTTTGGGACAATTTGTCTCCTATTTGAAGTGAAGCCTATACCTGATATTCATTACTTTATGCTGCCTCTGATTGACAACTGTAGTTTGAATAACAGCCAGAAGGAACAAGAACCTTGCTTAGGCCAAGAGCAGATCCAAGGTTGTGGATACTAAGTTCTGTACTTCATAATATGAACACATTACCAAATGTAGTGCTATGGAAGGCTTACTGTCCATATTCTGTAGTTACTTGCTCTCATGACCACTTGGGAATGTCTTGAGTATCTTCAACAACTATTGACAACAATAAACAAATCCATCAGTGATACCTTTATTGGCCAACCAAAATGCACAATATACTTGTTGCAAGCTTTCGGAGTGCCATGGGCTTCTTCACCAGGCAAGATGTTACAAATCAAACAGGAAAAAAACAACTGGAGATGTTAGTCAGATGCCTACAGTTGTTTCAGTCTTTAGTTGAGATGGTATATGGTAGAGAGGATATCTTTTGCAGGCAGGCTCCTCCTCCTGGCCATGTGGCTACAGGGAGATTTTCCAAGTCCAGGAAATTTAAAATCCATTTGCATATCAGCAGGGACCCTCTTTTGCAATCCAATATGTCTCCATTCCAGTGAGGCCACAGGCCTCTTTGTGGTAGAGAACAATGGATTCCACAAGAATTCTCCATGTTTTTGCATCAGGAATATTTTGGTGGATGTAGAGGTAAAACATGCAAATTCAGTCCAAATTTAAGAAGAAAAAAATTGTTTTACCTTGGTTGAAGTTCCCAGTCCACAGGTTATTCTTCTTGGTTCCCCTGTTGCAGCTTCAATGCAGCATCTGACAATAATGAAAACATTCAGGGGTAGCTGTGTTGGCCATTTAGCAAATTCAAACAAAAATCCATCAGTGATACCTTTATTGGCCAACCAAAATGCACAATATACTTGTTGCAACCTTTTGAAGCTCCATGGGCTTCTTCATCAGGCACGATTAGGTATGTGCTGTTGCAACAAAACCCTCACTTCATTAAGAATATAGACCCTTGCAAATAGATTCATAGCGGCTCTTAATATTCCAAGATCTTTGACCAAACCATTTCGTCAATAACATTGAAGATACAAATCCACATTGTTGGTTTTTTTCCTCCCATTTTGAAGCTTTACACTAAAAATATGCTGCTGATTTGTAAACCCCCAGAGTTTTTGAAAAATATCTCCAGAAGTGCTTCAAATATTTTGAGGGCCATTTAAATACATAAAATAATACCTAAGGTTCCCCAAAAGGTTCATGTGAGCATTAATGAATTACTGGGAGGAGAAGATGAATGTTTGCTATGTTGCTTTAGCAGCCTGCTGTCTTCTTGAGGTACCTTTAGCAGAGGAATGTGCATAAAATGATACTACCTCCCTGTTTTCTAACCATAGGAGCCTTTCCAGCATGAGTCACTGCTGATTGACCGTAAAGAGCACAAGCTCACCAAGGCAGAAAAGAAAGCTGCCAAGAAGAGCTACGAGGAAGAAAAACGTGCATCCGTCCCTTATACCCGTCCATCCTATGCTCAGTATTACCCAGCCACTGACCAGAGTCTCACAAGTATACCTGCCTTCAGTCAAAGGAACTGGTGGGTACTTTATTTGTTTCTTTGACCTGAATAGGAGTGGCTCTTCTTGATATATGGCTTTCCCACTAACTGCTACTTACTACCCAAAATTCCTAGTTCCTTAGAAAATAGGTTAGGCAATGAAAGGTATTTGTGCTTCATGTTAGCTGTGAATAATTGGAGATGATAGGAAAAATCAAACAAAACAAATAGGTTTTCTAAGTATGTTGTGTAGAATCCTGCTATGATGTGCAAACGAGCCGTTAAAAGTTGAGATGGCTACATAGAGACTCCAGCATGTATATCATATAGTAATGTGAGTTGCTCATCTCAGATGCTTCAGAATGTTATTTTTTAAAATATTGCTTTCCTGACAGATTACTTGGAATAAATTGACAGGATTTCTATTTACTGTATGGCATAGCATAAATCTGTACACAGCTCCCCCAAAATGGTGGAATTACATCTTAGTGCTTCAATATGCTAATATAAGACTGGTGCCTTAGTTATAAATCATCAAATCATTTTGTAATCTGGAATCACTTCTCTTGTAGAGTACCTGTTTTTTCCCTTCTGGAATATCAAAGCCAGGGTGAAGTTTTTAAAGCAGAGGCTGGATGACCTTCTGTTAGGTTGATGTAGTTGCATCCTGCACTGACCAGAGGATTGGGTTATATGGCCTTAATGATATTTTCCAAATCTGCATGATATAATTTTGTGGGGTAATAGGTGGGGATGGAATGGATGATCCTGCTGATGGCTCTCTTCCAGTTCTGTGGATCTTCATGGATTAATTCCTATCTATTCTGTCCCCAGGCGACCAAGTCTCAAAGGTGAGGACAGGCCGGTGGCAAGTGTGCGGCCTGTTCAGTCCACCCCCATTCCTATGATGCCTCGCCATGTTCCCTTGGGCAGTATGGGATCTGCTTCTGTCTCCAACCCTGCTATCAATTTCCCCATCAATTACTTGCAACGAGCTGGTGTTCTCGTGCAGAAGATTGTCACCACAACAGGTCAGTTGATTTGTGTAAAGTAAGGAAGGGACAGAAAATTGCAGCTGTTGCCCTTTTAGGAAAGGGAAATTGCAGTGAAATTGAACTGAAAGTGAAATTTGTTGCCAGCCCTTTGGGGCTCATAATCTGAAATTAGCGTTTTGTTCAAGTTAGTCATTCATTACTACATACTATAGTCTCCATAACTTTAATGTGCCTAAGCCTTACATGTTTGAAATAGAATTCTCCGCATGCTCTTTTTGTTGCTCCATGAATTACTCACATTCTTACAGGCAATTAGGTGGTATGTAAAGTATTCCAAAATACATAAATCAAAAGAAATGTATATGCTATTCATAATGTTTTCCCCATTTTTCTATGTAATGGTGCATATATGTTTCTCTCTTTTAGCTTCTATTTTTGTATTCTTATGCATCTCACTTTTTCACTCTGTCTTTGTGTCTCTTTGTGTCTTCTCTCTCCATTTGTGCGATATATATTTTAATCTGTATCCCTTTTTGAATGTGCTCACTGGAATGGGTAAAATGCAGCCCCCAGGGCTGTTTCTGTAGCCCTCATTTTTGCCCCATAATGCCCCAAAATGATTTCCGTCACATTTGGAGCCCCCTGCCCCCTGCCCCCCCCCCCCCCCCCCGTCAAAACAAAACTTTGCAAAATATTTTTTTGCCTTAAATTACCCACTAGGGGTTCTGGGTGGCCCAAAAACATGGCTCCATATTCCCTAGATGGCATTTGGGGGCCCAAAAAGATTGTTTTTTTTGCAGGTGTAGGGGTACAGGTCTTTTAAGATCTCCTGGAGGGCTAATGTGTCCCCCTAGTCTTCCACAGTTGCCCACCCTTGGTGTATATACACAAACACAAAACATGCTTCTTTTTTAAAAAGTTAATCATTGAAAGAGACAGGGAAACTTACAGTGTGTGTGAGATGTAGCAAATCCAGCTTCAGATTTTTTTCCTTGTCATCTTTCTCTTTTGGGTCAATCCAACAAGACACCCCAAATATAATAGAAGTAGTGTTGTTTACCTCCTCGAAGGCTTACACAGCTGTATGTGTGCAGAAGTGCCAGGCCTGGTACATTTCCTAGTCTGCAAAATTCTTCATGTTTCCAATGCCAGTGATCATTTTAGAAGAAAACAAGATTAATACTGGTATTGGACTGCCTGGAAATACTGGAGCCTTTACCATCCTGTTGTAAGGTAAGTCTTAAAGAACAATTATTTATTTATTAGTACATTGGGAGAGAATTTCCATATGATTCAGTCATAAAAATAAAATACTAATGCTGTTAGAAAAATCCACACCTTGCCTCCCTTCCCTGCACCACTCCACAGATTGCATATCTTAAAGTAGATTTGTTTGTTAAATTAAATTAAATTGTTTAAGTAATTAAAATATTTAGATCTCACCCTAGATTACAAGATCGCAGGGTGTTGTGCAAATAAAATCGGTTAAAGCAATTTAAAATATGAACAGTACAGAATAATTTGAACAGATTAAAGCATATTAAATAACTAAACAGTTTTAAAAGGTTTTGAACCATGCATATATAAAGATTAGGATGAACTCAATTAAGTCCCTAAAGCTTTTATAAAATGCTGTATTTTAATTTGGTGCTAATCAAATTTCCAAGGGGAAAGCACACCACAATCTGGCTACCACAGTGAAGAGCGGCTACAGTTGTCCTCACACAATGTCTTACTCTCACTTACAGGACAAAGAGGAGGGGCCCTCCAGCAGACCTCAGTCCTTACACAGGATTAGGCAGTCATAGATAGGGAAAAGGATTCCTTTAAATATTGATATTTCAAGTCACTTTGGAATTAGGTGTCATTACCAACACCAAAAGTATATTGACAGATAGTACAGTTCCTTTAGAACAAGAGTAATATGTTTTGTGTATGACAATCTCCATAACAGTCTAGTTGCCGCATTTTGCACTAGCTGACGTTTTGAAATGGTCTTCAAAGGCAACCTAACACGGAGGGCACTGCAGTACTTTAACTGGGAAGTTACCACTGTGTGAACTACTGTGACAAGTTTATTCCTGTCCAGAAAAGGACATAGCCTGCCTTTTTAATGAATCAGTCTCTCAGAACAAAAAGTATTTTTAGTATCTGTCTTCATAAACCTGAGGAAATAGGTGTTGAACTCTTTTCTAACTCATACAAGCCTATGCTATAGGACCCGGAAGTCCACTGGAACTGTAGCAGTGTAATGCCGACATCCAGCTGTTGTTCCCAGCTATAGCAGACCTAATAAATCAGTAGGACCCTGTTAAGACAGTAGTTATGTAACTTTCATGGACTGTGTGGATCTGTTTTTGGAATCACCAATTGAATTTAAGCTTGAGTTTTCAAATTTAGGTTGTTACCTAGGTGGAGAGTGACCTATTGAAATAAGAAACAGATGCAGATGCTGTTTTTTCCTTGACTTCTTTTCTCAGTTGCAATCTAGGCTATAATTGTGTCTATGGTAGGTTTCTTGAAGTGAGGAGTCCTAGACTGGCAATAATTCTGCTACTTAAAATGTCAGAATATCTAGATTCTGGCTCTCCATGCTATGGTAGCACCCGTAAGGTATTTTACATCATTGTGTGTACATCTCCTGTGTCTACATACTCTACAGTTTAGATCAGATACCCAATTATCAACCATTGTCATTTTTCTCCATACCCTATACTAGCACTACTGCTATATTCAGGACATGGGATGACTGATAAAGCTGATAAAATATGTGTGCTTTAAATTCTGTATATTTTCAGTTGGAATCATGGGAAATTGGGTTAAAATTACATCAACAAAATAGTTTAAAAATGCATACATTAGTACTCTATTTGGTAGAATATGGTTCAGAAAAAGTATATGAATTTACACATTTTTTATGCTGCCACTGTGTATGTCATTCATTTCTTGTTTTGATTGTATATTCGATCTGTTCATGAACCTCCTTGGATTGGAAACAGATTTACATTTCACTGTATATATTGGTATTCCTGGAAAACTTACAGTATAATTTCTTTCTCCACAGACACTCAAGGCAACATTAACATGAAGCTGCAAAATACAAAGAAGTGTCTATTACTATAACTATTACACAAAAGAAATATGGAGATTCTCCAAGGAAGAAGCTATGCAGACTTATTTGGAAGAAGAAGAGACAAAGGCTGTCTTAGCAGTCATATGTACAATAAAACAATCAACATTTACCTGTAAAGGGAGGGATAACTGTTGAGGATTATGGTGGTTCTGTTCTGCTGAGGCAGTCAAACCTCTCTGTTTCAAGTATTGCTTCAAGAAACAACAGCAGAACTGCAATTGCTACTTCTTTTGATGTACATAATAAGGACAGGAATAATGGAACTCTCTCTGCAAGAAGGCTGCACTTGAAAACTCAAGCAAGCTTATGTCTGGATGAAGAATATCAGTCATCGTATTATACAAATGATGTTTATATCATTTCTATAAGATGGATGATAAAATTGATGAAGATCAGCCAGATAGTGATGATGATCTTATGAGTGTATGCCCCAAATCAACCACTAGCACATGTTCCTTGCCCCAAACTCTTCAAGAAAGGCATGTGATCCTATTACATGGGATCCTATGAAAGAGATGAACAACAACAGGATAATTTGCAAGCTTGTACTTTGTGTCACAAATTTTGCACCATTGTCACTGGATCCTACTCTGGAAGATAGGATGTGGATATTACTTTGTTTGTGTAATTCCAGGCAACCAGAGATGTGAATTAAGAAGAGGATAGACCTTCCGTATATGATGTTAACTGCTCTCAGCAGGAGGAGGAAAAGTCTGTTTTTGTTCTCTCAGTATAGAGAGATATTGTCCAGTTAAGGAAGAAAGATGAATGTCGGTGCGTTGCAACATCTACAGTGTATAGACAGATTAGAATTCATCCTGTTCCTGCTGCCTAGCAGAGTAAGAGAAATACCAATATTTAAAAAATTGCTTGTTTTTGCTGTCACATGGGAAGAAAAGCATGCAGAGTTCCTTGAAGAGAGTGAGGGAAAAGGACAATCTTCATCCAACACTGAAAAGGAAACTTTTGATAGAGACATGTTTAAAATTGACACATAAGTATTCACCAATCAGTGCACAAGCTCCAAGGATGAATTGTATTTTGACTGAGTTTATTGCTTACTGCATGCTGCCATTGCCAGTAGTTCAACATGAAGCACTCACTGATTTTGTTAAGAGCTTTGCCCATGTTGGAATGTTCTCTTTTGCAACTATGTTTTCTACATTTTCATTTCGTCCCTTGCTAATGACATTGGAAGGCAACTCAAGGTACATTTGAAAAGTTAGTAAGAGGAGCTATACATTTGACCAGTGTTATTTAGACAAGTAATTGAACAAAATCCCCTCTCTTTTTCACTGCAAAGTGGATTTCTGCTGATGACAATTCTAACTAAGGAACTCTGACTCTAATAAAGTTTTCACAAAGAGACAGTGTAGCATTAGAAAATAAACTGAGTTATTGGTGGCTGGATTACTCCATTAAACTTGTCAGTGGGGTGCATTATTATGGGTAAAATTTCTGCAGCCTGTATTCTGCCCTGAATCATGGAGCTTCTAGAGTGAAGAAAATACTTACGCTGTGATCTATATTAGGCAGTAATGCTCAGCAGTGGAATCAGTCTAGCACATCCAAAATCAACAAAAATCAAGTTTGTACAGTATTGAATGTATATGCCAGTTGGAGCAATAGTTCACATATACTGAAAAGACTGAACAGAACAGTGCTATTCATTATTATCTGATAGAGAAATGAACATCCTCTTCTTATGTGAAATCAAACCCGTGGATTCTAATGCAAGATCTGTCTGACATCTTGAGAGTATTTGATGTGTAGCTTTGTGCAGCATATGCTACAAGTGGTCAGAGGCTGCTAGTCCTGCAGATGTCACTTACTGCTTGTCTTCAAGATTTAATTACCCTGGTGGCTGCAGCCAAATGACTAAACCTGCAGTCAGATTTGCAAAGGTGTAACTATCAGAGATGGAGTTCAACAGGTACCTTCAAGTATAAACTAAAACATTAAATACATTGATACTACATTCCCATAACCAAGATACAGGGGCAACCTGAAGAGGGAATTCATAAAAAGCACAGACCACTGCTTTCTCAAGCTTCTGAAATATATAATAGGATCTTTGCTTGCTGCAAGAAGGATCATTTCTCTTCAAGAAATCCAGAATCCATGGCATTGACAGCAGCAACAAGATATGAAGGGGTTTTAATGGACACAAAAACAGTGACAAATATATGAGTTCTGAGAGCCAGAGAGAGAAAGGTACATAGACAGGAACATCTATAAGAAATTATTGCTAGTACTCTACTTTTGGAATACAGTTTGTGGCTTCAGGAGAAGAGGAAGATTTTTACATTGCAGAAAGAAGTAGAAATTATTTTCCCTGCATTCAGACGGCCAAGCAAGCACTTGATGCTTATATCCAGTGAAATCTCTTTGGAATTATGAGCTTTCAAGTCATTTCCAAATTATGGTGACCCGAAGGCAAACCTGTAATGGGATTTTCTTGGCAAGATTTGTCCAGAAGGAAATTGCCTTTGCCTTCCTATGAGGCTGAGATAGTGTGACTTGCCCAAGGCCACCCAGTGGGTTTTCATGGCTGAATGGCGATTTGTACCCTGGTCTCTAGAATTGTAGTCCAATGCTTAAATCACTACACTCTGCTGGCTCTCTTTGGAAAAGCATGCCAGAAAACGATTCTTTCTTTACTTGATAAGCAAACATGGTGTTTTCCTTGCCAGTCTGGCTATTTGGCATCTTTACCATACACTTTCATACTGAGTCCTCAAAAAAGCTTTTCTCAAACACAGGCAACATTTTCACAGAGCTTAGAAGTAGACCGACACCATTTTATGTCTCATACACTTGGGGAAAGTGATGCAGATGATGCAGAAGAAAAGTTTCTAGTTACAAATGCTGAGTGACTTATAGTTTGGCTGACTGTGACTTTCAAGTTGCACACAGTGTCCTCCCTAGCCCAAAGTATCCTCTTTTCCCTGTTGTTAGTTTGGGGGCCAGTTTTGTCTTCCAGGGGTTCTCTGGTCCCTGTCTTTTGGTTTTGAAAAATATGCCAGGAAAACCGCACCCTACTAAGGCAAGCCTCTTTGCCTTGCTTTAGAGGAGAATTGCTCTTTCTCCAGAAATGGCCCTTGTCCTTTTTGGCCATTCCCCCCTCCCCACAAGGAGAATTGGGGGCCAAAAGATAGTCTAGGGAAGGTGCTTGATTTACATGTTTCCTTGTGTGTTGTGGCTGTACCTTCCAGTACCCCTTTGAAATAATATTGTCATCAGTGTCCTATGTTTGTTGTTGTTAACTGCCTTCACGTCGATCTCGACCCATGGTGACCCTATGCATGAGACATCTCCAGGCTCTGCCCAGCTCCTGCAAACTCTACTGCTCTGCCCAGCTCCTGCAAACTCATATCCGTGGTCTCTTTAATAAAGTCCATCCATCTAGCATGTGGCCTTCCTCTCTTTCTACTTCCCTCTACTTTTGCTAAAATTATTGTCTTTTCCAATGATTCATGCCTTCTCATGATGTGTCCAAAGGATGACAGTCTAAGTCCTGTCATCTTGGTTTCCAGAGATATTTCTGGCTTGATCTGTTCTAGGATACATGCTTGAAATGTTTCTGAAATACCAGTTTCATTTAATCAGAAACTTGGGCTGTGTTGCATCAGAGCTATTGCTGCAGACCAAGAAGTGTTGCTGCAGACCCAGAAGTTTTTCTAAATGCCTTTAATTTTGCAAGAAAATTCTGATTATATATATGTTGCAATTGGATTTAATTTGATATATAGTATATGCAAGTAATTGCAGACAAAATATTATACAGTGATCAACAATCTATGGCTTTATGTATTCTTCATTTAATTAAAAAATAAATCAGAATTGTATCCCTTACATTGTTTTATGTGTGGTGGTAAAATGGGATTTTTTTTTTAATGCAGAGGGCCCAGTTCACTTAGAAATGTTAAACATCCCCCCAGTGACATCATGAAAAATTGCATCTGTAAAGGCCAGATAAAGGGATTGTAAAGAGGGTGCAGTGTTGAATAAGCTTTTACACAAGTAACCAGTAGTAATTGTGGGGTTGTGCAGAACCGAATGATTCACCCTTATTTTTAGCAAAAATTGTCTTTATCATTCATGATCTAATGTGGTGTCCATTCCATGTAATGTACTGTTCCAGTATGCCTATATCATGATAGTTAAAAAAGAAAACTTGTCAATCTGAAATTTGGAGTGGTTATATATATGCAGGGAATATCTGTACTTTAATTAAAGATACAACTGTACATGTGAAAACATCATGGTCTAGGATATGTATATTCTTCCCTAATAATTAATCCCCCTCTCTTACTTTTTTAAACCATTAAATACTGACTGAATCTACATTTAGTAAATACACTGGAGAAATCATTTAAATGATTAAATCTTTTTGCTTTTGTTTTCTAGTTGAATGTTGATCTGCTAATGCATGCAGTGTGTCACATAAATATTGTTTTATCTATTTCAGATATAGTGATTCCAGGTACAAACACTTCAACTGATGTGCAGGCAAGAATCAGTGCTGGAGAGAGCATCCACATTATCCGTGGGACTAAAGGTAATTGAGATGGCCTTGCACTTCTAGGCAAAGAAGGATTCATTCCTCTGTTTTCCCCTGGCATTCACATTTGAGAAGAAAGAGGGAAGCTGCACTTGTGCAGCCAGACAAGATGAAAGAAATTGTCATTATAGAAGTATTATACTTAATTATTTGGTATAATAAATGGCTACCAGCCTCAGAAAGTGATGTTGAAAAAAATTCTACAAGGTAAAGAAATCCATTTTAGTTGCATATGAAACATCTAGAAAATTTATTTTTGTTTAATGGCCAGGATGAGGCCTACACTTAGCCTGTGACTAAAATATATGTTCCTCATTGATTAAGTTTCTATTATTTTTCTATTTTGAGACGATGGTGGGTAGTTTAGCATCTGTTTGGGAGAAGGTTTAATTTTGATTTTGAACAAGGAATAAAAATATACAATAGGGGATGTTTGGAGAGTTTTCGCCTTGTCAAGAAAAGATGAAAATACTTGTAAGAAAAAAACACCAAGGATCTATCTAAAATTAAGAAAAAATGACAGCTCCTTGTCTTACCTCTCATGCAGGCCATTTTCTGGCACTGATTATCCTTATTTTAGCATTCATCTCTCTACTTCCTTTACTTTCCCACAACAAATTTGGACAGACATCTGACATGCTAATTGTCCAGGCTGTTGTCCTTCCCCTCTAAAAATAGGCTTTGAGCTAATAGTCCTTCATATATGGTAATTTCTTGAGAGGCAGTTTGTTAGCGTTCTGTAGTTATAGGCAAGATATAAATTAATAACGACAACATCAAACAACAACAACTACTTCACAGTTCCATAAAGATATCTACTTATCTCCTCCCTTTTATTTTGCCCATTATACCAAAGTTGTGTGTGTGTGTGTGTGTTCATGTGTATGTATGATTGTAGTGCATGATGTATCCACACATTTAGCTTTTTAGGATCAAAAGTTTAAAAAAGAAGTCATGTATGTGTGAAGGATAAGAGAATATTAATTGTGGCACAACATGCAAATGACAAGAGATTCAGCAACAACTACCTGGGCATCTCTTCTTTTATTTGTTGAATGCTTCCAACTGACTAGGTGCTCAAACTTGACATGCTGTCTTCTGCTAAAGGCCTAGGTTTATGCCTATTTGTACAGTGCTATTCAAACAATGTAGTGCAGAATGTCAGAGAAAATGCAAAACCTTCAGGATTGGATTAAGTATTTAGCATCTTTAATTTTTGCAGCTTACTTAGGGCTTATTTTCAGATATCCTCACAAGAACCACATGAAGGGAAATTGTTAACATTTATGCATGAATGGGAAGCAGAGACCTCTTCCCCCCCCAATTTTAACCTTGAACTTGCTTTCATCCTAAGTGCTTTGTAGTGTGACGTCAACAAAACCAAGTAATTTACCACCCATGAAAGGAAAGTTGCACAGGAAATGCAGTCCTTCTTATCTTGAACTCTTTTAAGGGGTTATTCGCATGGCTCCAAAGCCCATGTTTCCCCATGGCTTTGCGTTGTCCCGTTTGGACAACTCAGGCCAAAACTCAGGGGCCAGGATCAGGTGCATCCAGGCTGAACCCAGAGTAAATGGGCCTTAACATGGATCAATTTGGCACCTGGTTTGCCATGGAGTTTCCTGGAAACTCAGCAGCAAACCCCAGCGCTTTAGATGCCCTGCATACTCCTTACCTTCCCCCTGCATGTTTTTTAGTGAGCAGATTCCCGTTGTTGTGTCTGACATGAAAATGGGGTGCCTTGCTGCACTCACATGGCCAGACACCCTGTTTTTGCCTCAAATGCAGTGATGGGGGTCTGCTCACTAGTGGAGATGCAGGGAGAAGGTAAGGAATGATCATCAGTAGTGGGTCCCTGGCCCAGTGGGGGGACAAGCATGTAAATGCCTGCCCATCGTCACTCCAGCCCAGGAACCGACCCTGTTAGCACCTGGGACGGGATGCCCATCTGCTCAGGACCTGAAAACTAAAGAGATCACATTGTCTTTTAGTAACTTGTTGGGTAAAGTTTTGCTCTCATGACTTCATCTGTAATGCATCTACAGCTTCTGACATGAGAAAAAGTGGAGATGGCCCTCCATAATGTGGAACATAAAGGGCCTTTACACAGCTGGACAGATATATTTTACCAATTGGACAGATACTTTTTACAAGTTAAGAGTTGGTGTTACTGTGGTATCTTCTACTCCTTTTTCTTTCAGGGACATACATCCGGACCAGTGATGGGCGGATATTTGCTATCCGGACCACCGGCAAGGCCAAAGGCAGTGATGATCATCGCATGGTTCCCTCAGGTGAGGGATTTATACCCCTGAGGCACTCTTACTACATTGTATCTGGGGAGCATAATTTGAAATTGTAATTACTTATTTTTTAACTCATCCTTCATTTTTAAAGAAATGTTTAAAGTGTGTAACTAGCTTTAAAAAATCAATAGTAAATAATACCAGGAATAGTAAATAATACCAGGAATAGTAATATCAGAATAGTAAAAATATTGGAAGATAATAAAGATAGCAGAATGCAGTAATAAAAAATCATATAGTACATTTAAAAAGGAAGCAGTAACAAAGAAAGTAAACTACTGCATAAGACAAAGAGAGGAGAGGTCTGCTAGAGACCTTTTAATGGTAGAGTATACCAGTCTTGGTGCTGTCATTTAATGGCTGTCGAGGTTTCTACCCCACATCCAGATCATGCAAAGACAGGATAGAGACTAGGGAGTCTGAAACTGTGACAGATTTCTGAGAGGCTAGACAAATCCAAAAACATCCCCAGACAGTTTTAGGTTTTGAAAGTTAAAACCAGCACTACAAACTCTGGGTGGGTGGGGGGGATGAGTAGTTGTCCAAATAGAGAACAGAGGACCAAGAGAACAGTCTGGCTGTACTTCTTGTGTCAAGTGTAGTTTCCGGACTTTGTTTTAGAACTTACTCTATTGAGAGTGTATTTCATTAGTGCAATCAGGGAGAGTCTTAGATGTGGATAACTAAAGACTGGTCTGACATCTTTAGAAAAGCCTGCAGCAGGAAAAGCAGCCAAAGCTAGCAAAAGGCATTGTTTGACCCTACTGTCATCTGAGTGTTGAATGAAACCATCTGCTCAAGAAGCACTCCCTTTAGTTTCATCCATAACAGGCACTCTCCAGAATTCCTAGCCCTCTACACCAATTCTCAGAATTTTCCTCCTCACCCACTCCTGAACTCAAGTCAGATGCTGTTTTGTCGCCTCTTCTGCTACTCCCTGGGAGCGGATGCTGAAAAAGAGAAGTGGAGCTGAGCTTTTCAGGATACTGTTGACACTTCAGATCATACCTCTGGATGATTTTTGCAGCTGTTTTAATATAGTTAAAAGCATGAGAAACAAGATAGAATCCTGTGATTAACAGATGTCCACAGGGTAGAACCATAGTCTGCCAGCATCAGCTTTTGAGGCCTCTCCAGGAAAGAGTGGACCATAGCTGCATCCCAGTCAGACAGTGCAGAAGATAACATGATAGATGGTATGGAAAGTTGCTGGAAACTTGACAGGATCACATTTCCCTGGTCATTCCCAGAGTAAGAAGGTTACAATTCATTGTATTTTAAATCTTTTTGGACCTTGTGTCAGTCTTAAGAATTCTACCTGCTAGTCAGACAAAAGTGTGGCATGCCTCTTGTGTCACACTGTTCTTAACCACACCTTCTAAATTTGTGACATTATGGAGGGTGCTCTCTCTGTCATACTGACTACTCTTGTTCTTTCCCCAGGATCCCAGGGTTCATCTCTTGAATCCACGAGCAATGGCAGACACAATTCCTCGTCACCCAAGCTTCCCAACACAGAGGAGCTCACCCGGCCTATCTCTCCTGACAGCCCTGAAATCATCAGTGAATTGCAACAGTATGCAGAAGCTGCTGCCGCCCGCGAATCCAGACACAACTCTCCTAGCACCAATGCTGCCCCTGGACATCCCTCTCGGAAAGACAGCACAGCCCCCTCAGCAGCTCGTGGGACTGAGCAGCGAGCAGGGACCCATGGCTTGGCTTCCTCATCCTCTTCAGCCCTGCCAGCCACCAGCCAGCACATTGACAGCCACTCAGTGCTGGACTTACGAGGCAACAAGCGCAAATCGACGTCCCCATCCGGCCCAGAGGAGCAAGCTCATCGACAGCAGAAGAAGCGCTCGCTGCCAGCCACCATTCAGGCATATGAAAGTGGGTACCCTGTCTCTGGTGGTTTCACCATGCCCTCTGTTCCTTTAAACCACAACCTGTCCCATCCATTTGCTCCCCAAGTAGGCAACTCCTTGTATATGGGCACAGGCTCCTCCTATTACCAGCTGCCTAGCTTGCTCTCAGACCCTCACCTGGTGTTCCCTGTGACTACTGACCCTCTGCTGACAGCCGGCACCGCTAGCTCCTCCTCCGCTGCTACCTCAGCCACCGCCAACGTCCCCTCTTTCATGTTAAACCCCTCCATGACGGGGATGCTATCCAACTACTCGCTGCCCTTCACGCAGTCCCTCCTGCCTGAGCCCAGGATGTTTGCTCCTTTTCCAGCCCCTGTCTTGCCCAGCAGCCTTCCCAGGAGCATGGCCTCTGCCTACCCTGGCTTCATGTCCCCCCATTCGGGATATCCAGCTGGGGGCCTTCTTCGGCCCCAGGTGCCTCCATTTGACACCCATGAGGTCTCTGAGGTGGGCTGCAGCTCCAACGAGGATGAGGACAAAGATGATGATGTAATAGAGATCACAGGGAAGTAAGGAGCCCAGTTTCTTCTTTTAGATTTCAACTCAGCCAGGAGGCCAAAATTCCTCACTGGACCTTTCTGGGGTCAGGATTTTACATCCAGGACACACAGCAGAAGTGGTGGTGGAGGAGGAGATTGGGAAGGAGGTGGCATCATTAGTTGTCCAAGATCTGCTCTGTTTGGGAAACTGTATTGAATGGACATCCCCACCCCCAGGTGTGGGGAGACTGGAGGGTTGCGGGAGGGAAGAGTCATTGCCAGCCATAGGAGTGCCTCCTTGATTTTCCCTCACTTTCTGTCTGTATTGTTCAAAAGGGAGGCCTGCCATTACATTTCAGTGCTCTTTGGTAGGCTGGAGACACTGGGTGGAGCTTTTCTTTTTGTCTGTGGAATAACTCACACACACAAACTGCCTTATCTGTGAAAGTTTATTAGCTCGTTAATAAGTAGGGGGTGAGTTTGTTCCCTGGGAGACATGATGATGATGATGATGATGATGATGATGATGAAAAAAAAGGAGGAAAGCATTATTATCAAAGGGAGGGAGGTGGGATGGGAAGGAGCAGGCAGTGTGTAATGTGTAGATGGGGTGGGGATGGGGCATGGTCTACATGAAAACCAAGTTTGTCTTTCATTCTGCAGAGAGCTCAAGACAGATTAGTCTGGTGGCCTTCACTAGGCCCCTGTTGAGTGATGCCAGGAGCTGGGGAGAAGTAGCACGAATACATAGCTCTCCTGCCACCCTCCCTGAGAGATCCATTCAAAGGCAGGCCCCTTTGTTGGTTCTTCTTCAGCAGGGTTGAGTTGGGACTTGTATGAGGTAGTGCTTGGTGGAGGTGGTGTGAAGGCTCTCTCAGTTCCTTCTCTCACTTTTTGAACTGATGACTCCCTCTCTCCAGGCCCCTATCCCCAGCCCTACTGCTGAGAGGGGAAGTCACAGGTTTGGCAGTAGAGAGCCTAGCTGTTCGGCTCCTCTTGACCGTGGGGAATTAAACCTCTCACAAAAGGGATGAGCCTTGATGCTGCCTGTGTTTTTTAACTGACACTGTGATTAGACTGGCCCTCTCCTGCCACAGAACTGCTTTGTTAATTTATTTCATGAAAGGCAACTATTTATTTGGGATTTTTTCCTCTTTTCTGCTTCTTCCTTGCTGAAAACAGCAGCCTCTGCAGAAAGCAGGGCTTGTTCACAGGATGGTCCATTTAAGGAAGAAGTGGGGAGATAACTAGTCTGCTTGACCAAAGCAGAGGCAGCATGCAGGACCAAGACAGAATATCCTCCCTTCAAAATCAGTTTGTGGGCTGTTTGTGCCTCTTTGAGCAAACCAGTGGCAATATTACAGGGGCTTAGTTGCCAAGCTGGCAGGAGCCATGCTTGTTTTTTCAGCTGTTTTCCTAGTATTGGGTCATGTTTGGAGAGGCTGGTTACTTAGTCAGGTTCTCACCATGCCAGTAGTTCATGAGCAGGAAGATTAGGCTTCTGGAGAGAAATGACCTCTCTGCTCTGCTGCCAGGCTCTGGTTGAAGGTTGCTCCACATACGCCGCCAGAGATATCTGAGAGGAGAAAGCTTTCTCTTCATACACTTAAACTCAGCCAAGGCTTAAAGAAGAAAGGAAGTTGCAGGCATTTGGCAAAGAAATCCAATGTCTGGCTGGTGCTCTGCTGCAGCTGGGCAATGTTCTTCATTTTTTCCCCCCTTAAAAGATAGCACTGGGCAATGTTTTCACTCTTTCAAACTTCTGAAATGATGCCATTCCAGAGAAAGGTGAAGGGAAACTGCATGTCTATGAGACATCACCCATGGCACAAAGTCAGTGAGAGTGGTTGCCAGAGACTTGTGCTAAAAGCAAGCCTTTCCAGGAGAGTGGTTGAGGCCCAGTTCTCACATTATCTTGGTTAGGTAAATGCCATAAAGGTGTGTGTGTGTGTGGGGGGGGGGGTAGTGGTTCCACTGCTGTGGTTAGCATTGCCTCACTCCACATGGAAATCTCATACTCAGTCTCACACTCATTCACACATTCTCACAAAGCCCTTCGGACCCACTTAATCTGACAAAGGTAATATGAGAATGGAGCATTTGTCCACACTGTTGGAAATCCCCTCTTATTGAGGTAGTGGTTAGGTGTTCTCTGTAGATGGTTCTGAAAGAAAGCTCTGTCTGCCTGTTTCTGTCTGTCTGTCTGTGTGCATGCGTGTGTGTGGGTGTGTGCGCAGTTATATGAACCATTAAAAAACATGAAATGTTGGGCTTTTCTGACTGTCTTTCTCTGTTTATCGGACACTGTCTGTCAGACCTAACTTCACCATTCATAGAAGCCTTAGATTTACAGTTAGCTATGCAAATTACTTTAATTATTTTAAAATAAAACATTAAAATAGTGCTTTCTTCTTTAACATATCCTAGGAGTTGAAAACCGAGGGGTTCTGAGCAAACTTCTGGACAACTTGTCTTTGGATGCACCATGGGAATAAAAAAATCAAAAAACAAACACAAACCCCCACAAAAATAGCAAAGCAAATTAACTGATGGTGTCCATTCGCGTTTCTCCAAAGACTTGGCCATGGTACGTCTGTGAGTCATGCCCTTTTGTGATTTGTATTTGTCCACCTCATGCAAAATATGATGACACTGATTGTACTGTAAACTCACTCAGATGTCTTTTGCAACACTCTCAGTGGACTCGGGGACCGGACGTAGGCAAAGGGGTTTCCTGCTTGAGCTGCAAGGAGTCAGAGCTTCTGAAGCCTAAGCAATTTTTTGGGAGAAAGATATTGTTTCTTTAACGTTTCAGGCAGACCCAGTTTCTTCAGTCTGTGCTCTTTATTTTATTTTTCTGGTCAGCATAGCAGATAACATTCTGAGACATCCTACTAGCTTTTGTCTTGGTTTCAATGGAATAATGAAATTGACAAGGCAGACTAACTTATTGGATACTTCAAATAGTGCTGCTTTCGGATTCTCTTGTTCCTTTTGAAGAATGTACAAAGGCTCAGGAAGAATCACTGGACTAGGCAGGTTTGAGCACATCCTCACTGCAGTAGGTGGGACGTTCGATTAGGGGAATAGATGCATCTGAAATTAACGAAACCAGGTAACCATCTTTTAAATAGGAATGAAAGATAAGGTAGCTATTAGCTCTAGCAAATGGTGTACACCTGTAACTTACAACACTGGCCACTGGATGGCAGTGTTGCATCACATGAATTATGTAGGTTTTAAAATACCTTATTTTGAAAAACTCGTTTTTGTACTTGGCTAAGAAAACTATGAAAATGTTAAGTCTGTCTGTGCACATCTCTCTCTCTCTCTCTCTCTCTCTCTCAACTAACCTCATGTTAGCAGAATGCTTGAGAACATATTTGCACCACTGACAACTCTATCCTCCTCCCTGTCTCTCAGTACTACCTTCATTTAGACCAGCCAACCACTTTTTATAAACTTGGGTGAAAAGTACATTTGTTGGGACAGATGCCTCTTCTTCAGCAAGTGCCTGAGCTGGGTCTCTTTCCCACCTATAGGAATTTAAACTGATTTGTCTACCAGAGGTTGAAATGGTTACTCCTCAACCCTTGCCAAGAGAGAATTAAATTCTTCTGTGTCTATTCCTGTTGCTCCTAGTGGGCACAAAAAACAACCCCTTTTTATTAAAATAGTCCAGCTCTCCCACATGATCAGCATCCTCTGGGAAGCTGTGGTTTCTAGGAACCAGGAGGTGGCTGCTGTGCCTTGTTTCCAAAGGGCAAAGAATGCTCAGTGTCAGAGCTGGGTCACAATAATGTAGTGATATCTGTATCTATGTCTATAGCAGAAGAAGAGAGAGGTCACTTCCTTGATTCAATGATAATTGCCCAGGAATGTAGTGACCACTCACAAGCAATGTACCTAGTTTGCACTGTGGTGGGATCTCTGACTGTAACCATAGCCACTGGGTATCCCTCCCTTATCTCCAACATGGTTTCTTTCTCTTGCTTGCTCTTGGTTGAATTCCTGAGACTTACTCTGACGGGCTCTGCTTGGGCCTGTGTGACTTGCACTGCTAAATTTCAGACTACAAAAGAACTGAAGAAGAAAACCTGTGGTATTCAGGTTTGTACAGATGCTGACATGGAGCCAAGACCTCTTGGTTAAGGCCTTGGGATGCTGTGGGGGATTCCTGCATACCCAGGGAGACTTGGAGATGTGTATAATCTTTCAGCTGTTCTTGTCAGAGCATATTGTTCAATTCAAGATTACCAGATACTGTAATATTTCTCCAACAGCTTTAGAGCAACCCTACTGAGTCTGAGTGCTACAGAATGAAACTTGACCCCTGAATAAATGGGGGAAGAGGTGACCTTTAAACTGTGACATTTCCCAGGCCTTGATCGTACACAATCAGTTTTGCTCCACCTTTGGGCAGCATACGTTTAAAACTGATTGAGGTTTTGTTTGGACACACATTGCCTGTGATGGTGTCCGCTTTCACTCATTTGGTGGACACAAAACTGGGAGACTTCTCCTTAGCCATGGTAAGAGTTATATGTGTGTATATGCTCATTTCTGGCCTGTCTCTGTCATGCTCTCATATGGCCAAATAAGAACAGGCTTGGAGCTCAGTGGGTCCTACGGAGGTAAATGGGCTGTAATCTGAGGCCCAGTTTGAAAAGGCAACATCTGACGGTGTTGCCATATGTCCTTGCAGTATGGAAGCGTCCTCTCTTCCTTTCTCATCACAGTGAGCACGTTGCTAGCTTTGAAGAATGCTGACTCCTATTATGCTGTCTGATCTGTGGGATCAAATGAACATAGTGCAAATACTTGTGGGGATATCTTATGGCACAGCCACAAAGTTTAAAAGAAAAAACACACACCTGTATTTGCACTGAAATCTTGGCTTTAGGCACTGTGGATGTCATTACTAAACCTGGGGAAGCATTTGATCCGTGGACCCACTAAAGAGAGAAATATCCATTGACAGATTCAAAATCTTGTCTTTGCTTCTTTAACATCAAAACTGTATCAAGCCAAGAGCCAGGCCTCTTGATTTACAAGTGAATGGATGTTTAGTCCTTATGGGAATGTCTGCTCCATGTAACTCAAAAAAGGATGCAGATTGTCTTGAAAGGGGGTGGGTGGGTGCTGTAAGCTCCAGAAGGACCAGCAAAGAATGAGAGGAGCAAGGTGAGGGGCTGGCAGAGGAGAGAAGTGGGTAGGAATCTTTTCTTTTTCTTGTGCTCTTTATTGAAACAAGACCACTAACAGCTGTCCACAGCTGCACTGCTTCTTGGGTCCTATATTATTAACTTCCCAGCTTGTGTTCTCTGTCCCTCCATTGAATCCATTTGTACAGGGGAGCTGAGTGAATCCAATGGTTTTCTTGGTTTGTTTTTGTTCTGCCTTTAGTGTGTGGCCTGTCTTTTGTGATTGGGGAATAAAAAAGGCATTTCTGTAGCAGGGTCAGTTGGTCAGCTGGTTGCACGCATGGGTCATGTGCTTCCCTCATCTCTCTGTTGAATGGGATGTGCTCACCCAATCTCCCAGAACAGAGACATTGAACAATTTTGTTGTTTATATGATGTATTTATTTTTACTTGTGTTTCATGTCATTTTTTTAAAAAAACAATAAATTGTAAGTTGGTATAATGCCTATCAATTCTCTCTCCTTTTTAAAAAAAATAAACTTCAAATGTTACAAATAGTTCAGTGATTTTTTTTTTTTTTTTTGGTCTAAAATAAATTTGGCATTTTTTTGCTCCCAAGCTGCCAGGTTCCTTCTAGAGATAATAAACTCTGGCTCCAGTCTAGCTAAAATTCATTGTGACTAGGCCCCTTGGAAAGAGTGTGACCTGTTTCGTACAACTTGTTCTGATAGTGTCAGTGGTATTTAAGTCGCAGCTTACTGGCTGGATCAAGTTTTGGGGACCCATCTTGGGAAGAAGGTGGGTTATACATCAAAGAAATAGGTAAGTTCTCCAGAATGTAACCTGACTTTAATATCTGGAAAAGACATCAGCCAGCCGCTTAAGAGTCTGAGTGATGCAACAGCCTGCCTGCCAAGCGGTAGATGCTCAGTTTCAGCCCACTTTTTCTGTTATGTGCCCCCAGAGCACTTGTTGAAATAGGTTTAAGTCTTAAGACAGCTCAAGTTACCAAAACAGGCCTAAAGCCTATAGGAATGCACCATCGGACTCACAGCATATAACAGATATGCATTTGTTTTCTTTTTGGTGAGGCAGCATTCCTGTTTTTCCAAACTAGTAAGTTGGAGGTCCTAGTCTGCCCTTACTTTCCAGCACAAACATTGACCATTTAGTGATTCTCCTTTGCTTTCTTAGACAACAGAGATCTGATCAACATACTGGTAGAATGGCTTGTTGGTAAGGGCTCTTGATAGCCAGTGGGTCCTAGCATGACACTGGGAGAAAAGCTGTTTTCTCTTTCTCCATGACTCTCAATACTCTGAGAAAGTTATAACTGGTTTCCAAGATGGCAGCTGCAGGATGCAGCTAATAGGATTTCTGGGATGGAGTGGAACAAATTTGAAACCTGATCAGTTCAGTGGCAGCCAAATTTGCAAGGGCTTCAAGGGCTTCTGGTTAGAAGCTGTCTGAAGCAGTTCCTGATACAAATTTGTGGTGTGTTCCTTTGATTCTTAATGGCAAAAGCAAATCCAGTTCTCGAAAGGAAGTTGCTGCCATTTATAGCATTTCCTTTAATGCTTTTATCCACAGTCACATCATGTCCATGGAGGTGTAAACCTTTCTCTGCGTAAACCCCTCCCTCAGTATTATCTCAAGCAAGATGTAGACTTGTGACAACACCGTCACTTCTTCCCTTGCATGATTTGTTACCATATTTCCCTGATGAAGAATCCAGTGGCTGTCCAAAGCTTTTGTGATGAATTTTACACTTTTTGGTCGGATGAAAAAGGTATCGCCATTTTTGTACTTCGGATAATTTTTATGGGCAACACTGCTATTGCATAAATGACAGCACATCTGTGATCTAGGACTGGTTGCCTCTGCTAGGTACACTCCCACTGAAAAAAAATCCTTTACATAAGCTGTGAAGCCACCCCAAATATTTAGAAAATACAATTCTCTAATTTGTGTTAGATTGGCTTAAACAGGTCTAGCTAGTAAGGAACTCAGTCCCCACAGTGTTGTATTCACTTATAACATTGCACCCCTTCTTCCAATTTGGCCAACTCAGTTCCATTTTGCAAATGCTAGAACAATAAAAGAAGTCCACAAGAAGCACAATTAATGAAAGTGAAAAGAACTGTATAAAGTGTGTACTTTTATGGTACGGAGAGAACTGAAAGCTCTTTTCCATTCTGTTCTGGGGAGGATCCTCACCATTAGTTCAACAGGCGAATGAGTTTCTCAAGCTGAGAAGATCTCTGCATTACTCAAGCAGACATACTTGGCTCTTTACATTTTGCCTTTTCTTCCTTGAGTGCAGAAAAAAACAGTTTCAGTTTGAAGCAGGATAGATCTTGGCCTTTGTAGTGGGAGGAATCTGGAGAGAATGTGTGCCCTTCCTGTGTCCACTTGTACTTTTTGTACACATCTGCAGCTAGAGGAAGGTAGTCCAACACATGGCTATAAGGATCCATGTTGCCGGCGTACTCGGCCTTTCTTGCTTTCTAGGGGATGCTGCTGCCAGTTATGGTTCCAGATCTTTTGCCTCTGCCTTTTCCTCTGCTGGAGAGCATTACAAAACTCATCCAAATTGCTGCCAGGTGCTCCTAAGGCCCATGAGTAGCCTTTGTAAGGAAGCTGATGTTCTGACCTGTGGTTGGGGCTGGGTGTGATTCCTGTTTCCTTTGTATTCTTGCTGAGCCTGGAGGTTAATACCTCCATGGCCTGGTGTCCGATGATACGGAGGTTGTAGTAGCTAAGTGTTTGGGAGAAGAAGTGCTCCATCCCTTGGCAATGGTAGGTACCAGCATCCTCTTGTGTTAGCTGACTAATCAGCAGTCCTTGCTCTAGCACTGAGAAACGGCCAGTGCTCCCAACCTGCAAGAAACACAGAAACCTTTTGTTTAGCATTCTACCTGTTTATACCTGCAGTGCCAATCTGCTGTTCAGATTTTGTTCCCTACATAACCTGCTCAGCCATTTCCTCCTCCTTTGCACAGAAGCAGATGCCCATGTTTCCCATGACTCCCTAAGGGCCCAAGGGAACTTCCCTACACCTTCATTGGTTTTTCTTTTTTGACCAAATACCTCCTTTAGAACTGCTGTATTGCTGTGCTGCACAAACCATCGAATAGTGGTCTGGGGAGAATGTGGAAGGCATTCAAGAAAGGTTGAGTTGTTCTGCACACCAAAAATCACCTTTTCTTCCATCAGGGGGGTTCCTGCACAGAAAGAAATGGGGGAATAGTGCATGACCAGTGGGAAAGAAATGTTTTCCAGTTATCCTTCAAAGCTTCTACAGCAACTATGAAACAACAACAACAACAAAAAAAAAATCCCTCTGTTTAGAAGAGCGAGGAAAAAAGGCTTGCACCTTTTTCTATTGCACAAAACCTAGCATCTTATTCCTGGCACATCACATCACTCAGCAGTGTTCACTCTTACAATGGACATTTCGTCGTGCCAATGTGGATTCCATAGAACACACCACTCTTTCCTTACCATTTCTATTGTTTGCCTTGTTTAAAGAATATCAAAGCTGATAGTGTGTGTTCACATGTGGAATGGAACCAAGCCAATTGAGGTAGATTAGCCAGCATGGCATAGTCGTTTGAGTCTAGGACTATGACTCTGGAGACCAGGGTTTGATTCCCAGCTCAGCTATGAAACCCACTGGGTAACCAGTCTCAGAGGAAGCCATGGCAAACCACGGACGTTTTCACACTGGCCTTTTTGAAGACGCTAGCCGGCCTCCCGCCGGCCTCACTCCGGCGCCATTTCCCGTGTGTTCACACACACACGGCGGCAAACCCCGCCCCTTCCGGTGTCATCCCTGCGTCCGGCCGGCTTTTGGCTCCGTGTGTTCAAACACACGGAGCCCTAAGTCCGGCCTCACTCCGGCAGCGGCAAGCTAATTCCTGGCTAACTCCGGCTTCAGGTAATTCCGGGTGGCAAAAGGAATTAGCCTGCCGCCGGCGGAGTCATTCCGGTGTCAGCGGCACAGGGTCCAGCCGGCTTTAGGGGAAGGGCTCCAGCCAGCTTTAGGGAGCCCAGTGTGAAAACGTCCCACCTCTGAACAAATCTTGCCAAGAAAACCCCATGATAGGGTTGCCATAAGTCAGAAACTACTTGAAGGCACACGATACACACACAGGATTCTACCAAGTTTCTTCCAGTCCTCTCCAAACTGAATCTGGCTCTTTCCAGAGTTTTTGAGAATTTAGAGGGATACAGACACACCTTCAGTGCTTATTAACACATGGTACATATACCTCAAGGTCCTGCCATAAGGAAAATGCCAAGGTGAGGGGTGTAATTTTATGACATCTGGCAAATAGTTCTGACTTCCATCTGGCAAATCACTCCATCAGGGCTCTCCTTTGTAGTACCAATCTGAGTGCTTTTGAGGGAGATGCTCCTATTTCTACTCTGCATCTTGTCCCTCTGTCTCTGGTGGAAACAGCAGCATTTGAGGTGTCCAGGAATGGCAAGAAATGAGAGATGCCTGTAATCCCTACTGCCTGATGAGCGAATGAATGGGGCTGCTGCGGACGTCAACTCCCTGAGGAGGTATGTGGCATTTTCTGATTTCCCACAATCTGTGTCCAGGGCTGCATCTACACTGCAGAATTTTTTTAAAAAAACTATTTTATTTTCCTTCAGTAAACCCTGTACATAGAGATTAATAAAATTAACAAAATTGTACATTGACAGCGCTTTAGAAATAAACTTTAATAATAGTAATAACAATAACAATTTGCATACATACACTCAAAGGCCTGGGTAAAGAGAAAATTCTTTGCCTGTTGGCAAATAGATAGCAGAGAGGGGGGCAAACTCATATCCTCCAGCATTTTTTTTAAATTTTAATTTTTTATTTACAAAATTAAATCATACACATATATTCTACAAAAAAACATTACATAAAAACCACAAACATATATAACACCTAACACATAACATATATATTAATACACTACCTATACACTAACTCCCTCACCCCTCCCCAGAAAAAATCCAAACCCAAACGCACTACAAAGACAAAACACAAAACATACAAACAAACAAACAAGAAAAAAGGCAGATATGTTGTTTGAACATAGCATTAAGTTTCCATGACACTTTCTTTGTCTTCCAAATGAATGAGTATTTGCTCAATTTATGAAATTTCCTTGATCCCCTAATCAAAATATGAATTCCCTAAAATTTGTTCTTTATAATTAACTCAGCGAGACTTTACTTAAATAATAATTTATATATATAATCCTATCCTTACTTCCTATCTTATTCTTCATCCTTTATTTCTTTGTCACAATATTCTTTAAACCTTATCCATTCCTTATTAACCTCATCTTCTGTTCTGTCATTTAAAAGACCTGTTAGAATATCTGCTTCCATCGCTTCCCATACCTTATTTATCCATTCTTTATTAGATGGTGTTGTAGGTTGTTTCCAAATCTTGGCATATAAGATTCTGGCTGCGGTCACCATGTATAATAGCAAGTGCTTATTTTTCTTCACCATTTCTTTCTCTAATGACCCAGTCATATTTAATAAAATGAAAGTTGGTTTCAAAGGTATCTCAACCTTAAATATGTTCTCCACAGAATCTTTTATCCTCATCCAATAGTTTTTTGCTTCCACACATTTCCACCAAAGGTGGTAAAAGTTTGCTCCAGTCTTTCCGCATTTCCAACATGAGTTTTTTACTGTTTTGTATAGATTATTTAACTTTGCCAGTGATAAGTATCCTCCAACATTTCACAGATGAAAACCAGAACACGTGTGGTCAAGCCACATCAAAGTATGGTCAAAATGGCAAAAGTTGGGAGCTAGGAGAGCTTGCAGCCATTTGCTTTTGCCTGAAACTGCTGGGAACAACAGTATTCTGCCCTCTCCTCTCCCCAATGCAGTGTTAATAAAGTGCAAACTACTTTTGTATGTTGAACTCAGTTTGTACCAATTGAAATAAACTGAAGATGCAGCATAAAAGTGAGAGGAAGAGAAAGAAACTGGGGCATTTTAAAAGCAGCCCCAAAAGTGGGAAGACAGAGGATGAATTACCCAGTGTGGTAAATCATGGAGTCAGCCCCCAATTCACCTCATGCCACACCATACAGAATACTTAGTAATGGTTTTTCTACTAATGTTATTCATAATTTGCAATTTTGATACATCACTGAATGGAATGGTAATAGTTGGGACATAAGCAACTAGCAAAATTAAAACTATACCTTTAAATTACAATATTGTACGCAGAGCCCAAATGTATTTACATGTACATAATGTCATGTAGTTAAATTGAAAATGTAGTAAGTTGTGGTGTTTTTAAAAAATTAAAAAGAATTTTAAAAAATTAAATTTAAATGTAAAATGTACTTTTAAGAAAAACCTTGGGCCTCTCCTTTCTTCTCCCGCCGAGCCTTACCCCCCTCACACCATCTCCTCCGTGTTTTAAAAGGATGCAGGGAAACACCACAGCTTGCTTCTGCCCAAAGGCAGGTGTTTGGGGAGCAGTGGTCTCACACACCTCTGTAGTGACACCCCTGCAAGGAGGCATTTTCTTGGGCTGCCACTTTTTTCTTTATCAGAAGTTCTACTCATTTTACACTAGTTGAAATAAGCTGAGGACCAAGGGATAAGTGGGACTAGGAGAGAGAAACTGGGACATTTTAAAAGCAACTTTAAAAATGAGGAAACAAAGGTATGCAACCTAACATGACCTCCACAGTCTGGGACTTGATTTAAAACTTTCTATATATCTATTTGTTGTTGTTGTTGTTAACTGCTGTTGAGTCAATCTTGACTCATGGCAACGCTATGGATGAGACATCTCCAAGCCTCCCTATCCCTCTATTGCTCTGCTTAATTCCTGCAACCCCTTAATACCCATGACCTCCTTAATAGAGTCCATCCATCTGGCATGTGGCCCTTCTCTCTTCCTACTTCCCTCCACCTTTCCCAGCATTATTGTTTTTTCCTCTCTTCTCATGATATGTCCAAAGTATGACAGCCTCAGTCTGGTCATCTTGGCTTCCAGGGAGGTTTCCGGTTTGATCTGCTCTAGGACCCACTTCTTTGTCTTTTTGGCTGTCCATGGGATCTTCAGCACTCTTCTCCAGCACCACATTATCTCAAATGAGCTGATTTTCTTCTTATCATCTTTCTTCACTGTCCAACTCTCACATCCATACATAGTAATAGGGAATACAATAGCTTGTATGAGTCTAACTTTTGTGCTGAGTTGTATATCTTTGCATTTTAGGATCTTTTCTAGTTCTTTCATAGCCACCCTCCCCGTTCTTAGTCTTCTTCTGATTTCCTGTCTCCAGTCCCCATTTCTATCAATGTTTGATCCTAGGTACAGGAAAATTTTTTTACTATTTCTAACCCAATGTCATTATACTCCCTTGTTTGGAAAACTACACTTTGTGACTTTATGCCTGTCATGCAACTGCCGGTGCAGAAAAGTAATAATAATAATAATAATAATAATAATAATAATAATAAATTTTATTTCTAAGCCGCCCCTCTGCTTAGCAATCGGGGCGGCATACAGCATAATTTAAAAACAAGAGACAATGTAAAATTCCTATATCCCACACCCTAATCCTCCCACCCCTTAAAACTAAATTAAACTATAATAGCAGAATTAAAACGATTCTTAAAAACATAATAAAAAAACCACAAAAACAAATTAAAACAAATTAAACAACTTGGGCATGTCTATGTACTATGGGAGGTTAAAGGGCGTAAGGTAACCTCCGCTAGACCCGGGGGATTATTCCAGGAAAGCCTGCCAGAAGAGATCCGTCTTTACTGCTTTCTTAAAAGCAGCAAGGGTAGTAATAAGATGGATCTCATCTGGCAGGCCATTCCATAGTCTGGGAGTGGTCGCAGAGAAGGCCCTCTGGGAGGTCTGTGCCAGCCTAGTCTTCATGGGCTTCAATAGATTCCTCCCAGAGGACCGAAGTGCGCGGGGGGGATCGTACGGGAAGAGGCGGTCCATGAGATAAGATGGACCCAAGCCATGCAGAGCTTTAAAGGTTAAAACCAACGCCTTGTACTGTGCACGAAAACTAATTGGCAGCCAGTGGAGGGATTTCAGCACTGGTGTTATGTGCTCCCTCCTTGATGTTCCGGTAATTAGCCTGGCTGCCATGTTTTGCACCAGTTGCAGTTTCCGGGTTAGGCACAAGGGTAGCCCCATGTAGAGTGCATTGCAGTAATCCAGACGTGAGGTTACCAAAGCGTGTATAACAGTTTCCAGATCCCTCATATCCAGATAAGGGCGCAGCTGGCGTATCAGCCGAGGCTGATAACAGGCACTCCTGACCGCCGCATTCACCTGACAAGTCATGTGAAGCGACAGATCTAAGAGTACCCCCAGACTGCGAACACAGTCCTTGGAGGAGTGTGTGACTCCATCCAGGACTGGAGACTTTATTCCCAAATCTGGTTTTGGGCCTGTTACTTTCAGTACCTCCGTTTTGTCTGGATTTAACTTCAATCTGTTTTTCCTCATCCAATCCATTACCGCTCTAAGACAGTCATTGAGAGGAGAGACGTCATCTGAAGTCTGAACCGATGATCTTGTCATGGAGAAGTATATCTGGGTGTCATCAGCGTACTGATGACACCGCGCTCCATGCCTCCGAATGATCTCACCCAGCGGCTTCATATAGATATTAAATAGCATTGGAGACAGGATGGCGCCCTGAGGGACGCCACAATTAAGCTCTATTTTGGAAGAGCAACTGTCCCCAAGCCTCACCGTCTGGGAGGTGTACAACCCTAATGTTTCAGTGTACCCAAAAACACAACTCTCATTGGGGAATGCTGTGCTGCAATGAGCTGACACAAATAATCATTCTCACATATCACAGTATGTTTGTTTTCTCATATTAAATAAATAACAGAATTGAACTAGGTAATGGAATTATTAAAAATCATTCAGAATAAAAATTAAACTCAGATTATTTCAAATATGAAATAAAGACTAAAGCCAAGGTAAGCAACTTAGAGAGGGTTTTTCCCCTCTGATATTACCAGACTATGGCATGTTAAATAAATCAACTCTGCAGTAGCCTTCCCTGCATCAATTAAAGGAAGGTGACAACAAAGAGCATGACCCCCTGTGTTACCTTGTTGCTGTCATTTCCAACCTATGGCTTAGCATAGGCTTTTCTTGACAAGTTTCTTTAGAGGGGGTTTGCCGTTGCCTCCTTCTGAGGCTAAGAGTGTGTGACTTGCCCAAGGTCACCCAGTGGGTTCTCATGGCTGAGCTGGGATTCAAACCCTGGTCTCAGCACTCAAACCACTACACCACACAGGTTCTCCTGTGTTACTTTAATACTATCTTTTCAGCTAAGCAGATTGAACACCAATTGGTCCAAAGTGGGGGCTCTCTGGCCGAGTAGTGGGGACCCACCTAACTATTCAGCAGTCCTTTGCAGTCAGCTTATTCCCACAAAATGTGTTGCGAGCTATACAGATATATTCTTCCTGCCCTACTATTGGAATTGGCTGTTTGAGCTTAATTAGCTCTGGCAATCATTGAATATTTCTCCAAAAGAAAGATAAAGACACCGATTACTGTATGAAAGAGCTGGCTGTTTGCTGGCCTTCCCTTCTCTTCAAAGGTGAGAAGGTTATGAGAGAGACTGAGAGTGGGGCGTGAAGTGCCTTCCTCCATTTTAGAAAGGCACACATGTCCTTTCCTAAGATCACCATCTGTGCAAACACCAAGGGCTGTGTGCTTCTCTTATGCAATTAACATTTATTCGTTTTGTTAGATCTTGAGGCCTGCCAGCATAATTCAATGCAGAGAATGGGACTTTCCCACCTCCCTCCTGCCCCAAAATATGTTTTTGAGGGCCAGGAGGCACTCAAAAGAGAGCCAGTATGGTGTAGTGGTTTGAGTGTTGGACTAGGACACTAGGAGACCAGTGTTTGGATATCTGCTCAGTCATGGAAACCCACTGGGTGACCTTGGACACTGTCAGAGGAATGCAAGGCAAACCCTCCTTTGAACAAATCTGGCCAAGAAGCCAGGTAAATTCACCTTAGATTCTTCATAAGTTGGAAACAACTTGAAGGGACACAACAACAACATGACATTTAAAGGGTCTTTACTTCACATGAGGGCAGCAGTTGGGTGGGAATTAAAATAGATCCACCTTCAATGTTCAGTGGGACTTTTCAGGCCAAGCAGTTGCTCTTAACTACAGGGAAGGACCCAGTCACCATGGTCACATGCATGTATCTCTGACCAAACACTTATTTTGTCCATTTTCCATAGTCTTTTTAAAAAAAGAAATATGATACCAAACAGTGCAAGAACAATTATTCTCAGACAAGTTTGTGTCTTTCAGGTACAAGGTGCAATTTTGAATTGAAATATATATATATTTAACTATTCTCTGATTGGAGAAATCTCAGCAAGAGGGGAAAAATAAATCTGAAGTGGGTGTGAATTTAATGATGATGCTTACATTCAGAAGTGAAAGAAGCAACATTGAGAGAATGGTGCTTTTCTGCAGTTGAAGAGTAAAAGGAAAGAGTAAAAGTTCCCTTATGCTGTTGATGGTCCAAAAACTTTATTATTTTAAAAAGCCCAACACATTTTGGATTTGTCATCAACTAGCCTTCTGGAGTTGCAGTCTGCACTCCCAACAAAATGGACACTAAGTATCAGAGTGGACTTTATCACACGGGGGAAATCCTGTGCAGAAACGGGGTTTTAAATAGGAAAAAAACCTGCAAAAGCGGATATATTTTTAGACTGAGTTGCTGTTAAAGTGTGGTTAACTCGAACAGAAAGTCGTCAAATGCCACTTCTTTTTACTTTTGGAAAATCTCGAAAGTAAAAAGGAGCAGCTTTTGACTACTTTCCATTCAGGTTAAGCACACTTTAACAGCGATGTGTGTGAAAATATACCCGCTGTTGCGGGTTTTCCCCATCTTTTAAATCCCATTTCTGCACGGGATTTCCCCCGTGTGATAAGGTCCAGTGTCCACTTTGCTGAGAGTGCTGAGAGCAGACACTGCAACTCCAGAAATTTCTGGTAATATCCCCTGAAGAAGGTGAAAAGGCCGAAATGCATTGGGTTTTTTAAGATAATAAAGCTTTTGGATCATCAACAGCACATGGGACCTCATTTCCTTTTACTCTTCTACTGTGAATACGTGGTTTCCAGTTTTTTGCTTTTCTGCAGTTTTTAGTGCTAAGCAATTTAGGACCTTATCACACGGGGGTCTGAAGCAGTCCCATCCCCGTGGCATCCCCATCCCATCACGCTTCCTTTCCCCGGGTGATCAAATGACGTCACAGAGAAACCCTGCCCATCCCCCTCGCACCCCGGTCACATCCCCATCCCATCGCACTTCCTTTCCCCGGGTGATCAAACGACGTCGCAGAGAAACCCCGTCGCATCCCTGTCACATCCCCGTCCCAATGCGGCATCATGCTGCATTATCCGGCATCATCCCCGTTCTTTTGAATTCCTGGTCTAAATGGGAATTACACTTCCCGCGACCGGAATGATACTGGGATGATGCTGCTAGAAGCACAATGGGACGGGGATGGGACTGCTTTAGATCCCGTGTGATAAGGTCCCTAGAGTGCTTCATTACTCAGACTAAAGTGGGACTCACCATAACAGAAATGAACAATGATAAAGTCACAAGCCTCCTATTTTTACACTGATGTAGGTGAAGAGCAAAGGCCTCTCATAAAGGTGCAGAGTCAGGGCAACCTGCAAAGCAATATCTATCCCATCTAGCAATGCTTGCACAAAACAGAACCAGAGTAGGGTTTATATTAACATAGATGGCTAAATCCCAGGCTGACAGTGTTTATGGAAAATCAGTTGAGCTAATTCTTCAGCTTTTGTTCAGATGTGGCTAAATTACTAATGAATAGCTCGTGACAGCCTCAATTCTCAATGTAAACCAAGGTGTACTTTACACAAAATGGATGCTGTTTCCCCTGCAGTCAGGCTCTAGGTTTAATCCGTCCTCACTTAAGCAAGTCTTCTGTGGGTTATTCAACCTTGCCGTGCTGAGTGAAAAAAGAAGAGGCTAGATGCTTGTCTGCTAAGCAATGGTTCACAGGTATACTAAAGCCTGCCTCAGTGTGAAGGGCTGGGTTCAGTGGCCTCTGAAATTTCCCCCACTTCTGAATGGTTTTGCACTCACTCAACATGTTGTGTGGTTGAGGCCAAGCATCTCGTAAGCACACCCAGTAAGGGAGTGAATCAGTTTCAATTTTAAACTTTCAAAACCATTCTATTGCAATTGGTGAATTAGCATAAATTCTTCAGAAATGAACAGAAATTGAATTTTCCTCCATTTCTACCTGCCAACTTCAGCTGTTCTCAACACAGAAGAACATCTTGTTACTTCCTGCCATGTAGCTGTTAAAGATCAGGATCACTTCGGGAAGGAAAGAAAAAAAAATATGGCAATCTTAACTCAACTCTAACTTGGGAGATTACACAGGGATCCAAACCCAGAAAGAACAAAGCACTCAGTTAATAGATCTGTCACTTTTGGTGTCTCCAACTTTCAGTTTAAACACACACACACACACACTTTCTATCCCAAATACGAAAAAATTTGCAACTGTTGGTAAGTTCTTATCAAAGCTGAACTGAGCTGATTCTTATCCATACCCCATCCTGGACTCACCTTTTGGAGCATTTTGGCATTGTCCCATTGGGTTGGCCTTCCATGTATTTTGGCACTGTGCTCTCCTGCAGGGAAGACATCCAGTGGATATATTTAGCCAACATGTTGTTGCAGAGATTTTGAGGCATATAAATGTTCTCAGGGGTTCTGGCAGGACAGACCAAGCCCATGAAGGCAAGTTAACTGACTATGGTAGAATCTTACATCAAGAAAGTGGAGCCAAATTCTCCACTGTTCTTACCCATCCCAGGGCTCATTCACACTTGCAAAAACCCCAGTTTTTGATTCACATCGATCCAGGACTGCAGAATCGATTTGAAACAGAATGAAGCTCTCACTACATTTTCTATTACTGAACGCCTCTGTGTCCATTTAACACGGTTCAAGTTCACACTTACTTTTGCACACCAACAAAATGGATTCTCAATCTTGGACATCTTCGATCTTGTTCAACATGTTAGGTCTTGGACATGTTGGGTCTTTTTTAAAGAAAATGTCAATAATATGATGCTCATGGGCATGTTTCCAGTGACGCAAGCACTCAGAGGTGTGGTCATGCACAACAGCTGTCACTATGTCCATGGGCCTCTGTGTGTGTGTGTGTGTGTGTAAGATGCGCACACTCCTCCTCCTCCTCCCCACTTTCCATTCGTGCCCGAGAATGGGCTGCTAGAAGCAGGATTTTTATTTCTATGGGAGCAACAGCTGATCCAGTCAGAAACACATACACACCTTCCTCTCCACTTTCCCTAGTTTAGCATGCAAACACACACACACACACACACACACACACAATTTCTCTCCCTCCCTGCCTTAGCTCCTTTTAAGTTTGGGTCCCTCCCAACTGACTCTTCAACCCCCAATGCCAGTCATGCGTCCCAAAGGAGAATCCCCTATGACACCCACAGATCCATGCATCCAAGGGGAAAATCCCCTATGACACCCACGGATCCATGTATCCCAGAAGAGAGTCCGATATTGATACTACTACTACTAATAATAAGTTTTATTTATAACCCGCCCCTCTGCTCAGCAATCGGGGAGGCATACAACAGGTTAAAAAAATACAACAGTTAAAACATTCCATCATCCCGCCCCCACTCCCAGACCCTCCCACCCCTTAAAACTAGATTAAACTACGATGAAATTAAAATCAGATTCAATTATTAAAATACTATAAAACCAGTTTTGGCATACATATTGTGGCGGCAGAAGGGGTAGATGGTGGATTGCACCCATGGATCCATGCATCCCAGAGGAGAGTCCCGTATGACACCCACAGATCCATACATCCCAGGGGAAAATCCCCTATGACACCCACAGATCCACACATGTTGGGGAGAATTCCTGCCACAGCACCTGTGACTCCCTCCTGTGAATACACGCAAATGTGACAGTTCACAGAAACTGTCAAAACAAATTTTTTTTTAAACCACACCACACTATGCCTTTCTGACAGCCCCACAGCAGTGCTGAGAGGGGAAAAATGGTGGTTTGCCAAGACCTGTGGTGGGATGGGTACCATCCCTCTGCCCACCCTCTGCCCATTGTCCCTCCCTCCTGAATAGGATCGAATGGGATTGGAAACTCATTCACATTTGTTCACAGCTGTTGCAAACCAGTTCTTTTCAAAAGAATTTCTAAATTTTCCGTTTCTGAAATTCTTTTCTGAAATTCTTTTGGACTTGCGCCGATTCACCCTGATTCAGACCGAACAGTCAGGTCTGAAACTGATTCAAGTGTGAATGAGACACATATAAACCGGTTTAAGCCGATCTGCAAACCGGTTTAAATCATAGTGTGAATGAGGCCCCAGAAGTTAAGTTCTGGAAGGGTCCATCACTGCTGTTTACTGGTGGGCAGAATGTAGAGGAGCGGCAGTTCAGATGATGAAGCAGCAGCTGGTCCCAGTCAGAGGGGGAAAGAAATAAGGGTGCATTCATAAATGGAGAGCATCCCCTTTCCCCTTCCCCTCAATGTCCAGAGCAGAATAATCTGAATTGTTTGAATGGATTCCTCCCACCTCTCCCCTCTGGCAAACAGCATCAATGGCAGTGCCTCTCATGGGACATGATAGCTCCTGTGGAGAGGTTTTGTACAGGAGGCAAAATGGCTAGAGAATATCTCCTGTGCCTCATCCAAAAAGGGGCACCTGCGTGAGCAGGCCACACTTAGGTCTCATCTAAACTGAACAAATAATGCAGTTGGGCACTGCTTTAACTACCATGGTTCAATGCTATGGAATTCTGGGATTTGCAGTTTGTTGTGGCACCAGAGCTCTCTGATAGAAAAGGCTAAATATCTCCCAAAAACTACAAATCCAAGAAAATCCCAACTTCCCATATACAGTGATCGGATGTGTAACAACTGACCAAATGAGTTAGAATCATGGTTTATACCTGTATGAAAATGTCAACCCAGTATGGTTGCTCTAAAAAACAAAAAATCCATGGTGTGACGACAGTTGTGAATAGCTCTGGTCAGTGGCATCACTAGGGTAGAGCAGGGGGTTCAGTGTGCACTAGGTGACACCCAAAGGAGACGTCCATCACCAGGTTTTCTCCTTGGGGGAGGAAGGCTGACAACAGAGGAGAGAATGGCAAACTTCCTGACTGTTCCATCACTGGGCTTTCTCCCTGGGGAGGAAGCCCAAAAAGGAGCAGATGAGGGGTTGAATGTGCCCCTTCTGTCTCCTCCCTTCCCACTGCTTCACTTGCCCAGCCAGGGAGACACAGTAGATGGGGAGGGAGGGGAGGCAAGGGAGTCCACTGCCACCTGGCAATCCTTTTAGGGTCTGGCTGGGTGGCAGGCGACTGGGCGGACGGGAGTGGGGAGGCAAGCTTTAGAGTTAGGGGCAGGGGAAGAGGGAGGCCTCTGCGCCGGGTGACACCATAGCTAGTGGCATCACTATCTCTAGTCACAGCATTCAAAAAGGATGTTGGAAAATCTGCAGAAAAGGGCAACTCAAAGGCTCAAAAGGACTGGAGCAATTCAACGTTGAGGACAGATTGGGGCTGTTTTGCTTAGGAAAAAAAAACAGGTCAGGGGAGACATAGTAAGAGCTGTATAAAACTCTGTATCTCTCATAATTGTAGAAGCTAAAGTCATCCACTGAAACTGACTGATGGAAGATTCAGGACAGATAAAAGTACATAGGACACAGTTAAAGTGTGGAATTCACTGCCATAGGATGTATCCAACCTGGATAGATTTAAAAGAGGCCTGGAAAAAATTATGGAGCATGGGCTCATCAGTGGCTACTAGTCAGGATCTGTCACCTTCTGTGTATCAGTTTCTGGAGAGCACAAGATGGATTGTGCAGTTGCATTCATGTTCTGTTAGTGGGCACCCTAAAGACAAATGGATGGGCAAATGTAGACAAATGTGGGCTTTGTGTAGACAAATGACTGTATGATTATATGAACACAATGCTGGACTAGATAGTTCCTCTACCTAATCCGGACTTGCTCTTCTCATGTTCTTAAATCAGCACAATCAAGAAAATTTCTGTGATGTTCTTAAACAACTTTTAAAACTAAATAAAAAAATCTGACACATGCAGAAGCAAAGCTTTGGGACTCTTCATGATCAATGCATTGAGCAGCAAAGGATGACTTCCTTCTGTCTGGGAGAAGTCTCATACATCTTAACTAAAAACAAAATAAATCGTATAAACAGGCCTCTGGCGCAAAGTAAAAATGGCCGCTGCAATCTCTCCCACTTCATTCTCTTATTATAAAAGGTAAGTGCCTCAGTGAAACTATGAAAGAGTATAGATGCTTTCAAGGGTCGCTAAGGGCAGGACAGTATATCCTGTTGTGTTTTGGGTTCTTTAGTAAGGGCATCACAATAGCTATCATAGTGCCTGAGGGTACAGTCAGCAGGAGGGCAAATTACTTCTCACATCCTTTATCATTCATTCATTCAGTCATCCCTAAATATGAAGACTCTTACAAGCACAATGTTTACTTAGAAGGCTGCTTCATGTGTTTGATATAGCTTACTCCCAAGTAAGTGAGCACAGGACAGATTGCAGGTGGCCTCTGTTCTTCCTAGGAGCACTCAGCTAGAAAAGCTGTCTTTATATATTTTGTGCTTTATCATTTAATTCACTTCTAATTGATCATTCCTGAGAGGGTTCAATTACACAGGAGTCTTGGTGGTCCAATTTCACCTGATCATTTCAACAGGCGGCTCAGCCTGGTCTAAGGGTGGGTCAACACCATTCCAGGGATCACAAGAAAGGAAAGAAAAGGGCTTTCAAAGGGAAAGTGGAAAAAGCAGGGGCCTCACCTTTTTTTAGTGAGAGAATAGGGCTTGCAGGATTTGCCATCCCAGGTACAGTAGGGATCTTGAGCGAAGCAGCAGTCGGCACAAGTTTTGCCATAAAGATCACAACGGTACAAGGAAAGCTGGACCACGCCATTGGTGCTGCTCACAAACACTTCCTGCTGCTCACCAAGGCAAGAATACCAAGAGAGAGAGAGAGAGATCAAGTTTTGTTTCCTCTTTCACTACATCAAGAGGCTCACAGCTTCTCATGGGAGAACAGACACTTCTCCCATGGAATGGGGAGCGGGTAGAGAGGAGGCTGAAACCATAATTCAGTTTTATTTCACCATGTTTAGAAAAAACTGCCCCTCCCTCATTCAGAAATAAATACTATAAAGAAATAGGTTGCTCATTAACAGCTAAACACTTACCCTCTTTCGAGAAAGCTGCATGTCTAGAATGGCTGAAGGCTTCTATAAATAAATAAATGGATAGCAGCAATTTAAATAGATACAGAAAACCCTTCCTGAATTCAGTATGTGCATTCCTAAAGTGTTGCCCCATGGATAGGTTTGTGTGTTCATAAACCTAGCCTGGGCCCTTTCTGAAATCCTGCCTTCCTATTTTTATCTGGAATGGCTTACAAATTAGCCTGAAATGTCACTCCCTCGCTAATTCCTCTCAGTTTTCATAGCCATCCTGAGTAAACAGGCTAGCATGAAAAAAAGATGTGTGTGGCTAGTTTAAAGTCCCAAACCTATTCATGCCTTCTTGGTAGTACAGAATGCACAAAATCATGAAAGAGAATTAAAATCAAATGGGTTCCCAATACAGAACACAGAACTCTTGGTTTGGCTATGCCTTCTTTTGTTTCAAATCTTTTCTTAACTTTAATTTCCTGGGGACTGTAGATAACATCTATTTTACATCTTACATACATCTGAAATTTAGCTCTGGCATATAAATAAAACTAACAATAAAATCATCATCATCTACATCTTAATTTAATCTGAAGTTTAGCTCTGGCACACAAATGAAAATAATAATATCATCATCATCATCATCATCATCATCATCATCATGTTTAAAATTATCCTTTTATTCCTTTCAAACCTGGTATTTGTCAAAGTTTAACTGTAGTTAACCAGGTGTGAGTTACTTCCTCCTGCAGCAATGCTGAGAAGTAATAAGCGTCTATAGACCTACATCCTCAAGAAATAACATTAAATACTCTTGGCTTTGGGTTCCTCTGTCACCACTAGTAGTGTGAAGCTGGGGCATACGAACACTGCCTCATGATGTCAACAAACAGGTATGTTATAGTCATGTTAGAGGAAGGGAACATTAGATCCAGCTTACTATTACACCCCTGTAGTGTGTATTATTATCATTTTTAACTTTTTAATCATTTATATGCCATATTCAGTCATTTATATGTGTGATAGGGTCTTCTCAGTGACTACCCCGACTCTGGAACTGCCTTCTTAAGGAGGCTAGAATGGTACTCTTCTTGCTGTCTTTCCATTGGTAGGCAAAGACTTTTTTATTCCAACAGGCTTTTGAAAACAAGATTTTTAGCGGAAGGGTTTTATAGGCATGATGTCTCATTTCAATTGTACTGAGTTTAAACATTTTAATTGTATATTTTAAATTGTTTTTAGTGTTCTTAATAAGACAATTCTATTTTAATGTTGTTCTTTTGTATTTTTAATTATGTTGTATTTGTTTTATTCATTCTGGCTATGGGTCAACTGCAAAATTGTTGTTGTTGCGTGCCTTCCAGTTATTTTCGACTTATGGTAACCCTAAGGCAACCCTATCATGGTTTGTTTGTTTTTGGCAAGATTTGTTCTAATTGTGTAATTTTACCACCAGGGATGCCTATGATTTAACTTCTCAGAGAGAACTGAAGTCCAAATTCTTGGTCTTCAAACACCCAGCTATTGGTGAATGATTTTGTGCCAATTCCAATATTTTTGCCATTTCAGCTCCACCTGATAATAACAGAGAAAAGGACTCAAATCTTTTTGAAGTTAACTGGGGTTTCCATTTATTTAATAAATCAATGCAACTTGCAAAGTAGGTGGGCCTCTATCCACACAGAGAGGAATATGTGTAAGGAAGTAGTCAGTGGATGACATGCAGAAACTCACCTGTAACAATAAGAAGAAAGGAATGAACCTGGGAACTAAGGATGCATCAAATAAACTGAGCATGTATTTTGTGATGAATTTGTAGAAAAGCCTCTGATTTCATATGATGTATGGGGATATTTTAAAATGTTCCTTTTACAGTCGTTCTATTTCTATGCTTTCTCACTTTAGTCTGACTGGAGCACAGGCATTTTAAACACTGATGAATCTAATTGTGGGGGAAGTGCTTTCAGGGAAGGCTGTTAGATTCCAACCAGGAAAGGAGCAGCTGCATTGGCCACACAACAGCTGAATGGCACACACACATACACACACACACCAGCAGCCTCTTTTGAAAAGCTGAATAGCTAAATCCAAAGTTAGTCCCACCTTGAGATGTGCTTCTAAAATCTATAATTTGTTACTAACAAGTTCCATTCCTTTCATCTCATCTACTTCAAATTTAATTTAGTCCAAAGCACCCATTTGCAGTCAACACAAATGTGTCATAATGGACTTCTCCATGAGGCTTCCTAGATACCCACAAAGGCATCAAAGGGTGAAGGAGCACTCCATGTACCTTTGAAATAATGATCTCTTCCAGACTAATCTCCTGAAAGTCTTGGCCTCCTGTTCCAGCAATTCCCACCTTCAGCACTTTGCCGTCATCTGTGAGGAGTCGAACACAAAGATACATCAGAAGAAACGAGGCTGCATCCATTCGTCCTACAGAGATTATCTTGATCATAACTGTCAAGGTGAGGAAAAGCAATCTACTTCAACAAGTTCAGTAGACCATCTCTGAGAAATGCCTGCATCACACAATGAATAAACAGCGCTAAAGAAAGGCTGCAAAAACCTGATACATCCACCTGTGTATCACTTCAATGTTTGAGAGAAATTTTGCAAGTTTCTAAACACAGAGCTACATCTGATTTTCCTGTCTAATAGCTTCCAAAGCCTTTTAGCCATGGCTATGTCTCATCCAATTACAAAAACAGAAAAGCAAGACCCCCCCAATAATAAGGTTTGTTGTCATTTTCTTAAATTGAGCCAAAAACAGCATGGAGCCCTAAGTTAGAATTATGTTGCTTTCTCTCCCTCCCCCCCCCTTTTCTTTTCTTTTCTTTTCTTAGAGGTGTAGGAAGTGGTGGAGGGTCAGAAAGCAAGAGTTTCATCATAGTATTTTAAAGTTTTCTCCCCCTAGTGAGATCAAACAATGCTCAAAAAAATATCTCCAAAATCAACTCTGAATCTTTGGAGCAGCCAGAGTTCCTTCCTGTTTCCAGAGTCTTAAGTAAAATGAAGCATCCATATCATTTTCATCTAGTCCAAACACTGGAAACATACAATCCATATGTGTTCAAAAGAGCAAGTTTAGCTCAATATTTATCAAGTTATCCATACATGCAAGTACATCTTTCTAGTCACCTTTTGGAGGCCTGTGAGGTGATTTTGCACATATATATTTAAGAGTTTGGGCAACTGCAAAGGGAGTGGTGGCCACACATGCCTCATTTTCCAGTGATTTGGATCCCACTGGCTATACTTTCCCCTTTTGTCAAAAGAAAAAGTGACCCTGGAGCAGCACTGCCACTGGGAAAATGATGAAGGGATGCTGGATAAACACAGATGTTTGGTGTTAGATTGCTGTTGCATGTCTATAGTAAACAATGTAATTTACAAAGACTGAACTGAGGTAGTGGTCTAGCTGATCCTAATGTAGCCGTGTGTGCTCATCTACAACAGGCAAGGTAAACTGCAGCTGCTTCCAGAATCCGTTACTGAAACGTGTGAACAGAAAAACAAGTGAGAAAAGAAAACAGCAGATAAGCCTGCCTCACCAGCTACCCATAGCATGTTAAGCATGGATCTATAAGTCTGGCCACCAAATGAAAATCATAAGAAAAGAAGAGGTGGTGAAAGAAAAATGGTATCCCTGGATGCATTTTGGAAGAAGGGTCAAAGTGGTCTCTAAAAGGCTCTTTTAACGTATGTAAGGCTTCATTTCATGTGTGCATATTGCCAGTGTTGAGTAAAAATGTTTGCTGAAACATACTGAACCGCTCCCTTTTATTTGTGGTGTAGGAACCTATCCATATTCCTTCCATATTATTACTACCTCTGGTACCAACTTTTCTGTTGAAGAAGTAATGCCCAGGAACATGACAACTTGATTAACTGAGATATATCTATATAGTTTATGTGGCTCAACTTCCTTCCGCATTCTCTCAGCTGGGATTTCTTCTGGGATGTAACTATCAGAAAAATTGCATGTTGTGCTCAGGATGTGAACTCAATTGAGAATATTTATACAGCACTGTTATGATATTTGTTTTGTTATATTTCCCCCTTTTTCTATGAGCTTCTAAATTTGTTTTTATAGCTGCAGTAGCCTATGGTTGACGTTTTCAATGGTCCCTATCCAAAAAGATGGCCTGTCATTTCAAGAACCCTGCTATTATATTTAAATATGTATTTTAAATTGTATCTTTCTATTTGACTGTGATTGACATGATAAATGTCTCAGGTATCAGAAAGGTCACTTTTTAATTCCAGTTACATGGAGTCACCATAAGCCGACAAACAACTTTTAACACATACATACATGTTACTGTTGTTGTTAACCGCTGTTATATCAACTTTGATTTATGGTGACCCTATGAATAAGAGACCTCCAAGGTACCTTGTTATCAACAGCCCTGTGAACTCAGGGCAACTGTGGCTTTCTATCCACCTGTTTGACTGAGTTTATCCAATTATACTTACATTAAAAAGCAAAATTAGGCCTTTTAACAATTAGAATGGCTGTGTATAAAGGAAGCACACTGACCTGCTGGTGTTCTGAGCCAAGAGAGATGAGATGGAAGCACACATATCAATCAGAACTGTGTCACTGCTGATTTTCTATAGAGCTACCAAATGAGGGGATGGGGAGAGAGCTAGGTTCATCCTTCTGTAATTGTTTCTCCTCATGGTCCCTGCAACAGGAGGCGGGATGGGCCCAACACACCCTGAGATTAGGCTAGGGAGAGCTCAGCCCCCACAAAACAATCTGGGAAAATTGGACTATCTATGTAGTCGAGCCTCCTTGGGAATTATCAGAAGTATACTAAATGACGAAGCACCAAGAACTATTAAGAAAGTGATTGTCATTGAGCCCTCCCAGGAATAATAAAGGCTGCCTACAATCTATTCTGTCTGTGAACATTTAGGTGGAAGTAAGCTGCACTGAGCACATGGAGGAAACCTCTAAGCAGACATTCTACTTGTAAGAGTCTTCATATTTAAGGATATTTCAATGATAATGGATGGGAAAGGAATCACTCCCAACAGGTACCTTCCAATGGGCAAAATGAATAACAACCTACCTGCTGATATTGAGCCATTGCCCTTTGAAAACAGTTCTGGAGTCTGTTTCTCCTCAACTGGTTTTCTTTTTATTGGGACTTCTAAATGGTAGTAGCTCCCAATGGGAATAAAATAGCTGATGAGGATAACTTTTTTTTTGGGGGGGGGGGAGCATGCTGTCCTTTTAAAAAAAATTAGTTGTGCTAATTTTGTATGACCCATGTTGGCTCATGTCACCATCACATCTGTCTTTACAATTAGTGAATTTCAACAACGTTGTTCTCAGTACTGTAGTCATTTTGAAGAACAAGAGTCTTCATAGCCAAGAACAAGAGCCTCCCTCATGGGAAATCTAAGGGATGTGGGGAAGAATCTAGCCATACTTTTGAGACTAATTGGTACATTTCAGCATAAGGTTTTGTGAACTCCAGTTCACTCCACCAGATGCAAAAACAGCTTATACTTATTCCTCTCAGCCTACGGTCTCACTCTCAGGTTTCCCTGAGCAACTTTCTTATACTTATTTTAATGTTTAAGCCACTACTAATGTTGAGAATATGTGCTGGGGACAAACAATCCCTAGTCTAACAACTTACTATATAGGTGGTTACCAGGGTCCCTTTCACACTACACAGTTACAGCCCCGTGGTTCCATTTTAGCAGCCATGGCTGCATCCCATGGAATCCTGGGATTTGCATTTTCAGGAGAGGTATTTGTAATTCTCAGCAAAAGTACTCCTATGCCTAGCCAAACTACATGCCCCAAGATTTCATAGTGCCACCACAGCTATTAAACTGGAACCAAAGAGCTATACAATAGACAGTGTAAAAGAGCTCTTGATAATTTTAGAGCATTTTGATTGGAAATCTTTTAACTTTACTACTACAGGCTACTGTTTTTACTTTTCCATGCAGCCTACTTTGGCACTCTACCAACCCTCACTTAACCTTTGCCTCTTAGCTAGAAAAGCCAGATGAAGGGAGCATGAGAAGAGGAGTCTTCTAATACCACATGGGGCACCTTTGCTTGGGACCCTCTACCTCAGGGGTAGGCAACCTAAGGCCCGGGGGCCAGATGTGGCCCCCCAAGGCCTTTGGACCGGCCCCAGGCCAGTCCTGTCGCCGCCGCCGCCGTCCGCCATGATGATATTGATTATTGTTGTTATTACTTGTTCTTGGGGTTTTCTTGGCAAAATCTCCACAGGGGTTTTGCCATGGCTTTTCTGGGGCAGAGAGAGTGTGCATGCATATATTTTTTTAATTTTTTAATTTTTTAAAAAAAATATTTAAATTTTTATTTATTTATTTATTTATTTATTTTTGGTGTTTCGGCCCCCCAATTGTCTGCAGGACAGCAACCCGGCCCCCGGCTCAAAAAGGTTGCCCACCCCTGCTCTACCTGTTCCAAGGAAGAGGACATCCACATGTCCAGCCTCTGTCTCCACTCTGTCCACCAACAGCTGATGGATCTGGAAGGGCACATTAGCTCTCATCAGAATGGGTTTCCCCTGGAGAGGATATATGGGATCCCACATCAGGTGATGGGTGCGCATGAAGCTGATAACATCATCAGGAAAGTCCTTGGTTGACTGGAGGAGTGGGTCATATGTTTCACTGGGACACTGATAGAGAGAATGGAGAGAGTGAAAACAGGAGTAGCAGAAGAGGATCAGCATCCAAATTCCCCTAGAAGTAGTGTTGTTTATAGTAGTGAGATGACCAAAGATAGGATCCCAGGGGGAAGTATGCATTGGTCCCAGCCATATTTTGTGGTTTACCTTCCCCCAAGTTATCCTCAAAATCCTTTCCCTTTCCCCCCATTTGTCGTGAGACCAAAAAACAAAACAAAACAAAACAAAAACACGCTAGAAATAATTACTGCAAAGCAACTTAAAAATAAGGGAATTTGCTTTAAGGAGAAAACAAGGAGAAAATCATCTGATTTCCCAAGATCCCCAATCCAAACAAACCCAAATAGCTAATTTTGGACTGAAAGTTAAACTGAGAGAAGCATGATGTTATTTCTGAGTTACTGGGAATGCACTGGTACAACCCACTATGGCTGGCACAATGTGAAAATTGGCCCCTGATGCAGTTGCTCAGCCTGCCTTGGAAAGTACTATTTTGTGGCATATGCTTCTGTATACTATCATCTCTGAAAGTGCATGACACAGTAAATCAACTCTTGCCCTTTTCATTCCTCAGTGTGATTGTCTCACCATTTCCTGGTAATGGGTTGGCAGCATTTGCTTTGAGACAAGTACTTAGGAGCCTCCTGTTTAATTTTATAATCTTCATTATGAAAGAAGTTATTTGCTTGACATGCACAGAGCACTAAACATGTGAGACAGCCACTCCACAATGGAAGAAGGCAGGAAAAAATCTTTCACAGAAGCTCTTGCTCTCCATGGGAAAATATTGCTCTTAAACGTTGAGCAGGTCTCCCTAGCATACCCATCTTTGCTGATGACAGAGTAGCTGAGAAGTTTACCTGCCTCTTCCAGCAGTGTGGGGTACATTCAGATTCTCCTGAAAGAAACTCTTCTAAGGGTGGTGATGCACAAGCCAAGAGCTACAACCCAGAATGTCCACCAAAGTGAAGGGATCCTGGAGTGTGCTGTTGAGCTAGTGCACTGTTCCAGTCTTACTTTTATTCATTTTTAGAGCTAACTGTTAAGCAGAGCCACCTATTATTACGGCAGACTCATGGGTTGCATTCACCAAACTGTGTTGTATAAATATCTATGCAATGACCAGGGAGATATGAATTGTGAACTTCATGATTTATATACATACTGTTCCAGGACGAGGGTAGGGGATCCGCCCCTTGTATTCCACCCACTGGTATTCCAAGCCTTCCTTGTGAGCAAAGGGCCCATTAAAAGCAGCCCGAATGGCTGCCAGGGAGTAAACGCATACTGCAGAACCATTAAAAATGCCACTGAGAAAGAAGAGAATTGGGTAAGGGACAAGAACCTGTTAGAAACTTTGTTTTAGAGACCAATAAACTTGATATTGTGGATCTCTTGAGTGAGTACAACAGATAGAGGCAAAAGTCTTGTTGGTGCACTCTGCTGGTATGACCACACTGGGAAAGGCAGTGGTGGCAGAAAGAAACAGGTTGTGAGTGATGCAGGTGTGAAGAACAGAAGGCACTGCAAAAACACACAGCTCAGAGCTAACAGATTTTGCCTGGAGGTGCAGATTTTGGCCTTATGTTGCTTGTGTCTATTTAAGAAAAAAGAAGACACTGAATGATTTCTACCTTAAACAAAATGCCTGTTGTACACCAGATTGTCTGAATGCAGTTTCATTCAAAGAGACTGACTGCAAAAGATTAATGACTTGGATGCTCATATAGAGCAGATAATGACAGCGATCCAACAATGTCCAGCATAGCATTAGAATTCCACAAGTGCAACTCTGGTACAGCCCCCTGCTCAGCACTCTCAGGGGTTATTGTTTGCTGTGATAGTCCCCCTGAATGGCCACTCTGTGAGTGATAGAGAGTGTATGGGGGATTGCAGAATCATCTGACAATATCCCATAGCCAGATGCAGACTAGTACTGGTGTCTTCCACTGAAATCCACTGGGCTTCTCCAAAAGTCTCAGCAGATAATGTAATTTGGTGTCTGGCTATGGGGACATAGCCAGATGCTTCTCCAATCCTTTGTTCTCTTTACAAGTCACAGAATGGCTATCCAGGGGGGTTATCACAGCAAAATCCTGGAAGGGCTTTGGTTATTGTGGGGATGGAAGATAATACCAACCTCCACAGCAACAACAACAACAACAACAAAAGGCCTATATTGAGCTTACACTTGCATATGTCACTAACAGGATGTAGACCAAAGTCTACAATGCTCATCTTTACCACTTTTACCATTACAGCTGGAGTGGCATAGCACAGAATGGACTTCCCCAACTCCTATCCTCCTCCCCCAGCACAACCACCCTTTCAGGAACTGAACTGGAGTTCTGTTTCCATAATCGAGGTCACAGGGTGCTTCCCCCACAAGGCAGCCATGTGTCTATGCACAAGTACTATGTTTACATGATATGTTGTCCTTGATCATACTTATACTCAGCTGCCCCAACATCAGTAATGATTGCTTTTCCTTACTCATCTTCACACTCACCCAGACATTGTGAAGAGACCATAAATAAGAGGATTCTGAACATTACGGGTATGGAGGAGGAAGACATCCTCTGTGGGAAGAGAAACAAGGAAAAAAAAGTAAGATGATGAGGTCCTTGTCTTGCCTGCTGGGACAATCTTGGAGACTCAACTGAGTGAAAAGTCTGAATGTATCATCTTAGACCTTCCTCTCCTGAAACCATCATTCCTCCTGCTATACAGATTCTTTAACAAGTGTTAAGAAGGAGCTGGGGAAGAGGGAGGGCAAATGACAAGTTAAAGGCATTTGTCTAGGTTATAGTGTATAGAGGTGTGTATCCTCTGCACTCAATATGTACACACACACACACTGTGCCAAGACAAGATGAATGCAGAAACCTGCATAAAGTATACAAACTAAGGAAATTCTTCATTATACTTTCTTATTTTAATGAGTGGTCCAGGGCATTTGAGTACCAAATCCAGCAAATTTCTGCCCATTTGGCTTCCAGCAGTATCTGGAGTCTGGCCAGCTTTTGTGCATCTACTTTTGAGCTTAATTTCACATCCTTTTGAGGGCAATGTTGTGGTGTTGTTATTCTTTCAAGTCATTTCCAACTTATGGGGATCCATGGTACAGTGGTTTGAGTGTTGAACTAGGAATCTGGAGACCAGAGTTCAAATCCTTGTTCAGATATGTAAACCCACTGGGTAACCTTGGGCAACCCACACTCTCTTATCCTTAGAGGAAGGCAAAGGCAAACCACCTCTGAACAAATCTTGCCAGGAGAACCCCGTGATAAGATTGCCATAAACTGGAAATGACTTGAAGGCACACAACAACAAGAAAATTACCCTCTTTCATGACAAGGTTTCTTTGGGTGGAGTTTACCCTTGCCTTCCTTTTGTGCTGAGAGAGTGTGACTTGCCCAAGATCATCCAGTGGGTTTCCATGGCTGAGGGGGAATTTGAATGCTGATATCCCTAACTTTGTTTTGTTCCTGATTTTTGGGCAGAAATGCAGCATGAGGTGAGCAAGAAGAGCTTTCGTCACAGGAGAGGGCTAGAAAATGCCCACATGATGACAGATTTCAGGATGCTCATTGAGCCCACCCTCATTTTGTCAATCTCTCACTGTAAACAAAAACTGAGATTAACAGTACTACTGAATTTGTCACCTGAGCAGTTTTTATGGTTTTGACTGGGGAAAAGTTAAATGAAATATGGAGATTATCGCACAAGCATAAAAACACAACTTCCCTCTCTCAAATTCAAGTAAAATTCAGATTGCATCTGGGTCCTATCACATGGCTTTTGTCACCAAATCCACCATCTGAATGCAGCCCGAGTGTAGCCCAGCTCACTTAACTTGCTTTGAATTCAGGAGAGGTAAGTCATGTTTTAATGCTTGTGCAATAAGTAGAATGATCAATCAGAATCAAATGGCTGGATTGCTGTGGGGGTAGTTAGAGAACAGGGCAAACTTACCCAAATGATCAAAGTGTGTTTCAGTACCCTGTAGACCTGGGACAGAGCAGATTAGTCGGGCTTTCAGGAACGTGCTCCAACGATTGATGAGGCTGTGCTTCCCACCAACATCATTCTGCCAATCACAAACAGGAGGAGGTCAGGAGACATCTCCACCTCCCCTGCCTGGCCTCTTACTATCCTAAGATACAATGGTGACTGGAACTAGTCCTGTCATGGTCACCATGACTTTTCCTGAAAACTCAAGCTGGTCACTGCTTCTCTATCCCTTCTGAGCATTGCTAGACGAAAGGTGGATGGACACTCAGGGCTAGGATGTTCATCTTTATTCATAGTGCCCATTCCATTGCATGTTTACCCAGTTTTGAATGTGCTCCCAACTAAATACATACAGGGTTACACTCTCAGATTGTCTATGTACATTACAAATAACACTTTCACATTTAGGATGAGATGAGGAACATATAGGTTTTAGGGTCCCCAAATTTGAGGGGATGTTAGGAGGGCACTTGTCTGATGTCCTCTGGGGGTCTAGTGTGACTGTTACCCCTAGTGGTTGTCCACACCTGAATGAGCATGTGTGATATCTATGTAATAAAACAACTCTGCTTTGCTCCAGTGATTACTGTGTTCAAAGGCACAGTGAGTTTGACAATAATCTGCCCCAAACAACAGGAGGGGGAAAGTTGGGAAAGAAGGTATTTGACTTCAGCATAAAATTTCCTGCAAATTTCTGTCCTCAGCCTCCCATCTGCAGTAATGTTATAATAAAGCTGGCTTACCTTAGGAGCATTATCAAGGCTCTATGAATGTGTTATGAGCACATAAAACAGGCTGTACAGATGCTGCATTTAGTCTGCAATACTATCTACACTTACTAGGGAGCAATTCCCATTGAACACAGTGGGATGCAAAGGCATCACTACAAGGTTGCGGGGGTTGTGGATCACACTAGGTGACACATCTGAGGAGAGGGTGACACCTGCTCGGGCCCTCTTCCTGCTGCAAGGTGGCGGTGTGTGGTGCTGATGCCAGTGTCCACCCCTTCTTCTCTGCTGCCATGGTTCTCTTGGCAGAGGGAGGTAAGGCAGTGGAGAAGGAGGGGCAAATGTGCATGCCTTCCAGCTTCTCCACTGCCTTGGCCCTCTCTGCCAAGGGAGTCAAGGCACTGATGGAGGAAGAGCAAGCGCACATCCTGCCCGCTTCTCCACTGCCCTGGATCTCTTTGCAGAAGGAGCCAAGACACCAGAGAAGGAAGTGTGGGTACATGCCTCTTCCACCCCCTTCTGCTGCTTGGCCTGCCTGCCTGACCCCCACTCCTGGCAGGCCTTTGTGGGTCTGGGCAAGCAGTGGGCAGGCAGGTGAGTGAGCAAACAAGTGAGGCAATGGGAAGGAAGGGAAGCCAGGGTAGGCCACCACCACCCAGCAGCCCTTTCCTGTCTGGCTGGGCAGTGGGCAGCTAGTGAGGCAGTGAGAGAGAGGGCAGGTGGGGCAGACCGTTGCAGCTGCTTCCTCCCTGGCAGCCCTTTCTGGGCACCTGCACTGGGTAACACCAACCTTAGTAATGCCACTGGTGGGATGTACTCCAAGGTATACATGTCTAGATTGCAAAGTTAACCATCAGTCAACTTGAAGTTATGAAGCTCACAGTTAATGTCTCCTAAGTCCCAGATACATCATAAAGGATGTAAAAAAAGTCTGAAGTGTTTAAGATAGTTACTGTCTTAGCAAACACCAGAGCTAAATATTCAGATCACTAGGCAACAGCATGTACAGACTGAGCTAAAGAAGTGCATTCTTTATACTAAGTTGGGTTCTATAACTAATGTCTGCAGCTGACCTTGCAGACCCGTGCCACACGGGCATAGATGCGTCTTTTCTCCCACTGTCCAGCTTCTATTGCTGTCTCCCGGAAAAAGAAGTACACCTTATCATCATCATGGTTATAGGTGTCAGGAATGGCATAGGCACCAATAAACACTGGCTCTGCAATGAAGAGATTTTGATAGAAACAGCATACATCCTGTAGAAACAAACTGCTATGAAATGATGTAGCCCTACATTTTCACTTTTAAAATTTAAAATGCTTTTAAGAAACATGACGCACAGGCAGAACCAGCTTCCAGGACCAAATGGCAATGGCAAATGTGCTTTAGCAAGTGGTGATTGATTCTGGAAATTTCACCCTGGTTGCAGTTTCACTCATTGCACAAGAATGGCATGGACAAAGCTGGCTCTGAAACTTAAGTCCTAGTTGCAAGAAAGCTCTACTGCTTGGGGTCTGGGAAACTTTGCTGTCTTGTAATTTAGATAGACTATAAACATACTAAAACATTAACAAGTTCAAATAGGTTTAAAAGATTAAAACAGTTTAAGAATCCTGTTCGTAGCATTTAGTATAGATCAATGAGGCTGAAAAGCTTTAATAAATAACCACATTTTTACTTGACCAATTGGACCTTCAAGGGGAAGGCATTCCACCTTTGGGGTGCCATGCCTGAGAAGACCCATGTCCTCACACAGTATAATGATCTCAATAATGGGTCACAGAACAGGGCTCCCCCAACAGAACTCAGTTCTTAGGCACATATAGGGAGATGTGCTCCCTCAGGTATTGGGTTCTCCTAGACATTTCTGGTCTTCCCAATGGGAAGACAAGTGGTTTAGGGAGAATCCCCACTATTATCTCTGATCTCTGAAAAACCCTTTTCTCTCCATTCCTACAGCCCTGAGTGTATGATCCCATAGGTCTGGTTACTATTTGGATGGGAGACAAGTGCTAATTGGCTGCAGAGCTGTAGGCATGGCAATGGCAGATTCATCACTTGTCAGAGAACACCTTCTTAATAGTTTGTTTCACCATTGCCCATTTACCTTTTAACCAATAATCTTGGTTCTGTTCTGTTCGGATGTAGTTTTGGTCTGCCCTGTCAAGCCGTGTCCGGAAGAAAGCAGCACTGCTACCCATGAAGTCAATGGAAGTGCCAGAATAAAACTCCCCATCTGTAAAACCAGCCAAAAGAGACAAATATTGGCAGAATATACATTTTAATAATAATAATAATAATAAAATTTATTTATATACCACCCCTTTGAGAACAATCGGGGCAGCTAACAATATTAAAATACAAAATACAATCCATACCCCATACCCCCCCTTAAAAAAGTATTAAATCAATTAAAGATTTAAATCATACAATTTAAAACTAACATTGACAGCAACAACACTGACATACACAAAACACAACATTAATTGGTAGTGCGTTAATGGAATGCGGCGGTGTCTTATTGAAGGCGTTAAAAGAGAGTAGCTGAAGGACACTCCTAAAAAGAGGGTTCCCGAGGCCGAGTGTCTATCCTGGAAAGGCCTGCCGAAAGAGATCCATCTTAACAGCCTTTTTGAAGCTGTCTAAAGATGTAAGCAGACGGATCTCGTCCGGCAGGCCTTTCCAGGATAGACCCATTTTATGGAGATGGGTTGAAATTCAGTTGTGCTTAGAGTGGACCCACTGAAATCAATGGAACTTTAGTGATGATTGACTTTCCTCATTAATTTTAATGAGTAAATTGGGATCCAATCCCACATTTGGAAGGAGATTTCTTTCCCCTCATGCTCCTATACTGAAAAATTTAAAGTGATGAAATTGGTTTGGACAAGGAATTTATGTTGCTTCCTGCCCTCTCTGACTTTAAGCAGGTGAGGCCTTTCCTGCCATGGAGATGCAGTAATATGAAAGGGGATTAGTATAGCAGAAACTACAGCTAAATGGATGTACTGTAGCAGGCTCTGCTGGAAATGACCCACTTATTACATACAATGACTTGGTTTTAAACTATTTAGGGATGGGCAGAAGCTTAGCTCAAGAATCAATGTGATGGGAGATCTCTGGTTGGTTGGAAATTGGTTGGTTAACACAGGGGTGGGAAAATTTAAGGAGTCTAGACTGGCAATTTTTTCCTTCATCATGGGATGTGTTCCCTGAAATGTGATTTTTGGGGGCATATTTTTGTGATTAGAAGTTCACTTCTGGTTTTAAAAGTAAATAACATCTCCCAAAACTTACACAGTCCTGTTCCTTGATGCTTCCAGGAACAACAAATATTTTGACCAAATATTGGGGTTGGTAGGGGCTCGGGGAGGGGTTCTTATAAGGTCTGGGAACAACAAAACTGGTATTGCTGCTACATTCCAATAGCAACAGTGAAAGCCCTTCTTTCCATCCCTTCCCAAATGAGGTTGCTGATCAAGAAAGCTTTGTGCAGGAAAAGATTTGGGCACATGGGAATTCTGGTGCTGAAAGCAAAGGTCAGAAAGTGACCATAAGGCCAAAGTAAGGGAGAGCCATGTGAAAGAGAAAAGTGTTCTCAACCAATGAAAATTTTTAGAAGCTGCAAAGTTATTAAGCTCTTGGGAATTGCAAGGAAAAGCAAATGAACAATTTAAAGTGCATTCTGACTTTAAACCATTGGCTAATAACACTTTCTGCTAATAACAATAATAATCTGAAATGTAAGGGAAAGGGTCAACAGAAATAGTTTTCACTTGGTGTTTCCTTCTGTGATTGGCTATATGATTGGCTGTTCCTGGATAAACTTTCAAAATCTACTCTAAATGGTAAAGTGTATGTTTGCTTCACTGACAGATTGCACAAGTACTGACAGCATGTTGTGAAATAACGTATCTTTAAATAAAATACAGTCTTCAGTCTCCCATCATAGGAACCACTTACTAACCATAAAAGGCAAAAGTTTCCCTCTTTGTTGTTGTTGTTAACTGCCCTCAAGTCGATCTCAACTCATGGCAGCCCTATGGATTAGACATCTCCAAGCCCCTCTGTCCTCCACTGTTTTGCTTAATTCCTTCAACCCCTTGATACCCGTGACCTCCTTAATAGAGTCCATCCATCTGGCATGTGGCTTTCCTCTCTTCCTACTGCCCTCCACCTTTCCCAGCATTATTGTTTTTTCCTCTCTTCTCATGATGTGTCCAAAGTACGACAGCCTCAGTTTGGTCATCTTGGCTTCCAGAGAGTTTTCTGGCTTGATCTGCTCTAGGACCCACTTGTTTGTCCTTTTGGCTGTCCGTGGGATCCAAAGTTCCCCTATCGTACTCAAAACATATTCTTGTTTTGAGCTTGAGGGGCCCTTGTTCTGTGGTCCCATGTCCACCTTTGTGAGCCACTATTTTGTACTTGCATCTACTTGGTGGAAGTCAGAGTTCCAGTGGAAACAAAAGTATACCCCTTGGACTAGGCTGTGCTCATTAATTTCCCTCTTACCTGCAAGCAGCCCTGTAAAAGGCTCATGAGGGCTGTAGGGACACTTGCCTCTCCCAGATTCTACTGAGTATGTCACCAGCTGCATAGCCGGTGTCCCCGGTCCCTACAGAGGGACAAGAAGACATTTCAAGCAAAAGCTATGCTGGAACCAAATTTTTATTTTATTTTTCTCATACATGGAGGTAAAATGTCCTGAACTATAAGAAACCACTTTTTCGTTTTACATTTTATGAGGAGCAGGCAAAATAAATATAGAAGGAACCATCAACTTTGGGAAAGAAATTAAGGCCAGTATACTGTATCAGCTACTAAGTTATGTATATTTAACTTTGTAACTTCTCCTAGCGCAACACCTCCAAGCTTGATGGAAACATCATTCCTTCTCCCGATGCAGCTGTTGCCCAGTAAATTAGGCTGGAGGGAAAATACAATTGTGACACTAGAATTACAATTGTGACTAAGGCTGCAGCCACACTGCAGAAATCAGACAGTTTGACACCACTTTAACTGCCATGGCTCAGTGCTATGAAATTATGGGAACTGTAGTTTGTTGTGGCACCAGAGGTCTCTGACAGAGAAGGCTACATGTCTTCAAAACGTGTGGCCCTGATAGTGCAGTGGTTAAATGTTGGTACTGCAGCCATTCATTCACAGCTGCAAGGTTGTGAGTTCGATTCCAGTCGGGGGCTCCAGGGTCGATTCAGCCTGGCATCCTTCTGAGGTGGCTGAAATGAGTACCCAGCTTATTGGGGGCAATTAGCTTACACATTGTAAACCACTTAGAGACTGCCTAGTTCAATATGAAACAGTATAGAAATGTAGCTGCTTATTGCTATTACTATTGCTATATGTCTCACAAAACTACAATTCCCAGAATTCCATAGTATTGAGCCACGGCAGTTAAAGTAGTGTCAAACTAGATTATTTCTGCAGTGTGGGTACAGCCTAAGCCCTAAGTGGTGATCATAAATATGGAACAGTTGTCTAGTTTTATTTATGCATAATAATTTCATATTCTTGAGTTCTACTTAGTCACTGGTTTCAAACTATTGCCATGATCATAACTCCTCTTCCCCTTTATTGGACATAAAATGCACGAGGAGAACGGAATTCATTCTGTTGCTGTCTGGAGCACTGGTGAATGACATTTCTATCAGGCTTGGGCAATCTGACTAGGAGAGGTTAGTCAAGTTATGAGAGCCAACTAAATTAAGTACAGTTTGCCCTCTGTATCCACAGATTCTGCATCTATGGATTTAACCAACCACAGTTCGGAAATGTTCACACACAAAAATAAATACAAAAAGTTAACCTTGATTTTGCAGTTTTATACAAAGGACACCATTTCACTATGATATTGTTTATAATATGACTTGAGCACCCATAGATTTTGGTATCCATGGGGGCTCCTGGAACCAAACCCCAGGAGGGCCCATTGTAAACTGAGTGACTGATACAGAATAGTGGCCAAAATTACCCGTATTTTCCGGTGTATAAGATGACTTTTTGACCCAGGAAAAGGGTCTCAAAAGTTGGGGGTCGTCTTATACGCCGGGTAGAGAAGGAGGAGGATGATAACGGGGGGGGGGGGGAGAAGAAGGGAGGAGGAGGATGAAAAAGAGGGGAGGAAATGGAGGGATCCCAGGAAGAGAAGGGGTTGCAAAAGAGGAAAGAAAATGGAGCAATGAAAGCAAGAGAAAGGGTTACAAAAGGAGAGAGAAAACGGAGCAATGAAGGCAAGAGAACAGGTTGCAAAAGGAGAGAGAAATGGAGCAATGAAGGTAAGAGAAGGGGTTGCAAAAGAGGAAAGAAAATGGAGGGATTCCAGGAAGAGAAGGGGTTGCAAAAGAGGAAAGAAAATGGAGGGATTCCAGGAAGAGAAGGGGTTGCAAAAGAGGAAAGAAAATGGAGCAATGAAAGCAAGAGAAAGGGTTGCAAAAGGAGAGAGAAAACAGAGCAATGAAGGCAAGAGAAGAGGTTGCAAAAGGAGAGAGAAACAGAGCAATGAAGGTAAGAGAAGGGGTTGCAAAAGAGGAAAGAAAATGGAGGGATCCCAGGAAGAGAAGGGGTTGCAAAAGAGGAAAGAAAATGGAGCAATGAAAGCAAGAGAAAGGGTTGCAAAAGGAGAGAGAAAACAGAGGAATCCAGCAAGAAAAGGGGATGAAAAAGAGGAGAGAAAATGGAAGAATCCAAGCAAGAGGAGGAAGAGGATGGGGGGGGGGGGAGAAAAGAAGGAAACCACTTCTAAGATTGTTGTTGTTGTTGTTGTTGTTGTATGCCTCTGAGTCATTTCTGACTTATGGCAACCCTAAGGCGGCCTTATCATGGTGTTTGCTTGGCAATGTTTCTTCAGAGGGAAGTTTGTTGCCTTTTCCTGAGGCTGAGAGAGTGTGACTTTCCCAAGGTCACCCAGTGGGTTTCATGGCCAAGTGGGGACTCAAACCCTGGCCTCCAGAGTCATACTCCGATACTCAGACAGGGTGACCAAATATCTTAAATGCAAAGGAGGATGACTCACTACAAAAAATGTAGGACACACAAGAAAAAAATGTAGAGAAAGCTAAAAACATAAATGTAAAACCATGCTTCTTGTGCTGTGCTCAAAATGGAGGACGTTTTGGAATTCCTCCTGGAGAGAGGGTTGACATGGAGGGCATGTCCTGGAAAAGAGGAGGCTAAGTAGCTCATCGAACTACAAATCCAAGAGCTCTCATAATATGGAGCCATGGCAGTTAAAGCTGTGTCAAACTGCATCAGTTCTGAGGTATGGATGCAGCCTGAGTCTGCACTGCAGAAATAATGCAGTTTGATACTGCTTTAACTGCCATGGCTCCATCCTATGGACTCCTAGGATCTGCAGTTTGCTTTGTGGTACCAGAGCTCTCTGACAGAAAAGGCTAAATATCTCACAAAATTGCAAATCCCAGAATTCCATAGCCTTGAGCCAGGGCAGTTAAAGCGGTGTCAAACTGCTTTAATAAATTTCTGCAATACATTTGAATTAAAATTACCATACTGAAATTAAATCTGATGTTTTGTTTTTTAATTTTTATTTGGTGTGCGTTGGAAGGGGGGGTTGTCTTATACAGCGAGTATATCCCAAACTCTATATTTTGACTGGAAAAGTTGGGGGTCGTCTTATACGCCCGGTCGTCTTATACGCCGGAAAATACTTTGTCTCCTCTAGACTACTTTGTCAAGCAGATACAAAGCACTAATTCCTATAAAAATAAAGGAGAAAAGGAAACCAAGACTTATCTGATACTGTACATAGTTTTACACAAAGTTCTACCTGCTGCATAACTTACAGAAATAATGTAGATAAATATATGAGCATCTTGACCTAAACATTTCATTTGTTGTTCTAAAAAAAATACTCCATAATCCATTTTTCTTTTTTTTTCTTAGAAAATAAAGGCTTCAGAGAAGAAAAAAATCCACACATTTTTCCCTAGTTTTTTTCTCATTTTTTTCCTCGGCCTTCATATCTCTAGTGTGGATATTTATCACAAAATCTGATGAAAGTTAACATTCTATTTTTTTTTTAAAAAAAACCCCAAACAACAACACTTATACTTAAAAATGAAATTAACAAAATATTTTAAAATTTTCTTTAAAAACATCACATTTTAACCAAATCTTCACTATTTTTATATAACTACATTTAGGTTGTGCTTATGATAATGTAATTTGAAGGTATAATTTTAATTTTGCTAGTTGCTTATGTCACTACTATTAGCATTATGTTCAGTGGCATATGGGAATTACAATTTATGAGTAATATTAGTGCAAAAAAGCATTACTAAGCATTCTGAATGGTGTGAAATGGGAGGTCAATGAGGGGATTACACCATGAGTTTCCGCACCGGGTGACACCAACTCTAGGGATGCCACTGGCCATCAATCTTCATTGTTTGAAAAAAAAAGGTTTACCACAAATTGAATAGATGGAATGGAATGGAAACATCCCCCACAGCTGTTCAGGTTTGTATGTTGCAACAATTGCTAGTACATAGAACTTTCCAAGAAATAGCTATGTTAGGGCCTTTACAGACTGCCAGAAATAGTGCAAACTGAGGCCATTTTAACTGTCCTGGCTGAGTGCTAGGGAATCATGGGAATTGTATTTTTTTTCTGGGACATTGAGCCTTCTCTGCCAGAGAGCTCTGATGCCACAATAAACTACAGTTCCCATAATTCCTTAGCACTGAGCCAGGACAGTTAAAGTGGCCTCAATTTGCACTATTTCTAGCAGTCTGCAAAGGCCCTTAGTCTGTTGCAGTATAAAAAGGAAAAATGGAGGGGGAAAGAAACCTATTAGCACCTTTAAGATAAACTGATTTAAACTTTAGCATGAACTAAACTTCCTCAGCTGTGCTAATAGAGCAATGTTAAAGCGACAGGGTTTTAAAGAGATGTACAAGTTCCCTTGTACATAGTTCCCTTGGACAGTTTCTATGAAAGAGAATAGATGGGCACAAATATGACATTAGAAATTAGAATAGGTCAAAACCAGTTGCAGAGTATATTAACCTTCCTTGATATACAATACGGGACTTACGAGTTGTTCTAAAAATCAATCAATCAATCGAAGACGAGAAATAGAATTCAGTCACATTCACAAATTCCAATCTGCCATCAGTGGTTTGATGGCATGCAACATATAATACACAAACAATCACAACTACACAAGTGACAAAAGGAATCTCCTCAGAGAAAATTTTGACCCCAAGGAAAATGACTTTTGGTGAGGGAGCCCTGGTGGCGCAGCAGTTAAATGCCAGTACAGCAGCCACAAAGTTGTGAGTTTGATCCCAGGGGCTCCAAGGTAGACTCAGCCTTCCATCCTTTCGTAGGTCAGTAAAATGAGTGCCCAGCTTGTTGGGGACAATTGGCTGTAAACTGCTTAGAGAGTGCTAAGTTCACTGATAAGTAGTGTAGACATGTAAATGCTATTGCTACTATTGTTATTGCTTTCACACATGACTAAAAGACCACTATCAGCCACTTGAAAAACTTGTGTCACAGCTCTTTCAAGATTTATGATCACTGTCACAATTTGCATCATTCTCTATCCTATTACATCCTGTCCTACTCTTACAACTGTGTAACTCTCCTTAAAAATCTGTGAATGTAACATCACTCTATCAGTGCAGCTGAGAAAATGGATTTATATCCACAAAAGCTCATGCTAAAATATAAATCAGGTAGTCTTATTTTTATTTTTTTTCAAGCAAGCTTTTTAAAATCATGCAAGCCTGGTTTTATTTTTGGGGGTTGGTTGGTTTAGATTTTGTTTTTAACTTTTCTATGTTTTAAATTTTAACCTTCCAGTGTTTTAATGAGGTTATTTTAATTGTTTTTTAAAATGTTGTTTTAATGTGTTTTATATTGTGAGCCGCCTTGGGTCCCTTTTTGGGAGAAAGGCAGCATAGAAATAAAATAAAATTAGAGGTGCTGCTAGATCTCTTCCCACTTTTCCTTTTTACACTATGTGGCAGATAGCTGAAACTCAGGGACATTGTTTACAACTTTCAGGTGACAGTGTTGTAATTATCACCTTGTAGGTCTACCTCTGTATGACTTCTATAGCAAAATGTGAGTCTGAACGACTGATGTGTCCTGTCTGTCTGGATTAGGGTTAATGGAACAGACTCAAGCAAAAGAATTACATAATTGAATCCAGTGGTAGAAAATTTATTATAGAGTTACTAGCAATGGCAGAATGCTATTGAGGGAGTAAAGAATACCAAAAGAATATAAATACTGTCTCCTAAATTGCCTATTGATACCAGATATCTTCACAGAGTGTTTTTGCAATATCATCAGAAAGTGCAAAAACATAGAGCACTTTCTGACTGGGGCTGTAACAATGGATGAACGTCCTACTTATTTATTATGGAAAACTGCCTAGTCTGGTGTTCCTGCAAAGAAATGGGTGACATTTTTCCTCTGAGTTTTATTCATTGTTCATCTTTTCATCTGATAGGAAAATGCAACAATATTCCCACTGTTCTTACACACACACAGAAAGGACAACCCATCTAGAATCTGGTGCTCGAAACAATTGCTTCATGTTCCTTCACAACAATGGAACCCCTCTGGGTGCAACTCACCTCAGCTCCAGCTTTGATTCGTATGAAGGCACACATGGGCTGGTAGGAGCCTGTTCCACAGGCAAAGACATGACTGCTGTTAAAATGCTGGAGAAAGCGGATGAAATTGGAACATTCTGTCTAGAAAGGAGTCAAAGAGGCCACAAATTACTTGGACACTTTGCTTTGCCCCATGTCTCCCACCATGAGAGAAAGTCTCTGGTCCTTGGGTTGTCATTATGATCTGCCTCTAATGAAGGTCTGTGGACCATGTGGCTCCTCAGATGTCACTGAACTTCAACTTCCATGAATGCTGGCATCCCTGAGGTTGGGGGCAAATACAAAGTTCCCATTCCATTTATGGTGGAATGACCTTTCTTTTGAGACTAACCCCACTAGTGAAATGGCTTGAAGTAGCACACCCATTCACCCACCTCTGAAAGTTCATATATTTATCTAGTTGCTGCTGCTGCTGCTAAGTTAGGCATAGGGCCACATAAGCTGTGAAAAAGAGGCCCCACCTGTTGTTTTACAGAAATAAATGTCTGTACACATCAAATGTTTTTCATAGGGATCACTGAACTTTTGGAAATCCCTCCAGCCTAAACTGTGAAGACCAGGTTTGTCAGGTATCCCTTATTATGAGGGATATCCCTTGTTGAGGGCCAGAAAGTTTGTAGTAGTAGTAGTAGTAGTAGTAATGAATTTATTTCTTACTCATCTCCCCCCATGTATCAAGGTGGGGAACAACAACAGTTAATAAATACAATAAGTTAAAAACACAAAAGTGAAAACACTAAAACATTTAAATAGGGCTGGGTGGTGTCCCTGATTATAAGAGATGTCCTTTATTTGAAGGTTAGACAGCTTTTCCTTGAATATAGACTAAACAAGATGAGAAAGAATCCCACATTTGGGGTCTGGACCCTTCATAAAGACTGGGGCACATCGTGTAATTTTTGAATATGGACAACATATTCATTTTATAGAGAAATACATGATTAGATTAACTGAAACCAGTACTTTCATTTGTTACCAAGACAGAACACAAAATTCCTCACAGCTGCTTCCCAATTGTCACACCTGCATGTCATGAATTTTGACTGCTTTTTGCTTATTGCTATTCCCTAATTGCTACTTTGAACATCTGGCAACACTAGTGGAGACGAGCCAAACTTGCATACTTCAGGATTCTTCCCAGCCAGTCTGCAGTGTTCTCTCTGCTCTCTAGGAGCTGGCCAGAAAATCTGGGAAAAAGAAAAGAAAAAGCACATAATCAAGGCTTTTACTTTTATGGTAATGGATTTAGGCTTGACTGTGAACATGAGTTGGACATAGGGATTTTGGCTACTGCAGCATTAGTTCTGCTATAGTCTCTCTTCCCACATTTCACATCTTTGTGCTTGCATTGCCTGTGGACTAATAATTTGTGGCCTCAGCCTCACTTGCTTTGCTGTGCACAGTCCTGCTCTGAAAAGAGGAGAAGGTAGCTTTGTGACTGACATGAAGTCTTGACCAACCAGTGATCTGCCATTTTGACTTCTGTTGAAAACTAGAAGGAGACATTTCTGCTGATCCCAGACCAGGGGTGTATCCACACTGCAGAAGTATATGTTGTTGTTGTTGCATGCCTTCAAGTAATTTCTGACTTATGCTACCCCAAGGCAAACCTATTATGGGGTTTTCTTGGCAAGATTTGTCCAGAGGGAGTTTGACCTTCCTTGCCTTCCTCTGAGGCTGAGAAAGTGTGACTTGCCTATAGTCATCCAGTTGGTTTCTATGGCTGACCAGGGATTCCAACCCTGGTCTCCAGAGTCTTGGTCCAATACCCAAACAACTGCACCATGCTGGCACTTTAAAATCCCTTTAAGTGCAATTGTTCCATCCTATGGAATCCAGGGTTTTATAGTTTTGTGAGGGAGTGGGAGTACACTGGAGAAGTACCTCAGCAGACTACGCAACCAGGACTCCATAGGATGGCCCATAATAGTTAAAGTGGTAAGGTGTGAACTAACTGAGGGGTGACCTAGTGCTATAATTAAGCAGTGTGGACATACCCTTGGTCATGTGTGTGGGAATGCAGTGATACATTTTCAAAGCAACCTCATTGTTAAAACTGTGTATGGCTGTCCCCCACTGACCTCTATTGTACGTAGCTTTTCAGGCTTCTCTATGCATGAGCCAGGTAGTGCAAAGGAAGCAGATATACAGCCATCCAGGAAGCTGTTTCTGATTGGACTTTTACATTTTTCCATGTTACTTAGGGATGCTGCATAGCGAGTTCACACCTGACCTGAGTTTTCCACACTTTGCAACATAGGCAAGCACTAGCACTTGTTAACTATTTTGAATATGTGTTTAAGTACCTGAAACCTGGCTGAGGTTACATATGTTGTAGCCCTAGGATGAATGACAGATATTTTACACGAGTATTTTAAGTCATTTTGTCTAGATTGCTATAGCAGCCCTTCATAAGTATGCAGACCTTTTCATCACCCAAAGAAGAACACTCTCAGTATTTAATGTAGCCAAGTATCTATGCTGAAAAAGGAACAGAACAGAGAAAAAAGAAAGACCAGATGTCTTCCAGAATTTGATAAATCCCATTTTCTGCCCTTAAATTGGAGGAATTGCTGTTTGAACTCCAGTTCAAATTTTGAGTTGTAGTCCAGCAAAGTAACTTCTCCAGGCTTCTTTCCCATCCCACAGTGCTTTTCATAAGTTATTGCACTAATTAGCTAATATTAAAAAATCAAGCCCTTCTAGTTTTTCTGTAATATATTGATATAACAACTATCTCTTCTGGCTGGCTGACCTTCTGAGGCTCTGTGTTGGGGTTGTCTAGGTGGAACAAAAACACATGATCCTTGGCGCCTGCCATCAGCCATGACCTCTTTTCATCCAGAAGAAGTGACTGCAGTGCCAGGGCATCCTCTGAGTCCAGTAACAGCCAGGAGTTATTTGATCTCAGCAGATCTGAGAGGTGAAGCATGGAAAGAGAAAAATAGAGACTTCGTACTGGAGAGGATCAGGGACAAAACCTGACCATTTTCAAATCTACAAGAATGATCACTGACAAGAGAATCCTCCTTCCTCGATGAACACAGTAAGTAAAAACAAGCAGTAGGCTGAAATCCTGTACAAATTTACCAGGAGTAAGGGTATGTACTTCTGAGTAAACATGCATATAACTGTCATACTTCTTAGAGATAACACAAGTCCTTCCAGCCCAAATGCAGGTTCTCCATCTTGCCAGTATCCATTAAATCCAATTCAATCTTTGATTAATTGACTCACAGATTGATTCATTCAATTTTTAATATTACCTCCATGGTTAATTCATTTTCTTTTATGTTAACATGTTGTTGATGAAGGCTGTTTTATCAGGAATTTTGGAGACTCATCTCTCAAAAGTGTAAGATCTGGTCTATTCAGCTTTTTTGCCTGACTCATTAGATCAGGGGTAGGCAACCTTTCCCCTTTAAGGGCCGAGGGACTTCAGCTCCCAGAAGCCTCAGCCATGTTGGCCAATAATTAGATACTACATTTTAGACCAGTATTTATCAAAAGAATGCATAATAAAAAACCAGAAAATCTGATCAAGCCAGCTTGATCCCCTGCCTCTGCTTCCTCACAGGTCATCTCTGCAGTTTTTCCCCCCTTAAAGGAATGATGTTAACAGACATAATACAAATGTAGATTAAACCAAGGCAACTCTTTGTGTGGATGGCACATCTGTTGTAAGAGTCCCTTCCCCTCATCTTGTGTAATCAACCAGATTAAAGCAATAATATTTCCTAGGCTTCAGGTGTCATTATCATGTTTAAGAAACTCTTGTGATATGATACAGTTCCTCCCTCCCTCCTTCTTGATATGGAGCCTGATATGGGGGAAAGGCAAGTCTGGACTGAGCAGTAACTTTTCAATATTTTCCTCAAAGGAGATTCTCTGTTTTCCTTCCTGGGTTAATTTTCAGCATGGTATCTCCAAGTTCACAGTCATTTCCCTAGTGATAAGATCATCATACTTGGAGTCTGCCATTTGCCTCGTCTGAGCAAGCAGAGCTGAGTGTATGTCCAGGCCAGCAGTTCACTTACATCTATTCTCACTGAACCTTTGTTCTGATCCTAAAGTCTACATATTCTTCACTTCTATGGGCTTCTTCCTACTGGGTTATGTTTTCAAAACTGTCTTTAAAAAATAATAATTCTGAAGCACAAAGTCATCCTTAAATTAGATGCGCCAGAAAGGGTTCTAAAATGAGAAGTTCAAGGAGCGTAGATAGAATAAGAAAAGTTTTTTAACAAAATGAATTAGGAAGATGCATAGTTGTATAATGTCTACACACTGAAAAACTACACCCCCACATACACAGGTGTAGCATAACACACTCAGAGATAAGGCTCTGGGAATGGTAGACTAGTGTGGCAATGGCTAGGAAGAGGCAGATCTGGGAAGTAATATGCACCAAAGTTGTTTATTATTCATTACTTATTCTTTTGTAATGACACTGTAACAAAGTAATATCTCACAGGGAATGCAATGAGTCAGGGTAATGCTCCTGTGCTTTGGGTGTGGGTTGTGCATACTGAGTATGTTTTCCTAGTTAGTTGTAAAGGAGATTTTCAGACCTTTTAGACTTTTTCTGTGTAGGACATTTTTCAAAGTCTATGCCATTATGTAATCACTCCTAAGATTAAAAGGAAAAAGTGAACATGAGAGTCATGAAAAGTAATGAGTGATGCTATGGCCTAGAATCCTGTTTGTAACATATGCAGGAATAACCCTCAGTTATGCCAGTTTATGTACTTTGGGAGGCATTGTACAAGGAGTTATCTGATATCTCCTTGCACAATGCCCCTTACCCCTGTGCAGACATAGGATCAGCTCTATCCTCCCCTGGCTAATGACAAGCTGCAGGAGCACATTCCCAAGGAGCATCTGTTCAGCTTATTCCTAATCACATGCATCTTTGAAAGATGAGCTCTGGGCTGCAGCAGGAGGCGACAGTCTCTTTGTGTCCTTTTTTCTTGGCTTCTTCCACTGTTTCTGTTTCTACAAGGAAAGGTAGTAGAGCCATAAGACATATGATCTAATAGACTCACCACCACACCTATGTTCCTGTCCTACAGAAAGATGAGCTAGGGCTATTGGGACATGAATATCCTTCTAGATGGGGATAAGTTGTGTGTGTGTGTGAGAGCGAGAGAGCGAGAGAGAGAATGTACAACATATCAGAGCATTATTTGAACCAATTTATATATAAAACCTTTGCTTTGGTTTCTGAACTGCTCTGTAGAGACATCTTTTACAAAGTACACAGAACTCCCATGACAAGAAGCAACCCCATCTGAGAAACTTTTATAGTCATGCTTGATTTCTGAGCTATAGGTATTGTCTTTCAAAACACAGAAAGAAAGTCATCCTTCCTCCTCTTTCTGTTATGTGAATTTCTGCACGTGTGCCCTATAGCTCTGACGCTCCAAAATGACTCCCACAATCGCTCCGTTGCAGTGACATACTATTGTTCTTGCTCTTAGTCTCTCAAGCACATCTTTCCTTTGCAATCCCTGTCTTAGGTTTTATCATTTCCTTTTGGCAGGCCCATCTGCCCCTTTCTTTCTCCTCCTTCTATTCTATTCCCAGGGTGGAGGGCGTCTCTAAGGGATGGTTTAATGTAAACCTCTGTCATCCCTTGTGTCCTTGAACTTGGCTTGATATTTGTGAGTCACACCTCCTGCCATTGTCTGTCTTGGCCTTTGGCCCTCCAGAGGCTGGGAACTTCCTTTCTTTGGAGACCTAAGATGAAGAGGGTTTTTCAAAAGCATGCCTGGTCCTAGCAAACACTTTGAACGGGGGGGGGGGGGGGGGGGGGAGGGCTCCTGCTTTGTTTTTGTCTTGTGACAGAGTCTCAGTTGCTTTCCTTTCAAAAGGAAAGCCAAATTAGTTTAGTTTCTCCTCCTTCTCCTCTTCTTCTTCTCCTTCTTCATGATAAGCCATTGTCATGGCTGGCAATTTATCTGTTTGAAATATCTGCCGCTGTTGCAGACAATATTAATCACTCTGTCTTCTTGGTTTCTTCCTGTTCTCCTCCTCCACTGTCACGAAAAATTAGATTGTAATACACAGATTATATTACTTAAACCAGGCAGTTGTGAAATGCAAAGTTGAATGGGTTAGTGGTGGAGGAAAGGGAACAGTTGGTAACATATATTTGAAAACTTGATATCTTCCTCTCCTGTGTTTGATTCAAACTTGCCCACAGCCACTTCACTTTAACCTGTTTCTCTAGCTCCTTTTACCTCTCTAAAATAAGTACCTGCTTGCTTCCAGCCTCTCTTAGCTCAATTACTAAACTTTAGTAAAAGTTACAGTGAGAATCCATGGGTATCCACTAAAGTGCCTAGAACTCAGTGTCTCAGCCATCTACCCTGGTACTCAGGGAGGTGACAGGAATCTCAGGGCTAGAGCACTGCTTTTAAAAGTTGTAGGTATGGATATTTTCCAAATTTGTTACACTTTGCTTATTAAAAAATTGAACATCTGTTCAGCTGTGATTGAGACTTAATGTAATAATAATAATAATAATATCAGCGTTGAAGACATTACCAGTGGCTGCCCCTTGCAATGTCACCTTTGTAACCCACCAGGCTCTGTCTCCTGCAATATCACAAGAGATCATCCCTAAGTCTCATTTTTTGTGTCTGATCTCTCAGGGCCTGGTTTAATTCTGTGTTTTCCTGTGTGGCAGGAGGCTAGACTAGATGGCCCCTGTGGCCTGTTCCAACTATGATTCTATGGCACTAAGGATAGAGATTATACACAGCCAAATTTTACATACAGTCACTACCATAATCAACATGCCATCTGCATGATGGTGTAAGTGGTATTTTCTTCCAGGGATGAAAGATGCAATTTGAAGCAGGGGAAAGCAAAGGAAGGTGTCCAGAGATCAGATCAGAATGGTGAAGGGTATGGAAACCATGCCTTATGAGGAGAGACTTGGGGAGCTGGGTATGTTTAGCCTGGAAAAGAGATGGTTAAGAGGTGATAGGATAGGCCTGTATAGGTATATGAAGGGAGGGGGAGTCATATTGAGGATAGAGCAAGTTTGTTTTCTGCTGCTCCAGAGAATAGGACCCAGAGAAATGGATTCAAACTAGAGGAAAAGAGATTCTACCTCAACATTAGGAGGAACTTCCTGACAGCAAGAGCTGTTCGACAGTGGAACACACTCCCTCCGAGAGTAGTGGTGTCTCCTTCTTTGGTGGCCTTTAAACAGAGGTTGGATGGCCTTCTATTAGTGGTGCTTTGATTGTGAGTTCCTGCATGGCAGGGGGTTGGCCCTTGTGGTCTCTTCCAACTCTATGATTCTACAATTCTATAATTCCAAACAAAACTACAGTAACAGAAGTATTTGAAAACATCTGGATCACAACAAAATGCATAACCCTTGTGCATCTGTTGTGCCTAGCTGTAAGGTCCCAAATGGTTCACCTACAGGTCAGTTCAGAATGGGCAGTACAAAAGAGCAGACCAAAAGGACTCAGATGTACTGCTCAACCTTTATAAACCCAACCTGAATGAACCACAGATTTTCAAATGCCTGAGATATATTGAGAGGCTGACCTTCCAGTGTGGGGTTACAGGATGAAGGCTTGAGATTAGTGGATGTCACAATCAGGAAGGTGTGGGTTGGGGATGTGGGGGGAACTCCCAGGATGGAGAAAGTGCCTACATCTGCCTTATTTTTATTCTTCAGTGGAGATTAAAATCAAACACTATAGCTGTGGGCTTCCATCCTAAAAACCAACCCCAAAACCCAACAGTACCTTGGTATGATAGGCGGAGACGGGGGGCCCACTGCTTCCATGAAGTACTGTTCTCAACCATCAGTAAAACAAACCAAGCCACAAGGGCTATGTTGGTGGTGAAGCAGCAGCACACGGACAAAGTCAAGCGGATCATCACCTCTCTGTTGCCAAAGGTGCCAGTGTCCAAAAACCTTGAAGTCACAGTTGCATTTTCTCAGGGAAAGTCACCTGCCACTTAAAACAGAAATGGAGAATAATCTTTAAGAGGTCTAGTAGCAGTCAACCAGTCATGCATTGTTCCTTTTCTCATGTATCCTTCCCTAAGTGATCTCTGAACTATAATTATATTGGCAGAGCTGACATATAAGAAATGGAATATTCAGGAAGTAGAGGTTAAAACTATTTACTATCCAAAGTTCTTTTGAGCATGGGCCATTTGAGCAAGAATTCTTTGAGAAGGATTCTTCTGCTGAATGTAACTCCTATATATTTCAGTTTCCTTCTTTGGAAGCCACCTCCCTCCAGGAACTCTTGTTCAGCCGTGGCAAGAGGCTAATCTAGACAAACTGAATTTCCTGCTGAAATGTAGGTAGTTATATAAAGAATTGTTTATTCTTGATTGTATGGTGACACGATTCTATGCATATTTATTTGGAAATAAGAGTCTATCCTGGGGATGGGAATAATGTGGCCTTCCACATGTTACTGAACTGAAAGTGTCAGCAGTCTGAACTGTTAGTGCAAAGGGAAAACTGAGTCCATATGCTGAAGGCTGCAAGCTAGGATACAGACACCACTGTCAAGTCTGGAAAGTCACTCATGACTGCTGGGTTCTTCTGAAGAGGCTTTTAAATCTTAGTTGCAGCAAAGTATTTACAAGCAGGATACAGCAATATTTACGCAAACTGACATAATGCTCCACAACCATTCGACATCCACACCATCACACTGTATACTGGAGCATTCATACTTATGTACACAAAGACAGCTAGGATTCTAATCCAACCCCTTGCTAGTGTTTCATTAGCTTTCTGTCATGTGTCCACAGTGATAGTGCAGTTTGGACTTGCTATGACTCATCCCCATGCTCAAGTTGCATCAGCTTCCTCTGAGTCAGCATTTCCTCTTTAACCCATTGCATGCACAGCCTGAGGCAAATTCTTACTGCCAATCTCTGCCAAAATGTCTTAGTTGCCATGCATGATAAACAAACTACATCAGAGTACATTTTTACTCATACAGGTCCAAGTGTTTTTATTGAGTGCAATTCTTTATCCCTAGGCCTACTCTACCTGTTAGTCTCTCGTGACTTTCTGCAGGTAATGCCTTTGTGAGTCTTCATTGATCACTATTGGTGTATGGCATGGTTCACCAAGATCCCCCAATAGCTGCCTGATCCACTGAACTTTGCTACACAACTTTGCTTTCTAGATCTCCACACAACAGGATTGTCAGCAAATCTGATGGCTAAACCAGAAACTGACACTTTGTTTGTAACCTCAGATGCAAAGGATCTGTCTGCATAGCACTCTAGCTGAGACATGCCTCCAGCCATCACCAGCCATCTGTCCCTTGTTCCCTTGAGAAATCACACCACACGCTTCAAAGCAGTCCAATCCACTAACCTGGGTTTTCAAGTTCTTCTACTCAACAACCCCACTGCAAAGCTTATATCAGGCCTAGTGTTATTGGCAATGTACAAAAGACTTCCAAGCACTGAATGGAACAATTAAGGATGCTCAAACACTTTTTTCTGATCTAAATTATCAAACTCAGGTGTCATGGGGCTTCTGACTACCTAAGCATTGATCAATCCACATTTCTCCACAATCCTGACAGTCTTTTTCCTCTAACACAACAGAATCTCCCCATCCTGGGTTCTCTCCACTTCAATTCCTAAATAATTCTTCAAACTGCCCACATCCTTCAATTTGAATTTTCTTGCTAACTCCTCCTGTACATGGTTCACATCATCCAAACTACTTGCAGCCACACAAAGATCATCAACATAGATCACTAGAATAACATTACCCTTGGTATACACATATGTATCAGCCGCACTGCGTCGGTATCCAAGTTTGACAAGCTCATCATGTATACACCTATTCCAGCATCTAGCACTCTGCTTCAGTCCATACAGGGCCTTTTTCAACCTGTATACTTTTTGCTACCAGCACAGACATACCTTGGAGGTTGCTTCATGTACACAGTCTCCTCCAAACATGCATTCAGGTATGTTGTCTCAAAATCAAAGTGCCTTATTCCCAGGTTGCTTTTTGCTGCTACTGCCAACACTATCCTTAAACTCTCAGGCTTGGCTGTTGGAGAAAAGGTCATATCATAACTCTCATACCTTTCTTGTGAAAAAACTTTTGCTAAAAGCCTGGCTTTGTACTTCTGACTTCCATTTGGCATTTCTTTCTTTCTATACACCCACTTGCATCCTGCAGTCTTGTGATCTTCTGGCCTATCCACTACTTCAAAAACTTTCCTTTCTACAAGTGAGTCATACTCAGAGTCCATGGCCTGATTCTACTTTTCCTGTTCCTCTTGAGGCATTCTTAACATGTCCTGAAAACTTTCAGGTTCTTCAGCTACCACAGTGCAAACCCTTGCCTCTTGGATGACAAATCTGTCTGGTTCCCTTCTGTCTCTGTGAGTTCTTCTGGGAATGATTACTTTTGTTCTTCCTGACTCATTCTCACTATCCTCACTGTTAGTCTGCATCTCTGGTACCACACCTGACTCTTTCCTAGGCTTAAACATGTGTGTGGGAATGGTTTGTACAGGTGTTTATGTATGTGGCATGGAGGCAGTGTCCTGTGATGTGCCTGGCTCTACATCTTCTTCTGCCTTAGGCAAATCCACCCCTCCATTTCTGGCATTTTGTAGCACAATGCCCAGTGGTACAAACACTTGGTTACAGTGTAATGTCTCCCAACCAATTCTGTTTTTCAAAATTGGTACTTCTGGAGAACATTACTCTACCATTGCCCATCAAGAACCTGTATTTGTTCCCTTCATAGCCAACAAAGCGAAGCCGTCTCCCCTTTGGATGCACAGATGGGCAGGAGCTTGTGCATCCAGCATCAAGTAATCATGCATTTGACTAATAATGCAAGCTAGGATACAGACACCTCTGTCAAGTCTGGAAAGTCACTCATGACTGCTGGGTTCTTCTGAAGAGGATTTTTAATCTTAGTTGCAGCAAAGTATTTACAAGCAGGATGCAGCAATATTTACACAAACTGACATAATGCTCCACCACCATTCGACATTCACACCACCACACTGTATACTGGAGCATTCATACTTATGTACACAAAGACAGCTAGGATTCTGATCCAACCCCTTGCTAGTGTTTCATCAGCTTCCTGTCATGTGTCCACAGTGATAGTGCAGTTTGGACCTGCTATGACTCATCTCCATGCTCAAGTTGCATCAGCTTCCTCTGAGTCAGCATTTCCTCTTTAACCCATTGCACGCACCTGAGACATTTTATGCAGCCCGAGGCAAATTCTCACTGACATGAACCCCCATAGCCAATGGTGAAAAATGCTGGGAGTTGCAGTCCAACAATATCTGGAGAGCTGCCTAATTCCCTCTGCTGGTCTAATGTGATTGTGTCACAACCCATCCATTAGAACATGACTGCTGTTGCAAGGTATAACGTGGGAGCTGGTGATGGTTTAAAGCAAAAAAGTGGGAGATGGAAGTGGATGGGGAAATACTAAGCCCTTCCTGCCATTGCACCTTTTTATTTTATTTTATTTATTGGATTTATATACTGCATTTATCCCAAAATGGGATTTTAGTCTCACAGCCTGTCCTCAGCTGCAGTGCTTCAAGCAGGGCTTGATTCTGATCATAGAGCCCATCCAGGAGAAGGGCTGCTGGGGGAAGGGGTCCTGCTGGAGTAAGGAGTAAGGAATTAATTTTACACATTCTACAAGTGCGTTTTTTCCCCTCCTGCTTTATACCTCTTCTCTGGTCACCTCTGTTTGAAAATATGTGTCTGTTCCATCACATATTGGCTGAGAATCTGACTGGCAAACCATAACATAATAATTCTTCCTGAGGAACTATGCTACACCTGGCCATTCAGTACCCCCCGGACTTAACAGTGGGCTGCTGCAACCCACCACAGCCCATACTGTGGCTAGTGGAGAATGGTGGTGTGACTGGAGAAGAATCTGATCATGTCTCCACAGCCAGGCACAGAATGATTACACCATCCACTGACAATCACTGGTGTCCTTCATAAGTTTTAGTGGATGATGTGATCATTCTGCACCTGACTGCAGGGATATAGCCAGATGTTTCTCCAGCCCTCTCACTCTTCACTAGCTATAAAATGGATGTACAGAGAATGCAGTGGTTGAACAGTAAATTTGGGAGAGAGGTTTGGTCACGGAAGAGGGTGGCAGAGAATACTGACCTCCACAGTGACAAAAAAGTACACATGCAAGGTAGACCTAAACACCTGCATATGTCACAAACAGGATACCAGTGATTCTTAGATTCTAAATGCAAGGATCACTAGCAGCTGGTGGCCTCCATGTCAGTGGGATGGTGCATTCACTTTGGCTTTAAGCCTAACTTAAAGAAGGCTATCCAAGGTACTGAATCCTTTCCCCTTGATCAGTTCAGCTCTGCAGGCTGAAATTCAGAGTGGATTCATCAGACAGAGGAAACAGGAAGAACAGGTGCAGGCATGGTGTTTCCATACCTTGTGCATCACTGAATGATGTTATGAATGATCATTTAATATAAACACTTCATCTGAAAGGAGCCCAAGTTGTTAGAATAACAGGGAAGATACCCAGTAAAGTGTGCCAATCAAGATTTTCTTTTTGTTCTCCTTTTCTAATGGCTCTTTGGGGCAGGGTGTGGGAGACTAATTTTCCTCTCTGGGTGATGTCATGTTTGGAAAATTTTCAAATGCTCAAACTATATTTATACTTGGAGTGTTCCAAAAATTTAAATCCTTAGAACATTCCTAAAAATTATTTTTACAAATCAGCCATTACTGAGAAACAGAAAACTTTAAAAGACATGACTTTTAAAAAACCATGATATATTTTTTTAAAGCCTGCTTTGATTTCTTTCTTGGACAATTTTAAAAATACTTCTCAAATAGCTTTGCCTGTTAGCACTGAAATCTATGGAAATCCAGAAATTTAGGTTATAACTTTGAAAGTGTAATACACAAATAGTTGGTGTAAACAAGTGTACTTACACAGTTTTAAGACATTTAATTATACAGATGCAGTTTTAGCATTATAACACCATTGTGTAATACTATGAAAACACTGCAGTTTGTGTTGCTGCTCTGCCCTAGAATGGCATCATCACCCATCCTATCATCTGCAAGAATAACACAACACTTTTCAAAGGTTACTCGGTTCATGGCAATGTCTGGGCAGCACTACACAAGATGACTGCTGTGAGAAAGAGATTCACCTTCAATGTTAGAAATGCATGAAGGTTTGGAAACAAAATAATCATGAGGCTTTACAGTGTAAAGTTAGTAGTAGTAGTAGTAGTTGTTGTTGTATGCCTTCAAGTTGTTTCTGACTTATGGTAACCCTATCATAGGTTTTTCCTGGCAAGATTTGTTGAGAGAGGGTATGCCTTTGCAAACTGAGGCCTGAAACAGACAGGCCAAATGAAACGGCTTCCGGCCATTTCAGTGGTGTGGCGTTTAGATGATGCATGTCCCCAAAGCAGCTGGAAGCAGCTCCAAGGCTGCCTAAGGTGTCCAGCAGCCGCTGGCAAAAGGAATGAATCTAATCCTCTCCTGACGGCAGCCTGCTTCTGGAGCAGGCCATGCAGTCACCATGGTCTTCGGGTGATCGTGGCTGGAGCAGATGGAGATTGCTCCTTCCGGGCCATCTGCTTCGGCCCTGAGTGAAGAAATTTAGTAAATGGTTAATGGAAATCACGCTTTTTGTTATACCTTTCAACATGGAGGCAAATAATGTATCAGAATAATTTCAACATAGAATCATAGAATCATAGAGTTGGAAGAGACCACAAGGGCCATCCAGTCCAACCCCCTGCCATGCAGGAACTCCCAATCAAAGCATCCCTGACAGATGGCCATCCAACATGAATTCCTGGCACTGCAAAGTCCAGTAAATTGAAGACAAAACATTATAACTCTGCCTATTTTGGATTTTTACAAGCTGTATATAGGGGCTGAAGAATTTTTTCAGCTTATGTTTATGAATAGAAATTTAGTTTAACTGTGTTTAATTTTTATACTAAGAGTTTTTAAATTGTATTGTGCTTTTGAAATGCTGTACACCACCTTGGATCCCATGCTGGGAGAAAGGTGAGATATAAATTAATTAATAATGAGATAATAAAAAAGAATTTCCAGCAGCCAATAGATGTACAATTAGAATAGCATTTCTTTTTGGAACTGCCAGATCCTTGGAGCTGCTCTCAAAACAAGATTACTGTTTGGAAAGCCAGGGGTGAATGGTAGTATCATCAATACAAGTGGATAGATTCAAGTTCATCAAAGAAGGGGAAAAATCCACCGCCATCACTCATGAGAAAATAGCAGATTGGAGACTATTGACAGTTGGAAGGGGAGGGCAGGGCCAGACCTTGCAATGTCACCTACTTAAAATAGTTAAGACCCACATTTTGGCTCTGTTCATTTTGCCTTGACCCCGCCTATCACTGGAATGCTGTCCCTGAGATGCTTCATTCATTGGAATTTAGCCCTCAGGTTGAGAAAATCTGCCCAGCCCTGGTGTAAGGGATGCAGTAATGTGACTTAGGGATTTTCTGTGTTCTTCAGCAAAGACCATTCTTTTAAAATGAAATGAAACAAATTCTTAGCATGGGGAGGGCAACAACGCTGTTTACTCATTGTATATACCATCCTGCTTTCTTTTGTGGGAGACTCCTGTTAGTGCATGTCAATAATACTGAATATATCTTGCCATGACGGGTATTAGTAATCTTGTAGAGTGGCAGGGTGCCATGGAAACTCTGCATGTGATTGGGAGGATCCACCTGGCAAGCCAAGATGTGCCAGTTGAAGCACAGAGAGATCCTGCCATAAGAGTATGAATATGTATCCCTGGAGAGGTGCGAGGACTGCACTGGGTGACACCCCAGAAGAGGGGTGACACACAGTTGGGCCCTCCTCTCCCTTCGGTGCAGGAAGGGCAAATGTGAGCCCTTCTCAGCTGCTCCGTTGCTGGGCTTTCTCCCTGGCAGAGCATCAGGAGGAGTGAACAGAAGCACTTCCCGGGTGACACCCTCCGCACTGGGTGACACCCTACCTAGTGACACCATTGTATGTGAGCAGTCTCTTGCAAGATTTCTTTGTAGGAACTTCTTCCCAAAGACAGCCAGGCTCACACTCCTTAAGAGTTTGTGCAGCATCTAGTTCCTGCTTCCATTTTGGGAATTGTAATCCATCAAATGAATATTTCCAGGTTCTGCAATCTGCTGAAGCACATCTTGCATTAAAAAAAAGAGTAATTCACTCTTTCCCTAAGGCAAATGATATATTTATCAAAATGCCAGTCTGCTGGGGGTTTTCTGTCCCAATATTACTAGTATTTCAATACTTATGTATGTTATTTTTCATTTGATGGCCCATTGTAGACCAACTCATTAATTGACTCATTGCTTTTGTTGTGTGCCTTCAAGTCATTTTTTTATACTTATGGCGACCCTAAGGTGAACATATCATAGGGATTTCTTAGCAAGTTTCTTCAGAGGGGGTTTGCCACTGACATCTTCTGAAGCTGAGATAGTGTGACTTTCCCAAGATCACCCAGTGGGTTTTTATGCTTGAGTGGGGAATTGAGCACTGACCTCCAGAGTGGTAGTCCAACACTGAAACCTCTTTACTACACTTATCTTCATTTTATTCTCTCCCTTGTGATCATGACATTATTCACAAGTGATTTTAACTCACTTTTCAAGATGTTATTATCTAGAGCCAATCAATTTGAACTGGATTGGTTCAACTACTACAGAATAACTGTGGTTTAGTGAAAGCTTTTAAGCTTCTGAAACAATCAAGATGCTTTTGTAATTTACTAACCACTGTGCATATCTTTTTACTTCTTGATTATTTCCTAAATGATTTGCAAGGGTGTGTGTTCCTGTTACAATTTGGTGCAGAGCAGGGAAAAGCACTAATTTGGTGTAGAGCAGGGAAAAGCTAACACTTGAGGTTTGAGACTGGAATCACTGATTCCAGGATGCAGCTCCAGAAGTAGACAATAGAGATGGTAATGAATATATAAAAATATACATGAACAAAAACAGGTCCGGTTCGTAGAGATACTGCTTTATCCAATCATTAGACTATTTTAGGTAGAGCTATAGAACTTTCTGGTGTCTTCTCCATCATTCAAATGTTAAACAGAATTATATTGGTGTCACTCCACAATGCCAGGACTGTGATGATGAATAAACTAAAGCTCAGATTTTTAGATTATGACATCTAAGCTTTTCACTTGTAGAAGGGATGAAATTTAGAGGGGGCAAGTCAGTCACTGAAAGTTAAGCAGATCCATGGACTAATAAACCCCAGGCAGACCTTGGGAAAATCAAATGCTCTCAGCCTCAGGGAAAGACAATGGTGAATCTCCTCTGAACAAATCTTGCCAAGAAAACCCTAGAGTTGCCTTAGGGTCACCATAAGTTGGAAATGACTTGAGTGCACACTATAACAACAAATTGCTGATGCCTGTCTTTTCAAATAGGATTTTATTCTCCCATTTTCATCAGGAAAGGATTTCATTTCTGTGAGTTCATCCTCCTTTTTCTAGCAATTAATCTACTGATTCTTAGCTTCCCTTTGGGCCCATGTTGAGAAGGAAATAGTGGCTACTGAGCAAGGGAATATGTTATCTTTGCAAATTGTGTTAAACATATTTATTCCAAGACAATAGCAGCTGTTATTCACTGCAATTCATTCATTCATTCAGAGGATTTCTGTTCTGCTACAGAGAACCACAGACCTCTTCTCATTTCCCTTGGAATGCTTGAAATGATGGCTAAGTCTGTTACTAATCCAACCCCAAACTACTGTTGGGTAGTAACACCCCTGTAACAGGAATGTGCACATTTGATGGTTTTGTTTTGTATGACCTAATAAAGATAATGTGACATGTTTTGACCAACACAGCTGCTTCTGTGTTCTCTGTAACAGTAGTGGGACATTAAGCAGTAGTAAATTGCTTGCAAGTAATGGGAGGAGGACTGGGAGCAAAAGGATATATAAACTAGAAATTGATAGTCCTATGAATGGCAGTTGTCTCACATCTGTTACTGCCACAGCATGAGCCAAGGAGTCAGCAATAAGTTCTGCTCCTCCATCCCTAGGAGCAGTTGTCTTGGGATTGTTTGGGCAAAGCACTTTCTAAACACAGATATTGTTATTATACTTCATTACTGCAAAGGGATGTGTCACTATGTTTTAGTCTGAAGAGATTCTGGATCTTAAACCTAACTCCCCCCCTTAATGTTCTTTAAAGCAGCCTTTTCCATTCTGTGTTCCTCTATTGTTTGGGGTTTGCTTGTTTGTTCTGATAAGCACTAGCATCACTCCAGTTGGTGTCACTTGGTGTGGGTGCCCAGAAAGGGCTGGGGGGGATGGCAGACTCCCCCACCATCCTGCTGTCTCCCTCTCATGCTTCCCAGCCAGCTTCTAGCCACTTAGCTAAACCACTGCTCCCAAGGGATGGTGTTGCGATCCACAGACAATCCATTCAGGTTGGAAGGCCTGTTTAGGGTCTGGTGTGGTTGCTGGGCAAGTGAGATAGGGAGGCTCACCCAGCAGCTATGCCAGTCATATCAGGTGTACCGGTGTACTGGCTCACCCCTTTCTTGCTCACCCAGCAGCTACTCCAGTCCCATTGAGTGTGCCGGTCTGATCTGCAGCCACATGCCCCCTAGTGTAAGCGTAAGTAATGATCAGGATTTGGGGAGTTGGTTGTTACATTTACTAAGCTCAGCTTAAAAATGTGTTGAACATGCATATGTTAGAAAGAGAAAGTTTATTTGATTCTAACTTGGTACTTAAATTTACATTACAGTACTGCACTAAACAACAACAACAACAACAACAAAAAGCCTAACAAAACCCCCATTCTAACAGAATACAAGTGAAAAATACCATCCATAATTTTCCTCGTGTCCCTCCACCCCTGTTTGGAGCTTGGAGGAGAAGGAAACAGCTAGATGAGTTTAAAAAACAAAACAAAACCCATCTCTCACCCATCCACCCGCTGAAAATGAGTGAGGTTAAAAACGAAACACATGTATAGGAAGGATGAAGGAACTCAAAACTTTTATCTACAGAAATGAACGGTAAGTCAGGCCCACCCCTCAGAACAGTCAATAATAGTTGTACCACTCCATCTCCAGTAACAATACTCCACAAGAACAATTCTCAGAAATCTTTTAAAGAAACAGACACATCAATAATAGTTAAAGCCTTCATCAAATTCATCTTAATTTCCACTAATTCTCTCATTGTCAATATGTCTCCTTGAATGTGTCTATACCTCACCACTATAGCAGTTTGATTTTACTTTAAGTGCCATGGCTCCATTCTATGTAGTTTGATGAGACTTAGACTGCTCTACTAACCTCTCAGTGGAGGTGTAGTCTGCCAAGCGGAACTAAAATTCTCAAAGTAACCATCTAAAACAGATCAAGGCATGCAAGATACCTTGGGAATTGTGGCTCAGTACATGACATCTTTCCAGCAGAGAACTCTAAGTAGCTCTCCAAACTGCAGATTCCAGAATTCCCTAGCATAGGGTCAGAACATTTACATGGGATCAAACATTTGTTACTGAACATAGTGGGCCCTTGGTATCCACTGGGGTTTGGTTCCAGGACACCCCCCTCCCCCCATGAATATCAAAATCTGAATATCAAAATCAACCGTAGATGCTCAAGGCCTATTAAATACAATGGGATAGTAAAATAGTGTCCCTTTTATAAAATGGCAAAATCAAGGTTTGCTTTTTGGAATATACATACTGAATATTTTCAACTATGGATGGTTGAATCTGTGGATACGGAAGGCCAACTGTAGTGCAAATACACTCAGTATCACTGTTTTTGTCTCGTATTCTGTGCCCTCTTCCCTCTTCCCTTATCTTCCTTTTAGGTTCTCACTGTCTCACTTCTCAGCACGTCTCTCTGTCTATCCATTCTTTTTTTGTCTTTTCCATCTTCCATGGTTCCTCTTCACTCCTCCATGATCACTAGTCTGATGTGATTCTCTGTATTATTTCTCTGTTCTTCACTATTCTGTATGCCTCTAACCTCATGTTTTACCCTTCACTCTTCCTCTGTGTGTGCTTTTTCCTCCACTCTTCTCTCGAATGTTCTCTCTCCTCCATTGTGTGTATGTGGGGATTCTGCAACTTATGCATGCTGAATCTTTCTAGGAAGACAGAGGCATGCCTATGATAGTTTATTGTTTTATGACCCCTTCATTTCCTCCTTTTCTAAGAGCACACTTTTCTTTGTCTCTGGAAAGATCACCATTATCTTTCTCCTTCTCCTTTGTCCTCTGACTGGAGCACCATGACTTTCTAGCACGCTGATAAGAAACTTTCTCTGGCAGCATGTAGACTATTTTTCTACCTCATTTTCTTTGCAACATGAAGCTTTACCTGTGTATGAATATGCACATGATTTTGTAAGTAAATTTATCTTTACTTGCCTAGGTTTGAATCAGCAGGTACTTCTCCTCTAATTGTTAATGGGCTAGTATCTAATTTATATAAAGATATAATTGAAGGAACATATGGAAGAGGGGAAGGGTCAAGAATCTGACCTTTACATTTCTATTTTAGAAGCACAGTGGAATAAAATATAGACCATATTCCCTTACAAATAAGTATCAGCTTTCTTTAGGGAATGTTTCTTTAGGGAAGACAATACATAGATAGCACTTATCACTGCTTAAACTTCTTAGGGTAAGTAGTAATATTTCACAGTGGAGCTATTGGAACAATAGACCATATCTGGTTACAGTACTCAAACATGGTTTATTTTTGGACTAAGGTAACTGATTTTCTAAAGAAAATAATTCATCACAAATTATATCCCAGAGAGGCTATATTATTAATTTTTGAAGGTGATAATAATACAAATGCACTGCATGAAGACTTTATTGCTATATTGTTGAGATTTACATGATTAAAAATTACAAGACATGGAAAAACCTGGAAGATCTTTCATTTCAATGTTGGTTAGATCATGTTTTGGGAACTGAACTTTCAGAATAACTGACCTGTAGAATTAGAATGAAAATGGGAACTTTAAAAAGATGCATTTGCTACAGTTTGGACTCCTTTCATTTTGGGTAGATATTTTGTGTAATCATTATGTGTACAGCTGATTATGGAATTAATGTTTGTATTACTTGCTTGACTATGTGGTTTGTCATTTAGTCTGCTTTTTTCATTTGTTTAAAAAAATTAAAAAGAAAAGCTTTTCACAAAGTAATTACTTCGATATGATATTTTTTACTATAAAGCGACATGCCAGTAAACAACAGTAGTAAGTAACAGAACATCACCACAACCAGAAGATACTGCTATGGCTCTAAGATAAGAGAATCTTGTTTTTACATATCAGTTTTGTAATTCAATAGAATTCTTTCCATAAAATACTGGGGATTTGAGTGCAAGTGAACTGGAAGAGAAGGTGCAACAGAAGGATGGATTGAATTGTTATCCCTTCACTTCCATCTCCTTCTCTTTCCGACTTGGACCTTTCACTTCACATCTATTAAGAAAACATTTTTTCCTTGCACCAAAGTTTGTTGCAGGAGTTAGTTCTTAACTACTGTATTTATTTCCACTTGCAGCCCACTGTTATTGGTGAGTGCCTTCTCCAGATTGTGAGGATTGAGTATACACAAAGGCATCATTCTGCCTTATGAATGAAAAGGATAATTTCTGAATATTATACAACCACTATGAAGTCTTGGAAAGGTTCTAGTTAAGAGTTACAAGAGACAAAAAGTGGCATTCTGTTACTCTTTCTGCTGGACCTGTCCTATAGTACTGTAGGCTACAATAGCAAAAAGAAGAGCTGCATCATCTCATTCACAGAAAAAGATGTATTTTGAAAGTGGTTAATTTTCATCAGTAAAATCAGTTTACTTAGCAGGAAACCATGGTGCAAAGCAAAAAATGGTAAGAAGCACACAGTTACACCATTGTTAAAAGATGAGACAACTTGCCTGACAAATGTTGGCAATGATGATTCTGTCCAATAATAGAAAAAGACTCATCAGTGGCTCATAGAACCCTTGGTGGAGGATTGTTGGAGCAAGAACCGCACAATGTAAGAGACCAATATGAGTTCACATCCAGATCTTATGAATTTCTAGATTGGCACAATTAGTTTAGCATATCCATTTGTCAAAATAACTAGCTTGCAGACTTCACTGGAAAGGCAGTGGGGCATCTGTGCTTTTCATGTCAGTATTGATCCAATTTAGAATTGCATTGAGAATCTTAATGTATTAATATGAGCACTGATAATCCCAAAGGGAAAGTACAAAAGATATATGTGTGTACAGACTGAATAACATATTAAAAGTCACATAGACTTCAAAAGACCTACATTCTTCAGTGCTCTTTGCATAGGGATTCCTTCATGTGGGATGAAACTGACACTTATCACCTGTCTAACACATGGCTTGTCATTTAGCGCAACAATTCAAATTCCTGTTGGCACTTGAAGTTGCCAGCTGAGAAAGCTTCTTGCTGTTTCCTTTGTCAGACACCACAGTATGTTCCTGTAAACTGGTAGATCTTATTTACAGTAAACTGGGTACAAGACTGATGTTTTGTTGTGGTGGTGGTGTGGTGTGCCTTCAAGTCATTTGTTAAAATGATAGGACAATACAAAGCTCAACCAAACAGTGTCAGCTCTGTTGGGAGTTCAAGGTGTATATTTCCAGCCATCTGGTATTGTCTATCAAATGTGCCTTTTACGGGAGTAGAGAGACAATCATCCCTGCCCTTCTAAATCTGAAGTTGGTATGATATAGGCAGTATTCCTCATGGTATAGAATTACAAAAAAACAGAGATGAAAGGGATTGATTGCAAGAGCCACCTAGTCCAACCTCATTGTGCAGGAATATGCAACTACAGTGTTTCTGAAAAATGGCCATCCTACCTCTGTTTAAACACCTGAAAAGAAGTAGAGTCCAACAACCTCTGAGGCAGCCTATTCTATTCCACAGATGTATAGTATAAATGAGTAAGGTTGTTCATTTCTTGCCAGCTCTGGTTAAACAGAGTTTACAGGTTTTCAAAGCACAGCAAATGGCTACAGTACAGGGACAATGATGGGATAAATGTGCATATTGAATACAAAGGGCTTCAAATTATCATAAGCAGCATATATTTTTATTTTTAAAGGGTGATTTTTGGTTGTGACATGCCCCCAATGACAAGAAAAGCGATCACAAGAAGAGTACTAAATGTGGATGTTGGAATAGGCTGGAAGGGAAATGGAAAAATGTTGGCGACTGAAAAGTTTATGAGGGGCAGGATTTGAATGATATAAAGTTTCCAGGTTGTTGTTATTGTTGTTGTTGTTCTGTCTATTTATATCCCACCTTCTTCCCAGTACAAAGACTCAAGGCGGCTAACAAATCTAAAACAGTCACAAAAACATTACATTACTAAAATTTAATCTTTAAAACAAAAACAAAACAGCATCCATGTCATGCGAAAGCCTGGCGGCATAAAAAAGTATTTACCTGCTGCCGGAAGGACAGCAGGGATGGAGCCATCCTGGCCTCCCTAGGGAGGGAGTTCCAGAGCTTGGGAGGTTAGGTCCAAGGAACATTGTGTGTGGCCTTATGTATACAATTGGAGTCTAATGCAGGCTAGCATTTTCTGCCTGCCACTGTCATGAGGGAATGCCTTGAAAGGGCAGGCTAGAAAGGGAGCATAGGATTTGAATACAGAGGATTTTCACCTCAAGGTCATCAGCTCAAATCTGGAGCAGGTCAACACATGCAAGGATTCATTGTGGCTGCTGGCTGTTCAATGGTTTCACAGAAAGAAGTGGGTGGTCTCTGCCACATTCCTAAGCGAGCCATTGTCAGCATCAATCTTGCTCCACCCTGCCCACATTAGCACTCTAAGCAGAGGATGCCTGAAGATGACATCAGCTCCAGAAGTGTCTGTCTGGATGGATATGCTAATGGGGGGGAAGGAGCAGGTGGAATGAGCGGGAGGCAAGCCTTATTGTCCTCCACCTGTTTAAGGAATCCTGCAGCTGACTTTGTGAGCACTTCCCTAAGAGAATGCCAATGCCCAACACCATTTTCAAAATGGAAAGCTTATGAAGATAAAACAAAAATAAAGTCACATTTAAGGACCACGTGTCTGTAGATTGGGAGCCTCTAATCCCCATCCTTTCAGGCTGTAGATGACTGGTGCATTTTGGAGCCCAGTGTAAGCACTCAGCCTGCAGTTTGTTTTGAAATCCTACTTCTGAACTTTTTCTCATAAGCCAGCCTCCTTCCCTGGTTTGAAACATGAAAGCTCTACAGTGTTTTCCTTCCATCAAAACGCTTCCCTCCTCCTTCAAATGTACTCTCTCCTGCATCATTCTGTAATTGGAAGAGCAGAGGGTTGGTGTAGGAGGGATCGTCAGGGTCTGAGGAAAGTATTTTAATAAGCCCTGGGGGGAGATAGTGCGAGTGATCCTTCTTTGTTAGCTGCTTCTTGTCAATTTTTCCCCCCAGCTGAAATTTCTCTAAAATAATGGTCTGGATTTGGAGGTGGGTTTTTTGAGCATTCTGTGCTCCTTCGGGGTCTCAGAAGCAGTGCTCATTTCCTTGGCACACATTATCCTTGTCTGACCTTTGCCATTCCTGAAATGCCTTCTTCCTCAGAGCCCCTCTCTGTCATCTCTGAAAGATTGCAGGAACAGTGGGCAATGTCTCATGTTGGTTGCTCTGGGCTTCTTTTGAACAACATTGTCAGGCTTGCTTCCTATAAAATCTGGGGTGCTGGCTTGAGGGAAGAGTTGGTTAAGGTCAAGCCTTACACTGACCTCCTATGGTGATCTGCTTTTCAAATCAGACAGCAAGTTTAACCAGGAACCCTTTCACACCACAGAATGATTGCATTATGGAGATTAGCACACTCTTTTTAAAGTGCCTTATCCCTGATGGGATAGAGGCATGTTTAAATCTACAAACGGGTCTTATCGCATTCACCCACAGGTGGGCAAATGCACCCGGTGCACAGCCTGGATGCCAGTGAATGTGGCCTGTATACAGCCCAGATGTCAGCTGGGCTTATTCTGTGGATCTTTAAAAATGGAATTTTCCCATTCTTGAAATGCCACAGAATAAGTCCGGCTGGCATCTGGGTTGTATACGGACTGCATTCGCCTGGCCCCAGTGAATACGATAAAACCCATTTGTAAATGTAAACGCGCCTCTATCCCATAGGGGATAAGATGCTTTGAAAAGAGTGTGCTAATCTTCTATGATTCTGTTGTAAAAGCCAAGGCAACTTCCTATGGAATCCTGGGATTTTTAGTTTGGTGAGGCACTAGAGTGCTCTGATTGAGAATTCTAAACTCCCTTCTCTAAATGCCAAATTCCAGGATGCCACAGGCTGTTGCCATGGCTCTGGCATTTGGGTAGTGTGGAAGGACCCCTCCAAGCATTTATGGGAATCCAACCATTGTACCTACCTACAGACTACTCTGCCTGTTGCATTATTATGAGTCTCTCTCAAATTTGGTAGTGGCCCGAGAACTGAAGCCCCATGTGCCCATGGCAGTAATGTAGTGATCCCATTTCCCGGGTTTTAGATCCCGAGATCCTGAGTTTTAGACTCTAGACTTCAAGGAAATATTAAAGGTGTTGGAGCTTATTCCCAAAACAGGTTCAGCACCGTGAACAACTCCTTGGAAGTTCAGGCCAAATCCTGGAGTGGAGTCATCATGCCAGTGACAAGGGAGCCATCATCTGCCACTGGTGTGTGACCTTAAATTCCAAGAAAAGTTGAAAATGGTGTCATGTATAATGCCACATGGGATTTGATAGTCCTGATGTGTAATCTGTACTCAGGATAATTTGCTACTCTTAGGAGAGAGTATGGCAAAACAGAATGGTTTCTAATTGGAAAGGAGGTCAGGCAAGGCTGTATTTTATCACCCTATCTGTTTAATTTGTATGCTGAGAACATCACATGAAAAACAGAATTGGGCTTGGAGGTGTGAAAATTGGAGGAAGGAACATCAGTAATCTAAAATATGAAATGACACCATAATATTAGAGATATGGAAAAATTATTGAAGAAGGTCAAGGCAGAAAGTGCAAAGGCAGGTTTACAGCTGAACATCAGTAAACAAAAATTATGACCACAGACAATCTACATAATTTTAAAGCAAATGATGAAGAGATCAAAATAGTTCAAGATTTTCCATACTTGGGCTCAATAATCAATCAGAGCAGACTGCAGTCCGGAAATCAGAAGACGACTAGGATTTGGAAGGGCAGCTATGAAGGAACTATACAAAATCCTAAGTGTAAAGGTATCTCATTAAATACTAAAGTTAGGTTTGTCCATGCCATTGTATTTCCGATTTGTATATATGGTTGTTAGAGCTGGACAGTGAAGAAAGCTGTCAGGGGGAAAAAATCAACTCATTTGATATGTGGTGCTGGAAAACAGTTCTGTGAATACTGTGGATCACTAAAAAGATCAGTGGATGAGTCTAGAGCAGATTAGGCCCAATCTCTACCTAGAAACAAAGATGATTAAACTGAGGTTGTTGCATTTTGGCCATATCATGAGAAAAAAGGACTAAAGTGGAAGGCAATAGGAAAAGCGGGAGACTGCATTCCAGATGGATAGATTAAATTAGAGAAGCCACAGCCATGAATCTGCAAGAGCTGAGCAGAGCAGTTGAAGATAGGGTGACTTGGAGGTCTTTCATAGATAGGGTTGCCATGGGTTGAAGTTGACAGTCTGTTTCCCTTTCCATATATGCACTGGGAATGAGGCACACATATGGTTAATTCCTGAGCAGAACTGGTTTTAGTTTTGCACTTAGGATTCAGAAGAAATAAGTATAAGGGGATGCGCTGGCTTAGTGGCTAAGATGCCAGTTCTGACAACTGGAAGATCAGAAAGTTGGCAGTTCGAGGCCTGAGTGCCGCATGATGGGGTGAGCTCCCATCACTAGTCCCAGCTTCTGCCAACCTAGAAGTTCAAAAGCATGCAAATGAAAGTAGATAAATAGGTATCACTTTGGTGGGAAGGTAATAGCGTTTGGTGCAGTCATGCTGGCCACATGACCGCAGAGTAGTTTCTGACAACGCTGGCTCTTCGGCTTAGTAACGGAGATGAGCATCAGCCACTAGTTGGTTATGACCAGACATTCATGTCAAGGCACTACCTTTACCTTTACCTTTACCTTTACCTTTACATTTAGTGGCTTGCTTCTGCTGTTGCCTCTCTATTGGATGGAAATGCACCCTGTGTTTATAAAGCCGTGATGGCGAACCTATGGCATGAATTGCAGAGATGGCACACGAAGCCATTTTCCTCTGGCATGCAGAGGGTGGGGGGGGAGGAGGAAGAGGTGTGTGCCTGTTCCTCCTCCTTCTTGGTTGTCCTAGGCCTTCAGCTGCCTCTCTGGAGGCAGCTGAAGGCCAGGGACAGTGCAGGGGAAGGAGGAGAAGGAGGCGTGCACCTGTTCCTCCTCCTTCCCAACCTTCCCTGGCCTTCAGTTGCCTCTCCGGAGGCAGTTGAAGACTGAGAACAGCGTTGGGAAGGAGGAGGAGCATGCCTGTTCCTCTTCCTTCCAGAACCTACCCAGCTTTCAGCTGCCTCTGTGGAGGCAGCTGAAGGCCGGGAATAGCATGGGGGGAAGAAGAGGAAGAGGAGTGCAGCTGTTCGTCTTCTTTCCCCCCTCACCCCCTGGGCCTTCACCTGTCTCTGGAGAGGCAGGTGAAGGCCCAGGAGGGTGGGGAGAAGAAGTCCCACCCCTGGAGGGTAGAAGTCCTGCCCCTAGCATCGGATAACACCCGGTGCTGGAAAGCCTTTTAGTTTGTGAACTTGGCCCCTAAAAGGTTCACCATCACTGTTATAAAGTCTGTTTCTTGAATGAATAATAATCATTATTAGGAGGAGGAATAATTTTAATCCTCTGCACACTTATCCAGGAGTACTAATACTAATAGTTATGTGCCTTCAGGTTGTTTCCAGCTTATGGCAACTCTAAGGTGACCCTATCAAAGGGTTTTCTTGGCAAGAGTTTTTCAGAATAGGGTTGCTCTTGGCTTCCTCTAAAGCTAAGAGTGCTACTTCTTCAAGGTCACGCACTGCGTTTCCATGACCAAGTGGGGATTCAAACTCTAGTCTACAGAGTTGTAGTCCCACATTCAAACTACTACACAGTGCTGGTTCTAACCAAGAGTAAGTACAATTAAATACAGTGGGTGTTACTTCTGAGTAAATGTGCATGGTTTGATCACACTGCACTTGTGTTTTCACATGGGATTGCTATTTTCAGCCTTCCTTTGTGGTTTCTCCATCTCTACCTTGAAAGTGGTTGCTGATGTCTTTTCTAGGACAGATGTGAGTCATGTGACTGGAATAGCTTGGCTTCACACATTAATTTGGTCTTGCAAATACAAGAACATGGAACATACATACATTGCACTGGGTTGCCCACCCCCAAAAGGGCCCACTCAGTAATCCCCTCCAGGGGCTGTATTTAGAGGTGGATGCAGTTCAAAGAATCCAGGAGCCAAGATTTGCCATAAATCTTTCTTCCTGCTGTAAACAGTCTCCAAGAAGATGTCACCAGAAACATAGATGAGAAAGAGGCCGGTGTTGGGGGAAAGAAAGTAGATGATGAGAGATTTCTGGTTTGGACAGAAACTTGAATTGAAAGAGAAAAATTCTTCCTGGAGGAATAAGGGAGGCAAAACATATTGAAATGGATGATACACATTTTTAGGGTTGTCTGAGGGTTAATGGAGTTTAGTGCAGCACTCCAAATACTCTTTATTTAATATCACTTTGTGGTGTGTGGCCAAAACGTACAGGTGAAGTGCTCTCCACAAGATCAGAGCCACCAAGCAACAAATGTTTAAGTGGTCGTCCTGTACTAAGAGGATGGATGATTCCACCCAAAGAGTTCTGAGCTTGGACTCTTGAATTTCACCACTCAGTCACTCATATATGTAAGTGGAATCAAAATGGAATTTTCTACTGTAGTTAATGTATCACTTTCTTAACCAGTAGTAGCCACACTCACAACCAAGATAATTCTACAACAATTGCCCAGTACTTAGACTTATTCAGCAGAAGTCCCTGTTAATGGAAATTAAAAACTGCCCATTTGTACATTTTGCTCTTGTTTCTTCTTTATAATCACGGCTTGGGATAACTAATGAGAAGACATGACTCATTAGAAAAGACAAAGTTTGCTAAGCTAGAAGGCAGTGAGAAAAGAGGAAGACTGCCATGGCCCTGAGTTTGCAAGACTGAGTAGGACTGATGATGATAGGGTGACTTGGTTGGAGGTCTCTCTTAAATTCCCTTTCTCTTTGAACAGTATCTCTGAATTTTGCCAGTGTCAGTTTCTGTTCCCAGAGTGATTTGTTGAGGGGGTCAGGAGCTTTTAAAAATAAATTCCCTTTCATTAAAAAATAAATAGCACATATTGCATTAAAATAGGGGGGGGGGGAGAGAAAGAAATTGATCCTTATAGTATTTCCAGTCCCTGGGAACAATATGCAACAATGGGGTAATTAAAAAGGGCAATTAAATGGGAAACTAGGGACATTATCACAAGGGGAGTCGCGGGAAGAAAGTGGAAATAAATGGGCACGAGCGGAAGTCTTTAATTTACAGGATTTGTCCCGTTCTGCCTCGTCTGATAACTAAATTCGAATTTAAAAGGGGGTTAATTCAAACGAAAACCTGATCTTTTCATTTTCGGGATTTTGGGGGATTTGAAAAGATCAGGTTTTTGTTCGAATTAACCCCCTTTTAAATTCGAATTTAGTTATCAGACGAGGCGGAACGGGACAAATCCCGTAAATTAAAGTCTTCCGCTTGTCCGGTTTATTTTCAGTTTTTGGCGGCGGATCCCTGTGTGATAACGTCCATGGATGAAAACTTAGCTAGTTACAACAGGAAGCAATAAAATGTGCAGGATTTGCAAAGAGGAAATTTAACTAAAAGGATCAAAATGGCAATTTTAAACTTGTATATATATTTATTTGACATATATTCCACTTTTCTCCCAGGAGCTGGATTTAAGGAAGTTCACAACAAAATTAATGGAAGTGCAGGTAAAAACAGACAAAAACAAGGTCAAAAATTGAACAGCAAATATTTAAATGAATGCAATATTAAACACTAATAAGCCAGCCCTTAAAACCGCATTTTTTTCTGAAAAAGGTAGGGCACCAGTCTATGAAAAGTCTCTTTCTCAATAGCCAGAAAGTCTTTCAGAATAAAAAAGATTCTCCTTGCCACCTGAAGGGCAACAGGAAGGGGACCAGCCTGCCTAACTCCTCTTGGTAGGGAGTTCCACAGCAGGGGAGTTTCTACCAAGAAGGCTTTTCTTGGATCTTCCATTGTTGCCAGCATGTTTGATGGGGATTCAAGAATGTGCTTCTGACAGTGGAAAATTGAAGAAAAGAGAACACGCATCTTCTGAATTACACCAGTGTCAGAGGCTGGGTAGTTTCATATGGGAGAATATAATCCTTTAGATAGCTAGGACCCAAGCGGCACAGAGCTTTATATGTTGCAACTAGAACTTAGAATTGTGCCTAGAAACAGACAAACAGCCAGTGAAGCTGTCATAAATAGGAGATCCACATGCTCCCTTTAACTGGCTCTGGTCAGCAGGCTAGTTGCAACCTATTGGACCAGCTGAAATATATGAGTGCTTTTTAAAAGGCAACATCATTACAGACCAGGCCTTCCTAGGAAAAAAAGGTATACTAGCAAAAACTTTGCAAATGCACTTCCTTACTACCTCAGAAACCTGAACTCCACCCAGCACAACTGAGCCCTCTTCGCTAATCTGCCCTTCTTCTAACCACCTCTGTCTTGTCTAGATTTAAGCATAAATTTGTTCACCATCCAAAGAGGGCTTGCTGATACTGGACACTGGTTTGCAACCCAAGCAGGGTTTTCTTTTAATTAAATGGAAAGGATGAATAAAAGTTGTTGAGTATTATCAGCATACTAGTGGCAACTAGTGGCAATTTCCAGAAAAAATTCCCCAGTGTTTTCCTGCAAATGTTGAATAGTATGGTGGACAAGACAGAACCCCAGGAGATCCCATAGGCCAGTGATGGTGAACCTTTTAGGGGTTGAGTGCCCAAACTAATGGGACTTCTGCTCTCTGGGGGTGGGCCTTCTAAGGCAGGATTTCTTTCTTTCCCTCCCAGGCCTTCAGTTGCTTCCCCAGAGACAGCTGAAGGCCGGGGGAGGGGAGGGGGGAAGAAGAGGAACAAGTGCTTTCTTCTCTTCCTCCGCCTCCCCCCGCACCATCCCCGACCTTCACCTGCCTCCAGCACCTCTTCCTCCTCCTCCCTGCCCTCTGCATGCTGGGGAAAAGGACTTTGTGTGCCATCTCTGGCATGTGTGCCATAGGTTCACCATCACGGCCATAGGCCAACACCTGTAGGATAGAACAGGAGTCCCTAGCACCAGCTTGGGAACCCACCTCCAAGAAGGGCAGAAGGATCTTTAAAGGAGTGCCCCCAACTCATTCAAGAGAGGTGATCCAGAAGAATACCATATAGGATGGCAGGGAAAGTTGCTGAGCTGTCTCCCTTGTGTAGTTCCTGGTGTAGATCATTCACCAAGACAACCAAGGGCATCTCCACCCTTTAAACTGGCCTGATACCAGATTGAATTGGATAACTGGTCTCATCCAGAAAACCTTGCAGCTGGGACACAATCACATGCTTTTTGCCCCACAAAATATTGGAGACTGACCAGTGCTTATCCAATATGTGGGGTTCACAGAGGGCCTTTTCAGCAAAGGTCTTACTACTGCCTTTGCAGAGGTGCCATCTCACCTCAACCTTCAACCTTCAAAATGCATTAGAGATCCCAATCAGGGTCCCAATCAGAGACCACCTTTGGGGCACTGTCCTTTTCTCTTGCAGCGTGTGACACACCCTCCTCCTTTGGTGAGTTGCTTGCTAGTCTCTCATTTGTGTGAGTTGCAGATACCATGAAGAAGAACAGGTTATTTACCTGTAGCTATGGTTCTTTGAGTGGTCAACTGTGAACGTACACAACCCCATCCATCCTCCCTTCAATGGGCTGAAGCAAACAGCCCAGAAAGAGTGGCCTCTGGCCACTCCATCCCCAATCGGTCTGGCACCAGCAGCTGGCAGGAGTGGATTAAATCCTCTCCTAAAAGGGCTGGCTTTTGCCAGCTTGGCACAGCGTTGACGTAGCACCTGACTGCTTTGGGGACATGTCATCTAAATGCCACATCCCCAAAGTGTCTGGAAACTGCTTTATTTGGCCCATCTGTTTTGGGCCAATGTGTCCTGGTCTCCTTTGTTCCTTGGCTGATGCTTTGATGCCCAGGGTTTATGTGGGAAGCACACTGGTCACACTTACAGAGGATGGGAGGGGCTATCACCAAAACACTATTGTCTAGTTCTAGAAGATTCTGAAAGATGCACTGTGCAGGCACAGATAATCTCATTTATGTGAGTTTACAGATGGCCACTCGAAGAACCAGTTACAGGTTGGCAACCTGTTCTTCCCTCTCTAGCAACAGATATAGAGAGATATAGGGCCTTTACAGACTGCCAGAAATAATGCAGCTTGAGGCCACTTCAACTGTCCTGGCTCAGTGTTAAGGAATCATGGGAACTGTAGTTTATTGTGGCACCAGAGCTCTCTGACAGAGAAGGCCCAGAAAAAAAAAACAATTCCCATGATTCCCTAGCACTGAGCCAGGACAGTTAAAGTGGCCTCAAGCTGCATTATTTCTGGCAGTTTGTAAAGGCCCATAATGACTGACACTGAAGGCAACAGATCTCCATGATGACTAGTAGCCACTGATGGCCCTAACCTCCATGCAGAGAACCACCACTACATCTTGTAGCATTGAATTCCACAGCTCAACTATGCATTGTATGAAGAAATGCCTCCTTTTATCTGCCCTGAACTCACCATTCATATGCAGAGGGTAATCATATTGGCAGTGTGTGTGTGTATGTGTATGTGTATGTGTATGACCTGGAGAGGGAAAGTACAATTCCGCTCATGTCATGGTGGTAGACTTCCTAGAGAAATGAGAAGACTACTGTGTGAAAAGGATGCTGGACTATTATTTATTTATTTATTTACTTAACTTGTTTGCTGTCTTTCTACCAGTGGGACCCATGGAGGCTCCCAGACAGGACATGTCATACATTACTTTGTTACTGACTGAGCTTCATGGCTAGGAAGGATTTGAATCTGGGTCTCCCCTGCTGCCTCCAGTCCTACTTCCATGCTCGGACTGTAGGCCTTATACAGGAGGGGATCTGTACAATGAAGCCTGTTTCCACATGCAGATTCTTCTCACTGGATTGAGCCACATCTCTTTATTAGAAAATCCTAACCAGGTATACTTGGTGGAAGAAAGAAGCATTGTGCTCAGTGAACCTTACTTTGACATGAATGTGCACATCATTGAAACCTTATTCACAGACACTGCTGCCATTGGATGCTTTAGTTACTGAGATGTCTGGGAGCTACAATGATTTGAGGCTAGTAGCCTTCTGCACTAGTGGTAATATCTTTCAATGTTTTGAGATCCTGATGGTAAAGTTAGTATCAGGCTGTGATTATGGAATCAATGAAACATAGCACTGACAGGAACCTTACAGGTAAATCTAGTCCAGCACCTTGGTGATGCAAGAATCCATGCCTAATTTCTTGAATCTTTAGAATTAACATGATCTAAAGGTTGCTGCACAAGCTAAGCCTCCCTTATCTTGGGACCAGAAATGTTTGGGATTTGGAGTTTTTTATTTATTATTATTTTGGAATGTTTGCATATAAATAATGCAAGATATCTTGGAGATGGGACCCATGTCTAAACATGAAATTTGTTTATGTTTTGTATATTCCTTATACATATAGCCTGAAGGTAATGTTATACACAATATTTTTAATAATTTGGTGCGTGAAGCAAAGTTTGTGTACACTGATCTATCAGAGAGCAAATGTGTTATTATTTCAGCCACCATGTGGGCAATTTTGGATTCTGGAATATTTTGGATTTTGGAATCCCCGATAAGGGAAAATCAACTTGTAGTAGTTACAGCGGTGATTATTCTGTCAGCATTATAGTTGGCTCTTTGCATGATTAAACAAACCAACAGCTTGATACTTTCTATTATGATATTAATGCACTTAATCAGTTCAAGAGAAGGTCTATCTCATCTAGATGGCTTAGTAGCCTGGCAAATGATAACATAAGACAAAATAGAAAGACTGATTTTCTTGAAGTCAAATGCAGTATCCTGAGACTGGTGGGATAAACCAATAAAATTGTTCTCTTATCAAAAGTATAACCTGCAAAAACATTTTACAGTTACTGGTGTCACTTAAATTGGTACAGTATAACCATAGAAATCCCCAGCCCTGTATATAGAAAGTCTTAGCTTTATTATTTAAATGTACTGACTTAAAAAAAAAAAGGATTAGCAGAAACAGCAATAAAAATAGGCTTAGCTGGGAGTTTCCCATTACAGTTTTAGACAAATGGATGGGAGTGTAATCCTAATCTTGGCTCCTTCTTTTATTAGAATGTCTTAGAAGACAAATAAGGGAGGTGCAGAGCGCTTGAGAAGTAGGGAGTAAGTAGGGAGGTAGACCATGACTTTTTATTTCTTCACATATATTATGTTCTTACTCCAAAGAAGCATAGTACCTCATTACAATTTTATGAGATAGATTATGCTGCAAAATAGTGACTTACCTGCTATTTCCCATTGAGATTCACAACAGAAGGTCAATTTTCATTTCCCTTATGTTAATCCCTGAGCATTTTGAAGTGCTAACTGGGAGATCCATGCCCCCACTGAGAGTAACAACTAGTGAACTGTCATTGATTCACCATTTGTAATACATGTCTTCAGCTGTTTCATAGAAATACACACCTTCCCTTATAATGCTTAACCAGTCAGCTAACAGGCATGAAATATAAATTGGCCCTCAGCAGGAACCTGAACCTGGATTTCCCACTTTGCAAAACTCTCACTCTAATAATCTGTCTGCCACATTGGCTATCCAGTTGTAGAAATGACCTCTATATTCTTTAAGTCTCTCTTCCTTCTATGTAAGTAAGGAACAATTGATTACAAATCAGGGAGCTATTCTTGCCATCTTACAAACTGTAGGTCACCAGGTAGAAACAGCTGTAGGTTGCTTTCTCTCTTGCAGAGCCAAGAACAGGAAGAGAGGAATCTAGGGATCACAGCTGAAAGGAGCTGGCTTGTATATGGACTCTGGGGCAATGGAAATTCATTAGTATTGACACCCACAGGACCCCAAATGTCTCTCGCTGGTACTGTTAAGGCAAAAGTCTACATAATTTCATGCCTCTTTCAAATGTGCCAGTTTAAAATATAGCATGCCTAACTTTGTACTGTATGTAATATTAATAATAATAATAATAATAATAATAATATAGATTATTTATATATCCCGCCTCTCCCAGAGGATCGAGGCGGGAGTACAAGATAAGAGAAAATATAACTAGCTAAAACATAACAATAAAACCACAACAAAATAAAATGATAAAACAAAAATAACAACATAATTAATACAATTAAAATTTAAATTGACAATAAAATTACAAAGTTATTAAAATTACAATAAAACTGTACACAACTAATAGTTGCTTGTGTGTACCAGATTTGTATAAAAACACCGTAGCCTACCATCTATCACTTTATTATATCCTGCCTTTCTCCCAGACTGGAACTTAAGGCAGCCTGATACCATGATATCTGTCTGAATAAAAGTTCATAAATTTTCTTTCTTTGATAAAGCATCTAATGGTTTTCTTAAAAGACAACTGTGTATTGAAATTCTGTACTATTTGAGAGCTATGTCAAACTGACAAAAGATGACTGTTTACTATAGCTGAAATGGTATCTATACTTCTATGCACACATAAAAGAACTTGCTTCTGAGTAAACATGTACAAGATTATACTGTCTGACTGGAACCCTCAATAAACTTTATTAGAAATAAGCCCCCTTGAACACAGAAAGATTTACTCTGAAAAAACATGCATATGACTGCAGCATTAAGACTCTAATCCTATGTTTATTTGCTGGGAAGTGTACATAGGTTTATAATCCAGATGCTAATAAACATGTTTACTAAAATTAAAATTCTGTAATGGAACATACAGTCTTCCATATCTTCAAGAATGCTTTCGTCTTCACCATGAAAAGCTGCTGCCATGACATACTAGAATTGTTTTATTCATTTCTACCACACTAGTACAAATTCAAGATTCAAAACAGGCATTGGTGACTGAAACAATTCCAAAATCACTCTTGATTCAAAAAACAATAAAAGAGGAAACAAAAAAAAAAAAAATAGTACAAAAGAATAGTATATTTCATTTTAAAAATACTATATTACTTACCTGTCCATAACTGTCCAATTTGTTCATATACAGAATGCATCCTAAGAACAGAATACTGTGCTCTTGCCCACACTGTAAATCATTCTCAGACCCAGCAGGGTCTACTGCATAAAAGGCTGGCACACAAACACCTGAAAACTACAGAGACTCCAAGGTGGGAGGAGAAGTGAACTGACTATGATGTCACTTGGAGACAACCTCCATTCATAAAAATCAGCAGAAGCTGTTGGTTAGCACACCATCTGTCCTGACTCATTTTCTGCCTCTACTCATATCTTTGGGTATAAAACATATATTGAGTTCTGATGACATCTTGTGGCCAATTCATGTTTTCCCTATTAGGTGTCTCAACCCAGTTTCTGTTTTGAGGATTGACATGAATCTGCATGCTGACTCTTGCTTGTGGTCATTAACTTATAAAAATATTTATTCCGTGATAAATGATTAACCATGCACCACTCTCAAAATGTGTTATATAACAGAACATCCCTAGTAATTAGTTTTGCTGGTGAGAAATCAGTGTTCAATTATGTGATTATCAAAATGGAATCTGGAAGCTGCTTGATATCCAGATATTGACTTACATGATTGAATTATTGGCCGCTCTTCATGGTTTGAAAGGTGATTGATTCTCAAGAATGTGCCCCTGCTCTCCATATTTTCTCTTAACTATTATGGCGCTATACCAGGGTTCTGGCAGTATTATGACTGTGTGAATCTACTGTAGAATAAATTGAAATACAAAAACAGAAACCCAGCCCTGTAGTCTGTAAGTAAAATTCAAGAATAGAGCTGAGTTATTTATTTATTGGGCCACTCATATACATTTTAAAAGGTGAGCCTTCAAGTCCCCTAGGGTCTAATCTGCACTGCAGAATTAATGCAGCTTAACACTGCTTTAAGTGTGATGGGTCAATACTATTTGTAGTTTGTAGTTTTGTGAGACATTTAGCCTTTTCTGTTGGAGAGCTCTGGTGTCACAAAAACTACAAATCCCAGGATTCCATGGCATGGAGCCATGGCAGTTAAAACAGTGTCAAACTGCATTATTTCTGCAGTGCAGATAAAGTGTAGGAGTCTTCATAAGGTTGGACCTGGGAAGGAAGCAGAAAAATCCTCAGATCATCATGGCTAGATATTGAAGTCACAAGATCTGTACTTTGACTAAAGTCCCAATTCTAATTGTTAATGATGGCTTCAGCCACAAGGGGTCAGACTTTTCTTTTATTTGACTAACTGCATGGGATTATGCTCTATGATCAGCATTCTCTTTTTGATAGTTTTGTGTCCTCAAACTTCACTTTGGCCCAGTTCAACCCATCACCTATCCTAAATCATGGCTTAGGTCACAGTTTGGCAAAGTGCAACCCTCAAGACCAGGGGTCGGCAAGGTTTACTTACCTGGGGCCGGTTGCTGGTCCCCAGGTCTTCTGCTGGGCCGGGGGGGGGGGGATGTTTGCCAAAATGGCAGCCGTGACTCGTTTGCGCATGCGCAGGAGTACTGCACATGTGCAAACAAGTCGCGGCTGCCATTTTGCCAAACAAAATGGCGGCCACGACGCACGTGGCGCTGGCGGCATTTGGCGGGGGTCGGTCGGCGGCGGTCAGCGGGCCAGGTGCGGCCCGTAGGTTGCTGACTCCTGCTCAAGACGTTGCTGTATTGCAGCCGTCAACAACCTTAGCCAACATACCCAGTGGTGAAGAATGCTGAGAGTTGAAATCCACCAACAGTTGCAGGACTTCACCTTCTCCTAGTTTACGTTGCTGAGACTAGATCAAGATACAGTCAATTTTCAGGTTTAAAATTTTTCATTCTCCATAGTTACATTAAAAAAATCTCAATTGGGCATGATGTCCTGACTCAAGGAAAGCTGATTGCAGTTTGTTGTTGTTACTAACTGCCTTTGAGTCTTTATCAACTCATGGCGGCCCTGATGAGACATCTCCAAGACCCTTGTCCTCCACTGCTCTGCTCAATTCCTGCAACCCCTTAATACTTGTGACCTCCTTAATAGAGTCCACCCATCTGGCATCTGGACTTCCTCTCTTCCTACTTCCATCTACCTTTTCCAGCATTATTACTTTTTCCAAAGAGTCCTACCTTCTCACGATGTGTCCAAAGTACGTCAGCCTCAGTTTGGTCATCTTGGCTTCCAGGGAAGTTTCCGGTTTGATCTGCTCAAGACCATTTATTTGTCCATGGGATCTTCAGCACTCTTCTCCAGCACCACATCTCAAATGAAGTGATTTTCTTCCTATCTTCTTTCTTAACTGTCCAGCTCTCACATCCATACATGGTAACAGGGAATACAATGGCTTGTATGATTCTAACTTTTGTGCTGAGTTGTATATCTTTGCATTTTAAAAAGAATCTTTTCTAGTTCTTTCATAGCCACCCTCACCGTTCTTAGTCTTCTTCTGATTTCCTAACTGCAGTCCCCATTTCTATCTGTTTTATTCCAAGTATGGGAATTCTTTTACTGTTTCTATTTCTTCACTGTCTAGGTTGAAATTGTGAAGGTCCTCGGTGGTCATTATTATTATTTTCTTTATGTTCAGCATTAAACCTGCCTTTGCACTTTCTGCTTTGATCTTCCTTAGTAAGTGTTCCAGGTCTGTGAGATTTTCTGCTAGTATTATGGTGTAACCTGCATATCTTAGATTGTTGATATTCCTTCCTCTTATTTTCACTCCTCCTTCTTCTGTGTCCAAGCCTGCTTTTCTTGTAATGTGTTCTGCATACAAGTTGAACAGATAGGGTGAAAGGATGCAACCTTGTCTGACCCCTCTACCAATTGGGAACCATTCTATTTCTCCGTGTTCTGTTCTAACAGTAGCCTCTTGTCCTGAGTACAGATTCCTCATCAGGACTGCAGTAACAATTGTTTAACAAATCAAGATCTAAAAACACAGTTTATTTCTGGCAAGTTCACTCACTGAGCTTGTTCCGTCAGCTAAACAAGATACACTCTGACATTTCAGATGTAAACTGGGACACATTTCACCAAGCAACATCAGAATGTGGTTAAGATGGGAAAAAAATTTACTCAGGAAGAAGAAACAAGCTGGGAAAGGCTGCAGCAATTTGTTTTTACCTGCGCCTACTGGGAAGTACAAGATTCTGCCCTGTTTCCCCTCTCTGCCCAGATGAGTTAGTTGAATGCAAACTCTTTTTGCAGTTTGAACTCAGTTTGTATCAACAGAAGCAAGTAAAGGACAAAGTAGGAAGTTTCTTTCTTTCCTGGAACTTCACCAGGGACCAGAAGTCAATGGCTGAGACCAGCAATAGTCCAGGGACCACCACTTTAAGCAACACTGAACTAAACTACATTTTAAGTTGGTAATGGTCTACATTGGGCCATTGTCTTTACCTTTACTAATGCAAGCACTTGGTTGCAATTTTCCCAACAGGACATTCTTGTTTTGGATACAGAGATACCAGCTCATTTCCCCCAGTTTAAGATGCAAAAGCATGTTAAGGTTTTTATTAGAAAATTTGTATTTCTTTTATCTGCCTTCACTGAAATGTATAATCAAATATAAAACCACCCATATCAAATCCCTCACTATATCAAACAGTCATTCAAAAGCCACCACCACCACCACCACCACAATATACACCTTCAGTGCTGAAGTATCACCTTTAATTAAATTTTAAAGCCTGTGAAAGAATAGTCTTGGCGAGTTTCCTTAGAATTAAAAAAACAACAAAAAACAGGCTAGTAAAAACAAGAAGACTGTAGTTCTCACCACCATTAACCAGGCATCCATGATGAGTTGTTCTTAACCCTTTTTTGGACCAGAGATCCCTCTGAACTACTTTTCAAAGAAGTAGCCATGTTAGTCTGTTTCAGTGTCAAAAAAAGAAAAAGAAAGGAAGGGTGGGGGAGGGGGAAAAGACATCTTGCAGCACTGTTGAGAACCAGTGTGTAGCAGTGGTTTGAGTGTTGGTGTATCACTCTGGAGACCAAGGTTCGAATCCCAACTCAGCCTGGAAACCCACTAGGTGACCTTAAGTGAGTCATGCTCTCTCAACCTCAGAGGAAGGCAAAGGTAAACCCCCTCTCTGACAAAATCTTACCAAGATAACCCTGTGATAGGGTCACCATAAATTTGCAGGCACACAACAACAAGCAGCACCTTTACGACTGATTTTAATTTTACTATGAGATTTTGTGGATATCACTCCACTTTTCCAAATGTCATCTCCATTGCAATCTGCATCTTAAAGGGAGCTCTGGTGGCACAGTGGTTAAATGACAGTACTGCAGCCACAAGATTGTGAGTTCACTCTCACGGCTCCAAGGTTGACTCAGCCTTCCATCCTTTTGTAGGTCAGTAAAATGAGTACTCAGCTTGTTGGGGGCATTGGCCTACAGACTGTAAACCACTTAGAGAATGCTGAGGGGTATAGAAATGTAAATGCTATTGCTATTATGGAAGTTTTACCAGAGGGGTTCACATTAGAACAGTCTGAGAGCCTCATTGCATGAGAAAACAGCCAGAGAATATCAGCTTTCTCTGTGCCTTACCACATGATGTCATACCATGTTCATTTCTCTTCCCATGGAAGATGGTTTTAAAGTGTGTTGTTCGTCAAATGGATTTTTCCAGCTAGAGGGCGGGATAGAAATAAATTTTATTATTATTATTATTATTATTATTATTATTAAACTTTTATGACTGTCTCCCATAGGAAGAGAACTGAAGCGCCATGATGTCATGTGGTAAGGCAGAGAGAAAGCCACCACTCTCCTGCTCCATTTCTGCCTTCTTTGCTTCATGTGATAAGGCTATCAGTCATTTTGATATCAGGTGAAGATAATTTTATTTACAGCTTTAGTATTTTAAAAAAAATTGTTATGACGTTATTCATTATTGATGGTTTCATGCTGCTGTTTATTCTTTATCAGATTTTTTATGCTGTATTTTTATATTTTATAGTTTTAGTGGTTTTGTACTCACTTTTTTCTTTTTATCTAGAGAACTTTAAATGTTGTACAGCATATAAAGTAGGTAAGTAAATAAATGGGCAAATTTTAGTGCTCAAGAGGTAATATAATGGAGGGTTTGCCCCATTGGATACTATATTGGATACTGAGTCAGTTAGGATTGCCAAGCTGTGCTGAAGAACATTTGGTTCCCCAGTTGTTTTAGCCCTACAACTCCCACTACCCACATGTGGCATGACCAATGGTAAAAAACTATGGGAATTATGGGCCAAAACCTTTGGAGGGTCAAAGTTTACTCACCTCTTGATTTAAAGGTTAAATACTATATTGACATATTTCTGTTAACAAATCCTCTGACAAAGAAGCCCCTTTTTACAAAGTCTTTTTATGCCCACAGGTCTCCTTTCCCTCTGTCTAGCTGGACGTTTTGTTAGTAGCATCAGCATAGTTGGCTGGAGAAACATAAACTTTCATTGTCAGGTTGCAGCCATAGTAAACAACGTAATAAAAAACTTAACTAGGAAATAATGTGATTCTACTCTAACAGATCCTACTGTAACTGTGTATGCCTCTCTACAATAGGCAAAGTAAACAGCAGCTGTCCCCAGAATTCCTTACTGTCCATGTGTGAACAGTAAAACACATAATAAAATAATAAATTATTATTAAATTTCTGATCTATGTATACATCAGCAAACAGTAGATCCATTCCTTCATGAATAATGCAGTATTTTATCTTGGGATAACTTGTAGCAGCAGGGAAAAATCTACTGGATATTTCCTTTAGGCAGAATATATATATATATATATATAGAGAGAGAGAGAGAGAGAGAGAGAGAGAGCAAAGATGTGGGGGTTGTTGGAACGCAAGAACGTACATCTAAAGAGCTATGACAGTAGAGGAACGAGCATTTGTTGACAACCCATTGACATATTTTGCTCCATCAGGATCAGAGAGGGACATAGGTCTCCAGACAGCAGGTCCTACCATCTGTCAGCTTCTAACTACCAACGTGGCACAAAAAATTCCTATCAGATTTTCTTTTCCAGAAGAAACTTAGAATGGAATAGTTCACTTAGAACACTGGTGTGAAACATGTGGGTTTATTTTATTGTTGGACTTCTGTCTGTCAGTCAGCACAGCCAAGGGTGAGGAATGACGGGAACTGCAATGCAATATCTGGAAGGGCTGAATTCCCCACCTCTAGAAAGCCCACAGACAGGATGAGGCTGTTGCTCCCCTACAACTCATTAGCAACTTTGCAAATTCTCCTTGAATTTGAAAGGAATTTACACTGAGTATGGACTCTTTCTGGATGGATGGTCTGGAATGGAAAAGCGGGGGGGGGGGGGGGCTTGTCAAATGTGAACTTGTAAGAACTTAAAAAGACACAATGGAATGGAATAGTACCTTTGAGACTAACGGGGAAGAAGAAATTTCTAGCATACATTTTTTGTGGACTCAGTCCACTTTATCAGATGCATCAGAAACTTCTTCCCAGTTAATATCAAAGGTGCTACTGGATTTCTTTTGCTTTTTTAATGCTAAAAGAGACTACATGGTTATCTCTTTGGATACAACTGCCTTGTAAAAACAAGCTCTTCTCTAGTGCAGAATTTTCAGAATACCTGACTGCACTGCATACACAACTTTTCAATTAAAACAACTCATGTAATTAGTAAAAACAACAGGAATCTTGTGAGACCTTAAATATGAATACTTATTACAGCATGAGCTTTCAGACTGTAGCCCATTTCATTAGATGCACAAAATGTGAATTCCAGGTCTATATACAGCAACATATACTATGCTTGGGGGGTAGAGCTGTAGATAGTATGGTCAAAGAGAAATTAAATACAGAAAGTACTGACAATAAAAATCTTCATATTTGTTGACAAATGCCAAGTAATGCAAGAATGAGTAATGCATAAATGCATGTGTAATTTAACTATGAGTGGCAGCATGAGATTTATGGGCCTAATGACAATGGGGCCTCTGATAGAATCATAGAGTTGGAAGAGACCACAAGGGCCATCCAGTCCACCCCCCTGCCATGCAGGAACTCAAAATCAAAGCATCCCCGACAGATGGCCATCCAGCCTCTGCTTAAAGACCTCCAAGGAAGGAGACTCCACCATTCTCCAAGGGAATGTGTTCCACTCTCGAACAGCTCTCACTGTCAGGAAGTTCCTCCTAATGTTTAAGTGAAATTTCTTTTCCTGTACCTTGCATCTGTTGTTCTGGGTCCTGTTCTCTGGAGCAGCAGAAAACAAACTTTCTCCATCCTCAGTATGACACCCCTTCAAATATTTAAATAGGGCTATCATATCACCTCTTAACATTCTCTTCTCCGGGCTAAACATACCCAGTTGTTCCTCATAGGGCATGGTTTCCAGACTCTTCACCATTTTTGTCGCCCTCCTTTGGACACTCTCAGCTTCTCAACATCCTTTTTGAATTGTGGTGCCCAGAATTGGACACAGTATTCCAGGTGAGGCCTAACCAAAGCTGAATAGAGTGGCACTGTTACTTCCCTTGATCCAGACACTATACTTCTGTTGATGCAACCTAGAATTGCATTGGCCTTTGTAGCTGCCGCATCACACTGTTGACTCATGTTCAACTTGTGGTCTACTAGGACTCCTAGATTCCTTTCACACAAAGTCTCATTAAGCCAGGTGTCCCCATCCTATATCTCTGCATTTCATTTTTTTGCCCTAAGTGCAGTACCTTACATTTCTCCATGTTGACATTTATGTTGTTAGCTTTGGCCTAGCTTTCTAATCTATTAAGGGTCATTTTGAATTTTCATCCTGTCCTCTAGGGTATTAGCTATTTCTCTTAATTTGGTGTAATCTGTAAATTTTATAAGCATGTCCCCTATTCTTTCATCCAAGTCATTGATAAAGATGTTGAATAGCACTGGGCCCAGGACAAAACCCTGTGGCACCCCACTGGTCACTTCTCTCCAGGATGAAGAGGAGCCATTGCTGAGGACCCTTTGGGTTCGGTCACTCAACCAATTACTAATCTACCTAACAGTTGTATTGTCTAGCCCACATTTTACTATTTTGTTTGCAAGGATATCATGGGGGACCTTGTCAAAAGCCTTACTGAAATCAAGATATGCTTATGCTTATATCTACTGCATTCCCTTCATCTACCAAGCTGGTAATTTTATAAAAAAAAAAAAAAAAGAGAGAGAGAGAGAGAGATTTGATTAGTCTGGCATTACTTGTTTTTAAGAAATCAGTGTTGACTTTTTGTGATTATGGCATCGCCTTGTAGATGTTCACAGACTCTCTGTTTAGTGAGCAGTTCTAGAATCTTTCCTGGTATTGATGTCTGACTAACTGGACAATAGTTGTTGGGACCCTCTTTTTCCCCTGTTTTGAAGATGGGGACGTTTGCCCTCCTCCAGTCTGCTGAGACTTCTCCTGTTGTCTAGGAGTTCTCAAAGATTATTGCCAGTGGCTCTGAGATTACATTTGCCAGTTCTTTTCGTATCCTTGGATTTAATTCATCTGGTCCTGGAGACTTAAATTCATTTAGAATTAACCAGGTATTCCTGTACTTCCTCTTTACTAATTCTATGATGTATTCCCCTTATTGTGTCCTCTGCTTCATTTTCCTGAGGTTGAGCACCCTTTTCCTTTTGTGAGAAGACTGAGGCAAATAAGATGTTGAGTAGTTCTGCCTTTTCTCTGTCCCATTAGAATTTCTCCCTCTTCTCTGCGCAGTGGCCCCACCATTTCCTTCTTCTTTCTTTTGCTATGGACATATCCCCAAAAGCCCTTTTTATTGTTCTTAACCTCTCTAGCAATCCTGAGCTCATTCTGCACTGATAGTGATTGAACTTGTCAGAATGTCTAAGAGTGAAAAGGAAAAAAAAATTCTTCTAGGAATAAAACTCCACACAGATGATAACAACAGGAGTACCTTTGTGCAGCCAGCTGAAGCCTGGAACTGATCCCAGTAAACAAGGAAGTCAATATGAAGGGAATCTACATGCAAAGTAGCTGGATAAAGCATGCAAAGGAAGCAATGGAATGAGAAACAGGACTGAGAGATATATCAAGGGAGGCTTCAAGAAAATTATAGAGAAGAGTGGGAGCAGAGGCAATTTGGCATATTAACTTGAACTCGTTGAGCAAATCATTGATGCTTTCAGCATCGGCTGTTATTGTAAGTATGCAATGACAGCAGACAACCTAAGAAGTGGAGCATTATATATATATTAAATGAATTCATATAACATATTAAATACATTTCTAGTTACAATTCAGCTGATAATGCATTGCTATGACTATTATGACAGCTATATCTTGAGCAATAAACATATAAGTCTGCATATTTGGAAACAAGCTCTATTGAACTCAGCATTATTTACTTCTGACTAAACATGTACAGAATTGGTTTATACCTTTACAGGTTGAGTCTTCTTTCTGTGGTGGTCTGAAATCTGAGATACTCCAAAAACCAAAACTTTATTAATGGGAGGCTGTGATAGTGACACCTTTGCTTTCCGATATTTTAATGTACACAGACTTTGTTTCATAACATTTTTATATTATGTAAAATTATCTTCTGACTATGTGTATAAGGTGTATATGAAACATAAATGAATGTTATGTTTAGACTTTGATCCCTTCTCCACGATACCCTATTATGAACATATAATCCAAATGTTGGTGTGTGGATGATGAGTGTTGTAGTGATGCCCTTTGGCACCCAGCAGAGTCTGCAGGACAAGCTGGCTGCTGTGATCCACAGCCACTGTGTAGATTTGCCATCAACTGGCTCAGCTTCCCTTCTCCAGCATCCTGTCTTCCTCAGTCAAGAAGACACATTGTAAAGTCCAAAAGCATAGTTTATTAATGCATATAAAAAGTAAAAATAAGATAATTACGTAAAATCCATTGTGATGAACTTGTCCAGTTCAGCCCTACAAGATTACATCTTTAACAATCCCAAAAGCATTAGGATCCAACTTGTTGCAGTTAAAACCACTGCTGTCAGCCACACACGCTCACATCTTGAACAATAAACAATTCTAGACAAAGGATTTTCTAAGCCCATCCCATACTCCACCTTCTAGGTGTTAACTTTATGTTAATTGGATAATATCTGTATGATGCATGCTAACCCAGCCTCTTGCTGTCCATCATCCACCACGTGAGTAACTTTCCCAAGCTAACAATTATTTACGTATTTGATATCTCTTGTTTTTCATAATAAAGTCTATGTCCCATGAGCTGTATCCTTGGGAAAATACATGCTGATGTCTGTGTATTGGCCACCTGGAGTTGATTTATTTTGTGTCTCTAAAATGTTGTTTTGAGCTTTGTCCAAAAAGCTGTTCTCAAGTGGAAAATTACAGACACACACACATCTTTACATTTCACCTTTGACTATATATCCCATTCATATCCTAACACCAAAATACTCTGTTATGTACATATAGGTATTCCAAAATCCAAAAATAAATAAATAAATTCAAAATCCAAAAAACTTTTGGTCCCAAGCATTTTGGACGATGGGCTCAACCTGTAATAAGTACAGAGTGGTTTTATGTCTTTTGCTACATCTCCCAGAGAAATAAAAATGTCCTTGTGTTGGGAAATAGCATTATGTTACATCCTTCAACATTTTCGGATGGTTGCCCCCCCCCCCCCCCCCCCCAATATATGAGCTCTCGTTATCATTTTTGGAACAGATGCAATATTGTGCCATTACGGGCTATATCCAGCCTAAATCTAGTTGCTAATCCCAACTAAGATAGATCCATTGAATCAACTGAACTGCCCACCATCCATTTGATTTTGTGTGGTATTTTCAATAATAAAAAAGCAACTGGATCAACACACAATAGTTAAACCTGCAGAAGTGAGCTGCTGTAGTTGTGTGCCTTCCAGTTGTTTCCAATTTATGGGAACCTTGAGGAGAACCTTGGCAAGTTTCTTCAGTTTTTTTTTTTTTTGCCATTGCCATCCTCTAAGGCTGAGAGAGTGTGACTTGCCCAAGGTCACCCAGTGGGTTTCCATGGCCAAACTAGCATTCAAGCTCTGTCTGCAAGTGTAAATCCATATTATGCTATATGGCTGGCTATAGGTACCAAGCACCTTGACTTCAGTGGCTGGAGAAGGGATTCCACTTCCTGCTTCACCTCAGGCAGCGACTCTTCTTGGTCCTTGAATGATGGAACATTTCTTTGGGTTAACGCTTAACATTTATTGTTGTTCTGTGCTCCATGTCATTTTGACTTATGGTGACCGTAAGGCTAATCTACCACAGGGTTTTCTTGGCAAGTTTCTTCAGAGGGGAGGTTGCCACAGCCATTCTCTGAAGCTGAGAGACAGTAACTTGCTCAAGGTCACATGGCTGAGGTGGCCATTTGAACCCTGTCTTCCAGACTCCTAGTCCATCACTCAAACAAACCACTACACTACGCTGGCTCTCTAGAAGTGAGAGAACCCTGCAAGTAAGTGGTTTATTTATTTATTTTAGCAGGAATGAAGTTCTTCTTTGGGCAGGACTGAGAAACAGGGTCAAGAAGGAGGCTCGACCTGTTAAATTCCTGTTTGCAGACATTTTGACACATGGGAAGGAGGTGCTTTACAAGACATACTCCTTTTCCAGGGCATAGCCGGCATTTCAACCTTCTGTCCAGGAGGAATCCCAGAATGTCCTCCATTTTGAGTATGACTAGCAAGCATGAACTGATATTTCTATGAGTGTTTTGAGCTTTTCTTTGGTCATGTCCTCCATTTTCTTCAATGTTCTCCATTTTGAGCATGTCTATGAAGCATGAATTTACATCTATGAGTGTTTGAGCTTTTCTTTGGCCCTGTCCTCCATTTTTCTTGAATGAGCATGACTAAGAAGCACGAACTGTCATTTCTCTGAGTGTTTGATCTTTTCTTGAGTCATGTCCTCCCTTTTTCTTCAACATTCTCCATTTTGAGCGCGTCTAGGAAGCATGAATTAACATTTCTATGAGCGTTTGAGCTTTCTTTATGGACGTTATCACACGTGGGCCAGAAAGCGAAAATAAAAGTGGAAATGAGGCATTATGAAAATAAACCGAAAATAAACTTGTTTCCACAAACGTCATTACCTTAATTGCGAATTTACAGCAAGTGCAAAGAACGTCCACACACAAGCGAAAATATCCCGTGAATGTAGTAGAAATGAGCCTCTTGTACATGCGCAGATAGAGGAATGAGCCTCTTGCACATGCGCAGATAGAGGAATGCTCGCGGGAACCATGGGTAATGACGGGGAAATGCTCCCCAATACATATTTGACGATCACATTTGCGGTAAATGCGGAATCCCCCTCATCGCGCAATTGCATTTCCTGAAGAAACCGAAATTCAAAAGATCTCGGATCTTTCCACTTTCTGTTGGGGTTCTGTGCGACGTCGTGTGAAAACACGGGCCAATAATCCAGTATCGTTCGGGATTTCGTGTGGATTTTGTTTGGATTGGGCCCTGTGTGATAACATCCTATGAGTGTTTGAGCTTTTCTTTAGTCATGTCCTCCCTTTTTCTTCAACGTCCTCCATTTTGAGCATGTCTACGAAGCATGAATTGACACTTCTAGGAGTGTTTGAGCTTTTCTTTAGTCCTGTTCTCCATTTTTCTTGAACGAGATGACTAAGAAGCATGAATTGACATTTCTCTGAGTGTTTGAGCTTTTCTTTGGTCCTGTCCTCCATTTTTCTCGAACGCCCTCCATTTCAAGCCTGACTAAAAAGCATGAATTGACACTTCTGAGTGTTTGAGCTTTTCTTTAGTCATGCCCTCCCGCTTTGTCTTCAGCGTGTCCTCCCTTTTGAGCCTGACTAAGAAGCACGAATTGACATTTTTTCTGAGTATTTTGGGCTTTTCTTTGGCCACGTCCTCCCTTTTTCTTGACCGTCCTCCCTTCTGAGCTTGACTAAGGAGCACGGATTGACATTCCTATGAGTGTTTTGAGCTTTTCATTGGGCCAGGTCCACCATATCTCCTCCCCCCAGACGTCCTCCTTTTTGCGGTGCCTGGTCCTCCTTTACGGTGAGGAGGACCTGGGGCCGACCAGCCTGAGGCCACTGAGGAGGCGGCAGCGGCGGTTGGGTGAAGAAGATTCTACGGCGCGCGCGGTTCTATGTGTGTGTGTGTGTGTGTGTGTGTGTCAAGAAACCAGTATCCCTCGCGCGCAGGGAGCCGCGCTCGCGCTGCCTCCACAACCGTTGGCATTGCAAGCCACAGTTGACGACGACTAAATTATCCTTACTCACTCCTCCTCACCTCCCTAGGCGCGCGCGTACGTCCATCGAGCTCCACCCAACCTCGCGGGGCTCAGCCCGTCGCCCGGGAGCGCGCGCACACCCATGCGCGCCCGCGCGCGCACGCACGCACGGCGGAGGAGCGGGCGCTCGCGCTCCTTTTGCTTCCCTGGCTGAGCCAACTGCCCAACCGCCGCCCGGCTCGAGGCAGGCAGGCAGGCGCGTCCCCGCGAGCCAGCGAGTGTGTGAAGAGTCTCGAGCCGGCTCTAGGCTGCAGGGGGTAAGTCAGGGAAGGGAAGGGGGCGCGAAGGCGAAAGGATGACGGGAGGAAAGGAAAGGAGGAGGAGTGAGGACAGGCCAAACGGGGAGAGGATCCCTAAGGGTTTTGTAGGGGGGAAAGGGGATGGCGACGGTGGGGACCCCTACTTCGTTGCCTGGCTGGCTGACAGCCCTTGTGTGTGTGTGGGGGGGGGGGTTGTCTTGTCATGGTGGGTTGCTGTGAGGAAGCCTGGCACCTTCAGTGGGTTTCCTTTTCCCTGCCAGGGAAGGTGAGGGGGGCTCTGAGGAGGAGGAGGAGGAGGAGGAGGATGCCTCCCTGGAGAAGAAGAAGATGGTGATGATGAAGAAGAAAGGCTCCTGTGGTGCTCGCTCCCTTGGAACGGGACTGACTCGTTCCTCCTGATCATGATTTTAATTAATATCTCATATGTGGCTAAGGGTGGTGGTGGTGGTTTGGCTTCAAGTCATTCCCGACTTCACACTCTCTCAGCCTCAGAGGAAGGAGAAGGCAGACAAGCCCCCTCCCTTCTCCTGTGAAGAGATAAATCTTGCCCGAGAAAAACCAAGTCCAGTGATAGGTTTGGAGATGGGACCCAAGTCTAAACATGACATTCATTTATATTTTGTTAGGTTTGTCCCTGGGCTTGTTTGGTGTTTTTTTTGGGGGGGGGCAAGATTTCTTCACAGAGGGGTGTTTTTTTATATATAAAAAAAAGTTAAACTCGCCTACTAGAGTTTGGGCCATTCCCTGGAGGGCCAGTTATGGCAACGAGGCGGACAACCTCTGGCCCCAGGCTCAGGACAGGAATCTTCCCTTGTGAGGTTTATCACTGGGTTTTCTTGGCAGGATTTCTTCACAGGGGGTTTGCCTTCGCCTTCCTCTGAGGCTGAGAGAGTGTGACTTTGCCTAGGTTTATCATATGGTTTTCTTGGCAAGATTTCTTCACAGGGGGTTTGCCTTCGCCTTCCTCTGAGGATGAGAGAGTGTGACTTTGCCTAGGTTTATCACATGGCTTTCTTGGCAAGATTTCTTCACAGGGGGTTTGCCTTCGCCTTCCTCTGAGGCTGAGAGTGTGTGACTTCACCTAGCTTTATCACAGGGTTTTCTTGGCAAGATTTCTTCACAGGGGGTTTGCCTTCGCCTTCCTCTGAGGCTGAGAGGGTGTGACTTCACCTAGCTTTATCACATGGTTTTCTTGGCAAGATTTCTTCACAGGGGGTTTGCCTTCACCTTCCTCTGAGGCTGAGAGTGTGTGACTTCACCTAGGTTTATCACATGGTTTTCTTGGCAAGATTTCTTCACAGGGGGTTTGCCTTCACCTTTCTCTGAGGCTGAGAGTGTGTGACTTTACCTAGCTTTATCACATGGTTTTCTTGGCAAGATTTCTTCACAGGGGGTTTGCCTTCGCCTTCCTCTGAGGCTGAGAGAGTATGACTTATTTTATTTGTTTGTTTGTTTCACTTCTGTGCCGCTTTTGTCCCAGGAAGGGACCCCCAAGGCAGCTTACCAGATAAAAACGTCTCAAAAAAATTACAGTAAACTTTTTTTAAAAAAAACAATTAAAATAATCTAATTAAAACAATGTACTATAAAGTTAACATAAAAACATACAAAAGTTAAAAAGGTTTCCATGGCTGATTGGAGATCTGAACCCTGGTCTCCTGAGTCTCCCAGCACTAGGTCTCCCAGCACTTAACCATAGTCTCCGAGCACTAAAATTGAACTGTGATTTCAACTGTGACGCACACACATACACATTTAAAAATCCCTGTATGATTCATGAGAAAGATGCAAAATAAGATTCATAACACATGTGTACTGAACGTAAACAAGAGCTCATGTGGGACCATAGTTTATGTTGGGTGGGCATAGTGAGAACTGAAATAGTTTCGATTGTATTTCTCCCAGCAAGATGAGTTCATGGGAAGACACTTTTCCTGAGTTCTGTTTCTCACAAGGTAAGATTCCCATCCTGAGACTGAGGTTGTCTGCCTTGTTGCCATAAGTGGCTCTCTAGGGAATGGCCCACGCTCTAGGAGAGTTTTCCTTTAACACCCCCCCCCCCCAGAAAATGCACCCATTTAAATAGTTATTAATTTGTTTAGTACAGGTTGAGTTTCCCTTATCCAAAATGTTTGGGACCAGGAAGTGTTTTGGATTTTTTTTCCAGATCGTGGAATATTTGCATACACATAGTGAGATATTCTGGAACCCAAGTCTAAACATGAAATTCATCTATGTTTTATACCCACCTTATATGCCTGAAGGTAAATTTGTACATAATATTGTAAATACCTTTGTGCATGAAACGTACAATGAGCCATCAGGAAGCAGAGGTATCAGCTACTCATGAAAAAAGTTTTAGATTTTGGAATATTTCAGATTTTTGAATTCTGGATAAGGGAGATGCAACCTGTAGAATAAGAACCAAGCTGCCTGCTTTGCAAATGAGCCTCTTAGGTCCCCCTTTTTTTACTTTTTTGCTTTTCCTAGTAACTTATGTGAATTTCGGCTCTTCCTCTAATCACCACAAGGACTATCTTGTTGATAAAATTCCATTATTCTACAATGGGCTCTTATGTTTTTTCCTAGCTATGTGAGAAGCAGAGATTCAAAATATTTTTATAGCTGTAACTACATCTGTGTGTTTGCTAAAGCTTTTGCTACTGAAATTCTGCTGTCACACAGCTGTTAGAGGCACAAGATCCACTCTCCTAACAATGTGACAACAACTTTACTAAAGACAGAGCTTAATATCCCAAGCTCACTCACTACCCACATAGATCTTTATTTCATCCATCTGCTTAGTTCAGTTTTTGCATGTTTAGTCAAAAGTAAATCCTACTTAGTTCAATGGTGTCCACTTACAGGTAAGTTTATATAGGTCTCCATCATTAATAAAACCACATATTCTCTCAAGATATTTCTTTAAAAAACCACCATCTGGTCTCTTAAGTTTTAGGATTCCTCTGCATGCTCTTCTGTATTTGTCTCTTCAACAGGGAAAGTGTATGTCGGAGCAGGGCAGCAGTGATCTAGCAGACTTGGCCTACAAGGGAGCAAAAGATAGATAGCTTCTGATCTTACCTTGAATTGTGGTCTTGCAAATAGTATCTGCCTGGTTTGTTTTCAAGCAGATCTCTAAAATTCTCAGGCCAGGATATAGGAAAACCATCTATACAATGTGGTCTTTTGGAAAATCCACCACCCACAATTGCCAGTACCTGCACATTGCTCTTTCTGCCCAAGGCTGGCAATTGGAAATGGACAATTTCACATAGTGGGCACCATTGGGCCAAGTGTGTTCTGGCTGCTGTCCAGAGCCTAACATCTATAAACCCAGAGATCTGCATATTAAAACATACTATATTTTTCCTAACTTCATCTTAGTTCTGATGAACATGTTTTAAAAGTTAACTTGTCCTTTAGTTATATTTTTTGAAGTCAAAATGACACGTTTTATGGCTTTAAAAAATACCATGCTAAGTGGTTTGGTCTGCAATATATGGATGACCTTTCTGCAATTCCACAAGACTTCAGGTCTCTTCCAGATGTATTAACTGAAAGAAGCTCTGCTTAGTTAAAAATTAAGGCAGCAACAGCTTGCGTGTGTAGTTGTTAGGTTTCTTCAATTCTGACTCCATCTTGGTGGTTTTTGACAAAGCAAAGCAAAGCAAAGCAAAGCAAAGCAGCTTCATTTACTTAGACACTCCATACCGCTATGGAGTGTTTAAGTGGTTTACAACTGTAAGCTCATTGCCCCCCAACAGTTGGGTACTCATTTTAGCAACCTCGGAAGGATGCAGGCCTGAGTCTAGCCTGAGCCCTGGCTAGTATTGAACTTGCAACCTTGTGGTTTATGAGTGTGTGGCTGCAGTACAGGCATTTAACCACTGCACCACCAGGGCTCCTGAAATAAAAGTATTTCAGAGGAGAATTGCAGTTGTCATCCTTTTAAGTTAACAGAGTGTAACTTGCCCAAGGCATCCCAGTGGGTTTCCATTATTGTGCAAGAATTTGAACCCTGATCTCCTGGAGTCCACTCAACCACACTGGCTCCACAAACACACATACACAACACAAATACATTGCAAAACAGATTATAGTGGCACTTTGCCATCCTATTACTATGATCATAAACTATATTTTCCTATCATTCCATCAGCACAATTGTATTCCTATCAGTAGACAGCTGTTTTTCTTGAGTCAATGCGGGAAACTCGACTGCATAATTTGTGGAGCAGTCAAAGGAGCAGCCACAAACTATAAGGTAAAACTGGGCTGAGGTGAGATTTGGTAAACATAGTTAAGTATGTAATTATACAAACTGAACCTGCCAGTACATCCAGCATTTACAGGATCAGGCTGTAGTAAAGTTTCTCTGCTTCTTCTCTCTCACAGAAGCTGGCTGTGGACAAAGGGACATTGTAGTGCAACACATCTGTCCATTTTTGAATGGGCCAAAAACATATATTCTACAGCAGGGGTCGGCAAACTGCGGCCCCCGGGCCAGTTCCGGCCCAGGTCGCCGGACTTACTGGCCCAGGCTGATCCCTATTGTTGCTGTGCGCTGCCACAGCGGCATGTTTTTTCCTCCATGCGGCTGTGCGCGGCGCGGCCACCATTTTGATTTTCAAAATGGCGGCCGCAACATGTTTGCGCATGCGCAGCAGTACTGCGCATGCACAAACGAGTAGCGGCTGCCGTTTTGGAAAACAAAAGGGTGGCCGCGACATGTGCGGATGTGGCGGCAGTCGCGTGTGCCGCGGCGGCGGCAGTGGCGGCGGCAGCCATCCCCCCCTCGGCCCAGCAGATGTGAGGACTTCGGGGGACCGGCCCACGCATGAAAAAGGTTGCCTACCCCTGTTCTACAGGCAGGGGTTACTTCTGCAAGCTAAAAATATGTTTCGAATAATGACAAACCTTCATGTAATTGACTGATCAGCATAACAGTAGTATGTCTGACCATGCTTGAGAAATAGAGTGATGGTTGTTGTGGTGGTGGTGGTGTGCCTTCAAGTTGTTTCCCACTTATGGTGACCCTAAGGTAAACTAAGAGGGATGCAGTGGCTCAAGTGGTTAAAACACTGACTCTTTTGACTGCAAGATCGGCAGGTTGGCAGTTCGAAGCCCAGGTACTGTGTGATGGGGAGAGCTCTCATCACTAGTCCTAGCTTCTGTCAACCTAGCAGTTTGAAAGCATGCAAATGCAAGTAGATAAATAGGTACCACTTCAGTGGGAAGGTAAACAGCGTTCTGTGCAATCATACTGGCCCCATGATCACAGAATAGTCTCTGACAACACTGGCTCTTCAGCGTAGTAACGGAGATGAGCACTGCCCTCAATGGTCAGACACGACTTGACAAGCTTATCAACGGAATACCTTTACCTTTACGGTCCTAAGGCAAGTTTTCTTGACAAGATTTGTTTAGGGGAGGATTTGCCTTTGCCTTCCTCTGAATTTGAGTGACTTGCCCAAGGTTTCCATGGCTGAGGTCCGACTGCTTTAACTGCCCTGGCTCAGTGCTAGTTAATTCTGGGAACTGAAGTTTATTGTGACACTAGAGCTCTCTGATAGAGAAGGCTAAATGTCTTATAAAACTACAGTTCCCAGAATTCCCTTGCATTGAGCCAGGGCAGTTAAAATAGTTTCAAATGGGATTATTCTGCAGTGTGTTTGGGACCTATGGGGGGGATTTGATCCCTGGTCTCCAGAGTCACAGTCCAGTACTAAAACCACCATGCCATGCTGGCTCTAAAGAGAGTGATGTCATTTAAAAAGGGGGTTAGGCAGAATATCAAGAATTCAAGGTGCTGGGAACACCTCTTCCCATATATGTTTGCCCAAGGATTAAGATCTGTGGGAGGGGAGCACCTCTGTGTCCCACCAGTGAAGTCAGTACACTGTGTTGGGAGAAGGTCTTCTCAACAGTGGCACCCCAACAGTGGAATGCTCTCCTTTTGGAGGCCTGACTGGCGACAATACTCATGTCATTTAGATGCTAAGTAAAACTCACCTGTTCATCAAGGTCCTTGGGCCTCATTAATTCAACCCAAATACAGTATTGCCATACATAGTTCAAAAAACTTTGAAATCTTTTAAACCTGCTTTTAACTCATTGCATTTTTAATTTTTTTGCTTATTTAAATTATTTTGCTGTTTTTAAACTATCTGACTTGTTTTAATGCTATTTGTAAGCCATCCTGAGATCTTTGGTGTACAACAGGGTGCAAATATTTTAATAAACGAATGAATGAATAAATAAATAAGCTAATGGCATCTGTTTGTTCTGGGGCTTTTTTTGAGAAACACGTAGCCTCAAAATGTTGTCCAGTAGCTTCAAACAGTATCACTCTCCGGCACATTTCCAGGAAAGAAAGAAACAGCTGTAACCAATGGTAATGAATATACTGCTGGTCCTGGCATATTGGCAAAAAAAGAATTGGTGCCCCCCCACATCAGATAGCATGAGAAGTTTTAAAGAACATTTTAGACTCTCCTTTACTTGGCTACGAGGCATGGAGTCACGAGAAAAGGTTGCAATAGTGCCAATATAACTGAAACTTGAGGTGGTGCAGAGAGGATTTAACTGATTTAACACAACTCAAACAACACTGTCCTAAATTGTTGAGTAGTTTAAAGCCTTGGGAAAATGCATTGCGCAGTGGCTGTGTCAGATCCTATTTGAATGGAAAATCCCTGTTTGTGCTGGCTAGGAGAACCGGGTGAGCGACTCCTAATAACTTGGCTTGTAATCAGCACTGCTGTTTTGATGACATTACAGACTCATCCCCAAAGTCCATTTCACTTTGTTTAGTCTTTACCTAGAGGTGTAGTAGTCTGTTTGTGTCATGACAGTTAGCACTAAGAATGTCACAGGCATTCCTAGGACTGTAGATGGCTCATGTTGGTAGAGAGGATAGCCTTTGAAAGAAACAAGGAAATCCCTCCTTCCATGCAGTTTTCAGAGACGTAGCTGTGTTAATCTCTAACATAAAAAGAAGGGGAGGAGGAAGAAAAGAAACGGAACGTGGCAGCACCTTTATAATAAACTGGTTTTTATTTTTTCATGAACCTTTCATGGATATAAAACCCACTTCTTTGAATGCAGTACAGAATGATAATAAATACTCAAGTGTAAAGCATATTGACACATTTGTTGAAGTGGGATGTACTGTAATGTAATAGGATCCAGAAAAAGGCAAATCATGACCCTTGCTCTAAATTTTCAAAGGGCTGCGTAAGGTGATATAGTTCTTTCAGATCTTTACAAGCGGTCAGCTAGTGTTGATGTGTGAAGGTAAGCAGATGTATTGCTTTCACGCATCAACACTAACTGACCACTGCAAAGATCTGAAAGACCTGGATCACCTTACACAGCCCTTTGGACCTTTCGAGCAAGGGTCATGGTTTGTATCTTTCTGCATCCTATTGCATTCTATCCCACTTCCACAACTGTATAAACATGCTTTACACCTGAGCATTTATTATCACTCTGTACTGCATCTGAAGAAGTGGGTTTATATCCACGAAAGCTCATGTAAAAATAAAAACCAGTTGGTCATAAAGGTACTGACATTTCTTTTTTGTCTCCCTCCCCCAACACTTCTCCTTTTTATCCTTCCATGCAGGACACTCCTGTAAATATTTGTTGTTTTGATTCTTCATCTCCACAACACTGTGATGACAAGACAGGGGGAATTGCTTTGACAGCAAACCAGATTCAAAGGCTTCAGAAGAAGCATTCCTGTTTCTTTAAGGAATGATTGTGAAAGTGCTTTATGAGCTGTGCACGAGCCCTGTGATCTCATCAAGCTGGTACACATGAACCAGGAAGTGGAATACAGCTGAAATAAACAGGATCAACTGGGAGAAACAAATCAGCTCCCTGGAGAGGGATGAACTGTGATTTTGCAGATTTCCCTTTCAAGACAGCAAAGGACAGCTAACAAAGTGATAAAAAGAAAAACCTTGATGGGCATTTTGTACTTAGAGCATACAAGCTTAGCAGTCTTGTCTATCCCAGTTCTTTCGAACAGGGGTAGACAACCTAAGGCCTCGGGGGGCTGGATGCGGCCCCCCGAGGCCATTGGACCGGCCCTAGGCCGGTCCTGCCACCGCTGCTGCCGCCCGCCATGATGATTTTGATTATTGTTGTTATTACTTGTTCATGGGGTTTTCTTGGCAAAATCCCCACAGGGGTTTTGCCATGGTTTTTCTGGGGCTGAGAGAGTGTGCATGCATATTTTTATTTATTTATTTATTTTTGGTGCTTCGGCCCCCCAATTGTCTGAGGGACAGCAACCCAGCCCCCGGCTCAAAAAGGTTGCCTACCCCTGCTTTAGAAGATGATTTCATTCCTTTGTGTGGCACAGGTTTGGGGAATACACCTTTAGTGTACTTGCATCTCCTTTAAGTTTCAGAGTTAGAAATAAAAACATGAAGGATGAAAATTTGTTTACATGGGCTTGCTGTCATGACTATAAAAAGAGACTGCAAAATGTATTTGCTCTTAGGCAGTGATCAATCATAGAATCATAGAGTTGGAAGAGACCACAAGGGCCATCCAGTCCAACCCCCTGCCATGCAGGAACTTCCAATCAAAGCATCCCCGACAGATGGCCATCCAGCCCCTGCTTAAAGTACAGTGCAGTATCAAACTGCAATTTAAACTCCAATATGAGTAATTGTGATGTTTTATCATTAATATTATTTTTTATTCTTTTAAAAATTGCATCAACCATTCTTGATGAGCTAAAAGCACAATGATTAAAATTACCCAGATTATCTACTCATTCCATCCAGTGTCATCTGGGGGAGAGGACACTAGGCCCAGCACCATCGGGCCTGGAGTAAGAAGAAGAGCCCTCCCTCCATTCCATCTGATGTCATCTGGGGGAGAGGACACTAGGAACAGCACCATCGGGCCTAGTGTAAGAAGAAGAGCCCTCCCTCCATTCCATCCGATGTCATCTGGGGAGAGACACTAGGCCCAGCACCATCGGGCCTGGAGTAAGAAGAAGAGCCCTCCCTCCATTCCATCCGATGTCATCTGGGGGAGAGGACACTAGGCCCAGCACCATCGGGCCTAGTGTAAGAAGAAGAGCCCTCCCTCCATTCCATCCGGTGTCATCTGGGGGAGAGGACACTAGGCCCAGCACCATCGGGCCTGGAGTAAGAAGAAGAGCCCTCCCTCCATTCCATCCAGTGTCATCTGGGGGAGAGGACACTAGGCCCAGCACCATCGGGCCTAGTGTAAGAAGAAGAGCCCTCCCTCCATTCCATCCGGTGTCATCTGGGGGAGAGGACACTAGGCCCAGCACCATTGGGCCTGGAGTAAGAGGAAGAGCCCTCCCTCCATTCCATCCGATGTCATCTGGGGGAGAGGACACTAGGCCCAGCACCATCGGGCCTAGTGTAAGAAGAAGAGCCCTCCCTCCATTCCATCCGGTGTCATCTGGGGGAGAGGACACTAGGCCCAGCACCATCGGGCCTGGAGTAAGAAGAAGAGCCCTCCCTCCATTCCATCCAGTGTCATCTGGGGGAGAGGACACTAGGCCCAGCACCATCGGGCCTGGAGTAAGAAGAAGAGCCCTCCCTCCATTCCATCCAGTGTCATCTGGGGGAGAGGACACTAGGCCCAGCACCATCGGGCCTGGAGTAAGAAGAAGAGCCCTCCCTCCATTCCATCCGATGTCATCTGGGGGAGAGGACACTAGGCCCAGCACCATCGGGCCTAGAATAAGAAGAAGAGCCCTGCCTCCATTACCATCCGATGTCATCTGGGGGAGAGGAGACTACTAGGCCCAGCACCACTGGGCCTGGAATAGGAAGGAGGGATGGGATTCGAATTTATCTGCTTTGATGTTTGTTTTGATGTTTTGAAATGCTGTACGCTGCCCCGATTGCCTAGCAGAGGGGCGGGATATAAATAAAAATTATTATTATTATTATTATTATTATTATTATTATTATCATCATCATCTTGGCTTTAGACAACATCCTTCCTCCTGCCTTTGTCCCCCAACGACCATCATTAGAACTGAACAGTGCCACCCCATCACAATACCCATTAGTTTGCATTTCTGTTGTTACTCATATACTTGTAAAGATATGGTCCTTGATATTTCACTCCATACATCTGAGGAAGTAAGCTGAAATCTATGCAAGCTTATGCTAGCAATGTCTTTCTTTTACTTAGGGGGGTTGCAGACTGCCAGAAATAGTGTGAATTCAGAACTTCCGGTGGCATGGCGGCGTGACAGTCTCTCCAATCCTTGTCGGAGAAGAGAGATCGCTGATCGCGAGTCCAGGACCCCCCAGGCGTTAGAACCGGGGGGTAGAAAATATCTCCCCAGGAAGGGGAGATTCAGAGGGGCTCATCAGAGACCAAGAGGAGTCGTAACAGATTAAGAAAAGAAAAGAACTCGTGAGAACAAAGTGGTCCCCAATACGAAGCTGGGCCAGGAGCTGGTGAAATGGAGGTCTGAGCTGACCACGGCCGGGATCAGCAGCCGCTTCGCGGCACAAGCGCCGCCGCCGCTTTAAGCTAACTTTATAAGCAACTGAGCAAAAATATCTCTTACTTTCATTGGAAGATTAATCTCCTACATATTTTGCCTTGAGTGACTTTGCAAGCTTAGTACCAAAGGACTGAGACTAAATAAACGAGGAAACAAGTAAGCTAAATATAGAAAGATACTCAGGGGGGAGAAGGGGGAAAGAAAAAAGTATCCGTTTTATTCCCTCTTTACTGGATTATACCCTAATTGAAAGCTCTGATTGGAATCGAACTGGGCAAATTGGATTATTATTATTACTATTTTTGGATAACTATTTTTGTCGACCCTTACAAATCATCTGTTTTGTTGATAGATTAATTGGAAATTTATAACTGGAAACGGACATTGCTAAACTCACTCGAAACGTTAATTGACTCCCAGATCAGTGGAGAGCAACTGCAAAGGAGCTTGGAGAACAGAGATTGTAATCTTAACTTTAAACATTGTAGCAGAGATATACAGTAACGGAATAAATACAATCTAGAAGCTGTACAGCTTTTCTTTTTTTTCCGTTTTGGTTGGAGGATTAAAAAATAGAGAAACATCTGGGCAGTGACTGTGACTTGAAACAGTATTTCAACTGGATCTGTTTCCTTTTTGAGAAGAAATCAAGGAAGGAAAGGGGGGGAAAGAGGGAAGGAAACTAAGAAATAAAACTGTTAATGGATAATTAAAGATTGTGAGAACAGTAAAGATTTATTTTTAACAAGAGGATTTGCTTAGATCCTTGGTGATTGGGTTGGATTCTACTGCCCTCCTTAATCTGACAAAGGATAAATGGCTGACCGCATGGAGAAAGAGTAAAACGCCAAACGGAGCCACCCCTTTGAACTTTCTTTTGAATTTTTGGTAGCTCTCATCAGATCAAAGGAACTGGACTTTAACTTTATTAAAAGATTTCTCTACAAAGACCTTCTCTCACAGATCGTTAGAGGGTGAAAATACGAAGAAGAAAAAAGGGGGGCTGAAAGCTGTTTTGCTGAAAACATTTAATAAGCCTCTGGTTACATCATCGTGGAAGAGACTTTGTAAAGGGAAATCTGCTAAGTGAAAGTGGTGGGGGAAGGTGAACTGCGGGTAGTCTATATTATATAGACTATAAAATATACCTTATTTAATATTTTACTAAAGGTGTCTGGGAAGTTAACTAACTATCCGCTTTTCTTTGTTTTTTCCTCTTGTTATTTAAATATTTCTATAAGCATATAACTCTTTTCTCTTTTCTTTCTCTTTTTTTCTTTCTTTTATCCTCTCTCACTTCTTGCTCCCCCTCCCTCCCTCTTATCTCCTTCTCTCCTTTGTTAAAGTTTTTTTGAGTCTATTTAAATTAGTAGGTTGTACTATTATTTAACAAATAAGTAATATAGTAAAAATTTATGTGATATATAGATTTAAGAAGTATATAGAATATAATTTTGTTTTATAATAGTGATAGCTGGATGGAAGATCTTCAGGAAAATTTTGATAATCTCAATAATTAATTTGGAAGAGATTTTGTTGGAAACTTTCATTTATTTAAGCAATTGAACCCCAAATACAATATCTACCTGTCGCAACATTTCTATTTATAGTTAAAGGTTAAGAGTATATTACTTATTGTTGAATTATTCAGTAATAGAATTAGTGTTTGATTCATTGATGGGGTTAGTGAGATGGAGTAGAGTGATTATAAATGTGAGGTTTAATTGGTATTTATTATCTACAATGCAAAATCAGTGAATATTATTGGTTGGAAATTGGATTTTTAAAGGGGAAAAAGTATTGACTGTTGTGCTGTATCTAAAAAAGTATACAATTTGAGACTCTAGGGGTACTGAAACTTAGTTTGGTTAGTTTAACAAATTGAATACAGTGTTACTTTAGAATAAGTGAAGTAGTGGGATTGGGAAATTAGAAGGTGCTCTCCCCGTTTAAGAGAAACATAGCAGGAACCAAGTGATTTAGCCAAAAATATAGTGGGAATCAAGTGGTTAAGGTAAAAATAAAAAATAATTAATTATATAAAACAAAGGATCTAATTAAAAGAAAATTTTATAGTTTTTAGAAAATAATAAAATAAATATATAATTAGTTCTATAATAAGGAAAGGAAAGGAAAGACGAGGAAAAAAAAGTAAAATAGAAGTTAAAATTTTGAAATCTAAAATTAATATTAAACATTAAAAAATAATATTTAACTGATTTGGAGGGAGAAAGATATTGAAAGATTATCAAATTTGTAATAATAGAGGAGGCAGATTTTTAAAGGTAGATTAAAAGAAAATAGAAAATAGAAAATAGAAAGAGAGTGGGAAGTTCATCTTCTTAGTTTTGGCCCAGCTTTTTAATCTATTAAGGTAATTCTGAGAGAGAGAGGAGAGGGGAGAAGACTTACTTCCATCCCTCAATAAAAGCTATGATGTCTAGAAGGGAAAAGGAAAAACAATCGCAGATAAATACACGTAGACCTTCCCTAGAGATGGCATCTAAAGGTGGGGAGATAAATATAAATTCAAACTTCCTTCTTGATGAAATTAAGAGACTCCACTTAGAATTAAGGACTGAAATAAGAGAATCAAAGGAAGAGATGAGGAAAGAGATAAGGGAATCGAGAGAGGAGACTAAGAAAGAGGTAAAGCATGAGGCAAAATTGATAAGACAGGATCTAGATAGAATAAATAAAGACCTAGAAAAGATTACATTGAAAACGGAAGAATTGGAACTTAAAACAAAAGGAATGGAATCCCAAATGAATGATGTATACAAACAACAACAAGAAGACCACGACGCCATTTTACGCCTTGAACTCAAACAGAGAGAGAAATGTGTCAAACTGAGAGGGTTGCCAGAACAACCAAATGAGGATCTGTATCAATTCCTGTCACCTTACTTAGCAAAATACTTAAATAAAACAACACAGGAAATACTAAACGAAATAGACAGGATTTACAGAATAAATTCAAAATTGGCAAAAAATAAGAAATTACCGAGGGATATAGTCATTTATTGGACAAAGAAACAAACAAAAGAGGATTTTCTACAGAAGAATTACCAAACGAGATTTGTAATTAAAGGCATGGAAATTCAAATTTTTAAGGATATTCCGGCACAAATTTTGAAACGAAGAAAGGAATACCAATTTCTATCTGAACAACTAAAGATTTACAAAATCCCTTATAGATGGGAGGAAATTGAAGGTCTTTCTGTATCTTGGAATCAACGAAGATACAAATTGAATTCTGTAGAAAAGGCTTGTGCTTTCTGGAAGGAGAATAGAAAAGAAATTGAGAAGTACGCAAAAGGTAAATATAGAAATTCGAAAGAAGAAACAGAAAAGAATTATAAGAAGAAGACTATAGAAAGTACAGAAAATCTGGAAAGCGCAAAAGAAGAAGGTGGAGAAGGGAAAGATTTGGAAAAGAGTGTAACTGAAGACGATGATGAAGAAACTTTCGACAGGGATGAAGAGAGCAAAGACGAGGTGGCAAGGGGTGGAGGAACTGATAGTCTAGAAGAAGAAGTTGGCATAGAATAGAGGGAGGGAGAGGGGAGAAAGGAAGAGAGAAAAACCATTTCTATATCTGAAAAAAGAATAAAGATTTAAAGGAAAGGAATAAATGAAAATTCTTACTTTGAACGTCAAAGGGGTGAATGCAAAAGTTAAGAGAAAAAGAATATTTCATTATTTAGAAAAACAAAAATGTCAGATATTGTGTCTCCAGGAAACACATATCAAGAAAACAGAAACGGCATTATTGAAAAATAAAAAATTAGGGGAATGTTATATCTCAGCTAGTAAAAATAAAAAGAATGGGGTAGTGATTTATATCACCAATAGATTACAAGCAGAAGAAGTACTAAAAGATTCTAAAGGGCACTATATAGGGGTATCTGTTAAATGGAATGGTGAACAACTACTGATATTGGGCATTTATGGAACTCAATCAAATAAAGGGAATTTTTTTCAAAAGATATATGATGAGTTGAAAGACAAAGATTATAATAAAATAATAGTATTGGGGGACTTCAATGGAGTAACAGACCCCGACATAGATAGTTTTATTCTAATAGGCACAATTCGCTTTCCAGAATCGATATGTTTTGGATATCTAAAACACTAGCAAATCAAGCTACTAGTATCCAAATATTACCGAGAGGCATTTCTGACCATAATGGGTTAATAATGACACTTCGTGAACAAATAAGTTACTTTAACTGGAGATTAAATGATAGTGTAATTGGAAATAAGAGATTAGTAGATAAAGCAAAGGAGTTTATTAAAAATTATTTTAAAGATAATAAAATTGGAGAAACCAAAATTACATCAATCTGGGAAGCAGGTAAAGCAGTGTTTAGAGGCTTCTTCATAAGTCAAGAAGCCTTTTTGAAGAAAAAATGGAAAGAAAAAGAAAGCTTAATTAGTAAGCAGATTAGCCAAAAAGAAAAAGAGTTGGAATCAGATTTAGGAAATAAAACGATTTTGCAAGAATTGACGGTTTTAAAGAGGCAAGAATTAAGGAAACATACATTAGAAATTGGAAAAAAAATCAAAGCAGCTAAACAAAAAGAATTTGAATCTGCAGACAAGGTAGGAAAATACCTTGCTGCAAAATTAAGAAAGGATCGAGAAAATAGAGCAATTGTCGAAATCGAACAGGAAGGCCAGATTATTACTCAGCAGGAAAGGATAAAGGATGCTTTTCATGTTTTTTTTTCTAAACTTTACAAAGGTGAAAAAATAGATCAACAAAAGCTCAACGATTATTTGAGCAATAAAGATTTTGGTGTCCCAACTCTGGAACAACAAGAAGAATTAAACAAACCTATTTCAGTAGCAGAAGTGGAAGAGGCAATTCGAAAGTTGAATGAATCAAAAGCTCCAGGACCGGATGGCTTTTCAAATAAATTTTACAAAGTCTTTAAAGACGAGTTATGCAGACCCCTACAAAATGTAATGAATGCTATATTAATAGAAGGAATACCCGAAACATGGAAGGAAGCAGACATAGTTTTAATCCCCAAGGAAGGCAAATCTAGATTAGATATAAAAAATTATAGGCCTATTTCCCTTCTTAATTCGGACTACAAATTGTTTGCAAAAGTTATTTCGGAAAGACTTAAAAAATATCTATCAAATTGGATTGATAAAAATCAAAGGGGCTTCCTATCTGGAAGGCAAATTAGAGACAATATAAGAATAGTTTTAAACATATTGGAATATTATGAAAAACATAACGATAAGTCACTTGGTATGTTGTTTATTGACTTAGAAAAGGCCTTTGACTCGGTCAATTGGCTGACACTCCAGACATTAATCAACAAAATGGAATTAGGACCTCATATTACTAATTGGATAAACCAAATTTATAAAGAACAAAGTGCAAGAATCATCATTAACGGAGTAAAAACAGACAAAATAAGCATAGCAAAAGGTACAAGACAGGGATGCCCCCTATCTCCTCTTCTTTTTTTAATCGTGATTGAGGGACTACTTAAAGAAATCCAAAGGCAAGATTCAATTTCAGGAACAAAAGTTAAAAACGTGACGTACAAGATAAGAGCCTTTGCCGACGACCTGGTTTTGTTTTTGGAAAACCCATTAGATTCAATTGGAGGAGTGATAAAAATTTTAGAAAAATTTGGGGAAGTTACGGGATGTAAAATGAATAAAGATAAATCACAGATACTAAAAATATGTCTCAAGTTGAAGAGTTAGAACTAGAAAATAAATCGGGAATGAAAATACAGGAAAAAATAAAATATTTGGGTATTACAATTACAAAGAAACCAGTTGACTTATTTGAAGATAATTATAATAAGACATGGAAGGCAATTAAGAAAGATTTGAAATATTGGAGTAATAAACGCTTGTCCTTTTTAGGAAGGATTGCTACTGTTAAAATGGTAGTCCTTCCCAAGATGCTTTTTTTATTTCAAACATTACCTATCTTGTTGAATAAAAAAGCTATACAGATTTGGCACAAGGATATCAACCATTTTATATGGCAAAACAAAAGACCAAGAATTTGACTTAAAACTCTTCAGGATGAAAAAGAAAGAGGTGGAATGGGACTCCCAAATTTACAAATTTACTTTGAGGCGTGTTGTCTAACATGGATTAGGGATTGGATACTACTTGAATCAGAGGAATTATTAGAATTGGAAGGAGAAGGTCTATGTTATGGTTGGCATGCCTACTTAGGCTATGATAAAGTTAGAATTAATAAAGAATTCAACAATCATTGTATTAGAAAACCCCTTCTAAAGGTATGGCAAAAATATAAAGATAGGATAATGCCCAAATTTCCGAAATGGTTTTCCCCACATGAGGCGCTACAAAGAAGAGAAATGAGACATAACAACAAATGGATCACTTATAATAATTTATTGAAGAAAGAGGAAGATTACAGAATAAAAACACAAACAGAATTATTGGAGGAAGGTTACAAATTAGATTGGTTTAAATATTTACAACTGAACGAACGTTATAAATTAGATAAAAAGGAAAAGGGTTTGAATCTAAATCATAATGAACTTGAGAAAATATGGTATGAAGATAAAAAATGGATAGGGAAATTTTATAGGCTTTTGTTAAAATGGGAGTTAGAAGAAGAAACTGTCAAGGAAATTATGATTCAGTGGGCTAAAAACTTTGGTTATCCTATTTATTTCGAACAATGGGAATCTGCATGGAAAAGTGTATTGAAACACACTGTTTCACAAAGACTTAGGGAAAATTTCTATAAGATCTATTACAGATGGTATTTGTCCCCGGAAAAAATTGCCAAAATATATAAAAATAGTAGTGACTTATGTTGGAAATGCGGAAAAGAACCGGGAACAATTTACCACTGTTTGTGGACATGCAAAATAGTAGAGGGTTATTGGACCGAAGTAAGTAAAATAATTAAAATAATTTTAAGGAAGGAAATAGCTTTTAAACCTGAACTTTTTTTGCTTAATATGTTGAGTAAAGAATTGGAAAGGGAAGTAGGAAAAGTGTTATTCTATCTTGTTACTACTGCAAGGATAACTTTGTGTCAATTTTGGAAAAAGAATTATGTGCCCAAGTTGAATGATTGGATTATAAAATTCTACGATGCAATCGAAATGGACATAATGACTGAATATTTAAGAGGAAATAACTCAGAAAATAATTTGGATGAATGGGGACCAGTAATAAAATATCTGGAACAATATTGGGGGAAGTCAGCAATAATTGCCTTTTAAGTTCCTTCATAGGGTGATAGGGAGACGAGGGAGTAGCAAAATTACTTGTATATATATGGGCGGCGGCGGCAAACGTAGGCGGCAAGCGGCGAGCAGGCGGGCGGCCGCGCTCCAGACCCCACCCACGCTCACCTCCCTCCCCGGCAGCAGCGGCCGAACGGCCGGAAGAAGAGGGCCTATAAAGGAGGCCCAAACAAGCCTCTCCCGGCGGCGGCGGCGGCAAGCGCAGGCGGCAAGCGGCGAGCAGGCGGGCGGCCGCGCTCCAGACCCCACCCACGCTCACCTCCCTCCCCGGCAGCAGCGGCCGAACGGCCGGAAGAAGAGGGCCTATAAAGGAGGCCCAAACAAGCCTCTCCCGGCGGCGGCGGCGGCAAACGTAGGCGGCAAGCGGCGAGCAGGCGGGCGGCCGCGCTCCAGACCCCACCCACGCTCACCTCCCTCCCCGGCAGCAGCGGCCGAACGGCCGGAAGAAGAGGGCCTATAAAGGAGGCCCAAACAAGCCTCTCCCGGCGGCGGCGGCGGCAAACGTAGGCGGCAAGCGGCGAGCAGGCGGGCGGCCGCGCTCCAGACCCCACCCACGCTCACCTCCCTCCCCGGCAGCAGCGGCCGAACGGCCGGAAGAAGAGGGCCTATAAAGGAGGCCCAAACAAGCCTCTCCCGGTGGCGGCGGCGGCAAGCGCAGGCGGCAAGCGGCGAGCAGGCGGGCGGCCGCGCTCCAGACCCCACCCACGCTCACCTCCCTCCCCGGCAGCAGCGGCCGAACGGCCGGAAGAAGAGGGCCTATAAAAGTTCATCTCCCTTCCTGACAGCGGCTGTGTTTTTTTTTTTTTTTTTTTTTTTTCCTCTTTCCCCTAAGGTTTTATAATATAAGGTTTTAGTATATATTTTATATATTTAGTATACATTTTACATATTTTATATATTTATTTTTATTAATTTTGACTGACGTCGATTAGTTTTAACAATTTATACTGGAATCTATCACTGGGGTTATCAGTTAAGTTTGGTCATTCTTGAGATAATATACGTGAATATGGTATCTAAAAATAGTATTAAGCGCAAAAGGAGGTCAGTTAATAATGAAGCTCGCACTAATGTTAAAAGGATTAAGAAACCTGTTAAGAATCCAGGGAGCAATGTAATGAACACAAATGTATTGGAGGCTGCTACCACCTTGAAACAATTGAAAATGGATGAGCTACTTTTGTGTAATGATAACAATAAGTCTATTTCTGAAACATCTTCTCTTTCTTTACATGAGGAGCCTGCCATAGACATTGACCCTGACACTAGTACCAAATATATGACCGATTTAGACACCGTAGCCAGAAATTGTTTGCTCACTGCTAGGACAGTAATAGCTATCTTTGACAAATTAACGAGTATAGACCAGAAACTCGATAAATTGAAGGATCTGTTGACTAAGCCCAAACACCCATTAAATCCGGGAGCATCACCTAATAAAAAAGACTCCAAACAAATTCAAGATAATGGTAAAGTGGGGAGTAATGACAAGTTTGTACTAAAGTCAAATAGCATAGGATTATTAGTGGCTAAAAATCATTACAACTATGCTAGATGGCATAACAAGCTAGTTATACTACATTCACTATCTCTTCTCCTACATCGCCACCTGCTTTATAGCGAATTACTTGGAATTGACTGGCTACCTTCTTATGGTAATTTTAAGAGAATTGTTTTGAGGTTCAGCAATACAACAATACCTTCTCTGATTTTGGAAAATAGGAATTCATTTAAGGAATTCTCAATTATACCTGTACATGTCTTTTGTAAACCAAATATCCAGCCTTTGTTTAAATCTTTTTCTAGTCGGGAAGCTCCCCACCAAAAAGCTAATCACAATGAAGAAGGCAGGGGGCTTATACCAATTTCTGAGAGTCTTCTTGATGATGATGGAAAATTGGCTGAGATGTTTGGCTCTCTTTCAGATGAGGAACAAAGGCAAGTACTAAATAGGTTCGAAGCTGTCAAAAGTACATTAATGTCAGTAACTTTGGCAACTAAGTCAATTCAGGACTTGCTATCCATCAACTGTCCTTCATCGGATTCTTTCTTACAATCTAAAAATGGTATAAAACAGTGTACAGGCGAGGAGGGGGAAGACATGACTTCTTTAATGTATATATCTCCCAAAGACCCTATGGACAAATTGGTGGATCCACTCATTCCATTAACTCAAATCTCTTCAAACTATAATATAGGACAATGTAGTGAGCCCACGCAACTAATAACATTAAATACTCCTCCCTCCAAGTCCAATACAGATACCCAATCATTTAAGATCAAGAAGACGAAACATCTTATGTCTAATTCTTCTGCAGCTAAAATCCTTGAGCAGAGTGTATTTGACAGCCTGAACAGCCCATCAACGGAGAAGGGAAACAACATCTTCAAAAGGAACCCAATTGTTAATAAATCGCATGTTTCCAAACCTCAAGAACAGTCCGTAGCCTTAGGTAATTGACATCCAATTGATTGGTCCTGCCTATCTATTATTTCATGGAATGTAGCCGGTTGGAGATCCAGATGTAGAGACCCCACTTTTATTCCTTTTCTTTGCAGACATAAAATTATTCTCCTGCAAGAAACGTGGCTTGCTGAGGAAATAACCATAGAGGGGTATAAATTTATGGGCTTAAATGCAATCCCCGGTAAAGGCAATGGAAGACTATGTGGTGGCTTAGGAGTGCTGATATCTCTGGCACTAATGGTCCAAATAATTAAGGTCTCTGTTTTTGAGCAGATTGCTTTAGCTGTCCTTTTGAAGTTCAACAATAATCTATTATATCTGGTTAACATCTATATCCCCCCACTTCAAGGTCGGGTTAAAATCCTAAATATATGGAATAAACTCAATTTTTTTATTAAAAATTTGATGTTTGAGACGCCAACAGCCAATTTTATTGTGGCCGGGGACTTTAATGCTAGGCTCGGTGTAGACGATGTATCTTTATACACCAAATATAACTGTCAATCTCCGCCGTCTATAGTTATTCCACCTCTAATGTGTCGTAAATCCAAAGATACTTTCTGTGATTTTAAGGGCCTTTGTTTAGCTCGCTCCTTCGACGAATTAAATCTAATAATCTTAAATGGTAGCTCCAAAGATGACCACCCAGCCGAATATACGCATTGGGTTGGTGCTAGTCCCTCGATTCTTGATTATATGGGGATATCTCTAAATTTAATTTCCCATATTTCTAAGTTTATGGTTGTTAGCAGACCTGATAGCGATCATTTTCCAGTCTTTTTGTGTTTAAAATCTCAGGATAATCTTATTTTACCACTTGACAAGATCTCAGTTTTTTCTAATGACATTAGTCCAAGTCGAGCTAAATGGTCACCTCAATTGTCTGATATTCTCACTAAGTTCCTTTCAAGTGATTCAGTCAAGTTAATTTCTGCTAACATAATGGATGCAAATCTGGATTCTGATGTAATGTCAAGCTATAATATGTTAATTAGTTCTTTGCAACCATTACTCACTGCTCCTAAAAGTATCTCTGTTAGACACAGTCCACTGCGCCATCAGAGTTGGTTTGATTCTGATTGCAAAGAAACTTGGGCACATCTCAAACATTTGTTTAAACAATATAAATTAGATCCAGAGCAAATTTCTGTATCTGAACTTCTAAAACAGAAAAAAAAATATAAGCTCCTAATAAGACAAAAAAAAAAGGAAGCTATGATAGAATCTTGGAATAAACTAATAATGACAGTCAATACAAATAACCCCAATCTGTTTTGGAAAGAGGTTGCTCCCTCGTTTATTAAAAATGCAGACAATTCTACAGCTCAGATTCCAGCTCACATATGGGAAAGTCACTTTGCTAATCTGTATGACTCTCCTGAGAATAACTCCAGCTCTTTGGTGTCAGACCTTATGAAACAGGTTCGGTCTCTTCCCTTTTGGGCACCAGTCTCGCATTCTGAGATCAAGAACCTTATCACCCAACTCAAACCAGCACGTGCTTCCGGTGCAGATTTTATAACTGGAGAAGTACTTAAAAACAACTTGGAATGGTGGGTCCCTATACTTGCTAAGTTATTTACAGCTATTGATAGATCTGCGTCCGTACCAATTGACTGGGGTATGGCAGTTATTATTCCGATTTATAAAAAAGGTAATAGAACAGACCCGTTTAATTTTAGACCGATTAGTCTTTTGAGTGTAGTGAGCAAGCTATATACAAAACATCTGTTAAATAAGCTCTTAGATTGGCTGGAGTCTGAGGATATTTTGAAGGCCGAACAGGCAGGCTTTCGACCTGGACGCTCTACCATTGATCAAGCAATGATACTGCAATATCTCATAGAAAAATATCTTCACTATGGACAACCTCTATACGCGGCATTTATAGATTTTAAGTCCGCTTTTGACTCAGTTAATAGACTCAGGCTGTGGGATAAATTATTGCATACTAATATAGATAAACGACTTCTCCTGCTTCTTATCAAGGTCCACGAGAATTCTAACATTAAGGTCAGATGCAGTCCACAAGGACATGTTTCTAAGGCAATTCCTGTTAGAATTGGTGTAAGACAGGGTTGTGTCCTAGCTCCTACTTTATTTAACTTTTACATTAATTTTCTAGTTCCTGTTTTGAATAATCTTTCTTTCCATCCTCCGAAGTTAGCCAACAGACACATTAATTTATTGCTTTATGCGGATGATGTTCTCATTCTTTCATTATCTCCCATAGGTCTCAAAAGATCTTTAAACTCCCTTGCTTTATTCTGTAAAGAGGAGAAACTAACAGTCAATTACTCTAAGACCAAGATTCTCACTTTTGCACATCGACCTAAACAGATTCAATGGACACTTGATAAACAACACATAGAGCAGGTCAAAATCTTTAAATACTTAGGAATTGTTTTTCACCATTCTGGCAGAAGAACTGCCCACTCTGAACTTATTATTAGTAATGCTCAAAGAACTATAACTGCAATTCTAAGATTTTTCTTCACTAAAGGTGCTCAGTTTATTCCGGCCGCCATTAAACTGTTCAATGCCAAGGTTCGCCCTCAACTCCTTTATGGAGCTCAATTGGGCCCATACAGCAACATCAATGCACTTGAACGTCTTCAAACCAAATTTCTTAGGAGAATTTTACAGGTTGGACATTATGTTCCGAATGTTCTTCTCAGGAGGGAAGCCGGATCTATTAAAATAGAGTCTAGTCTGTGGATCTGTATACTTACGTACTGGCAAAAATTGCATAAAATCTCTGGGAGGCTCACAAATTTAATCTTCTCAGATCCTTTTAAGTCTACATGGGAAATCTCTATTCATAAGAAGTTAGATGAGTTAGATCTCAATAAAAGTGAACTCCTAAAACTCGATATTGATAAAGCCAAATCCATCATTAAACAAAAAATTATAGAAGCAGAAAGACAAGTAGATTCTGCTTCCCTTTCCAAATATGTTTTGTTCGGTTCTCAAATATTGGCCCCTGTTCCAGCTCCATATTTATCTCAGATTACCCTTCCGAAGTTTAGAAGGGCATTAACCTTGGCACGTTTTAATGTGCTGCCCACTGCCATGTTAGACGGTAGATTTAAAAAAGTACCTTTTGAATTGCGTCTATGTCCTTGTGGTTCAGGTGCTGTTGAAACAAATGAGCATGTCCTACTCTATTGTCAATTTTATAGGGATGCTCGTCATCAATTGATTAGCCCATTATTAAATAAGTTTCCAGGTAAATCTGATTCTTTCTATTTACGCTTTTTATTAGATAACAATGAATACAAGGTTTCTCATATGATGGCCAAATTCTGCTATATTGTTTGTAAAACACGACCCCAATTGATAAATGTACAATCTATTATAGTTTAGTTCAATGTGACTGAAAATGTTAAAATATAGCTTAATTTTTAATCTGTATTTTAATTCATATACTGTTCTTATTCTTATCACTATCATTATCATTGTCTCAATGCAATTGTTAAGATATAAAGTTTCAGGGGGTACAGCCGTAGTGTATTTTATAAAGGATGTATAAGTTCCTGTAAGGAACCATTGTACACATCTAAGATGTGTTTACTGTAATGCTGTGCTGACTGATTGGTCGTAATAAAGAACTTGTACTTGTACTTGTATATATACTTACATGTACAAAAGGGTAGCTACGATTGAATTTTATGAGATATGATTGAATATCAAGAGAGGTACTTAGCTTTAAAGAATAAAAAATGCAACAATTATTGTGAGAATATTGCCAAAATATATGGAGATTCACACAAGGTACAACAACAAGAAGGCTGCTATATATGAGGGAAGATTTACACCATGTAATGATTATGCTAGAATTAACAGGGAAAGAGGAATTTAATATTAGGGATAAGGAGGTCAATATTAACAATTCGCATCCAGTGAAGTAAGGTACATAGGAAGTTTATAATGGGGTGAATGTAAGGAGAGGAGAGAAGGAGGGAAGGAGGAAAGAGAGATAAAGGGAGAAGGTAGAGAAGATTGGTAGGAGATAAGCATAGGGTAGAAAGAAAAGGTATGTAGTGGAAGGTAAGAGGATGTTGAGAAGGAGGAAAAGGTAGGATGGAGGAGAGAGGAATTGAGTAGAGGAACGGATAAAGAGGATGGGTAGAAGATATGAAAGCAATGAAAGGAAGGGTGTATGTAGAGGATGTAAGAAAGAGATAAAGGAGTGGAAATAGGATGTCAATGAGCTAAAAGAAGAACTTGATTACATCCTTAACTGAGTGTGTAGAAAATATGAACTATGTACAAGAACTCTTTTTGTAAGCTTTTTTATGTATATGTGTGTAAATATGTTTGTATGTTGTTGTTTTTTAATTAATAAAATTTTTTAAATTAAAAAAAAAAAAAGAAATAGTGTGAATTCAGTCCACTTTTAGGGTTAGGGTTAGAGTTAGGGAACCATGGGAACTGTATTTTATTATGGCATCAGAGTTGTCTGACAGAGAAGGCTCAATGTCTCAGAAAAATAACAGTTCCCATGATTCCCTAGCACTAACCCTAACCCTAAAAGTGGACTGAATTCACACTATTTCTGGCAGTCTGCAACCCCCCTTAGTCTCAAAGGTACTACAATACCTCTTTGCATCCAGGGTTTTTGGTAATGGTTTGATGGCATGAGGCAGCAACCCTGTTGAGGCAGGCCTGAAGCTGATCAGTTCCTAAAAGGAAGAAGAAGCTTGTTTGGCTACCCTGTGTAAACCTCAAGTGGGAAAATATGGTTTAAAATGGGTGACACTTGCAGGAGAAAAAAAGTGGGCAGGGGAAGGCTTAAGCCAGGGGTCGGCAACCTACAGCCCCTGGGCCGGTTCCGGCCCAGGTTGCCGGACTTACCGGCCCAGGCGATCCCTTCCGCCGCCGCCTCTGCTGCACGTTCCCCCCTCTGTGCGGCTGCGTGCGCCACGGCCGCCATTTTGATTTTCAAAATGGTGGCCGAGACACGTTTGTGCATGTGCAGGAGTACTGTGCATGCGCAAATGAGTCGCGGCCGCCATTTTGTTCTCCAAAATGGTGTCCGCAACTCGTTTGCGCATCCGCAGTACTCCTGCGCATGCGCAAACATGTCGCGGCTGCCATTTTGAAAATCAAAATGGCGGCCGCGACATGCACAGATGCGGTGGCGGCCGCGTGCGCTGTGGCGGCGGCAGCAGCAGCGTGCACGTGCGTGGTCACGCGCTGCGGCGGGGTGTGCGCGCGTTCGCGCCGCCATTCCCCCCCCTTGGCCCAGCGGACGTGATGACTTTGGGGGGACCGGCCCACGCATGATAAAGGTTGCCTACCCCTGGCTTAAGCCCTCACCTGCTTGTCCTCTGACATTGACTCTCCATTGGCATTGCAAGGGAAACAGGTGGTGTGGAGCCAGTCAGTAAGTCTAAAGTAAGTCCTCCTTGTGTTGATGATTCTAGATGGGATTGCACTTTTCCCACAGCAGAGGTGGAAAACGTGTGAGTTGTGCTGGGCTGGAGCTCCTATCAGCCCTTAGCCAGCAGCTTTACATTCCCCACCTTGGCTTAAAAGGATCAGATAGCAATCTGGCAGCTTGAAGGTGCTTTTCAATTCATCATTGTCACTGAAGCAAGCATTGTGTCTGACAAACATTTTGATTTGCTTACCTGGTTTACTGAATTTATTATATATTTATATATCTATATATATTGCCTTTCTCTCAGTGAAGACCTCAAGGAAGCGCAGAACATAGACTGGAACAGAATTTAGCTAGAATAAATCATCATAATAACGAACAATTAAAATGATTAGATAGCATACTAAAGCCAGCACTGAACTGACAACAGTTTGTAAGGCATATCGGGGGTGGGGTGGGGTACGATATTCCCCATTAAAAATCATTTTGCCACAACCAGTTAATGACCAAAATCCTGTCTATATGAAAGACCTTTGCTGCTGGAAGGAGAGCAGGAGTGGGGTGACTACCTTTGTTCCCTTTGAGAGGGAGTTCCAAAGCTTGGGAGAAGCCACCACAAAGGCCCTGTCCTGTGCCCTCACCAAATGTGTATGTATGTGAAGGTGCTGGAATGAAAGAAAGACCAAGGATCCCAAAACTTCAGCTGGGTTGCATGGGGAGATAAGGTCTTTTCATAGATCTATAAAGACAGGGCTTCATTGGTCATGATCAGCACTTTGAATTGTCCTCAGAGATATATTGATAGCCAGTGAAGCTGTTGCAATAATCTGATTTGACACTGCTTTAACGGCCATGTTTCCGTGAAATGGAATTCTGTGAAGTGTAGCTTGTTGTGGCACCAGAACCATGGATGTTAAAGCAGTGTCAAGCTGGATTATTTCTGCAGTGCGCATGCAGCCCCAATTTTAAAATGTGCATGTTTTATTTCTGGGTTGGAGTGAGTTTTGTTTCCTTTGTTTCTGTTGCCTCTGGTTGTATGATTTTAATCTGTTTTGTGTTGAAACTGCTTTTCTTTTCCTTTTTAAAAGTTTATTTTCAATATAAAATTATAGTCAGTACAAACAACTATCAAACTACCATACCAATGAACAAACAAATACATAAGAACCACAAATAAACAATCAAACCACATGTGTTACTGCCTTTCCTGGTTTCCATAGTCTGTAACAACATTTGGTAGTATCTTTTATTTTTCTACTTTCTATTTGTTATAAGAGCCTCTGTTTTACTTTCTGACTATATCTGTATTGACTGATAATTTCAAAATTTGCTTATCATTCTAAATTGAAGTTAGCGCAAAACATGTCGCATATGTGTCATAACCTTTAATAACACCGGCCAAATATTTTCTGTATATTGTATTGTTAATCTCAATAGATTTTTGAATAAATGCATCTCCATTATTGAGAGTTCAGATATTCGTACATCCAGCCCTGATCCTTGTCAAAATTTTCTTTTGGAGCCTCCTTAAGTAGTAATGCTAATTTGTCATTTTCCATGCAGTCATAGATTTTCATTTCCCATTCTGTTATATCTGAAATCTCAGTCTCTTTCCATTTTTTGGCATATAGTATCCTAGCAGCTAAAATCATGAAATGTAATATTTCCCCAAATTCATTTTCATGTTTTTCTTCTATCATGCCTAGAATATAAACTTTAGGATCCTTTTTCAATTTAATCTGTAAAATCTCTGTTATAACATTGTAAATCATTGTCCAGTATTTTCTTGCTGTTTCGCAAGTCCACCACATGTGAAGCATGGTTCCTTTTTCTTTCTTACACTTCCAACATCTGTCATCGGTGTTTTTATAAATTGTGCTTAGTTTTTCAGGGGTCAAGTACCATCTAAATTGGATCTTGTAATAATTCTCTTTTAAATCTGATGACAAGGTGTATTTTATTCTTTTTTGCCAGTTCTTCTCCCACTCCTTTAACTGTATATTTTCTCCAAATTCTTGAGCCCATTTAATCGTGCAATCCTTAAACTAACTCACTTTCCATTTCACCTTTAAGTAATTCTTTATATCAGGGGTAGGCAACCTTTTTGAGCTGGGGGCCGGGTTGCTGTCCCTCAGACAATTGGGTGGCCGAGGCACCATGAATAAATAAATAATTAAAAAAATAAAATAAAATAATAAAATAAAAATATATATGCATGCACACTCTCTCAGCCCCAGAAAAGCCATGGCAAAACCCCTGTGGAGATTTTGCCAAGAAAACCCCAAGAACAAGTAATAACAACAATAATCGATATCATCATGGCGGGCGGCAGGGGTGGGAGCGGCGGCGGCAGGACCAGCCTGGGGCCGGTCCAAAGGCCTCGGGGGGCGCATCCAGCCCCCGGGCCTTAGGTTTCCTACCCCTGCTTTATATAATTTATAAATAAGCTTGTCATTTTTTTAAAGCAGTATCTTCTCCAATTCGGTTAGGTTTATTGCAAATCCTTCTGTGTTACAATCCATTTTGTATCTCTCCTTAATTTATTGGTATAGGAACCAATTTAAGCCAATTTCCATCTGATATTTTTTCTGTTCACTGAAAGGCTTCTACTGGAGAGATCTAGAGAGGTACTTTTGAGTTATACGTCGTTTGCATTTGTTCCACACTCTACAGTTGCCTTTCCGTTTTTGTAGACTTTGAGTTCGTGGTCTTGATCATTCATGGACCAGCAAGCCCCATTGACTAAAAATGGTGTGCACGCACAGGGCTGCGTGCAGGAGCGTGCGGCCATTCAACCCAGTTGGGCTTGAATATCTGCAAGTTTTTCTTGTGTGTCTGGATCGGCTCCCCTGAGAAAACGGAGGGGCCACTGTGATGCCTTTCTCAGTGCATGATTTTCGAATTCTCGATTTGCTTTTACTTAACTGTAAATTAGATAAGCATGCCAACTGAAGCAGTTGCCTACAGCCTCTGATTCTATAAGTCTTTTGTTTGTCAGCAATAGCCATTCTCTCAGCCATTCCAAACAGCATGCCCCCATGTATATCTTCAGGTGTGAACTCCCAAACCCCCTCTGGAAGTCTCATCCTGCAGTCGTTTCACTTTTATTCACTTTATTCTTGGCTTGCAGCCAGCCCAAATAAAATCAGCAATGCCTTTTTGCCAGAGGTTGAATGGTTTTTCATTTGCTATAACTGGAATATTTTGGAAGAGAAAAAGTATCTTAGGTAAAACTGACATTTTAATTGCTGCGATTCTGCTCATTAAAGACAATTTCATGATTTTCCATTTAATCAGATCAGATTTGATTTCTTGGCAGATTTGTAGGTAATTATTTTTAAATAACTCATTATTCTTTGTAGTGGTTGTAATACCAAGGTATTTAATTTTATTCTCTATCTTGAAATCTGAACTCTTCATTAGTTCTTTTTCGCCTTTAGTAAGATTCATAGTTAGAATTTTCGTTTTTTGTTTGTTCACACAAAAACCTGAAACTTGTCCAAAATCGTTCAATTTTTTCTAATCAATGTTTGAATATTTTGTAATGGGTTTGCCAAATATTTCACCATGTCATCTGTATAATTTTAGTTTATATTCTTGGTTTTTAATTTTTACTCCTAGGATATCTTTCTCCTCTCTTAGCTTATCTGCCAGAATTTCTATTGTTAAGATAAAGAGTAAGGGGGACAGGGGACAGCCCTCTGTATCAGTATAGATTTAGTACCCCTCTGTATCAGTATAGATTTAGTTTTTTCTCTATTAATAATTTGGGCATCTTGCTCTGCATATAAACTTTCAATCGCTTTTAGAAATTGTTCACCTAGTTGCATTCTCCTTAAAGAGGCCAGCATAAAGTTCCAGTTTAAATTATCAAATGCCTTTTTTGCATCAAGAAATATTATGGCTCATTTTTTGTCAGTTTTCTTCTTGTAGTATTCTATAATGTCAGATTTCTAATGTTGTTTTTGATGTACCTTTTTTGGCAAAAAGCCAGCTTGGTCTTCATGAATATACATAGTCAATATTTTCTTTAGCCTCTCTGCCAAAATTTTTGTATAAATCGACATTTAATAGAGAGATTGGTCTGAATTTCTTTGTCGATAATGTCTTCTTGTTCTTTTGGAATTAATGTAATGTTTGCTGATTTCCAAGATGTCGGAATCACACCTTTCATTGGTTTATTCAATATAATTTTCATAAATGCTAAAAGTTGTTCTTTAAATTCTTTGTAATATCTTGCAGAGAAGCCATTTGGGCTGGGTGCTTTTGCTGATTGGAGTGTGGTGATAGCATCTGATATTTCCTTAACTGTTATTTCTTTGTTCAGTTCTATTTGTTGATTTGAGATCTTCTGTATCTTTGCCTGGTCTAGGTAATTCTGTATCATATTTGATGTTGAAATAATTCTTAAAATATTTCTAGAATTTGCCTTTGATTTGCTTGGAATTGCTATATATTTTTTCACCATCTTTAACTTTTGAAATCCACCTCTTTTGGTTTTTTTCCTGAGCTTCCAGGCAAGCCATTTGCCAGGTTTATTTGCAAATTCAAAATGATGTTCCTTTAAATATTTCAATGTCTTCTCCATCTCCTCTACTAACATTTTTGTATTCTTTTGATTTCTTGTATTATCTTTTTTTTTCTGTTGGGAGATCTTCCAACTTCCTTTCTTCCTTTTTAAAACATTCCTGGAGCTCATTCATTTTCCTTTCTCTCTTTTTCTTTTTTTCATTTGCCAATTGTATTAGCACCCCACAAATCACTGCCTTAAAGGCATCCCAAACCACCTTCTCTTTCAGCTCTCCATTCGTATTCTCTTTGAATTTTTTTAAATTGCACTGCAGATTTTTTCTTGGTTTCCTTTTTCTCTTAAAATTAAGTTGTCTCATCTCCAATTGAATTCCCTCCTTTTCCCCCTCAAAGACATTAGCAGAGGACTCTGGTCAGATATTACCTTCGGTAATACATCAGTTTTGGTGACTCTTGAATTTATGGATGCTGAGTTGATAAATATATTGAGTCTAGACCAGGCCTTATGCCTATTGGGAAAAAAAATGTAAATTCTCTCTCTGAACCATATTTTGGTCTCCAGGCATCCTCAATGGACATTAATTCCATCAAATAATAATAATAAAAAAGATTTGGGTAGCTTCCCTTGTTTCAGGTAGATCTTTTTATCTGCTTTTTTGTCAACAGAGGGATTAATCACACCATTAAAATTGCTCACCATGATTATGGGCCGATGCAGATGGGCAGGAAAAGGTGACCTGAAGCTGCCTTTTCCCTAAGCTGCAGCAACGGCACTGCCTGCCCTGAAGATGCCCTAAATGGGGATTGAGCAACTACATTGGGGGGAGTCAAAGCAGCTTTTCAGAGGCTGTATTGAAGCTTCACCAACCACACCGCCGGCCCTGAGGATGCTGCAAAGGGAGAGGAGAAACCACACGGGCCAGCAGCAGTTGCTTTAATTTTATTTTTGTTCTCTCAGATGTATGTGCACGTGCGCAGGAACACATCTCTGCGTACCTGCGCACCTGCACAGAACACGTCATAGGCTGGTATACAGTCTGTCACTCTCTGTGTACAAAGGTGACTTCCTGACAGTAAGGGCTGTTCGACAGTGGAACACACTCCCTCGGAGAGTGGTGGAGTCTCCTTCCTTGGAGGTCTTTAAGCAGAGGCTTGATAGCCATCTGTCGGGGATGCTTTGATGGGAGTTCCTGCATGGCAGGGGGTTGGACTGGATGGCCCTTGTGGTCTCTTCCAACTATGATTCTATGATTCAATTAGGGTTAGGGTTAGGGTTCTAATATTCAAGCAAACCTGTACTGGTGCATCCACATCTGGAAGCATAGAGCACTTTAAATTAAACCCTGTATCGTAGGGTGCATGCTCTGGATTGCCAACTCATTTTCCACTGCACATGCAGTGGTACATTTTAGATTTCCAGCACCCTTTTTCTGGTGCACTGGTGTCGCAACATACATACGCACATGCAAAGGTGTGCATCTTTGCTGAAGAAGCGGAAAAAAGCTGCTCCTTTTAGGAGCAGCTTTTCCCGGCATACAATGCCTAGAGGCCACTTTCCTGCCGGCTTTTAGGCGTGCATCGTCTAAACGCCACACCTTCAAGTCAGCCTCAGAGCACCTCTTTTGCCCATCTGCATAGCCCCTATATCTTCCTAGGTGTGTTCAGACATCTTTTCCATCAGTTTCATATAATACCGGCTCTTATTTTCTAGTGGGGCATAGACTCCATTGATTATGATTTTTGGATCAAAGTTGCCTATAATCCTATGTAATGTCCTTTACAGTCAGCAAATAGTTCTATTTCTTCTCTTTCTTTTTTTCACATAAATTACAACCCCTTTCCTTTTTTTTGTCAGCCGCTGCAACAAATTTATTTCCTAAATTTGCACATTTCAATAATTTCACATCTTTCTTCTTAATCTGCGTCTCCTGGAGGCAAATTATATCACAGTTTTGTTTTTTATCCATTGAAATACGTTTTTGTGCGCTATTCAGCTCTTTCACATTCCATGTTAGAATTCTAATTTCCTTCATTGTCATATAATCACTCACTGGTAAAACTTCACCCTCTTCGGCCTCCTCTAATAAATCTCTACCAGCTGCTCCCAAACAGCTGCCCTCTGTTTCATCTTTGTCTTTTTTATCTTTTAAGTCCTCTAAGTCCAAATGTGGCGATGGTTAGGTGGCTTGCCTTCCTTCCAATTTTTCCTCATCTGGTCCTTCCCATCTTGTTTTCTTTTACTCATTGTCGTCTGAATCTTTTCCATTGTCTGATCTTGCTTCCTTCTCAAATTCTTTCTCAAGCTGTTCTTTGAACATTCTTGCCTTTTGTATCATATTTAACAGTAGTCTTTTTTGATGACAGATAAATGATAATCCTACTGGATTTTCCGTCTATAGGTTATCTTATGATCTCTCAGCATTTTTGTAAGGAAAAAGAAATGGTTCCTCTTTCTCAAGACTTCTCTTGGGATCCTCTTAAATAAAAGGATTTCCAAATCTTCTATTTTTAGTTTTGTGTGAAAACTTTTCTGCAGGATTTCATCTCTCATTTGCATTCACATGAAATAAATCACTGTGGGCTGATGTACATGGCCCGTAAGGGGCGGCTCTGGGCCGCCCCTGGGAGTGGCGGATCAAAGCTGGGGCAACCACACGCCGGAGGCTTTATCCTCCTTTTTGCCACCCCCAAAAGAGTGCCTTGTGCCAAGAACGCTGTGCCAAGAGGGTGCCCTGATGCCGCGCCTTGTGCAGACAGGTGTGCGGTGTTGGGGCAGAGTTGGTGCAGCCAACGTGCGGTTGCCCCACCCTAATTCCACCCCCAGGCCGACTCTTTAGGCCGGTCTGTATTGGCCCTATGTCTCTGGCTAAATTCTTCTGTCTTGCTGTTCTTGAATTTATTCTATAAATTTTATCAATCTCCAATTTAATTTTTTCTTGATCCAGATCTAGAAATTTGGCTATATATGGCAATATTCGATCATATACGATTTTTCTTTTTTTGTGTGTTCTTTAAGTCCTTTGGTCTTTAAACATCTGCCACATAGTTTCTGTTCTAACCTTAATCTTCCTTCTTCTTGTTCTTGTTTGGTTGTTAGTTTCTGTATTGTCCCTTCCAAATTCTTATTCTTTTCTTCTAACTGGTGTATTCTTTTCTTCACCTGTGTTAGTTTTGTAGACATATTTTCCATCTTTTGGTGTATAATTTTCAGTTCTGCCTTAATATCTTGTTTGATTTCACTTCTAGTTTGTTTCAGTTCTTGTTGCCTCGCCTGTTTATCCTGCTGCATTTAATGTCACATTTTCTTTATTTCTTCCAAAATTGCACCAATAGAATCAGTTGATTTGATCTGTTCTAATGATGGTCTTCTTTGTACTGCAGCTTGTGCTTTAACTTGTTGTAATCTTGTTCGGTCCACCATCGTAATATAATGAATTTCTTGCCTTTGTTTAAATTTGAAGCTACCACAGTCTCACAGTTGAATATCAATGTCAGTATCAAAATATATCAGAAAATATATCAGTTTTTCTTCAAAATTAGTCTAGACAGACGTTTTGCAGCTTATAATGATTCTAATAAATTAGAATTCAGTACCTACACTTAATTACATCTATAATCAAATTTTACAAAATGTAAATTGGTTCTTATAATATCAATTAAAGCTTCCTTCCCCTTATCAAATATGAAATTATATATGTTAAATATGATTGTTAGATGAGTTGAGTTCTAATATAGGTGAAATGAATTCATGAAAAGAAAATCAGATCTTTAAGCAGAATACAATCAAATAAATGAATCCAATGGCTGAATTCTGTGGGCTGATAAACAGTCAGATAGCTTCAATAGATTCAGTCAGTTCGGTCAATAAATTCAATCAGTTCAATCAGTTATCCCTAAAACTAAGTTCATAAAGTAAATAGTGTCTTTAAACTATAAACAGTCAGGCACGTATCAAATATTCAATCCCCTCTATTATATTAAGACAAATAGTTATATTTTCAGAGTTTGATACCAGCTTTTGCACAGTTAATATATTTTTATCTTTAATACTGAGTCTTTATTCTTACTTCCTTTATTATCTTTTTCCTTCTTTTGTTCACAATCCTCTCCAAATCAGCTGCTTCTTCCTCTCTTTTTCTATGGCCTGCTGCTTTACCCCATTTCTTGTTATAGTGTTTTTACTGTCAAATTAATTTCATCTCAGTTCTTTCAGTCCTCCTAATCCCTTTCTTCTTTGCTGTATTCTGATTCCTGTCTCACTGGTCTCTCTATCCCACACTAGTCCCTTTATCTATGATAGCCACTTCCTTCTGTTTGGAGCCACTCTTTCTTTCTCTTGGACTACAGTTCTCTATGCTCACTTGTATTTCCTCTTCCTCCCTTACTTGTATCAAGTCTCTCAGTCCTTCCTCTCAATGGTATTACATATGCCGACCTCACTGTCCGGAAGTGGTGCTCTTGCTGCTCTCCTTGGTGGTTTTGTATTCCTTGTCTTTGTTCCATTCTCCCATGGCCTTGAAGATGTGGACCTTGGAGTCTCCCAAAAAACAGTACATATATTTTTAACTATTGCCACTCTTGTGTTGCCACTCTTGTGTCGTTGCCACTCTTGTGTCGTCATATCTGAGACGCCAAAAAGAAAAAAAGTAAAGGTAAAGGTATTCCCCATTGACAGGGTTGTCAAGTTGTGTCCAATTATAGGGGGTGGTGCTCATCTCCGTTACTAAGCTGAAGAGCCAGCATTGTCATAGACTACTCTGTGATCATGTGGCCAGCAGGATTGTACAGAATGCTGTTTACCTTCCCACTGAAGTGGTACCTATTTATCTACTTGCATTTGCATGCTTTTGAACTGCTAGGTTGGAAGTTCTTTTCTGCCAGTTTATTTTCTGCCAAAAAGAAAGCAGTCCTCAAAAATGAAATAAACGGGAATGAAATAGGAAAAAACAAACAAACCAGAGAGCAAAGCAAAAAACAGGCGGAAGCTTAAATTACAAACTAAAGACTAGATGGCTAAAAGGACTAAGAAAAAAGAATTAAACTCTCTGGGTTGTAATGAGATCCCAGAGAGTTTTAATTCTTTTTTCTTAGTCCTTTTAGCCATCTATAGTCTTTAGTTTGTAATTTAAGTTTCCACATGTTTCGGGTCACGTCCCTTATTAATAAACAATAAATTCGGACCTTTGGGAATCCACCATAATCAGTGTTCCAATAAATTGATTATATAGCTTATTAGGTTTTAATAGTTTCTGAAAGTGTTGGCTTTTATATTAGAATCCGAATTAATCCATTAAGTTCCATAAAGAAAAGTAATCATGGTATCCATGTTTTGCTTTCTTGTTTTTTTTTTGGCAAATATTGTGTTTGAAATGGTTGATGCTTCTGCCACCAGTCCTCTTACCAATTGGCAGGGTCCTTTCTGTTAAAAGGCTGGTGGCGATTGCCAGAAATCAGGCTTAGAAGATATATTGTCCACTGTATTAAACAAAATCTTTAAAAGTTAGTTGGCAGTCTCCTATCTGCCATTGGGGTGGTGTCTGAGAGTGGCTGGGTCTGGTTCCCCCCTTGGCTCCTCCGTGAGTGGGATCCGGTGATCCTCAGACACTCAAGCTGAAAATGGGTCTTCATGGAACACCTCCGAACCCCCTTTACCAAGAGGATCTTTTGACTGCATGGATGTCCCCCAACAGCCTCCAAAACCTTGTCCAGGAGAGGAATGTTAGCAAGCCACTACTAATATTCCTCCTGGCTGGGAGCCATTACCAACCGGAATGTTGAAATTGCTTTTCTGTTATTTTGTTATATGCTTCCTAGTTAAATCTGTTATTGTTATGAAATACTAATGTCAAATGTACAAATGCATGCATACTCTGAATTGGTAATAAAGTCAATTGTGGTGGTGGGTCTACTGATGGAGTGAAGAAAACATTACTTTAACAAGACCTTAATATCTACTTTTTTCAGAGAAGCAAATCCGGGATCAAAGCTCCTTGAGAGAGACAATGAGCTACTGGTAGGCAGTCCATTCTGCTGTTTTTTTCCAGGTAAATACAAAAGTGTGCTTGAAAGGAGGTAGTGTAAGTGTAAGACTAGGATTCAGATTTATTTATTTATTTAGTAGGGGTGTCTCTTTGTGTGTTAATATCCTTTTTTCAATTAGAACTCTCAAAGTGTCTTATTACATATATAAACTGTAATGGAGAGAGAATCATATATCCAAAAAAAACTAAACTGAACTCAACTAGCTCCATTGGAGCAAGAGTTGGAATTTCATATTCCTTCCTGTAAGGCAGCAAGGTGCCAAAGTGAAATTTTAATGTAAAGCCAAGCCGTACTAGAAAAACAGCTCCCCAAAAGCCAAACAAATTTTAGTATATTTTTCATACTCTGTTGCTAATAAACTATTTATAAAGATAGGCAAATGTTTCACAGTTTCACTACAAAATATTATTTCTTTACAGTAGATTAGTGTGTTTATAACTCATATCTAACTCATCCCTTGGCAGCCTGAGACAAACTGAATGGAGAGCATGTGCGTGCCTCTGGCGTGCTTGCCCAGACTCTTGGGCAGCAGAAATTCAGGGCGAGACTCAGAGAAAGTGGAAGGAGAGCGAACGTGCATGGCCCCGTGGCCCCAGGCTCATCCTGTATGTGTCACGTGTCCACCATATTCAGCCTGCAGCTTTGTGGTGCACTTGCCCAGACCTTTTTAGTGGCAGAAATTCAAATATTGCCAAATGTAATAAGCACATGACATTTCTCTTAAAGGAATTTATTTAGAAAAAGGATGGTATGTAATGTTCATGTTCATTTTACTTTTTAGCATGTAAAAAAGCCAGAAAAAAATTAAAAAATCCAAATGAATTTTCTGATGCCAACCAAATTTTTAAAAAGCCAGATTTCTGGAATTTGGCTTTAAAGAGCCAACCTAACAGTCCTGTAAGGCAGTTGGGTCTTTCCCACAAGGCAGCTGGGTGCAGAAGGGGGCAGGAACTGTCCACTTGGAGAAGAGCCTGATACTGCCTTTGCCTGTGCTTCTCTCTTTCACTCCTCCCACTGCACAGTTTATGTTGGTCCTGTGCTGCAAGGGGGGAAGTCCAACTGGAGTAGGCCCTTATGTATAGAAGATTGTATAGATGAGTATATTAATGTAGTAATAATATATAACTTTAATGGTTATGTAACACAGTTTAATCATTAACTTTAATGTAATTAAGTAATATATCCAGTTTAATTTACACAAACAGAAATTATATAGTTCATAAATGAAAAGATGTGTAGACATTTTGGCTTCAAGCACTAACATGAAATAGTTAACTAATATTTTCTCACGTGATTGTTTTGAGGTTTTAGCAGGGTACTGTTGTACTTTGAGTTAAAGGTATATAATGAACAATCAATCTTACTGATGCTGAACTTTTGTAGAAAAGATGACACACATGCTCATATAGATATGTGTTGGCTCTCCCTTTTGGCAAGCCAGTTATGTTTGTTGCCAGTACAGAAGGGATCAGCTTCATGTTAGGAAATGGCTGGTTCACCATGGGCCTCCACATGCAGGCTTTATAACAGGTATTTCCTCATGTGTTCAACATAGATATGAATAGGTCCTGTGTCCCACATAATCATTTCAATCCAGTAGCTTGAAGGCTTGGATGTAGACATGAAGACTTCACTGATCAGAATCAATTGGTCAAATTCACTGATTGTTGACTGCACAGTGGGCCCATGGTTTCTACTGGAGTTTGGTTCCAGGATCCCTCATGGGTACCAAAATCCATGGATGCTCAAGTCCCATTAAATGACAGTAAAATGACATCCTTATATAAAATGGCAAAATCAAGGTTTGGTTTGTGGAATTTATATATTTTAAAAATATTTTCAAGCTGTGGATAGTTGAATCCGCGGATAAAAACTCCATGGATATGGAGGGCCTACTGTACTTAAATTGATATAGAGAAAGAAGAGGGAGAGGGGAAAACATAGCCTTATTGCACCTATGAGACCAAAAGATTTATTTTAGAATGAGTTTTTGTGAAGCACAATTATCTTCCTCAGATGCATGCTAAAATAATATCTATTAGCCTTAATGTACCCCACAAGACTCATCCTCCCCCTTCCTTTGTGTCTTTTCCTACTGAAACAGACAATCACAGTTGTCTTTCAGAAAATAGCTGAGGGGCTAGGAAGCAGCTTGCTCAACACTGTGGTCAGTGTTGAATCAGAGAACTTCAACTGATATGATTAATTAATATTTTTATTTAGATACTTTCTACATGCTCCAGTTGGTGGCTGGATCATAAAAGTAAAGATAAATACAGTTAAATCACATTAATTAATATTTGAAAACTGTGGCCTTAACTGTGCCTCATGTGCAAATGTCTGACCCCCACCCATTTCAGGAAAAGGTGTTCTGGGAGCAGAGAGTTTAGACTGGAGAAGCAAAATTATGCATGTAAGTGTAACCCTTTCCCTGTTCACCACTTCTCCAGCCCAAATCTGGCTAGTTGCATTTATACAGAATACCCCAAGCATATATTTCTGTAGCAGACACACATATGGAACCTTGGAGGGGTAAAACAGCTGCAGAGAGGGCATGATTTGTAGTAGAAATTTGAGTGGATGGGGGAAGGATTAAGCAAAGAAGGTTTCACTGCTGTAGTTGTCCATCCAGATTGCCACATAACGAAGCAGCATTTCTTTGCCAGAGGTGGGGTGGGAGCATTACTGGTGAGTTACATGCACTTGCATCTGATCTGTGGTTATATTCTTACAAAAGGAAATGTTACAGTAATGAAAAAGACTGAATTTAGTAGTTTCAGTTTCTGGAGAATTAATCTATAGTTATTTTAATATGGGAATAGGTGCAACAAGGAAGTGACTGGGAGGATGAAAGAATTTCACACTCTTAATACCCGCTACACTAAATCATAATTTTAATTTACTTACTTGATGTAATTATAATAGTTTTGATAATCATCAGATCGGTTGAGGATGGGAAACATATTGTTTTAAAATACAAAGGCAAAGTACGTTTAGTACAGGAGCTGTAAAAAGGATCTCAGGCTGCTTGTGTTCATGTTTGGGGAAATACCCTTGGAGCAGCATGTATTTTTCCTGTAAGATATGATACACTCTATTCCAAAATTAAGTGATATTTTTCAAGGACAGATTTCCTTTTCTCAATTGGGTTTGCTCTCTGTTTATCTCACCAGTGTGGTTAGTAGCAGGGCTTATCTCTGCACTGTGAACTAGGATGTGGCTTTTATTCCTTGTCAGTCTCAACAAACAGTTGCTGAAGTGGAATATTTTTCAGAGTGTTTTCATTTGTATGTCTGAATTTAGTTTAAAGATCAATGTGACTTCATAAAAGCTTTTATAAAATATCTGCTGGCGAGGGTGCAGTGTGGACCTAAGCTAAACTTCTATGTAGCTGTAGGAGAAAGCAGTTTGTGTTGGCAGTGTCTAATCTTTGTCCTTCTTTCTTATCAGTTGATACCTGCAGTTTGAGGCACCAGGAGACATGTCGGACTGGCTGTTCATTGGATTGTTCATGGCACTGGTTGTGCTTCTGCTGCTGACACTCTTTGGTTTTGCTGTGTATTCGGGACTCTTTTCAGAAGTGATAGTCAGTGCTGGTTTGCCCCCAGTTGGCAACATCACTGTAGCATACAAATTTCAGGTGGGACCTTACGGTGATAGTGGAAGGCTGTTTACGGAGAGCTGCAGCATCTCTCCAAAGCTGTGCTCCATCGCTGTGTACTATGACAATCCTCACACGGTAAGTCACAGTGAGAGATCCATCTCTTTTTAATGTTCATAATACAATACAAGAACTTTCTGAAAGGATATTAATTTTTTGTTTTGCTAATTTCAACTTTCATGTTATTTAATAAGATCTGTTTATTTTCTTCAAATCCCACTCCCACCCCCACCCCTTTATACCTTTCTTTTTGAGCTGATAGTAAAGGCTTCAATTGAACATGTTCTGTTATTTCCCAAGGCTTTCTCTCACCATCTATTTTGTGTGCATATTTCTTTAAAATTCTCAGTATAATAATTTCTTTTCTTCTGTGCATATTCAGAAGTGTGGACATTCACACTCACAGTTTTCTCAGTATTACTGGTTTTATTTCTCCTTTCTCACTAAATCAGCAAAGCGTTTAGGAAATAGTAGCCATTTGATCTTTAGTATGGTTCTTGGAGGCCAGCTGAACACAAGCCTTTCCACTTTTCCTATTCTACATCTGCACTCCATTCTGTGCCCTCAACTATGGTTGCTTGTCCTTCCAAATCTCCACGTTATGTGTGGACTGAATTTGTTGGAAGTGGCACATTACAAGTAATAACATTGCCTGTAAGATATTACTTTTGATGTAATGACAGGATAGTGCTACTTTTAAAAGGTAAGGTAATTTAAAATAATGACAGGTATATAATGATGGTTTTTAGTGTAATTAATATTTAATTATTACTACTACAACATTACTTTTGGGGGATCATTTTATGGTTCATTCCCCCCTATTTTGTATTTTTAAAAGTGCATAAAGAAAACAGAAAAAAGTCACTTAAAAAGTGACATCCTAATGACATGGATTGGTTTTCCAATAGGCAGGGTATTAAATAAATTTTATTTATTATTATTATTATTATTATTATGTTAGTAACATGTTAAGCAGGTTACAAAGGATATTTTAAAAATAATGTTCCAAGGCCAGTGAATACATCACTCATAGCACAACTGTTGTTCTTGGGCACAGACTGTTTTTTGATCAATTTGATATTTATTTATTTACTACCTTGACAGCCGACACTTATAAACTGCTGAAGGTAATTTACATGGTTCTCCTGTTTTATGTTCTCTAAATGGGTTAGGCTGAGAGAGAAGGACTGACCCAGGGCTATCCAGTGAGCATCACCACTGAATGAGGATTTGAACTTTGATCTCCCCAGTCTTAATCTGATATTCTGAGCACTAGGTCACCATGGTGTCCTAGTACATTTTGAAATGTATATGATGAGGTTTCCAAGCTGGTTCCATAACTGGAAGCCATTTGTATTTGTCACATATTGTTAGAATATGGCTTTAAGCTTTCAGAAAATATAGCTTTCTCAGAATTACATTGTTTGTGTTACGAAAAGCAAGATCCTGGCCATCAAAAAATTGCATATGAGAGGATGAAAATATTTGGACTGGAGTCTTCATTATGAGAGTACATGGTCAAAGAGCAGTTTTTGCACCTGTGCTGTCTTTGCTTTTTACTAAGCCTGCACTTTCAGAACTGACCTGCATCTCCCAAGCGATTTGTGTCTCCATTCTCTGATATGCCAGCACCAGCTTTGTCAAATAATTTGATTTTGTGTCTCCATTCATATAAATTGTGAATTTTAAACTAGGATATTTAATTTATGCTGCATGATTTTAATGTGTCCTAGGTTTATATGTTTTAATAATGTTTTTACAGTGTTTTTACAGAGGTGGGTAATAACAATAACAACAACATGTGAAAAGCCAGGTATTTCATTCAGTACCAGCTCTGTATATGGAGGGAATTTTAGCAAACTGCAGGGTTTCTATACTTAATGCTGAGGTCATGGACTAGTTTTTTCTTGTTCAAGATTTGGATGGCCTTGATAAATCCTTTTCCTTGTTCAGAGACAGGATACCTTTGAATACCATATGCTGGGCATAACCAATGGACTGGTATTGCCTTCATGCTGTGCTTATAAGTCTCCACAGGATCCTGGAGGGCCCCTGTTGATCATCAGATGAAGGACAAAATAGGCCTGTGACTCAATCAAGCAGTACTATTCTTATACAGAACTCTGTGCTCTATGGCTAGGCAAAAGCAGAACTTGGAAACTTTTTGCATGGCAGCTCCTCAAATCCTCTAGGTAACATTGCTAATGGCTGTGCTGACTGGGAGATTCTGGGACTTGTAGTCCAAAAATGTAACTTTTCCAGTATCTCAAGTGAGGGAAGCCAGGCCAGGGAACTTGTGTCTTAAGCTCCTGAGAGGACCATCAATTGACTTCCATTTTTGTCACATTTGTTTTAGTATTTTAAAATGGGTGGTCATGGTGGTAGAATAGCAGTAAATGAATGTATTGCTGTGGGTTAATAGTTAATCATTTTCTGTTGCACTGAGAAATTGTGATTGAATTGCTCTTTAGGTTTCTTGATCCTCTTTGTCGTTTGATGCTTACTGCCCACAAGTTGAACATATAACATGCTGTTGGCAAAGAGTATGACATTAAAGACAAGAGTAACAAATAGGTTGCCAGACCTCCCATTAGGCTGAAAGACAGCCTTTCCACTCCAGTAATCTCTATGGGTAATAGCTTTATCTCTTCTCTTACATTTTCTCAAACCTTTCTAAATTTGTAAGCACCAAGCATATGAGAGTTGTATGGCATATTTTATCACCTTCATTTTCTGTGGAATTGTGAGATCCCAAGGAAATGGCAAGACACTTCTGTAAAGCAGACTGGTGACTCACTACATCAGTGAGTGAGAGCTAAACTAAAGGTCTGCTAAGTGCCTCCTTAGATTCAGGAATGGATTAAGCCTGAAAAGACTAATCAGACTTGGTAGTCATTTCCATCAATTCGGCTTACTTCTTTGGAGAAGATACTCCCAAGGATGTTTTTGAATGTTATCACTTGCCAACTTGAGGCTGGGCTTCTCCCCTGTCTTTTGGCCACCAAGAGGTGGAAGTGTCATGAAATAGTGTTACAAGTTGTGACAGTAAATTATGAAACTTGCACCTCACAGTTCAGATGCCTTTCCCTTCCCTCCCAAGACTATTTCTTTTGGTTGTCTGCCTTGTGAAATCTCTCCTTATTTGAGGCAAAGATCTTTTGACAGTGACCACAATTCAAGGAATTGTACAGCTAACTATGGATCACATGGGGAAAATTGAACATTTAAATTTCCAATTTTACAATATGGTTTACTTCACTATACAATAAGTTTAAACTTCACGGGTGATTATCCCGTGAAAATCGCCATTTGCGATTAAGATTTCACATGATGGTGTGATTAAAGTGCCATTATCCCAGAAATATCTCATGAAAATCATGCATTCGTGATAAGGGTCTTCACACGACATTGCGATTAAAGCGCCATTATCCTGGGAGTAACCAGGCAATAGACAGCATCAAATCATTCATGCGGAAATCCCGTGAATGTTTTGTTGCTGTTTATTGCCTGGTTATTCCCTGGTTATTCCCGGGATAATGACTCTTTAGTTGTGCTGTGTGTGAAAATCTTAATCACGATCTTAATCACGATTGTGTGATTTTCATGGGATAATCACCATTTAAATTCTCTATTTCCCCCCCATGTGATAAAGTTCTATGTGTCAGACAGTCCCTTGACTGAAAACAAAAACAGTCTTCTGTGACCTGAGTGAAATATTTACAGCTATTTGTGATGCAGCATTGGAGCTGCCATTCCAGAAAGAGAGTCAGAGTTCCCATTCATCATTTTTATATCTGTGCACCTCCTCCTTGGTACATTTTTGACTGTAGATATTTTCTTTAGTGCGGAAATGTTCAGCTAGATTTGGAGCTGTCGTTCTAAAAAAGTCACTTGCAGGTTGATTGCTGACAGCCTGATTCCCACCAAAGCTGGGAGGTGTGCTCATTTGAAGTGTGGACGTCAGCATTACAGAGACCTTCCCTGTTTCAGTGGCTTGAATTTTTATGCTCATGCACAGAGTTGAGGGGACAGAGCACATCAATGAGTTAATAGAAGACCAAGCAGTTAATGAGATAACTCAAGATTGGCTTTTCTGAATCTGACCATTATATCCTTAGTTTTGAAATCATTGTGGGATGCCTGCTTACTGGCCTTTCTCCTTACCTTTTTGGTAAATTTCAGATATATAAGTCTGTAGATTTTAGAATTTATTTTGTGAATTGGAAGAAGAAGATGTGGCACCTCTGGCATTTTCATTGATTCTGCACAGCAGGTGAATATAGACACTGTTTCCTGAATCTAAAGGCAGAGTAGAATTAGTCAAGTCTGTTTTACACACATTTGCTCATAGGTAAGGCTGCAATCCCATATTTACATATGGATGCTCAATGCGATTTATGTTTGATTAGACTTGTATGGGATTGCATTGTAAATTTATTTATATATTCATACTTATACTTTTTTTTGCATAAGGAAACTAAATAGGACAAATAGTCCTGACAAAGCTACCACTAATTGATCCAGTAATGTCCTGTTTGATCTTTCTAATACTCCTTCATAAGAACTGCTGGAATAGCCTTTGGAGGGCACTATAGGTAGTCAGTTCTACAGCATGTGTCTCCAAGACAGGCCTGGAATCAGCACCTCAGAAGACTGCTAGAGCAGCAGCCTGCACTGGCACTTACCCTAATATCTGAATTGTCCAGAACTGCCCCCCCCCGATGTACTGTTGCCCCAGGATATTGTATAGAATTCAAATGTCCACTTTCTGTTCTTGCCATTTCTTCCAGGCAAACAAGAAGGGTATTACTAGAAGGTCTCTTGCCAAGGGCTTCATCAGATCTGGCACTGGCCATGCTTGAAAGTCTGTGTAACTGAATGTCCAGCTTTCTCTTTCTAGTTTCAAGGCATGTATTGGACACAGCAAAAATATCAAGTTTCCTCACCAGTTCTGAGGGCTAGAAACATTTTTTTCTTTTAAAGAAGAGAAAATTAAAATGAGTGTTCTTGAGATTCTCTCAGAATTTCTGCGTTCTTTATTCAAGGCAATATTCTGAAGCATGACTTCAGCTGCAGTGGTTTTTGATTCCCTGCACAAGGCTAAAAGGTGAAACAAGTTTTGGGGAAAATCTTTATATAGAAAGTAGTCAGTGATCTTCCTCACTAACCACATTGTTTGTGTTATAAATACAAAGGGCTTACAGAAAGGGACTAGCTCTTCTGCTCAAAGTGTAAGGAGAGTAGTTATCTCTGGCATCTAGCCATCTTACTGGAATAAAGTTATTCTGTGTAAGTTAGAGAATCAGGAAGGAAAATGTCATTGTGCTTTATCTTAAGCTAATGTTTAGTTGACACTTGCCAAGAACGAGTTTCCAAATTCTTGGAATGCAGTTCCTCGATGTGATGACCCCAGTTTCTTTTTCTTCTCCTTTCTCAGTTTTCTGATCCATAGGAAGTGCTCTCCATATTGGCTGTAGTCTTGTCTTACTTACATAGTGATGCTAGCTAATTCATTACTGCTGAATATAAAGGTCTGTGCCTAGATTTTCAGCGCTTAACTGCTCCCTATAAAGCATTTACTGACATGGAGAAACTGTTAGGACTTTGGTCCTGGGGTGGTCTTTTACCATAGGGAGTTGGGATTTGCTCATTGTTGAAATTCTGTAGTTAACAGCTGTGGCCAAAATATTGTCTTCTCTGCCTGAAATCTCTTTGCCATGTTATTGTGTTAGGAGCCCATCTGTCCTTGTTTATCCACTGCCGTGTCAGTTGATCAGTTTGCAGAGTCAGTATAAGGATGGGAAGGTCCAGTCATGAGATAGCACATGGTCTGCAAGGCTCATTTTACAGTCCTCAAACCCTAGACACCCCAGACCATTCTCTTTCTGGCCAAAAAACCAGTGAGTAGCCTCTCACAGAAACATGTGGGAACTGTGATATACCTTTTAAATATGTTGCAGTTGTCTTCCATCACAACTGTTCAACATGAAAAAGATCCCAGTATTCAAAACCAGAAGTGGACTTCTGACCATTTCTGGTTTTGTTTCACATTTTTTGCTATCATCTGTGGCAATTTGCATAGCCCAGGGAGAGTCCCAGAGGCATAAAACTGTCCCACAAATACACCACAGTTGACAACTCATGGCTTCAGGAGTCCTCACACCACTGTTGTTTGTAACTGCTATAGCAGTACTGCTATGATATGCTGCTTGTAAATTATCAAGGTAGTCCTGCACACTCTTTAAGCCTCCAGGTCCACCACACTTGTAACAATAGAAAAAGCATGTGGGGTTGGTCGGCTTGATAAACAGTATCTTTTGCCACTTTGTAAACCCCTTCCCTCAATTAAAGACTCTGGCACTATTTTTAGACTCCTTTCATTCATTCCTGAAGTATAACTTCTGAAGTGTACATTTTTCCTGTACCTGTTTTAACTTTTGTAAGCTGCTTTGAGTGCTGGACTGGGGAAAAAGGTGAGATATACATAATACGCTTTCAAGCTACCTTAGTTCTGAAGTCGTACTCACTCTGTTGCCCTGTTCCATATTCATATGGCTATGCATACAACCCTCAGTGATGATCTGAATCCTAAAAAAGAACAATGGGAAAATAGTATTGTAGAATGGCCCAGGCTGGTATTTAAGCAGAACAGGATTGACAGAGGCTGCAGAGACAGTGTACTGATCCCATAATGACCAGAGCTGCTAGCACAGTCAGAATTTCCACTACAATAAAAAGTGCACTGTGAAAGCATTCTTCATTATAGTGGCTTTTGTGGGTACATTATATTTAGCTTTGAAAATGCAGAAAATCAGTATATGCTCATAATAAAAATGCTGCACAGGGATACTAGGGACTAAATGTTAGATTCCAGAGCCCTATGGTTTTTGAGGATGAACAAGACATAACAGCACATAATATTTAGCTGCACTTGGAGTCCTTTGGAAAGGTACTGTTGTCTGGGGTTTTTGTACCTGTTATCTAAATTGTCTGTCTATCTCAAGGCCTCTGCAGATGGGCGGCTCTGGGCCGCCCTGGGGAGTGGTGCGTCGGGGCCGTGGCAGCCCCACACTGCAGCCCCACTCTTTTCAGGGTGGCAAAATGCCGCTCCTTTTAGGGGTGGCAAAATGCCGCCCTAAGAGCTGTCACGTGGCTCTTCAGCGGCTTTTTCGGTGCAGCATGTTTGAACGCTGCACCGGAAGGGCATCTTGATGCTGCACACTGTGCGTAATGGCATGCAGTGTCAAGATGGTGTCAGTGTGGGGTTGGGTGGCTGGCGTGAAGCTGCCCCACCCCCGCCCCAACTCTACCTGCAGGCCGGCCCTTTGAGCCAGTTTGCAGAGGCCCTCAGTTATCTTAGATAATGTAGATAACTTGGATAAATTATCTATCTATCTCAGTTATCTTAAATAACTTAGATAGTTGTCTACTTATCTTAGTTATCTAAAAACTGAGGTGGAAGCTGCAAAAAAGAAATGGCAAAAAACAAGACTCCAAGAACAGATATTCCAATAGAACTATTGCAATCCACATTGACGAGAGTCAACTCTAGTGCTAGCCAACATATGTCAACAGATATGGAAAACAAAACGATGGCCAATGGATTGGAAGTGATCAATATACACCCCCATCTCCCAAAAAGGAGACACAAGAGACTGCAGCAACTATAGAACCATAGTACTAATCTTCCATGCAAGCAAAATCATGCTCAAAATTCTGCAACAGAGGCTCCAACCATACATGGAGAGATAAATCCTAGCAGTCCAAGCAGGGTTCAGGTAAGAAAGAGGCACTAGGGATCACATTGCAAATATACAATGGCTAATGGAGCGTAGCAGTGGGTTTCAAAAGAAAATCAGCATGTGCTTTATAGACTACAGCAAAGCCTTTGACTGCATATATCATGAAAGGCTTTGGATGCCCTTAAAGACATGGGAGTGCCAACACATCTGATAGTCCTAATGAAGAATCTGTACTGAGGACAAGAGGCTACTGTCAGAACAGAACACAGAGAAACAGAATGGTTCCCAATTGGCAAAGGCTGCATCCTATCACTCTACCCATTCAACTTATATGCAGAACATATTATAAGGAAAGCAGGCTTGGACATGGAAGAAGGAGGAGTGAAAATAGGAGGAAGAAATATCAACAATCTGAGATATGCAGATGACACCATAATACTAGCAGAAAACCTCACAGACCTGGAACAACTACTAAGAAAGATCAAAGAAGAAAGTGCAAAGGCAGGCTTGCGGCTGAACATAAAGAAAATAAAAATAATGACTGCAGAGAACTTACACACATTCAAAATAGACAAGTTGGAAATAGAAATAGTAAAAGAGTTCTCATACCTGGGATCAAATATTGATAGAAATGGGGACTGCAGCCAGGAAATCAGAAGAATATTAAGAATGGGAAAGAGTTGTTATGAAAAAACTAGAAAAGAACCTAAAATACAAAAACATACAACTCAGAACAAAAGTTAGAATCATACAAGCCATTGTATTCCCTATTACCATGTATGGATGTGAGAGCTGGACAGTCAAGAAAGAAAACAGGAGGAAAACCAATGCATTTGAGATAATGTGGTGCTGGAGAAGAGTGCTGAGGATCCCATGGACAGCCAAACGGACAAACAAATGGGTCCTGGAGCAGATCAAGCCAGAAATATTCCCAGATGATAAGATGACAAGACTTAGACTGTCATACTTTGGACACATCGTGAGAAGGTATGAATCGTTGGAAAAGACAATAATGTTAGGAAGGGTGGGGGAAGTAGAAAGAGAGGAAGTCCACATGCTAGATGGATGGACTTTATTAAAGAGACCACAAATATAAGTTTGCAGGAGCTGGGCAGAGCAGTAGAGGATAGGGGGCCTGGAGATGTCTCATCCATAGGGTTGCCATAGGTCGAAATCAATGCGAGGGCAGTTAACAAAAATCTAAATTGTGGGTAGATGACATTTGATCCTCCAGCTGCAAAGATTGGAAAAGTTATTTTGGAGGTCCTCTGACCCCCTGAATTTCCCAGCCAGAATGGCTGGAGGATTCTGGGGATCATAGTCCAGAAATAACACTTTCAACCTCTATCAGATGGTGTTGACTTCCCTCATCGCTGTTTATGCTGGCTAGGTCTGACTAGTGTCTGTTTTGGCTAGTGGAATTGTAGTCCAACAATATTTGGAAGGCAACACATTATCCATCCTTGATGTACACAAACATGATGTCCTGTTGCTAGGTGAACATCGTTTCAAAGACCGGCAGGTACTTTCATTAAGAGCGGGGCCAATTTTTACCCCTGTAGACCCATAGTTGGTTGTACCACCTTATTTTCAGTCAATATAAGCCAAAAAAGCTCTCAGAAGTGACCAGAGACCTGCTATTTAAATCAGTTTAGGGCAGGGGTCGGCAACCTACGGCCCCCGGGCCGGTTCCGGCCCAGGTCGCCGGACTTACTGGATGAACTTTGGCCAGTCACACTCTCTTAGCCTTAGAGGACCAATGGCAAATTTTCTCTGAATAAATCTTGCCTAGAAAATCCTGTGATACAGTCACTATACATCACTGTTGACTTGATGGCCCATAACAACAACAACAGTTTGTTGATAAGACTTACTTCCTTTGACTGAAAGAGCCATCCTCACTTCCCAACCACATTCGGGAGGTGGTTATACTATTTCAAATACACACACACACACACAATATAGCATTTCACAAAATCTAATTTATAAGATTGAGAGCCAGCTTGACATAGTGGTTTGAGCATTGGACTGTGACTCTGCTGGAGATCAGGGTTCAGTTTCCTGCTTGGCCATGGAAGCCTACTGAGTAACCAAAGGCTACACTCTCAGCCTTAGGGTCACCATAAGGCAAAAATGATGTGAAGGCATACAACAACTATAGTATTGTGATTAAGGTCCTTTGGGATATCAATGGAAAGTACTCTCAGTTTCTTTCAGTAGTATACAAAGGGATCTTGTAGCGCCTTTGAGACTAACTGAAAGAAAGGGGTTGGTAGCATGAGCTTTTGTAGACTTGCGCCTACTTCCTCAGATGCAGGAATTCTATCTTTCAGTAGGATGAGTATCTGTGTCAGCCAGTGTAGAAACCATCTGTAATGCAGTTCCTTTTCATGATTTGGGCAAAAAGACTAAAAGATTTTAGAGATGTTCACAGTAAGTGCAAACTGGTAGTGGGGCTTTTGTGCACCCAGTTCCTGAACATTTTGTCTTGTTCATTTAAAATGGGTGTTCCCTCCTTTTTGCCTTCTCATGGAAAAGTCACATCACAGGGCAGTATTGGAATGTGGCTATTGCTACCACACTGAGCTAATGGAACCAAGAAAAACAGCCTACCTCCAAGGCATCCATTGTAGCTGCTAGACAGAAAACCTCAAAGACTTGGCAGAGTCACCTTCCAGTAGGCTTTGGCTCTTATGCAGTCACCATGGAATGTATTAACTGGAGCCCAGCACCAGAGCCAATGGATATGGAAAGGCCAGCCAGACTGAGCTGCTCCATCAGGTTCTGTCTCTACAGCACTGGAAATGTGGATTCAGAAGGCTTTTTGTATGTTTTTGCTAAGGCTGTTGTTCAATTCTCCAGCTCAGTAATTTACTGATATCATGTCTTGTCTGGTGTGAATGAGGAAAATAGTTTGCCCAGAAAGCTTAAGGAATAGTAGAAAGCATTGACTCTGTGCAGGAATGTCCCAATATATTTAGAAGATGCCTCTCCCCAGAATAACTTGAGTTGCAAATCACATGAGGAGCGGTGTGGAAAGAAAGAGATGGCTTCTGCACTCTGTTTATAAATGTGTGCCAGTGCCTGTAAAGGGTTGCTAGGAAAAGTGAATAAGCATTCTGCCTGGACTGATTCAGGAGGACACAGCTCATTCTGAGCTCACCACGTGGAAACCATCTTGTCATTAGCCATCTGCCTTCCATTTTGTTATAGATATATTTCTAAAGATGAGTGGTCACATTCCCAGTGACTTCTGAATGTGGGTGGAGCTGCTTTTCTAGAAAGTAAGGGTCTAATAATTTTCTAACCCGTTTATTAAGACACTTGAGCCTAAAGTTTGCAGTTGGGGAAGCTAGTTTCTGAATAGTTTCTGAATGTCAGGATAATATAATAATTTATTTTTACCCCGCCCCTCTGTTGAGCAATCGTGATGGCTTACAAGAATTAAAATCCATACAAATCTAAAAATAAATATCCTCCACCTCTCCCCCCAATGCAGAAATGGGATTTAAAAGCTGGAGAAAACCCACAAAAGTGGGTTGATTTTCACATACATCACTTTTGGGATTTTCCAAAAGTAAAAAGAAGCAGCTTTTGACTACTTTCCGTTCGGGTTAACAACAGTTCAACAACGACGTCGTGTGAAAATCTATCTGCTTTTACATTTCCCCCCGATTTAAATCCCCATTTCTGCATGGGATTTCCCCCGTGTGATAAAGTCTCAGTTGAATTTGCGTAAGCCATGGACTGCTTCACTAGATAGTGAGGAGAGTTTTTGTTTTGTTTTGTTTTGAAGAAAAGGCTGACTGATCCTGGCCAAAACTAGAAATTTTTAGATATTTTTTTTTTTAAAAAAGAATCTAACGTTATCATCCTTTACAGACTGAAAGTGATGTTATTACTTCAGGAACGTAAAAGGCACTGTGTCTAACTTGGCTTGGCTTACACCTTGGCTTGCAATATATAATACTTGGTATATTAACGGTATAGATTATTGAAAAAATAATTGCAAAATTGAGATTTAAAAATATTATTGTTAGTAATAGAGCTATACAGTATCCAGAACGGTAAGGAACACTTGAATTGTAAGGGAACTCTTTGCTTTTGCCAGTTTATGTAGAACAAATGAAACAACAACATTAAAAATAGAAGAAACCATCAACGTTAGTAATATAAAGAAGATGATTTTGTCTGCTCTAGGCCTCCATAGCATTAAGCAAGCTTAAAGCATTCTTTCCCACAAAAAGAATCAAGAAAAGGAAATCAAGAACAGGAACTGCAATGGTGTTAAATACTGTGTGTGGTCATTCATAAATGCCTACTCAGCTGCTACGTAGTTTTTAGAAATAATGTAGGGGAGTAAATATATGAACACATTGTCTTAAATATTTACCATATTTTCCGGCGTATAAGACGACTGGGCGTATAAGACCCCCCCCCCCCATTTTTCCAGCCAAAATATAGAGTTTGGGATATACTCGCCGTATAAGACGACCCCCCTTTCCAACACACACCAAATAAAATTTTAAAAAAATTAGATTTGATTTCAATATGGTAATGTTAATTCAAATGCTTATGACATGCAGGTACTTAGCAGGAAAACTGTCACTTATAAACACAACAAACTACAGATCCCTAGCATTTCTTTCTGCAGTGTGTTTTGGACCTTACTTTAAAAAAATAGTCCAGATTTAAATGCTGCTGTAAAAATTATTTCTATCTCCCAGCTATGAGATGGTTGGGGGAAAATGAGAAAGTGTTGGGGGGAAAGACTGCCAATATACTAGGTGATGCATTCTGGGGTATGTACAATTTGCAGCCAAGTAAGTGACCCTGGGCATGTCACACACTCTCAGCCTCAGAGGATGGTAATGGCAACCCCCATTTGAAGAAACATACCATTCTTTAATGATAAGGTTGCCTTAGGGTCACCATAAGTCGGAAAGGACTTGAAGACACACAAGAACAACAAAAAGTCTGCAGTTGTTTCATTGGTAGTACATGGGAATAGGTGCCAGTATGGTGTAATGGTTTGAGTGTTGGACTACCACTCTGGAGACCTCGGTTTGATTCCCCACTCTGCCATGAAACCCACTGGGTGAACTTGGACAAGTCACACACTCTCAGCCTCAGGGGAAGATGGCAATGGCAAAGCTCTTCTTGAGAGAATCTTGCCAAGAAAACCCATCATCACCATTAAGTCAGGAACAATTTGAAGGCACACAACATACACATATAACTTCCAAGTAAGGAACTGGGTTCTTCTTTTTAGATAAATCTTCAAGAGTACACTTTCTTTCTCTCATTGTGCAGAATTATTTGTTAAAGAAGCCATGCCCAAGCAACACATCAAATTTGGCTGTATCTGCATTGCAGAAATTTATTAAAGCAATTTGACACTGCTTTAACTGCCCTGACTCAAGACTATGGAATTCTGGGATTTGAAGTTTTGTGAGATATTTAGCCTTTTCTGTCAGAGAGCTCTAGTACCACAAAGCAAACTGCAGATCCCAGGAGTCCATAATGGAGCCATGGCAGTTAAAGCAATGTCAAACTCCATTATTTCTGCAGTGCAGATTCAGGCTGCATCCATACTGTAGAACTGATGCAGTTTGACACCACTTTAACTGCCTTGGCTCCATATTATGAGAGCTCTTAGATTTGTAGTTCAGTTGGCTACTTAGCCTCCTCTTTTCCAGGACATGTCCTCCATGTCAACCCTCTCTCTAAGCATGGCTAAGAAGCATGGATTTACATTTATATTAGTATTTTTAGCTTTCTCTACATTTTTTCTTGTATGTCCTACATTTTTTGTAGTGACTTGTCCTCCTTTGCATTGAACACATTTGGTCACCCTGTCTGAGTATTGGAGTATGACTCTGGAGGCAAGGGTTCGAGTCCCTGTTTAGCCATGAAACCCATTGAGTGACCTTGGGCAAGTCACACTCTCTCAGCCTCAGAAGAAGGCAATGGCAAACTCCCTCTGAAGCCTTAGGGTTGCTGTAAATTGGAAACAACTCAAAGGCATACAACACTAAGGTTTGCCTTAGTAAAATGACTCAAAGGCATACAACAACAACAATCTTAGAAGTCACACTTTCTCAGCCTCAGAATGTGGCAAAGGTAATCCCTGTCTGAAAAAAACAAACACATAGGCAAGACATGATAGGTTCATGATAGGTTTGCCTTAGTGAAATGAACCAAAGGCATACAAAAACAACAATCTTAGAAGTCACACTTTCTCAGCCTCAGAGGGTGGCAAAGGTAAACCATGTCTGAAAAAAGGAGAAAGCTGGGAAGGTGCTTGGGGGGGCGATGGGGGCAGGAGGGGAAGCCTGGGAAGGTGCTTGGGGGGCGATGGGGGCAGGAGGGGAAGCCTGGGAAGGGGCTTGGGGGGCGATGGGGGCAGGAGGGGAAGCCTGGGAAGGGGCTTGGGGGGTGATGGGGGCAGGAGGGGAAGCCTGGGAAGGGGCTTGGGGGGGCAATGGGGGCAGGAGGGGAAGCCTGGGAAGGGGCTTGGGGGGCGATGGGGGCAGGAGGGGAAGCCTGGGGAAAGCTGGGAAGGCGGTGAGGGGAGCGATGGGGATAGGAGCGATGGGGAAAAGAGGGCAACTGGAAATGGGAGGGAGATAGCGATGGGGAAAAGAGGACAGCAATGGGGAAAAGAGGACAGCTGGGAACGGGAGGGAGATAGCGATGGGGAAAAGAGGACAGCAATGGGGAAAAGAGGACAGCTGGAAACGGGAGGGAGATAGCAATGGGGAAAAGAGGACAGCAGTGAGGAAAAGAGGACAGCTGGGAACGGGAGGGAGACAGCGATGGGGAAAAGAGGACAGCAATGGGGAAAAGAGGACAGCTGGAAACGGGAGGGAGATAGCAATGGGGAAAAGAGGACAGCAGTGAGGAAAAGAGGACAGCTGGGAACGGGAGGGAGATAGCGATGGGGAAAAGAGGACAGCCCCCGAGGACAGAAGGAAAGCTGGGAGGAGGGGAAAAAAGGTATGGAGAGAAGAAGGAGGACCTCCTCTTCCTTCTGGCCTTCATCCTTCTCTCCCCGGCTCCTTCCTGCCTCGCACCTCTATCTTCCTCCTCCTCCTCCTCCTCCTCCTCCTCCTCCTCCTCCTCATACCCAGCGCTCCTTATATCCGGCGTATAAGACACCCCCCCCCCCACTTTAGCCCCAGCTTTTCCAGGTTAAAAAGTCGTCTAATACGCAGGAAAATACGGTAATTCATTCCATAATTCAGATTTTAAACATTTTTTCTGGGGGAAAATATTATAAAAAATAGGGGGAAATTGCTTTCTGATTTTTTCCAGTTTTAACTCAAGCCTTCACATCTCTGTCTGACAGATACAGTGAAATTGAAGTATGTAGAGAAATCTTGTATCACCTTTGAGACTAACTGAAATTAAGTTGGCAGCATGAGCTTTCGTCTGCTTCCTGAGTTAGGTTTTAATTGCTCACTTCTTACTGATAATTCTTCAGTAAGTTATACTGTGAACTCAGTGTAAGAATATGAAGATTTACATGTGGCTGAGCAATTTGACTTCAAGCAGAGTGGATGGAACAGATTTCAACGCATGTCAGGAACCATATGTATGGGCTGTAATTCCCTGCTTGGGGTATGATGCAACGATTTGGGTTGGTTCTGTGCATTTGCAGTTTCTGTGTGAGCTAAAGGGATTAGATAGTTGCTGATTCATGTAGGCTCAAACAGGGATAAAGAGCTGAGGGGGCATTCCATGTGAGCAGCAAACAACAAGCTAGGTAGACGTTACCAAACTGAAGACAGGGCAAGAGATTCAGGCATGTCTGGGTGGAAAATCTGAGCTGCTAGTACAGAAATTGCAGAGAGAATGACCTGGGTGTGATTTGGTTCAGATCCAGGGAAGATTTAGTATAGGTTTCTCAAATATTAGTAGCCTGGGCTGGGAGCTTGTTCAGAATCTGCAGTACTTCTGTATCAGAATGCTCTTTCTGCTGCCTTGTTTACTAACTGAATTTCTGCTGCTTCTGCCACTTGATCCAGTAGATGTATGAAAGCTCATTGTGAATTGTCAGACGGAGGCAACAGCAGACTCCTTATTTGTGCACAAAGTAAGCCATGTACTTTGCTGTGGACTAGCAACTGTTCTGGGTGGGAACACAGATGTCATCCTCCCTTTTCCTTACTGCTGCTACTCCCATTCTTTTTCATTGCTATACTCACTTCTCAGCAGTGTAAACTGAACAGACATCATATAGATCTTGTGACATCCATTTAAAATTGCAGGAGATGCTTGTTGAATTGCAGGGAATTTAGTATAATATACTCCCTAAAGAAAAGAAGTCAAAATAGGCCACTTGCCTTAAATAATAGTAAGATGTAAAATAAAAATTGTCTGTTAGTGTTAATCTTTGCTAAAAAGATAAATACAGTCACCCCTCCATTTTTGTGGGGGGGGTCCAAAACAGAAAATTGCAAATATTCAAGCCCATTAGCTTGAATGGCAGTGCGCACCTGCGAGTGCGTGCCACAGGCGTGCACCCCATCTTATCCCCCTCTGTTTGCCACCCACTAATAGGCGAAACTGGAGGGGCAGCTGTACTGTACAAGTATTTTGCCATTTAATGAGCTCATGCCAGCATCCACCACTTCAGAAGTGCAAGTACTTTACCATAATAAGTAAATTATCCGGTGTCAGTTTTGTTGGCCTCAGCTGTTTGAGGGAAATACACTTTACAGTATTGCTTTAAAACATTTGCAAAAGGGTTGCCAGGAGTCAGAAATGACTTGATGGCACATAATAACAGCAACATAATCAAGTATCACCCAATACATCTAGTGTGTGTTCATAATGGTGATTTTTTTTGCATCTTTTAAAATGCATTTGATTACATCATGTGTGTTTATTTATCATACTTCTGCTCTTCCTTGGAAAATTCAAACTGCTTAGACTTAAAGGGAGCTCCAAATGAGTTCCTGCTAAGAAAATGATCAAGACCATGTCTTCCTAGCTTCTGACAAGGGACACTGTCTGATTCTAGGTCAGTCTGTCTGTTTAGCCTAGGACACTGTCTTCTGTCTGGCTGCAGATCTGTGGTCTCAGGCAAAGGCCCAACCTTGATACCTCAAGATTCAACAGGCTGGTCTTTGATGCTGAGCTCTGATCTTTTTGTTCAGTTTTGCATCTTCAGCATTGCTACTGGACAACTGGGCAAGCAATAATACAACACTTTAACTCGTATACTGAAGATGCTGAGTTAAGAGTATGGCTTCCTTAGCCTCAAAACACTATTAACCTGGAGTTACTCTGGCCTTTTGATTTTATGAGCTTATCCATGTACCAGGTTACAGTTTCATTTAACAAATGACCATTTGGCTCTCAAGCTCAATCACTATTACAATCTAATTGCCAACACAGAAATCTGAGAGCCTTTTACTGTCAACAGAGCAACCCTACCACCTTGTCCCAGATTGTGTTGTTTGATGGATTGTTACTTTTAGGTATGTTCTTCCCTCTCTCCTCATGCATATGCCACTCTGGAAGTTCTTCAGGAAGATTTTGAGTGCAGCTATGCATCATGTGACAGAACAAGTTCCAAACCCACCAGGCTTTTTCCAGTTTGATGATCAGCTGATACTTGGCAAAGATTCTGGGAAGCTTCCTTCCAGTCTTTTTTTCCAAAGCTCCAAACAGCAACTGTGGAAAGGTTGGCAGAGCTGCCACCCACCTTCCAGTTGCCTGTTATAGGAGAAATCTGAGTAGCTGGCAGGATAATGAGAGCCCTATTGGTATGTTAGTTCTTTTTTTGTATGATGGTAGTAAGGCATTTTGTTAAAATAAACAGGCTAGAAGTTCTAAACATACTTATACTATGGCATCCAGAACACTGATTCCTTCAGCTTATAATATTTTTTTACAGAACAAGCCTCTCTAACTATATATTAGAAATAATAATTTTATTTAGCTTCTGTAAGTTTGAATTAAGATGCATTACAGCTAGTAGGAAGACAGGTGGTCATGTCAGTTACTGGATATCATAACGGTCCAAATTTTCATTGGAATGTAAGGAAACAGGTATCTGTATGGAAATTTAACTTGTGTGAGTTGGTGCAAAGAACGATGAATGAAAGATCAAGGAATGAATAATCATATCATCTGATTATGTGACAGCTGGATTTTCCCCATCACTATAGATTTCCAGGAAGAATAACAATGTTAGCTTGATGTAGCAAAAGGAACAAAGAATCCTGTGGCAATAATAATAATAATAATAATAATAATAATAATAATAATAATAATTTTTATTTATATCCCGCCCCTTTGCTAGGCATGTCATAGGCTCCTGTGGATTTCAGCCCAGAAATATTCTGCTGATGACAACTTTAAGGTTCCACAGACTCTTTGTTGTCTTTTCACCAGTATTATGAAGATCCTCAATTGCCTTTCTGTTTGTGAATGAGGAGACATCATAATGGTACAAGATACCTGGCAGGTGTCCTCAGTGTGAGCAGATGTAGTAGAGATACATGTAATATACATTTATTGTTGTGCCTTTAAGTCATTTCCAGTTTATAGTGACCCTATCAAGGGGCTTTCTGGGGCTGAGATTGTATGACTCACCCAAAGTCACCCAGTGGGGTTCCATGGCAGAGTGGAGAATCGACCCTGATTTCCAGAGCCATAGTTCAGTGCTCAAACCACTACACCATGCTGGCTGTCACCAGAGAGTATACTGGAGAGGTTAAAAGGGAACATAGAAATCCTTGGGAGTTGTGAGAGAAGGGGACAAAATTCTTTGAGAATCAAGGGGAAAATGGCATGAACTGTAAAGCGAGCTGATGAATTTGTGGTGTTCCAGGTGATTTTCACCTAGCCATAGCCAGTATAACCTGTGGATTATGCAGATTACAGTACCAGCAACATCTGGAAAGCTGCAGTAGCTCACCAATGCTGTAAAGCCAGGATGTGCCAGCGCTAGCAGGCCAGGAATCTTTAGCTGGACAATGTAAAGCCCTTGGCAGACATGTTTGTTAAAGTTATGCTGATCAAAGTAGTAATCCAAAGATTGGTGCTGGTCCCTGAGTCATTGGCTGCTTGTCTCTGGAAAGTTTCCAGGAAAGTAAGAAACAATGGCACCCACTGGATATAAATTTAGTGCCTGTCCCTGACATTAATGGAGAGCCTAGGAGCCCTGGTGGCGCAGTGGTTAAATGTCTGTCCTGCAGCCACTCACTCATAAACCACAAGGTTGTGAGTTCAGTACTAGCCAGGGCTCAGGCTTGACTCAGGCCTGCATCCTTCCAAGGTCACTAAAATGAGTACCCAACTGTTGGGGGGCAATGAGGTTACAGTCGTAAACTGCTTAGACACTGCATAGCGCAGTATGAAGTGGTATATAAATGAAGCTGCTTTTAGTCTCCCATGTCAGATAGCCTGAGAAGCACTGGATTAAAGGAAGTAGAAAGCTAATCAGGTAGTAAACTCTTTTTGGGACCCCAAAGGAGTTATGCTGCATCAGATCAAGGGTCCCATTTACCTCAGCAACCTGTTTCCAGTGGTAGTTAACCAAATTCTTCCAGGAAGCCTGCAGGCAGTTATGAGGACAACAGCTCTCCAGTAAAACATCTGGGGCCATACTGCTTTTAACCATGGAATTTTTGCTAATCACGGACAGATGTTTAGGTAATCTGATATTGAGGTGTGATGGAAGAAAGACTAGAGTCTCTCTGGGAAGTGCTGATTGTCTTTTTCAGAGATCTAGCAGAATTGTTAGTCAGGGACAAATGGGAATGTGGATGGTAAGGCTGGATTGGGTAACATGAACATCAAACAGACAGGGAACAACTAATCAGAGTGCAAAACAAATGGGAAAATAGGTATCAGGCATGGCCAAGGATCTTGCAGCAGACCTGTTGACCAGTGGTGGTTTGTTCTTCCTTCTTCCTTTTATAGGAGTTGCAGGAAGGTGGTAGTCAAAGAAAATGGGGGTCTGCTTCAGTAGCCTTAGGTGAGATTGACATCCATGGCTGGGCAAGATAAAGCAGCTGTTCAAGAACACTAACTGTGGATTTTGTCTCTTCACAACACCATTTTATCTTAAACCATTCATTGATCATGAAGGTCACAAGTTAAACTGATGATGTAGCCATATTTTTCTCAGTTATATTTCTGGACAAACCTTAGGAAATGTTCAGGCTCTTGAGACCCTTGCAGTTCTCTAAACCATATAATTATTTTATTAAAAGTACTGAATTGTATCTGTTGTTTGTAAAAATTGTTATGACAAAAGCTTGTTTCATGTTGGGTATTAGGACCTAAACACTGGCATCATAACATAGGAAGATAAGGTTGATGTGCTTGTCATAGGCAACATGGCAATTGCTTTGTCCCTCATTTTGGCACTGTTCCTTCACTCCCATTGCTTCTGGTTCTTGGATTTCTCCCAAGTTCTATATTGTGCAAGCATGATTTAGTACAGGGACCGGCAACCTACGGCCTGGGGGCCGGTTAAGGTCCCGGTCCCTGGACTTACCGGCCCAGGCCGAAGGTTGCTGCTGCCGCTGCCGTGGCGCATTTTTGCCGCAGTGCGTTTTTGCCACTCTGCGGCCGCGGCCCCCGCGCCCACCATTTTGGAAATCAAAATGGCGGTCGCAACGCGTTCGCGCATGCGCAGTACTCTTGTGCATGTGCAAACGTGTCGCGGCCGCCATTTTGATTTCCAAAATGGCGGGCGCGACATGCACCACGGCGGCTGCGGCGGCAGCGTGCGCGGAAGGGGTCGTGCGTGCCGCCGTTCCCCCCCCCCTCGGCCCAGCCGAGACCTGGGCTACAGGAGACTGGCACAGGTCTTAAAAAGGTTGCCTTCCCCTGATTTAGTATATTTGGATAGCACACACCCCACTTGGCCATTTTTGAATTCAGCACAGGTTGCTGTTCAGGTGCTCATCTGTCTGCAGTTGTTACTTGCCCAAAGTAAGCACATATATGGCAAATTACCAGCAAAAGGCAGAAGACCAGGCTACACGTGGCACACAAAGCAGGATGTGATATAGATGTAGTCTTGCCAGCTGCAGTTGAGAAGTTGACGTGGCCCTCTGATTAGTTCTGAGCATAAGTTGGATATGAACAGATCACAGTACATGTGCATTTTCTCTCCTGGTAACATTTTTTTGCATGACATGTTATAAAAAGATCTGGCCCTGTATTTTTCCTTCTGTTGTTTATAGTTTGCCATTACTGTGCCTGTGCTTTGCAGATTGCAAAACAATTTGCAAACTAAAATTCAATAGTGGGGAAAAAGCAGAGGGATGGAAGAAAGAGGGGGGACAGTAATGTAGTTGTTTTTGGTTGCATATGCTTAGGCTTAGCTTTTAAAATGTATATTAAAATATTTCTTGTAGTCTGCCTTCAGGTCATTTCTGTCTTGTGGTGCCTATCATGGGGTTTTCTTGGCAAGGTTTGTTGAAAAGGGGTTTGCCATTGCCTTCCTCTGAGGCTGAAAGAGTGTGGCTTGCTCAGTAGGTATCTGTGACCAAGCGGAAATTTGGATCCTGATCTCCTGGAATCCTAGTCCAGCAACACTCAAACCACTGTGCTGCACTGGGTCTCTAAAATATTTGTATCCTACACTATATTCAAGGGTCTCAGATTGGTGTACAGTAAAACCTGTGATGGTACTCCATTCCTGATTGCACATACATGTAATTTCTGAATGATGTTCTTTTAGGGCTGTTATCTCAAACTATGGAGCAATGTACAGTAGCCCCAGGATCTGCTGGGGTTTGGTTCCAGGACTGCCATGAATACCAAAATCCGTAGATACTCAAGTCCCATTAAATACAATGTCATAATAAAATGTTGCCCCTTATATAAAATGGCAAAATCATTTCCCAGGCGCCAAAAGGGAGGATTGGGGCTCAGGCGTGGGGCAGCCTCGGCCCCAATCCTCCACTTCCCAGGGCGTCCCATGGCCACCCATCTGCATCCCCCCCCCTTAGTCTTTACAATGCCCTTTGGTGGCTTTGGGTATGTGTGAGAGTGAGACCTGAGCTTGCTCGCTTGTTGTCTCTGTCTTTTTCTTTCCTTTTCTTTTTATGCCACTTTTCTGCTAGATTATGACCCAGGGTGGCTCATAAATAAAATTGGTTAAAAACTTACCAAGACAGTTTGAAAAAAAACCAAATAAAATAATTTCATTTAAGCCGTAGAAAATTATTTTTAAAATATGAAAGTTAAAATCGCAGCACACATCCCAGGATTAGAGCTGAGTCCAGGAGTACACATAAGCTAAGAACCTGAGATTTCAGGGGAAGTGTAACAACATCAGCACAAGCAAAGTCCCTATTCTCTGCCTTTCAACTGAAAGCAAACCACAACAGTCCTCAGTGTTGTCTGCATTATTAGTGGCGTTTCGTATAACTAATTGGGCATTAACTCCTGTGTGAATCAGTTACATTATTTATGCCTTCCCCTGTGTTCTGATACTGCGTCTGTGGAGGAGCCCAAGTGGAAGCTGTAATAACAGCATCTTGGAAATGTTCTGAGCTTTCTTTTGCCCCAGATCCAGGAGAGTCACATGACAGTTTGTTACAACAAACATATAAAGAGTCACCTTAAGGATTTCTTGTTAGGAAATCTAGTGGAATATTATGGAAGCTTATACCACAATAATTTTTATATTATAAAAGTCTGCATTTAAGCTGCTTGCCCCTAAGTCAGGCCATCTAATGAGATGCTGAATGAGACTCTTGGAACATTAAACAAATATTAAGAATTAAACTTTGATAGAATTAAACCTCAGACAGCTATCTTTATGTGTTACAGATCAGGCTCCTGAGTAAACTAGGTTTCCAGGGCTACTCTTGAAACTCCCTATCATTCAGGGAGGCATGTGTACCCAGGGGAATAAGTTTATTTTTAATATGGTGAAGGGAAGCAAAACAGGAATATTATGAAGAGGTAAAATAAGCATCAGATGCATATTAAAAGTGTCTTAAGTTAACCTTTAGATAGTATTCCTACTCTTTGATAGAGATGCTTAGAATTTTGTGGAGATTAGTTTCTGAAAAAAAAGTCTGTGATGCTGATTGTAGATCTGGCCCTCCACCTAGTGGAGAACTGAATATAATACTAAATATAATACTCTATAGCAGGGGAAGGCAACCTTTTAAAGACCTGGGCCGGTCTCCCGTAGCCCAGGTCTCGGGTGGGCCGAGGGGGGGGAATGGCGGCGCGCACGTTCATGCGCGCACGCGCACCCTCCGCCGCCATGCGCGACCGCAGCTGCAGCAGCGCATGTCGTGGCCGCCATTTTGGAAATCAAAATGGTGGCCGTGACACGTTTGCGCATGCACAAGAGTACTGTGCATGCGCAAACGCGTCGTAGCCGCTATTTTGATTTCCAAAATGGCGGTTGCGGCGAGCGCGGCCGCAGAGCGTAAAAAAGGTGCAATGGTGGCAGCGGGCGGCGGTGGCGGCAGTGCGCGGTGGCGGCAACCTTCAGCCTGGGCCGGTAAGTCCAGGGACCGGGGCCTTAGGTTGCCGGTCCCTGCTCTATAGCACAGTTGAGTATACAGGATGAACATCCCTAATCTGTACATCTGAAAACCTCCAAATCCTGAAACTTTTTGCTGTCAGCTGCCTGCTTCTGCTTTTGAGGTAGTATCTGTGTTGCTCCTGCTTTTTCATCTCTCAGATCCTCAGATCCTATTCCCCCCCCAATATTTCCAGACCGTTCCATCGTTTTAATATAAATGTCATTTTTGTCCCATTTTCAAAGAAAATGCCCTTTTATGCTATGAAAATGATTTGAAGGTCCCTGTTTGAAATTGTGGTTGTCAAAAAAAATTGTGCCATGGAGTTTGACAGGTTTTATGATAAGGTGTTAAAAGACTGAAATTTGCTGTGTAAGATTACTTCATTGGAGAAATATTTGTGGTACAATAGTGGTGAAATGCAGTCTCGCTCTACGCCTATCTAAATTTTTGTATGAGTTCTGTCACTGAAGAATAACTGTTAGCCCGATGTATTCATGTAATAAAACTTTTATTATCGCCTTACTTCTTCATGAATACAGACTATTACATTTTTGCCATTCCATTGTCCTGTTTTTGTCCAAAGAAAATATGGTCAGCCCTCCAGATACTGTTCAACTGCAGCTTCGATCATCCCCCACTAATGGCTGTGCTATCTAGGGTTGATAGGAGCTGTAGTCTGAAAAACAATTTCTGTTTGAAACACTATTTTATTTTGTTCCAGTAACATCTGGAGAGTGACCATCAAAGCCAGAACCACAGCAAAAATAAAGCAAGTTTAAAATGTATTAAAATGACAGACAAGGTGGTGAAGAGTAACAGAAGATTATAAGAAAAGTGAAAATATAGCAAATATTGTGGTGGTAGTGATGATGATAAAACATGCAGCCGTGACCATGTGACTGTTATAAATCAGTTGCAGTGTGACCAGCAATAAAAGGCTATGATGAAATAATATAAGAAATAATATAAGAAATAGTAAAATTAATTGATCAAAGTGTAATAAAAGACAAGTGATATAAAAGAAAAATTAGAATAAATTTGAATAATACTAAACCTTTGTTCTAACACCAATTTTAATATCAATAATAAAAATTTAATGCAGGTGTTAAACGGATTTGTTACTGGTTGCCCGGCCGAATCGAAAGAGTGCTCAGCAATGGCTCCTCTTCATCCTGGAAAGAAGTGACCAGTGGGGTGCCACAGGATTCTGTCCTGGGCCCAGTGCTATTCAACATCTTCATCAGTGACTTGGATGAAAGAATAGGGGGCATGCTTATCAAATTTGCAGATGACATCAAATTAGGAGGAGTAGCTAGTACCTCAGAGGAGAGGATCAATATTCAAAATGACTTTAATAGATTAGAAAACTGGGCCAAAGCTAACAAAATGAATTTCAACGTGGAGAAATGCTGCACTTATGGCAGAAAAATGAAATGTATCGATACAGGATGGGGTATTCTTGTTAGCCTCCCTGATTGATCTCAAAGGGGCGGGATATAAATAAATTGTATTATTATTATTATTATTATTACACCTGGTTTAACACGACCATGTGTGAAAGGGATCTAGTAGTCCTAGTAGACCACAAATTGAACATGAGTCAACAGTGTGATGCGGCAGCTAAAAAGGCCAATGCAATTAGAGGCTGCATCAATAGAACTATAGTGTCTAGATCAAGGGAAGTAATAATGCCACTCTGTTCTGCTTTGGTCAGGCCTCACCTGGAATACTGTGTCCAGTTCTGGGCACCACAATTCAAAAAGGATGTTGACAAATTGAAGCGTGTCCAGAGGAGGGTGACCAAAATGGTGAAGGGTCTGGAAACCATGCCTTGTGAGGAGAGACTTAGGGACCTGGGTATGTTTAGCCTGGGGAAGAGAATATTAAGTGGTGATACGATAGCGCTGTTTAAATATTTGAAGGGGTGTTATATTGAGGCTGGAGTAAGCTTGTTTTCTGCTGCTCCAGAGAATAGTACCCAGAAAAATGGATGCAAACTGCAGGAAAAGTCAACATTAGGAAGAACTTCCTGACAGTAAGAGCTGTTCTACAGTCCCTCGGAGTCTTCTTTGGAGGTCTTTAAATAGAGGCTGGATGGCCATCTGTCAGGGGTGCTTTGATTGTGAGTTATGGCCCTTGTGGTCTCTTCCAACTCTTTGATTTTATGACTCTAGTCTAACAAACCCAAGCTTTCCAAATTCCCACTGTAGGAGAAGTGCATATCTACCATTTATATGAATGGTTTGGATCCTTAGATGGCTTCAGAAAATGCTTGAAATGTTTTGCAAAATTTTTAAAATATCCAAAAATCAACAAAAATGAAGAAAGTCGTTTAAAGGTCCTTTCGAGTGTGGTGGCCAACTGCCTGCCTAGACCAAAACACCTGTTGCCAGGAGTTGGGTATATTGAAAAACATGTCACCCCTAGGTGGCCTTTTGAGAAATCACAACTTGACCAAGAGCTGAAACTCATTGGTGATTATGGGCTGCGAAACAAGCGTGAAGTGTCGCGAGTAAAGTTCACTTTGGCCAAGACCCGGAAAGCTGCCCCTGAGCTGCTCACTCTAAAAGAAAAATGCCCCCCCCCCAAAAAAACAAAACAAATGTAAGCATGTTCCAGATTTTAAGAAAAAGTTGTAATAGACCAGAAAGAAGATAAAATATATTTTGAGAAGAAAAATTCCGTCATGTCTCAAGCATGCAACAAAACTAGTTATAGAGCAGAAATTAAATAAGTATAGCTAAAAATATTTAGACAACAAAAATTCCCTGCTAGGCCTCAAGCGTGCAGCAAAACCTGTTACAAGTAGGAAAATGGAACATAACCAACATTCAATAAGCCTCTACTTGTATATCTCAAGCAAACATATACAGTGGGCCTTCAGTATTCACTGGGGTTTTGTTCCAGGACCATCCCTCACCCAACCACCCCGTGGATACCAAAATCCATGGATACTCAAGTCCCATTAAATACAAGGGCACATACATTAAGATGGTGTACCTTGTATAAAATAACAAAATCTAGGTTTGCTTTTGGGAATGTATCTGTTTTAAAGATATTTTCAAACTGTGGATGCTTGAATCCATGGATTAAAAAATCCATGGATATGGATGGCTGACTGTACAATACTGTTTGCTCTTAGTTTGTTGTTAACTGCTGTCAAGTCGATTTTGATTTATGAGACGATCCTGTGAATGAGAGACCTCAAAGTCACTCTGTCATCAACAGTTCTGCTCAGGTCTTGCAGATTCAGGGTGTGACTTCCTTGATTGAGACACAGATCTATCGAAACACAGAGTTGGAAGAGACTCCAAATGCTATCCAGTCCAACCTTCTGCTACGCAGGAATACACAATCAAAGCACTACTGACGGATGGGAGTCTGTTCATCTGGAATCCAGTCTGTCTTCTACTATACTCTTGTAGCTCATTGAGTGTCATCCAACCTGGAAGTTTCATCTTTTGGCCCTATTTCTTTTTTCATTTTGTATTATCTCATCATAGTTTTTTTGTGGTAAAAGATTGTCAAAAAGGAGGTTTACCAGTGCCTCTCTCTGTGCGATACTAACAAGCATTAGCTGTGGTGCCACTGCCATTGCCTCTGAGAGATCCTCCGCCATTGTCGCCCCCCACTACTTCTGCTGTCCAGTAGCTGTTTGACACATTTAGTCTGTCTCTTCAGCAAATGTCTGGCTGACATGGGAAACCCTACCAGCAGCAGAGCTGTCATCAGCATAGCTGCACAGGAGCACACAACCCCACTGCTGTGGAAAGCTAGTGCTATTGGTGGGTTGCTCCTAATAACACTTGTAAAGTTCTGGATTGGGTGTTATATTACTCCAGTTAGAACTACCTCTTCATTGATTAATTAATGTACCCAAATGTACAAATCCTCTTTAATGCCTCCATTTTTTAGTTGTGAAGCATCCTTGGATCCTCTCTGTATCAAAACTTATGATGTAAATTATTGTGTTCAAATATTGTTCAAATGTGTTCCCATAAATTTGTCATTCAACATTTAATTAAAGCAGAGACTATGGATGTTTAATGCTTTAGGAATAAGAGTGAAATCAAGTATAAGAACTTACCAAAAAACACATGTTCAGACCAATACTGATTGACATGAATTTAAAACTAATTTAAAATAAACATTATTTTCATCTGGTAGTGAGTTTTATTGCTATATAAATTATAACTGCTTATAAATTACAGCAGTTTAAAAATAATTTCTTTACTGCTATGATTGCTTTGTATTCTTTTGTTGCCAGAGAAACCGCTAAGAGATAAGCAATTATTTTTCAATTATATTTTTAATTATCAATTATCTCAGGCAGAATAATATAAGTGTTTATCTTCAAATGTTCTCAATTAGCCCACTAATATAGGGTGATCCATATTTCCATAGACTACTTCCAATTTTGTGTTTCATAGTTTGCTCTTCAAGGCAGATTCTGGTATTATGTTCAACACTACTGTAAAGATCTGTCATTGCATTTACTGAATAAACTTTTTAATGAACTGCAGTCTCGGTTCACTGGAAGAGGCCAGTTATTAAGCCATTTTCATATTTATCACATTTTGAAACAAAAAATGCAACCAGTTACAGTATAAAGGTAAAGGTAAAGGTATTCCCTGTTGACAAGGTTTTCACATTGTGTCCAACCGTAGGGACTGGTGCTCATCTCCGTTACTAAGCAGAAGAGCCAGCATTGTCAGAGACTACTCTATGATCATGTGGCCAGCATGATTGCACAGAACGCTGTTGCAGTATACTTGTGTCCTTTTGATGGAGTATTCTGTGCAAACAGAATATTGGGGTAATGAGGCTTTTCTTCTGATTCAGCATTGCTCTTCATATATTCTTAGGTTATTGCTTAAGCGGTCAAACCTATCACAATCCACCATATCTATGGGACTGCATAGAAATGCTTGGCAAATGAAATAAATGATTTGCTGCTTTGCAGCTTTTAAAATTTCTTCCTTTCCTAAATAAAGTATTCTCTGTGTAGAGATTGGTTTATGCATCTCTTAATTTGTCTTTGAGTTTCTGGTCTTTAAAACAGATAAAGTTTGCTTCCGACTTATGAGGACCCTAAGGTGAACCTGTCACAGAGTTTTCCTGGCAAAATTTGTTCAGTGGGAGTTTGCCTTTTCCTTCCTCTGAAGCTGAGACAGTGTGACTTGTCCAAAGTCACCCAGTGGGTTTCCCTGGCTGGCCTGGGATTTTCTCCTGGTCTCCAGAGTGATAGCCCAATGCTCAAACCACTACACTATGCTATAAATCACATATAGATGAAATGCTGGCTGTTTTGCAGTTTCTCTGAGTAATTCTGTATCTAGCATTTGCTTAAATGTTGTTCAGGCACTTCCTTTAACAGCGTGGTTTGCAGTAACAGTACCATCTTTCCTGTCTTTCTCTGTGTCTAACTTTGCATGCTCAGTATCGTTTCTCATTGAGTGGGTTCCATCTTAATATAGGGGTGGGCAGTGTTAGGTCCTTCAATATCCCAATACAACATGCCACGGTTTGTGTCGTCATTATCTTTATAAATTGGTCCTTACAGTATTGGGCAAACCCCTGTGCATGAGTGCTGGAATGTGTGGAGTCCCCATAGTTGAATAAATTTTAACCATCTCTATGTATGCACAATCAAAGAAGTTACCCTTGTAGAAGGGTGCATGCTTTCATTTCTTTTTAGTGAAAACTTCTACCTGGAATAAGGATTTTAACCAGTACCAGTAACTGAGGACTAATTTTGTTCTCCAGATAATTTGGCAAATCCTTGTAACAAGTTTTCTGGAGAATCTTCTTCACATAGAAATAATTTCAGCAGCTTTCACATGAGATGATAATACTTGAATTTTGGTTAGTTTGATCTATAGAGAACCATCAGTGTACATGGTCCCTTACAGACAGGATAATCCTGCCCTTCCTGAGTTTACAGTCTAAAATTAGGCAACAGGGAAAACAATAGGGAGGATAGATGAGATCAGGAAGAAAGGAAATGTCACAGTGTTGCATATATAAAATCTGGTTAAACATTCAAATCAGAGGTGCGGTATCAAAGACAAAGCCAAGGCCAACAGAAGAGGCTGCTGATAGGTATGGAGAGCAATTTAGGAAATAAATAATTGGGAATTCTTACTGCCCTTCTGGGTTAAGGGTAAACATGGGCAATTGTGTACATTCACCACATCTCATGGAAAATGTGTGTTTCTTAAGTTGGAATATTGCACATACCTTAGTCAGTATACATACTCTCCAGTGGGCCGGGGGGGGGGGGGGGGGAAGCTACATACATTCTTAAAATTTTATGCATCCTTGGCCAATATTATCGGATCGATTTGCAGTTTTAAATTACTCATTAACCAAAATTCTCTGGATAGTGTAGTACCTGTTAAATGCAGAAAGTACAATAGTACAATAAAACAATTCTCAAGAAGTAAAATATAAAATTAAGATAAAATGAACAGCAGAAAATAAAACACTTCAACATACGAAACAAAATTTAAACAAGCAGCAAGATAAAGGCAAGGGCTTAGTTGTTTTTGTTTTTGTTGTGTGCCTCCAAGTTGTTACCGACTTACGGCAACTCTTAGGCAAACCACATTCTTAAAATATCTGGAAGACTAAACAGGTGTTTTATCTTAGTGGTGATGGAAGCCCAGGAGAACCTCTTTAGGAACAGTATTCCAGATATTAAATGCCGCCACTGAAAAGGGCCTTTCTCTTGTGGTTACATGCAAGCCACCTGCCAGGAAGGCCTTGGAGATATATAATCTCAAACACACCTGAGTGAAAGGCTTTATGTTAACATTTAAGACATTTTCTGGGAAGTATGCATGTGTTTGTGTGTGTGTCTCCCCCCCCCCCCCCCCCATACTTAAGTTTCATTGCGTTTCGCTCCTGAATAGGCTATTAGATGTAGAGATGATACCAGTTGGATGGAGCCAGTGTGGTGTAGTGATTTGAGTACTGGACTACTCTGGGATGCAAGGGTTCATATAGCATATTACTGGTCAGCCATGGAAATTCACTGGGTGGCCTTGTCTCAGCCTCAATGACATGGCATTGTACGACAATGGTAGACCTCCTCTGGATAAATCTTGCCAAGAAAACCCTGTGATAAGGTGTCATAAACTGGAGTCAACTTGAAAGCACATAACAAACACCAGTTGGATGTAGATGGTCCTGAAGCACTGAGATTGGCAAGATTAGCCTAGGAGAGAGCATAGAAGGGAAAAACTGAAATAAGAACACAACCCTGAGTTTACAACTGTGGAACAACAATTGATCTAGACCTCCAGGTTAGTTAAGCCATGCAGAAGAGTTTGGTTGTATAGTGGGGACATTAAATACCTTGGTTGGGTCACAGCCAAGGCATAAAAACTGGTCCTTAGCAACACAATGATAGCCATTTCCCAAGGAACTTGACAATTGACTTTCCGGAGACAGAACACATTATCGCACTACATTCTTATGGTGCTACTATTCCGCTTTTATTACTCTGGCAGCCTCCTATTGCATTCTGAAGCTTGTAGTTCAGTGAGGCCCAACAGCTCTCTGGTTGAGTATTCTAAATGCCCTTCCCTAAACTGCAAATCCCAGAATGCAACAGGAGGCAGCCAGAGCATTTAAAGTGGAATAGCAGTACTATAAGAGTGTACTGCGGTAATCTAGATAGACAATACTGAGTTGGATAGAAGATGAAAGAATGTTTCTACCAGGGAGTCAGTTTACTTGACAGGGTTACCCTTCCTTCTTCCACATCCAAGTTAGTACCTCTTGGAGTGGAGGTCTCTGTCTGGTATGCCTGGAGGCTTCATTCATTGCAAGAATGTGCATGCAGAACAGCCAGGCAGCTCACCATACCTGGCACCATTTCTTCAGAGATGCCACTTTGGCCTGGGTGGCATAGCAAAGAGATGGATTCTTGGCAAGTTTCAAATACTTTATTTGAATATATTCAAAATAAAAATGCTTCTCGAAATGTAGAGTATTTTAAGAGAATTAAATGTGCTTACCTTTTAGCCTTCTTAATAAACATAGCAAGAACTGCTCTAGAAGAATAATCACAAACTGTTTGACATATGAGAATGTTTAATCTGTTTCTAAATTGTGCAGGCATAGTGTCCTCTTAGGGATGGCAGGAGCTTCAGATGGCCTGTTTCACACTGGAGAGTGTGGTCAAGATGGCAGAGCTGGCTGGCTTATTTTATTTTTTAAGATTAATTTTTATTCATTTTTAATACGTGCAAACACAAACACATTTACAATCAAAATAACATACAATAAAAACATAAAGAAACCTGGGGGTGGAAAGAAGAAGAAGGAAAGAAAAAGTATGTTAAGAAAGGGGAGGGACAGGGAGAGAGAAAAGACATACACAAAAAGATACAGCTAATATGTAGTAAGGTTCTGATCTCCCAATCCTGATTGTAATGAAAATAAAAATAAAAATATATATTCTATCATTACAGATCCATCTCAATAATTATAAAATTACCAATAAACATAGCCACAGATTATTACATTGTTAGATTTCTTATTGCTCAAAAAGTCCATAAATACTTTACAATCTTTCAGAAAGTCTGGCCTTGGTGTATCCTTTAGAACCCAAAGATATAGCCATGTTAGTCTGTAGAATCAGTATGTAGAGAGATCTCCATATATGCATGTGAGGAAGTAGACTTTAGTCTATGAAAGCTCATGATGCCAACTTCTTTCTTTTAGTCAAAGGTGCTACAAGATTTCTCTATATACTTTTAGAACCCAGATTAATTTGGACATTTGGGCTAATTCAGCAACCTGAACCATCCAGTCTACCATTGGTGCTTCAGTTTGTTCCCAAGTTTGAGCAAACAATATTCTTCCTGTTGTTATATACTGAAGACATGATCCATATTTGCTATCCAGTTCTTTATCCACAATGCCCAACAAAAACTTTCCTGGTAAATCCAAAATCTAGATTTAATTTTTTTGAACAAACATATAAATCTTAGAATCGTAACTTTTTGGTTTTTTACAAGTCTACTACATATGAAAAAAGGAACATTTGTCTTGGCATCTCCAACATTGACTTGAAACATCCGGGGCCATTTCTGATAGTTTATTTGAGGTTAGATACCATCTATACATCCACTTAAATTTTCTTTTAAATTACTGCACAAAGTTAAGTTTTTATCTTTGGACCACATTTTCTCCATATATTCATATGGACATTATGCCCACAATTTTGGGCCTGCCTTATAATGTACTCTTTCACAGGTTCATTTTCTGTCTGTTTGAATGATATGGCCATTGTCTTTACACATTTATACATTGTCTTTACAAAGAAAAGCAATTTTCTCAAACCTCTTATGGCTCCATTTCTGTTGTCTTGATTAAATCTATCCTAAAGTTGCATATAAGCAAATCAATTAAGATTTTCGCTGTCCTTGAGAATAATTTCTCTTAAGCTTCCACCTATCTTGTTCAAAATACAAAAGACCATCACAGTGGAACCATCTACAATTTGTTACCCATTCTTTCTGCTTCCTGCAGTGAGGTAGTTAATATTATCTTAGGGAAAAGTCTCTGTTTATACTTATACTAAATACACAGGAGAGCCTTTCTAATACAGTAATTTTTAAATTCAACATATGCCTTATCTTTATTGTATCAAACGTAATCATGCCAACCAAATCTTAAATTTTCTCCTCCAAGTTCTTTTATTGTTTGTCCAACACCAGCAGCTTCAGTGGGTGGCCAGCTTTCATGTCATCTGGCAATGCCCTTATTGCTTAGTCACTTGCTTGATAGAAAGGCAAATCTCCTGTAGCTTGAACAAAAAAGAGTACAAAGGATGTGAACCTTTTCCTTTCACTCATTCTCTTCCTTTCAGAAGGATTCTCCTTTGGAAAAAAAGGGAGAATGACTGCCTATTCTTAAGAGTGAAGATCCCCTTTCTCTGCTGTGCTGTACCTACTGCTCAGGAAAAGGATATTGTTTTTCTTTGTTTGCTACTTGTGGTTCTGAATGTAGCAGGAGATGGGGAAATGGTACCAGAAGTATATTCCTGCAGTGCTGGAAAACACCAAGTTAAGTCTGAAACTCATATAGATAGAAGAGTGAATACTAACAGATACATATCTGCAATTTGCATTCATAGAATAGAATCATAGTTGGAAGAGATCACAAGGGCCATCCAGTCCAACCTATACTCATAGTACAAAACAGAGTTTCATTTTAAATTTTATGTTCTTCTTCTGTAACTTTACTGTTTAAAGCATAGGAGAGTGAGGGAGGTTTAGTGGTTTGAGCACTGTGACCAGATTCCTAATCGCAAAGGAGAACAGGGCACTGCAAGATGTAGGACATTCAAGAAAAATGTAGGACATCACCATAGAAAAGCTCGAAACACTTATAGAAATGTAAATTCTTGCTTCTTAATCACGCTCAAGATAGGGAACATTTTGGAATTTCTCCTGGACAGAAGGTTGAAATGGAGGACATGTCTTCGAAAAGGAGGACATCTGGTCACCCTGGGTTTAAGCATTGGACTAGGATTAGGAGAAACCAGGGTTTGAATCACCCGCTTAGCCATGGAAACCCAATCGGTTTCCTCAGCTTCAGAGGAAAGCGGAGGCAACCCCCCTCTGAACAAATCCTGCCAAGAAAACCCCGTGATAGATTGATCTTGGTGTCACCATAAATTGGCAATGACTGGAAAGTGCACAACAAAAATAAACCAGAATTCAATATATAGAAATACAGAATACACATAAAATTTAAGATAACATATCGTTTATATTAGCATCCATAATTGGGCAAACTAAAGATAGAATAAAACTAAGTAAAAAACTTAAGTAAAAATAGAATAAAACTTTCCCTTCATGTAGAAAAGGCACACTAATTCCCTCCATATTAAAACGTAGGTACAAAGAGGAAAGAAGATAGGAGGAAGGAATATCAATAATCTGAGATATGCAGATGGCACCAACCTACTAACAGAAGATATCGCAGGCCTGGAACAGCTACCAAAAATGATCAAAGAAGAAAGTGCAAAGGCAGGCTTACTTCTGAACATAAAGAAAACAAAAATAATGAGCATGGAAGATCTGCACAGATACAACCTAGACACTGAGGAAATTGAAATGGTAAACGAGTTCCCGCACCTTGGGTCAAAGATTGAACAGAATGGGGATTGCAGTCAAGAAATAAGAAGACTAGGAATGGAAAGGGAAGCTATGAAAGAACTAGAAAGATTCTAAAATGCAAAGATATACAATTCAACACAAAAGTTAAAATCGCACAAGCCATTGTATTCCCTATTGCCATGTATGGATGTGAGAGCTGGACAGTTAAGAAAGACGATAGGAAGAAAATCAATTCATTTGAGATGTGGTGTTGGAGAAGAGTGCTGAGGATCCCATGGACAGCCAAAAAGACAAATAAATGGGTCCTAGAACAGATTAAGACTTAAATTTCCCTGTAATCCAAGATGATAAAGTTGAGGTTGTCATACTTTGGTCACATCATGAGAAGAAATGACTCACTGAAAAAACCAATAATGCTAGGAAAGGTGGAGGGATATAGAAAGAGAGGATGACAGCATGCCAGATGGATAGACTCTATTAAAGCGCTCACAAACATGAATTTACAGGATCGTTGAGCAGTGGAAGATAGGGAGTCTTGGAGATATCTCATCCACAGGGTCACCATGAGTCAAGAGGGTTAACAACATCAAACAAAGCTGAAAGGAAAACGAACCATTTGTATTGTTCCTTGTAATTTTTGTTTTTGTTGCCTAGCCCTTAATTTTCTAGCAGCTAGGGGAAACTTTGGAACCTGCATGGCAATAAAATATTGTTGTCTTCTAGCAGTATACATATCTATTCCAAGTAAGATCTGTTTTGAGAAAGAGCAAAGGATACAGGCAAGAAATGTTTGTCTTGGGGGCTTACACAGTGAGCAACTTAATCAATAATGGAAAATATCCTCATCTTCACCAGGTTTGCAGATGTAAAATCTTTCGCAAGCTCTGTTATTACTAAACCTCTCATCCAATAAAAGTAATAGGCTTTAGAGATGTAGAGCTGTAAATGATTTTCTTAAAGGGGCTGCGACGAGAAATGTAAAATACTGTTCCAAGCCAAATGTTGTCCTTTATAATGGATTCAGCATAGACTGAGGCATCTGTGTAACTGAGAATAATCCTACCATTTTGAATAAAGAGGGATTTGACCATTTTACTCTGGTGGAGAGGGATGTTAGGAGAATATCAGTGTTAATTCTGTAGGTATCAATAGGCATATTTTATGTAAATTATTCACACATTACTTTCTCACAAAGCACAGAAATGTTGCCAATTAACAAAGTTAATCCCCACCCCCATCCTATAATACAGCAATTGAATTAAAACATGCATATCTCCATTTTCTGGCTACTTCTGTTTGTATATTTTGACTACAGTGATGATCATTTGGGCCAACAGATATACATAAGCAAATTCTGTGTAAAATCATGGTTAGTTTAAAATCCATTATATGTTGAAACTGGATCCTAAGCCATATTTATTGGATTCATGTTGTCTGACATTTCCTTCTAAAGATGAAATGAGAGTACTTTCTGCAGAACTGTCTTTTGGGCACATGGTGGCAACAGTGAGCTGTTAAAATTTGATTCTCAGTGTAGTGTTGCTTCATCCAAAATACTTTTTTAGCAGTTTATATCTGTTCCTGCAAAACCATTTTTATGTGTGTTCCTCAGCATCCAAGTCATATCTATGTAAGGTGGGTGTAAAGAGAGGAGAAAGCACAATATCCTGTACAGTAGAAGTGTGTGCAGGAAAGAAAACAAAAAGTTCATTTGCTGTAATGTAATGTCTCCAGCAGGGGGGAACAGACTTCAGGCTTGTGGGATCTATTTTTAAAAAAACTAGAATCCTGTGATTCATCAGCCAGAGCCTGATTCAAAAGCCATATACATAGAATGAATGAATTTTGACTGTGAAATTTGTTCTGAGTACCAGAACTGATCAGATCTCACAGTCTTTTCACACTAAAATCAATAAGCTTGCTCTCCCCAAGCTTTCAGTGTTTCAGCAGTATAATTTTTGGATTGTAGTAGTGTCATTTTGTTTCTGCTTTTGCTGACAATTGACAATTAGAAAGCCTTACTGAGCCACTGCAAACTACCAGGGGATCTGCCAGTAGATTTAGATTTACGGTACCTTCAGCCTATTGCTAGGCTAAGGAGTATGAACTTGGAAGTCAGTGCTTCAGATTATATTAACTGACCAGGCAGTTTTTGGTAAGCCACTGTCTTTCAATCAAATGCTATGCGTCCAGACTTATTTATACTCAGAGTAGAGTCACTGATTAAATTATTGTAACTGTTTTAAGTCCCATTCATTATAGTGGATCTACTCTAAGTATGGTTGTATCTGAATTCATACATGTGTAAATAATAAGAATTATTAATGGACTAGAAGGGCAAGGTTTTGTATTTTTATTTTTATTTTTTATTTTTTTGTATCTAGGCCTAAATTGCCTTTAGAAGATAATGCATGAGTGGGAATTATGCAACCCTCCATACTGATCCGAGTCTTCGGCACTACTTATCATTAGCTATTCTGACAATAATAATAATAATAATAATAATATAATAAAGTTTATTTATAGCCCGTCCCTTTGAGATCAATCGGCGCGGCTAACAAGAATAAAATATACATACAACTGTAAAATCTAATTCCTAGGGCTGCTAGGACTGAAGGACCACACAGTTCCCACTTTGGTCTAAGGAGTGGACTGAGGGTTGGATTTAAGGAATAATCCTAGTACTTAAGCTATTCAGATCAGCAACCCCTTCCTTCATTTGTGCTTAGATATTTTGATTCCCTTTCTATATATTTTTATGTTTTTCCTTCAATGTGTTCATCTTGGATAACACAAAAGCAAGGAAGTCTGCATTTTACTGAATTACTAGTACTAAGTACTAGAGCCACAGGGTGCTGGTCACCCCCAAACCCTCCCCCACTTCAGATCACATGGGACCTTATCCCACGCTGCTGTAAAAGTGGCAAGAAAGCGATATAAGCATCATCCCACTACTATAGCGCTAGCAATCCCCAGAGATGGCAATGGCCAGCACACGCAACTGGCATCATCGCGCTATTGATGATATCGCGATGATACTCCCCCACGGAAAGCGCATTTGCAGAGCACACTACAGCATGGTATAGTGGGATGATTCCGGCAAGCATATTCTTGCACATGCACTAACTTTTTGCTTTGGCGTCAACACATCACCAAAAGTACTACAAAACATGTTATCATTCACCCCTATGCTCTGCCTGCACCCACAAGCCTGCACCCTACAACCCAGCACCCACACGACAGGAAAATGTCCACCGGCTGTGTTTGTGTCCCTATGCAAAAAGGAAACACGTCATAGGATGCTGCCAGAAAGAACGATGGGAAATAGCGCTAGGAACGATGGGTTATGAAGTGGAAATGCTCACGGGGAGGGAATTGCTGACCATACCTACAGCGCTAGCGCTTTCATAGCGCTAAGAATCAGCTCGCGCTATTGCAATGCCTGGTGAAACCGACATTCAAAAGAACGTGAATGATGCTGCATTCCGAGCAGTCTCTTGCCGGATTCTTAGCGGCGTCGTGGGATCAGTCGGAAAAATTTAGCGCTATAGCGCCGGATTCTTGGTGGATTCTTGCTGCTTTTGGCCCCGTGGGATAACATCCATGGACAGCCCTGGCAGACTCTCCCTGACTCTCTCTTGGAGCCCCCATGGGTCCCATTCTGGGAGAAAGCTGGCATACAGATGAAATAAATGAATAAACAAACAGGACCTCTGGTCTGAAAATGCTGCTGCTCAGTGCCTGGTCTGAATGGAAGAATGTCTTTGATCAAGGACTTAACCCAGGGTGAGCATGCTGAGCTGGTTTGCATTACAGAGACCTGGCTGGAAGAAAGTGGTGGTGAGATTAATCTGCCCCAGCTTTGTCTGCCTGGGTTCTCTGCACAGCAGCAGGTGAGACCCGGGGGCAGTGAGGCAGAACTGCTGTGTTTTGTCATGAATTTGATTCCTTTTCCCCTACCAAGTGTCCTATCCCACAATCTTCTGGGTTTGAATATGCTTATTTGAAAGTGGGTTGTGGGGACAGAATACAGAGATGGTCTTGGGAGTCCCCTCAGCTTGTTGTTCTGGGGGACATCAACATCCATTTTAAGACTACTCTTCCAAGAGCAGCACAGGGCTTCCATGTCCTCCTTGACAACCATGGGTCTGTCCCAAGTAATATCTGATGCTACTCATGTAGCAGGACATACACTAGACCTGCTTTTCAGTGTTGGATGGATTGATGGTGATCTGGGTATAAAGGAGATTTCTATAGTTCTGTGGTCATGGGCAAATCACTACCTGGTGGGACTGAGACTTTCTGGGACTTGGAACCTCTGCAGGGGTGGGGGCCAATTAAGATAGTCTACCTTAAGCAGCTTACAGATCCAGATAGATTCCTGAAGCTCTTGGGGAGTCCCCTGTTGTCTTGGCAGGTGATCCTGTTGAAGCTCTGGCTGATTTCTGGAATAGATAAATGGCCAAGGTAGTGGACATGATAGCTCCTAAGCATCCTCTCCCACAAAGTTGAGACAAGGAAGCACTTGGTTCACTAGGGGGCTGATGGCAGTGAAACCAGTCAGACAGAGACTAGAGTGTTGATGGCAGGAAAGTTAGAGCGAGTCCAGTCAAACATGGGCTAGAGCTCATTGGAAAGCTTACTCCACAGTGGTGGCAGCAGCAAAGAAATCAGTCTTCTTTACCACCTGCGTTTGCTCAGTGTCATCCAACAGATCTGTTTTGAGTGGTCAGGGGCCTTTTATATTCTGCCCCACACCAGTTTCAACTATACAAAGGCACTCCTGGACACAACTGAAATCTGACCATCCAAATTGAGATATGAGTCTAGGAGCACATCCAAATTGCGAATCTGAGATTTAAGGGGGACTGTAACCCCATCCCGCAGAGGCTGAATCCCTAGTTCTTGATTTGTCTTCTGACTGACCAGGAGCACCTCTGTTTTGTCTTTAGTTTCTTCTGACTGATCAGGAGCACCTCTGTCTTGTGTTAAGTTTCAGTTCTTTCTCATCCAGTCCATTGCTGACATCAGACACTGGTTTAGTACAGAAACAGTACAGAAATGAAAATGCTATAAAGTAAGTTAGTATTATTGATTGCATTGCAATTAATTGTAGTATTATTAATTGCATTGCATTGCAAATAGGGAGGACTCAGGCTAAGAAAGAGTAGCTTGTCACTCAACAAGGTCACCTGATGAGTAAGTTCATTGAAGAGGTGAGATATGAAATAGATACTTTCTAATGCCTAGCTCATTCTCTCTATGTGGGCATGTTACGTTGATATATATAGATCTCTTGACTTTTGATTTAGACTGATTTTTCTTTTGAGTTTTTAAATATTTTTCTCTAAACATAGAAACAGTATTGAGGAGCGTTTGTCTAAAGCAGTGATTCCCAAACTTTGGTCTTCCAGATGTTTTGGACTTCAGCTCTCAGGTTTCTTGGCGGTTGGCTAAGTTCACTGGGGATTCTGGGAGTAGAAGTTCAAAACATCTGGAGGACCAAAGTTTGGGAACCAGTGGTCTAAAGTATATTATTTTGTAATTAATAATTAGATATTTTGCTTTGGGAATGCTTGTTGTTGATACTCTATTTTATGCATTGCTTTTGTTTCTTATTTGTATATTGTGAACTGTTTTGGATACTATTTATTTTGTGAAAAGGCAGCATGACAAAAGTCAGATTTACATTCGTACTGGAAGTGGAGTAGTCAGAGTGTCACAGTTGGGAAAACCTGGGTTTGAACCCTTGGCTACTTGGTTGCATTGGTGCAGACGCATTCAGCTTAAGTTCTGCAGCATGTTTTTTATGAGGTTGTAGTGGGATAATTGCACATGTTCATTATAGAAGGGTGAAAAAAGTGCTTGATTTTTGTATGTGTCTGGAACTGAATTGGTAATCTAGTGGACACAGGGCTTCAGCTCCTTTAAATTAGAGCCATCTAATGTCTCCTTGTTTGCAAATGCAGGGGGATGAGTGGGCCGCATGGTACTTTTGTCATTTTAAAAATAATAGGGATCTGAAGATTTTGCAGTTGTGACGGGTTCTAGGACCAGGTAAGAGTCAGGCAGTAGAATGTAAGCCCTAAAATAGACACATTTGAGAAGTGGTTGATTACAAAATGTACATGTGATGTCTTATAATGTATAGACTAGTTTAGTTTGCCAGGCTGATTTGGAAGGTAGGGTGAAGAAAGCTAATGACAAGTGCTTGAAATATGGGTGTTAGAAGTGGTTGCATAACATCCTCTGGGTGCCTTTCCAGAGTGATTGGCAAGCCCCAATTTTTATCAGATTGTGTGAAGATTTGGTTTGCCTTCTCTGTTGCTCCATCTGTGTTGGCAGTTTTCTGCACTAATTTCTATTGTATATATCTTCTCTATCTTCCTGTGAGCGCATGCACTCCCCCAAAACATTGCTTTTCCTTTGTGCTTTCAAGCTATTTGTCATCCTATTTAGTTCAGATAAGCTGAGCTTCTACAGTTTCTAAGTGACTCAGTGAATAGGTTGGTGGGAGTTTCCTGTTTCATTTCCCCAGGTGAGTCAGTGGAAGAGGGATTTCTTCTTTTAAAAAGTATTGTTCATTTCTTTCCAGAAAATAATAATAATAATAATAATAATAATAATAATAATAATAATAAATTTATTTATACCCTGCCCCTCTGTCAACCAATCGGGGCAACTTACATCAGTTAAAACTCCACACAATATAATTCATCCTAAAATATAATCTGAAAACCCCAAATCCCTCCCACCCACCCACCCACCCACCCACCTCTTTAATTAACTTGGGTGCTTTCATCTTATTCCTGAAATCTGCTCAGGATGTAAATATGAATCCTTGACCAGCCAGGCACTTGCTTCCCTTCAGCCTGGAGTATTAAAGTGTGAGGGAGGATGCTTAGAATGCAATATCAAGTCCAGTCTCTTTGCCCCATCATTTTAAGCTGCCAGTGGAAATGCCCCCTGGCAATTTAAAAGATCCTGGAGGTGTGTGGTTGAGAGTGAAGAGTACACTTCATTTGACAATCCCACCCTTCACCTAAAATTGATGTTTCGTACACTTTATAAAAGATGCTAATTTCTCTAGTCCTCTCAAGACTAATATTAGTTATATTCTGGGATATTATTGATTTCCAAAATGCAGGAGTAGCTGTATCAGAGGTAAGGTAATTTCCAAAATACATAGTGTGGCAATCAAAAAGGCAGAAAAATCTGTGCATACTTTCAAGACCATCAGGCCTCTTTGTCAGTAAAAGGCAATATAAATCATACAGTTCACAGAAAGAGAGAGAGAGAGAGAGAGAGAGCGCGAGAGAGAAGCTGAGATCCTTTTTAATGCTGGCAGAGTGTAAAAACCCACCAGTTTCAGTGTGCAGTCTCCTGATTAATGAGTAGCCATTTGGGTTGGGCAGGGGAGTTGCACTGGGCACCATATAGTTGCTGATATGCAAGGAGGTATTGGATACTCCTTGGACAGTGTCTATAAAATACTTACAGTACATTGGCGTAACCTCTTGTTGTACCAGTAGAAGTCACCAAAGGTATTCTGTCCACTATATGTATGATGGTGATGGGGGAACATGGCTGTTCCTGAATTACAGTATACAGAGGGATCTTGTAACACCTTTGAACAAAACAGGTTGTAATGTCAGCTTTTGTAGACTTACCAGTATTCTGCTTCCTCTGATGCATGGAGTGTGAACTGGTGCCCAGGAACAACCTTTATAATCAGATTGTATGAATAACCATAGAAATGCTTGTGGGTATGGCAGTGAGGTGACAAGGGTCCAAAACACACTGCAGAAATAATCCTGTTTGAGACTGCCTTAACTGCCCTGGCTCAATACTAGGGAATTCTGGAAACTGTAGTTTTGTGAGACATTTAGCCTTCTTTGTCAGAGAGCTTTGGTGCCACAAAAAACTACATTTCCCAAGATTCCCTAGCACTGAGCTGGGACAGTTAAAACAGTCTCAAACTGGATTATTTCTGCAGTGTGTTTTGGACTAAATTCAGTTTTAACTATGGTCACTGGAAGTCAAAAGCAGGAGGAAAGATGTTGCCTTATAACCAGGATATCCTAGCAGCCTTAAAAATTTATAAAGCCAAAATTAGACCTCAATTACTTTATAGCATATTTACCTGGATTCTAGCCTTTAATAAGGAGATTGAACGTTTGCAGACATTTTTTTCCAGGAGATTATTATCTGTACCCCCATGTGTACACCATCTGACTCTCTATGCAGAGCTGGGATTGAATGCCCTTGAAACCGAAGCCTGGATGATGACTTATAGGTTTTGGTTTAAGATACATTTTAGGCCAAATAGATCTAGTCTTTTATGGTTCTTTCTATCAGACGTTTATTATGTTAGATGGGCTGAACTTTATGAAAATAAAGTAATTTCCATGGGCTTAAATTTTGATTCTCTCCTTTTGCTAACCAAAAAGGAGTGTCTTGAATCTATCAGGGTCTGCCTTGCAGAGAGAGATTATCAACTGTCATATCCAGCACCTCCTAGGGTGTGTTCTCCAGCAATGCTCGGTATCCCCCCCTTGCAGTACGGTAGGATTCCTGATTATTTTCAAACCCTTTCATTGTTGGCATTGAGGAAGGCATTTTTATTAGCAAGGTTAAATGTGCACCCCTCAAATGTGACAAGGGGTAGATATTTACCGACCCCATTTTTGAAACGTATATGCCACTGTGATCAAGCTCCTGATGTTCTCCATCATATTGTATTGGTGTGTCCATTGTATATAATTCCTAGGGGGAAATTGTTAAGGAGGTTATTGGAAATGAACATCTATTTGGATGGGTTATCAGTGGAATTTTTATTGGAAGATCGGAATCCACATATTACCAGGCTAATGGCCAATTTCCTGCTGGAAGCTTCAAGATTATGGCTTAAATTGTATAATAATGATCCTGAAGTTATATTGTAAACATATTTATTTACTGTAAATCTATTGTAAATCCTACTCTTGTATGCCTAATAAAGGTTAAATGAATGAGATGTTGCCTTATGCCAGGGTGAGTGGATGACCATATGAATGATGTAGGGAATTTTGGAATGTGGTGTGTGCAGTTTCACTTGTTCATCCTCTAATGTAATATATGCCATCCTCTGTCAACAATGCCCTTCAGCACTCTACAGGCCAGTCTCTCCATCAGAGGATAAATGAGCATAAATCAGATATTAGGAATGAGAATACACAAAAATGTATTGCAGAACACTTCACTTTTCATGGGCATTTCATCTCTGACCTCAGGACAGAGGTCCTTGTGGGTTTTTCAGGCTATGTGGCTGTGTTCTAGAAGAGTTTATTCCTGATGTTTTGCCAGCATCTGTGGCTGGCATCTTCACAGCTACTCCTTCTCTGAAGATACCAGCCACAGATGCTGGCGAAACATCAGGAATAAACTCTTCTAGAACACGGCCACATAGCCTGAAAAACCCACAAAAAACTATGGATGCTGGCCATGAAAGCTTTCGACTTCACACTACAAAGGTAGATTGGCAAGAGAAACAGATGAATTAGACTATATCCACAAACTCCAACCCATCAACAGTAGGCTGAACGGAGGCAATGGCTTCCTGGCACACTACACATATTATAACACTGGCTAACACCCCAGCCTCATGAGTATACTCTTAGCCAATTTATCACACCTCTTTTCTGGTTATCAGCCTGCAGACCCTACATTTCAAAACTCCTTCCACAATTCATATGGTCATCCATGCACTCTGACCTAAGGCAACATCTTTCCTCCCGTCTTTGTCCCACAACATCCATAGTTAAAACTGAACTTATCATCTCACCACCATACCCACAAGCATTTCTATAGCTATTCATAAAGTCTCATTATAAAGGTCCTTCCTGTGCAACAGTTCACTCTGTGTGTCTGTGGAAGTAAACCAAGTCTATGAAAGCTTACTGGCATGCTGCAACATCTTTCGTTCAGTTAGAGTCTCAAAAGTGTCACAAGATCCCTTTGCACCAGATTAACACGGCTATGTCTCTGAATTCCTGAATTACATATGACTTGAAAAATACTGAATTTAACATTTAGCAATGGGACTGTTTATGGAAGGAAGAAGATTTTATGTTACTTTAAACTAGGATTTATTATCTGAGGATTTGTTGCCTTTGACATAAAGCTACTCAGACTGGCTTTGGTTGACTAGCTTTAACAGATCTTGCACCTAAAAAATCATCTTCAACTGTGACAATATAGAGACTGCCTAAGGACTCTATGTTGTTTACCTCAAAAGAGGCCTGTGTGCTTCACAACTGATAGAGATGAATTTTGAGTTTTGAGTGCTGTCATTTTTATTTTCAAAATGGAAAATCAAAGTGTATTGCCTTTTATTGCTTTTCTTGTTTCTAGCAAGCCCAGGGGTCATTCATGGTGAAACCTAATAATCGATGAGTCCTTTTTGTGAGTTGACAGGCCTTCCTCCCATAACATTGCAATATAACATGCAGTCTACATCACTTTAATATTAGGTACGTTCCGCCCCCACACCTGTACCCTGCATATTTTTGTAACATTTCGGGCTGACAGAAGGATCTGATGGTTCTGAAAGTTTGCAGGGTTTTTTTAAAAATTTTTTTGTTGGCCTAATAAAGGTATTTCCACAATATGGATTTTGGGACTGATCTACAAAGCTGACATAAGGAAAATTCTAGACTCGAGAAGTACTGCAGTTTCCTTTCTGCTATTTTTGGCTCTTTTTGTATGTCCCGTTCATAATGTAAAATGCATGTGACACAGCCATAGAACTATGGCTGTACTGGAGCTTTTGTTTTTATTTACTTATTAATGACATAGTTGCCTCTCTTCGTAAATCTGTTGGCACTGTGGATGAATGGAATGAGCATCTTGTGTGTGGGGAAAAAATCTATCACCTCTGCTGGTGTGTGCATCTTAGCATTTCTGTTTATATCTGCTGAGTAGGTGTATGTTATAGCCCACATAAGGAACTTGGGCGATTTTAGCTCAAGTGATGAATAACTCATACTCCTCGATCATCATCATCATTCTTTTGGATATGATAATCAAACACTGGATCTGCTAACCAGGCTACTCTCTAGAACAGGGGTAGGCAACCTTTCCCCTTTAAGGGCCGAGGGACTTCAGCTCCCAGAAGCCTCAGCCATGTTGGCCAATAGTCCCATGTTGGCCAATAGCTCCTGGGATTCTGGGAGCTGAAGTCCCTCGGCCCTTAAAGAGGAAAGGTTGCCTGCCCCTGCTCTAGAAACATCAGAGGAATTTCTCATTTAAGTCCTGCACAGATCGCTAATATTTTTAGAGATGAACAGTAGCAGCAGAAGAAACAGATGGTGTACAAGAAAGACAAAATACGTTGTAATCAGTATTGTTGTTGTTGTTGTTGTTGTTAACTGCCCCCGAGTTGATCTTGACTCATGGTGGCCCTATGGATGAGACATCTCCAAGACCTTCTGTCCTCCACTGCTCTGCTTAATTCCTGCAACCCCTTAATACTTGTGACCTCCTTAGTAGAGTCTATCCATCTGGCATGTGGCCTTCCTCTCTTCCTACTTCCCTCCATCTTTCCCAGCATTATTGTTTTTTCCAAAATGTCCTCCTTTCTCATGATGTATCCGAAGTACAACAGTCACAGTTTGGTCATTTTGGCTTCCAGGGAGCTTTCTGGTTTGATCTGCTCTAGGACCTACTTGTTTGTCCCTTTGGCTGTCCATGGGGTCCTCAGCACTCTTCTCCAGCACCACATCTCAAATGAATTGATTTTCTTACTATAATCTTTCACTGCTCCTTCCATGTTCAGGCCTGCTTTTCTTATAATATGTTTCTTGCATACAAGTTGAACAGATAGGATGAAAGGATGCAGGCTTGTCTGACCCTTTTGCCAATTGGGAACCATTCTGTTTCTCCGTGTTCTGTTCTGACAGTAGCCTCTTGTCCTGAGTACAGATTCCTCTTATTTTTGATATGAGTAGTTCATGATCTGTGCCACAGCTGGCTCCTGGCCTAGTCTTGGCCACCAGTATAGAATTTCGCCATCTTTTGCATCCAATTATATAGTCTATTTGATTTTTGTGTTGACCATCTTGTGATGTCCATGTATATAGCCTTTCTTCTGGTTGTATGAAGAATGTGTTTGCAATGAATAGATTATTGACTTCACAAACATTTATCAGACGCTCCCCTGCTTCATTTCTTTTGCCTAATCCAAATCTGCCTACTATTTTTGATTCTTCTTTGCTTCCAATTTTTGCGTTCCAATCTCCATTGATCAGCTTAACATCCTGTGTTGGTGTGTTGTCAGTTTCTTCCTGTATTCCTTCATAGGATCTATCAATTTCCTCCTGTTCTGCCTCTGTGGTTGGTGCATATACTTGTATTATGGTGATATTCATAGGTTTTCCGTGGAACCTTAATGAAATGATTCGGTCTGATTTTGCATTGTATATGCTAACTGCTTTTGCCACATTGTTTCTTAATATGAAAGCCACCCCTTTCTTCTTGTCCTTTCATTCCCTGAGTAATGAGCAAATCTGTGCTACTTCTGTAAAAGAACATACTTTTTAGGTCACCAATGCAAATCCCCCCAACTAACTTATATTGTAACCTCTCCCACATTTTGCTGCTACAGAGTATTATAAAGGACATATTTAGCCAATGTGGTACAATGGCTGGTGTTGTTGCTCCCAACTTGTAGTCCCCAAGGATACTGTAGCTCCTCCAGATCAGCATACATTGACCTTTGAGATCTCTCCAAATTTGAGGGACCTAATCACAATTTTTGAGATTTGTCTTTTGAGTGGCTTTTGTGTCTTGTGCTTTTTAATGATTAAAATATCTGCATTTGAATATTTTTAATGGCATAATTGATATGATGGTCTGCAAAAGTTTTTCATTGAAAAAAATGCTACCTGGTTAGTTTGGGTTTTAGTCTGTAAGATTTTGGTTTTAGCGTTGAGGTCCTAAACACATTGGGATCAGGGTATCTGAGATAAAATCAGGGTATCTGAAATAAAATCTTCTCTCATATAGATCTGCCACTGCAGCCATCATCACAATCCTTTCTGTTTGTGGCATACCTTGCAGATGTCCATCTGGTGCCACCTAGATTTTCTTTCTTTAAAAAAAAATTGCTGTATTTTCCGGCGTATAAGACGACTGGGCGTATAAGACGACCCCAACTTTTCCAGTTAAAATGCAGAGTTTGGGATATACTCGCCATATAAGACGACCCCTCTTCCAACGCATGTCAAATAATTTTTTAAAAAAAATCAGGTTTGATTTCAATATGGTAATTTTAATCCAAATGCTTATGACATGCAGATACTTAGCAGGAAAACTGTCACTTATAAACACAACAAACTACAGCTCCCGTGTTCCCTAGCATTTATTTCTGCAGTGTGTTTTGGACCTTACTTTTTAAAAAATAGTCTAGATTCAAATGCTCCTTTAAAAATTATTTCCATCTCCCAGCTATGAGATGGTTGGGGGGAAATGAGAAAGTGTTGCGGGGAAGGACTGCCAATATACTAGGTGATGCATTTTGGGTATGTACAATTTGCGGCCAAGTATGGTAAGTGACCCTGGGCATGTCACACACTCTCAGCCTCAGAGGATGGTAATGGCACCCCCCATTTGAAGAAACATGCCAAGAAAACCCCATGATAAGGTTGCCTTAGGGTTGCCATAAGTCAGAAAGGACTTGAAGACACACAAGAACAACAAAAAAGTCTGCAGTTGTTTCATAGGTAGTACATGGGATTAGGAGCCAGCATGGTGTAGTGGTTTGAGTGTTGGACTATCACTCTGGAGACCTGGGTTTGATTCCCCACTCTGCCATGAAACCCACTGGGTGAACTTGGACAAGTCACACACTCTCACCCTCAGGAGTAGGCAATGGCAAACCTCCTCTGAGCGAATCTTGCAAAGAAAACCCCATGATCACCATATGTCAGGAACAACAACAACAACAACAACAACATTCTTGGAGGTCACACTTTCTCAGCCTCAGGGGAAAGCAATGGCAAACCCTTTCTGAACAAACCTTGCCCAGAAAACCCCAGGATAGGTTCGTCTTTGAATTGCCAGAAGTCGACCCACTCCTCCTCCTCCTCCTCCTCCTCCTCCTCCTCCTCCTCCTCCTCCTCCTCCTCCTCCTCCTCCTCTTCTTCTTCTTCTTCTTCTTCCTCCTCCTCCTCCCCCCCTCCCCCCAAAGGCTCCAGGAGGAAAGGAGGGAGCCCAGCCTGCCCCCCCCCCCAGAGATGCTTCCTCTGCTACTGGGAAGAAGAGGAAGAAGGCTGGCAAGAGGAGGAAGATGGTAAATAGAGAGAGAGTGGGGGGGGGGACTCCCTGGGAGAGAAGAAAAAGAGGAGGAGGAGGATGAGGAGGAGGAGGGCATCCCCACCTTGCAAGGGGGCTTCCCTGACTCTCTTCTCTTCCTCTTCTCTTCCTCCTCCTCCTCCTCCTCCTCCTCCTCCTCCTCCTCCTCCCGTTGGGGGCAAAGAAAGGGAGGGGGGAAGGAAGGGAGAGAGGGAGGGAGGGAGGAAGGAAGGAAGGAAGGAAGGAAGGAAGGAAGGAAGGCAGGAAGGGGGGAAAGAAGGGAGGGAAGGAAGCTGAGGCCTTCCCCTGAGGCTGAGAGAGTGTGACTTGCCCAAGGCCCCCCATTGAGTTTTTACAGGGCCTTCCCTGTAGAGCGGCAGGACAGAGGAGGGCAGACCAGCCCAGGACAGCAAGGGAGGAAGGGAGGCCCTCCCAGAAACACCGTGCCTTGGCCCGCTTCCTCCTCCTCTTCCCCCAGGCCAAGCCACCACCGCCACCTCCTCCTCCCTGATCTTCCCAAGGGTCTCTCCCAGCGCAGTGAGTGTGTTGAGGGGGAGGAGGAGGGAGACAAAATGGCAGCTGGGCTGAGGGAGGTCCTTTCTCTTCCCGGCATATAAGATGACCCCCGACCTTTGAGAAGATTTTCAGGGTTAAAAAGTCATCTCATATGCCAGAAAATACGGTATTCTGAGAATTTAAGCCTTTGCCAACTTAGATAAAATTTAGTTCAACATAACTTTTTTATTTGCTTCAGCATTTGATCATTTATATTGCCTGTCATTTGGATATTTAGCTTATGTGATAGTTACATGTTAATCTATTTTAGCTATGTTGTAATGTTATATCGGATATTTACCATCTTCCTGACAGTAAGAGCTGTTTGACAGTGGAACCCATTCCCTTGGAGTGTGATGGAGTCTCCTTCTTTGGAGGTTTTTAAACAGAGGCTGGATGGCCATCTGTTGGGAGTGATTTGGTTATGTGTTCCCACATGGCAAGGGGTTGGACTATATGGTCCTTGAGGTCTCTTCCAAATCTGTGATTCCAAGATTTATATATTTGTATTAGAATTTAATTACTGTACATGACATGCTGTGTATGACAAGTGGTATAGAAGTGCATATAAATAAAATAAAAATAAATCTCTATAACATTGCCTTTTGTTTTCGTATTGCTTAGAGAAATAATGAATATGTAATGTTTTGTGCATTTTCTATCTCTCTGAAGACCGTTATGGAGAAACACTCTACAGTCAGAATACTGGTTTATCAAGTTGTTTATAGAGTAACAAGATATCATGGGTTTTTTTTCTTCCTTCAAAAATTAGAGAATATTTTTAGTTTTTAAATTACAACCAAATTTTGTACCCAATTGAAGAAGCACTACTGAGCTGTGAACTTAAATAAAGCTGAATTGCTACTTGAAAGCAGTGAGAATTCTTTGAAGGCTTTGCTTCTGTTTTGATCCCTCATTACTGGACTAATTTCTCTCCAGATTAGGGTGATTTGCAGTATTGAGAATTACTGAACTACTAGATTCAGATCCCTTTGATTAAAAAAAAAAAGTAATAATTTTTTTAATAAAATAATTCAATTCATACATTCAACCTACCTCTATACATATATGCTTATATATTTTCACATATATTTGTCTGTAATAAACTAAACATAAATATAAATGGGGGCATACATCTATTATATGCCGTTTTATTACGTTCCTAATCTTCTGTTACACACAGATTTGTTGTGAAAACAAAGTGGTTAGAATAAATTGCCTTCTCTTTCCTACTTGACTATGTAACATTTTTCTATCACTATCTTCTTTCTCTCTCCAGTTTTATAGTTGAAAAACGCTAACTTTTCCATCTTTCTTTCAGTCATTCTTCTAATGAGCTTCTCTAACTGCTATCTTAGGTCTCTTATCTAATTGTTTTCCATTCGTCTATATATAATCGAACTTATTTGATTATTTCTCCTAATTGCAACAAAAGTATTACGTTTTGTATATTCTGATGTCATTACTTTCATTTTTCCTTCTAATATTTTTCAAATCAAATGCTAATTTATTCATCATTACAGTGGAATTATACATCATTATATTCTGTCACTTCTCTATTCATATTTCCATTCATTATTCTCCATCAGTTATCAATCTATCAATGTTTGAACCCCATCATTAGATTCGACATAGGATCCCATTTTTGTTTCAAATATATTTCTACCATTTCCCATTCTGTTTCATAGTTTCCCATATTCCCTTTAGATAGCCATCTTGTCAATTTGTCTGCTTCTGCCATTTCTAGAACTTTTAGATACCATTCTTCTATTTCTGGGATTCTGTCTTCTTTCCACATCCGCACATAAATGATTTTTGCCACTGAAATCAAGTAAAAGAGAATCCTTCCATATTTTTCCTCTATATTTTTTTCCATGAAAATCATGTTTTAATTTTATTCTTATTGAAAGCATCTTCTCTAATTCCGTATGTATAGTTATCCAATATTTCTTTGCCTTTTTGCATCCCCACCACATATGGAAAAAAGTGCCTTTCTCGCTTAAACATTTCCAACATTTATTTTCCTTGTTTTTGTACATCTTAGATAATTTGTTGGGTGTTAGATACCACTGATAGAATATTTTATAGTAATTTTCTTTGATGTCTTGACTTTTTTTGTGTATTTCAATCTCTTTGACCAGGTATATTCCTTTTTGGATAAGTCAATTGCATAACCTACGTTCTGTGCCCAAGCTGTCATATTTGGTTTCACTATCTCTTTTTCTTGGTCTATTTTCAATAGAAATTTATACATTTTTGACAATAAGCCTTTATTTTCGGATTGTAACAATTTCTCTAATTCAGTTTGTCTAGCATCTATGCTATTCATCCTATTATCTATCAGGAACCTTTCTCTTATTTGTCTGTACAAATACCAGTGAATTTTTATTCCCTCTATGTTCATTTCCTCTTGAGTTTTTATTCTCAATTTATTCTCTTGAGTTTCCAAAATGTCTCTCTATCTTATCCATTTTTTAACATTGCCAGTCTCCCTCTCAAAGAAGGTGTCATGGGGAGATGTTTCTAGTGAAATTTTCCATCTATTAGAGATGTCCTTATTCCATTTCTTGAATGGCAATTCATTTTCAATTATAGGTAATGTTTGAATTAGGAATAGTATCTTTGGTAGTAACATCATTTTTATAGTTGTGATTCTGCCCATCAATGTGAGTTTCAGATTCTCCCAATTTTTAAAATCCTTCTTAATTTTCATCCAAGTTTTCAAATAATTGTTTTTGAAGAGATCTGCATTCTTCTTGGTTAACTCTATACCCAGATATTTTACTTTTTCGCTTATTATAAAGCCAGATTGTATACCCAATCTCCTTTCCTCCTCTTTTGTCATATTTTGGTTAATACTTTTGTTTTGTCTTTATTCACTTTTAGTCCAGATACTTCCTGAAATTCTTGTAAGGTCATATTAAGAGTGTTTATACTACTCAAAGGATCGTCAAGGAATACAACCACATCATCAGCAAATGTTTTCAATTTACATTCACATCCCTTATATTTAATTCCTTTTATATCTTGATTTGATTGGATTTTCCTGATTAATATTTCCATAGCCAAAAGAAAAAGGAGAGGTGAGAGGGGGCAACCCTGATGTGTACCTTTCTCTATCTTTATTGGGCAGTTTTTTGTTCCATTTATTTTAATACATGCTTCTCGTGTGAATGGCTGGAAAATTGGTTTCACTATTGAGGAGACTGTTGTCAGTTCCAGTTCTACACAGCTCTTGTTGGTGGAGCCAAAATCATATGATGAATTATGATGAATCTTAGGAGGAAACACAAGAGGAAACCAGGCACAAGTGTTCTGCATCTGCTATAAGGTCTCACTTTTTATGGAAATGGGAAGAAATGTTTACCCAGGATCCTGATTTAATTGCTCCTTGTTGAGCTCAGTGGGAAAGTTTAATGGAAAAGCTTTAAGAGAAGCATGATACACCAAATTTCCAACTTCTTAGACTGGGACACATAATGTTTGATTATGGTTCCTTTGCAAGATTGAAGGGAATAAGGATAAAAGTGATTCTTGTGTATTCTCCTTTTTTGAGCCCAGGTACAGGGTTGTAATAATAGCTTCCCACCTGCCAGCAGTGTTGAGCAGAAAAGTTTACTTGCTGCATCTGCACTGAAGAAATAATTAGCACCATTTTAACTGCCATGGCTCAGTGTTATGAAATTCTGGGAATTGTAGTTTTATTGAGATATTTACCCTTCTCTGTCAGAGAGCTTTGGTGCTACAATAAATTACAATTCCCAGAATTCCATAGTATTGAGCCATGGCAGTTAAAGTGGTGTCAGATTGGTGCAGTGCAGATGCAGCCTTAGTAGAGAAACATTTGAATCTTTAGTGGTTGCAGACTGAGATATTGCTAGAGCAAATCCTGTTGTTCTCATTACTTTGCTGTGAAGTCCTCCATAGCCCAGTGTGCCTGCCTACAATTCCCATGGCTCATGAGGGTTAGATTGAATTGCATTTCTTGGCAGGAGTGATTTGAAGTCTGCTTCTGCTAAAAAGTTCTGTGGAGACTATAGAAGGATTACAGAAGCAAATGCATGGTTTGTTTTGTCTGGTTTCCAGAAGCATGACTCCTTGGTGATTATGCTTGGTGTACACTTTTCACATATATGCTCTGACAAATTGCCAAAGAGGATATTTTTATATGATAAGAGTTAGGTGGATCTTTTTATTGGGTGACAGATTGTCTGAATGTCATTTTTGCCATTACTGCTTCCATCTTGCATGATTAAATACCCTGTTCTCTCATCTATAAACAGTGGGCTTTTATGGATGACATTTCACTTCTTAATGTATCAGTTCTTAAAAACTGAACAGCAGTAATATGGCAGAGAACCTTAAAAGCTGTGTTTATCTTCAAGTGCCTTACCTCTGAATAGATGAAATGGTTCATTTCCTTTTTTCATTATCTAAGCCGTTCAGTGCTATTTTGTTTTGCCTTGCTCTAAACTGTGATATAGTTCATTGTTGATATTTTTGGAAAGTCAAACCTGACTCAGTTAACAGAGGTAGTCAGAGCGTTTATATCTAGACCAGATTAAGGAAATGTGCATAAGTTTTGTTTTGATGTCTGATACATTGGAGTGTTGCTTATCAGCTTTTGGTGGTATGCCCACTGCATGCTTAGCCCTAACCCTGGTAAGATGTGTTTTAATAAGTTCCAGATTTACTAAATATTGAATGCTTACAATGATGTACTGGAAGGGAGAATTAGTTAGCTGTTTAAACTAGCACATCAGTTTCTTGATGGAGTATAACAAAATACTGAAACCACTGTAGTTTTCTTGGCAGATTGCAAAAATGATGGGGACAGCACAAGAGTTCCTCAGTCCATAATGGGAAAAGATGCACAAAAATGACTCAATATGTTCTTCTTTTGAATGCAGCTTCCTGTGCTGCTGGTTTAGTGCTAAAGTGTCCAACAGTGAACTTATGAACTTTCTAGGCAGACATTTCCTAACTGAACAATTCCCCACTGTTCCCCACTGAATAATATCATGGTGTGTCTGAGTGATGTTGCCATATGTTAGAAAATGCTGATCATGATGGGAAAGACAAAAAACAGCATCTCTTTCAGATATTCAGTTCTAGGGTTAAGCTCTCTGGACCATTTGAAGAAGCAAAATTATGACTTTCATTCCTCCCCCTGCTTTTAAAGGGGAGTTTCGGCCAGGACAGGGGAAGGAGGAGGCGGCTTTCCAGGCCAGTTTCTAAAAGAAAGGAGAAAGAGAAGGAGGCTTTCCAGGCAGTTTCTGCCAGGAAAGGAGAAAGAGAAGGAGGCTTTCCAGGCCAGTTCTTGCTAGGAAAGAGGAAGAAAGCAGTTTCTAGGCATCCATTTTGAGTGGGTGAGTTTTTAAATTCTTTTAAAAAACACTTGGGGAGAGTGTGACAGTTACTCAGTGGGTGGGGCTTTGTTGAGTCGCATTTGCGAGTCAATAGAGGGTGGAGATTGCCAGTTAGCTCTATACATCTGTTCCCAGAGGCCAGTTTCAGGCCAGTTTCAGCCCGGACAGGGGAAGGAGGAGGAGGCTTTCCAGGCCAGTTTCTGAAAGAAAGGAGAAAGAGAAGGAGGCTTTCCAGGCAGTTTCTGCCAGGAAAGGAGAAGGTGAAGGAGGCTTTCTAGGCCAGTTCCTGCTAGAAAAGAGGAAGAAAGCAGTTTCTAGGCATCCATTTTGAGGGTGAGTTTTTAAATTCTTTTTAAAAACACTTGGGTAGAGTGTGACTGTTGCTCAGTGGGTGGGGCTTTGTTGAGTTGCATTTGCGAGTCAATAGGGGTTGGAGATAGCCAGTTAGCTCTATACAACTGCTCCCAGAGCCATGCGCCTAATGGCACGCAAATTTGATAACCACTACTAATTGTTGAAAAGTTCCGGTCATCAGCAGATTTTAACACTGGTGTTAGCGAGGGATTTTCTTTGAGGAGGAAAACCATAGTCCTCTTTCAGGTACTAATTAAGACTTAGTACGGACACTGAAGGAACTGCTGCCGTCACCTGCAATACCTGTGGGATGTTTGTCTTCTTACCTACAGATGTGGTGAACTACACATGCTCCAAGTGCAAGTTGGTAGCCCTCTTGGAGGAGAAAGTGCAGCAGCTGGAGGTGCGGGTAGCTACACTTCAGCATATTAGGGAGCAAGAGGCTTTCCTAGACAGAACGGAACGAACGGTCTTGGACGGGGAGCACACAGAGGAAGTTGCTGGGGAAGAGAAGGTCTCATCACATACACAGGAGGTAGATAGCTGGAGGAATGTCACACGCAGAAGTAGGGAGACCAGGGATCGTTCTGGGAGCTTGCAGCTACAGAATCGATTTCAAGCTCTTTCCCTTATCAAGGAGAACGAGGAAGAGCAGCATGGACAGACTTCAGGGACAGAGCAGGGGACTCCGGGAGTTCCACCACAGGGAACAGTTGCTGCTAAGCCTCGGAGGAGGCATGTGGTCGTGGTGGGGGACTCCTTGCTGAGGGGGACAGAAGCAGTGATTTGTGGGCCTGACAAGATGTCTCAGGAGGTGTGTTGTCTCCCTGGGGCAAAGATTCGAGATGTGACAGAGAGGCTGACAAGACTGGTCAAGCCTACTGACCAATACCTCTTCCTTTTAGTCCATGTGGGAACGAATGACACAGCAAGACACAGCCTTCAGAACATCAAAAAGGATTACGAGGCTCTAGGTAAGAAGCTGAAAGAAATGGAGGCACAAATTGTCATCTCATCTCTTCTGCCAGTTGAAGGGCATGGTCCAGGAAGAGAGAGGAAAATAGCAGATGTCAGCAATTGGCTCCGCAGATGGTGTCGTCGAGAACGATTTGGATTCTTAGATCATGGGCTGCGGTTCCATGAGGGCGGACTCCTGGCAAGGGATGGGCTGCATCTCACACCAGTTGGAAGAAACGTTTTTGCCAACAGTCTCAAGAATTTGATCAAGAGGGCTTTAAACTGAATTATGTGGGGAAGGGAGACAGTGTCCTGGAAGACAAAAGGACTGGAAAAAATAGTCAAACTGTCATAGAGGAAACAAGGCAAACAGTACAGGGACCTAACAGTGGGAGGCAAAAAAACGTGCACAGGCAGCAAGTAAAGGGGACATATGGTCTTAGATGTCTCTACACTAATGCACAGAGCATGGGAAATAAACAAGATGAACTTGAACTCCTAGCACAACAAAGCAAATATGATATAATAGGCATCACTTAAACCTGGTGGGATGAGTCTCATGACTGGAATGTAGAAATACAGGGGTATAAATTTTTCAAGAGAAACAGGCCAAACAGGAAAGGAGGAGGAATAGCATTATATGTCAGGGATATTTACTCCAGTGAAGAAATCCAGGACATCAGGTGGAGAGCATCTGGATAAAAATTAATAGGGAGGGAAACAACAGGGATGTTAGTGTGGGAGTCTACTACAGACCCCCAACTCAAGCCGAAGAATTGGATGATGCCTTTCTAGAACAGATGACCACACACTCAGAAAGGAGAAATATAGTAGTGATGGGTGACTTCAACTATCCTGATATTTGCTGGAAGTCAAACTCAACAAAATCCTTGAGGTCTAGCAAATTCCTCACTTGCCTTGAAGACAATTTCATTTTCCAAAAGGTGGAAGAGGCAACGAGGGAGTCAGCTATTTTGGATCTGATCCTAACTAACAGGGAAGACCTAGTTAATGGGGTGCAAGTGGTTGGATCCTTAGGCGGGAGTGATCATGTCCTCCTGGAGTTTATTATACAGTGGAAAGGAGAAGCCAGGCATAGTCAGACACGCATTCTAGACTTTAGGAAAGCTGATTTTACTAAACTTAGAGAAATACTGGGGGTGATCCCATGGACAGGAATACTAAAAGAGAAGGGAGTTCAAGATGGATGGGAGTTTCTCAAAAGGGAGATACTGAAGGCACAATTTCAAACTGTGCCAACGAGGAGGAAAAATGGGAGGTGTCTCAAGAAACCAGGATGGATGACTAAGGAACTTGCAACTGAACTATGTTTTAAACGGAACATGTATAAGAAATGGAAAAAATGGGGAAATCACCAAAGAGGAATTCAAACAAATAGCTAGCACGTGTAGGGGTAAAGTCAGAAAAGCTAAAGCGCAGAATGAACTCAGACTTGCTAGAGAGGTTAAGAACAATAAAAAGGGCTTTTTTGGGTATGTCAGCAGCAAAAGGAAGAAGAAGGAAATGGTAGGGCCACTGTGTGGAGAAGATGGCAAAAAGTTAACAGGGGAAAGAGAAAAGGCAGAATTACTCAACACCTTCTTTGCTTCAGTCTTCTCAGAAAAGGCAAAGGGTGCTCAACCTGAGGATAATGGAGCAGAGGACAGAATAGAATTTCAGCACAGAATAAGTAAAGAGATAGTACAGGAATATCTGGTTAACCTAAATGAATATAAGTCTCCAGGACCAGAGGTATTAAAAGAACTGGCAAACGTAATATCGGAACCATTGGCAATAATCTTTGAGAACTCCTGGAAAACAGGAGAAGTCCCAGTGGACTGGAGGAGGGCAAATGTTGTCCCCATCTTCAAAAAGGGGGAAAAGAGGATCCTAACAATTATCGTCCAGTTAGTCTGACATCAATACCAGGAAAGATTCTGGAGCAGATCATTAAACAGAGAGTCTGTGAACACTTGGAAGGTAATTCCATAATCACAAAAAGTCAACATGGGTTTCAGAGAAACAGGTCATGCCAGACAAATCTGATCTCTTTTTCTGATAAAATTACCAGCTTGGTAGATGAAGGGAATGCTGTGGATATAGTATATCTTGATTTCAGTAAGGCCTTTGACAAGGTTCCCCATGACATTCTTGCAAACAAGGGCTTTTTCTGTAGTTGCCCCCAAACTGTGGAATGGCCTGCCGGAGGAGATCCGCCAATTGTCATCACTTGACAGCTTCAAGAAAGGCCTTCCCGGATTAATTTACCAGCTTGGCCCCAGAATTTTTTTTCACCGAGATGCTCCCCTCTTCTGTGTTCGGGTTCCTCCATGAGCCAGCATTTATACATCCGCCTGCACTTTTTCTTATGTATTGTCTGTTCTTTTAATGGAGGAATCTACCTCCTCATTTTGTGTTTTTAAATTGTATTACAATTTAAATTGTAGGTTTAATAATTTTTTAAGGGGGGGGAGGGGGAGGAAATTGCTCTTAATTAATGTTTGACAATTTTATGATGTAAGCCGCCCCGATTGCGCACAGAGGGGCGGGGTATTAAATGAAAATTATTATTATTATTATTAAACAAGCTGGTAAAATGTGGGCTAGACAAAGTAACTGTTACATGGATTTGTAATTGGTTGACTGGCCGAACCCAAAGGGTGCTCAACAATGGCTCCTTTTCAACCTGGAAAGAAGTGACCAGTGGGGTGCCACAGGGCTCTGTCCTGGGCCCAGTGCTATTCAATATCTTTATTAATGACTTGGATGACGGTATTGGGGGCATAGTTATCAAATTTGCAGTCGACACCAAATAAGGAGGAGTAGCTAATACCCCAGAGGACAGGATCAAAATTCAAAATGACTTGAACAGACTAGAAAGCTGGGCCAAAGCTAACAAAATGAAATTCAACACGGAGAAATGTAAGGTACTGCACTTGGGGCGGAAAAACGAAAAGTAAAGCTATACGATGGGGAACACCTGGCTGAACGAGACTATGGATGAAAGGGATCTAGGAGTCCAGGTAGACCACAAGTTGAACATGAGTCAACAGTGCGATGCAGCAGCTAAAAAGGCCAATGCAATTTTAGGCTGCATCAGTAGAAGTATAGTGTTTAGATCAAGAGAAGTAATAGTGCCACTCTATTCTGCTTTGGTCAGGCCTCACCTGGAATACTGTGTCCAGTTCTGGGCACCACAATTCAAAAAGGATGTGGAGAAACTGGAGCATGTCCAAAGGAGGGCAACTAAAATGGTGAAGGGTCTGGAAACCAAGCCCTATGAGGAACGACTTAGGGAACTGGGGATGTTTAGCCTGGAGAAGAGAAGGCTGAGAGGTGATATGATAGCCGTGTTTAAATATTTGAAAGGATGTCATATCGAGGAGGGAACAAGCTTGTTTTCTGCTGCTCCAAAGACTAGGACCCAAAACAATGGATGCAAGCTGTAGGAAAAGAGATTCCACCTCAGCATTAGGAGGAACTTCCTGACAGTAAGGGCGGTTCGACAGTGGAACACACTCCCTCAGAGAGTAGTGGAGTCTCCTTTCTTGGAGGTCTTTAAGCAGAGGCTGGATGGCCATCTGTCGGGGATGCTTTGATTGGGAGTTCCTGCATGGCAGGGGGGTTGGACTGGATGGCCCTTGTGGTCTCTTCCAACTCTATGATTCTATGATTCTATAGTTAAAGGATTCACCACTTTAAAACCTTCAACCACAGATGCTAGCGAAACGTCAGAAAGAAACTCTTCTAGAACATGGCCACACAGCCCAAAAAACCCACAAAAAACTATGACACATTATTAATTTGGTTGAATTTCATGAAAAAGAATGGACAAAAAAGTAGCCTTTATTTTTTTAGATGCTGAGAAGGCCTTTGATAATGTCAACTGGACACTTATGTTGACATTAGAAAATTGAAGCGGGTATAAACTTTATAAAATAGATAGAGGCAATTTATTCTGAGCTAGGTTTAATTGCCAAGATGTATAAATGAGAATATATATAACTAGGCAATAGAAAACAGACTTTCATACAGGTTTGGGAACAAATGTCAGCTGCCCTGGGACAAAGCTATCCATTGGTAAAAGCCACAGGAACATTTTTACAGGCAAATGTTTCATGAAATTCATTGCTGAACTTCTAAAATAGAGGTTGGCAACTATGGAAGGCTAGGGTCCACATAGCCCCCCCCCCCGAGACCTTGGAGGACTGCACACCACACCATACCCACCTGCAAAAAAATGCTCCCAAGTGCCACAAAATACCTTCTAGGGCAGGGGTAGGCAACCTTTTTGAGCCGGGTGCCGGGTTGCTGTCCCTCAGACAATTGGGGGGCCGAAGCACCAAAAATAAATAAATAAATTATATATATATATATATATATATATATATATATGCATGCACACTCTGTCAGCCCCAGAAAAGCCATGGCAAAACCCCTGTGGAGATTTTGCCAAGAAAACCTCAAGAACAAGTACCGTATTTTTCGGCATATTAGACGCACTTTTTCTTCCCCAAAATGGCGGTGGGGAAGTTGGTGCGCCTAATAGGCCGAATGTAGCTCCCCTCTGAGGCCGCCGCTCGTCCTCGGTGGTTCAATGGGCTGCTCCTGGGATCGGAGGCCGAGCAGCCCATTGAACCACCGAGGACGCAGGGGGAAGGAGCGTTGCTTTCCCTGGGACCATGCTGGGGTCGGAGGACTCCTCCGCACCCAGGATCACCCCAAGGAAAAAAACGTTGCTTTCCATGGGGCAATGCTGGAGTCGGAGGACGCCTCTGACTCCAGCATCGCCCCATGGAAAGCTTCCTTGGGGCGATCCTGGGGTCGGAGGACTCCTCCGACCCCAGGATCACCCCAAGGAAAAAAACGTTGCTTTCCATGGGGCAATGTTGGAGTCGGAGGACGCCTCTGACTCCAGCATCGCCCCATGGAAAGCTTCCTTGGGGCGATCCTGGGGTCGGAGGACTCTTCCGACCCCAGGATCACCCCAAGGAAAAAAACGTTGCTTTCCATGGGGCAATGCTGGAGTCGGAGGACGCCTCTGACTCCAGCATCGCCTCATGGAAAGCTTCCTTGGGGCGATCCTGGGGTCAGAGGGCGCCTCCAACCCCAGCATTGCCCCAAGGAAAGCAACGTTGTTTCCTTGGGCGGATGTTTGGGTCGGAGGACGCCTCCGACCCAGGCATCCACCCAAGGAAAGCAACCAGGCTTTCCCTGGAGGGATCCTAGGGTCTGAGGCGTCCTCCGTGGGTCGGAGGACGCCTCAGACCCCAGGGTCCCTCCAAGGAAAGCCTGGTTGCTTTCCTTGCAGGGATCCTAGGGTCTGGGGCGTCCTCCGTGGGCCGGAGGACGCCTCAGACCCCAGGGTCCCTCCAAGGAAAGCCTGGTTGCTTTCCCTGCAGGGATCCTAGGGTCTGAGGCGTCCTCCGTGGGCCGTAGGACGCCTCAGACCCCAGGGTCCCTCCAAGGAAAGCCTGGTTGCTTTCCCTGGAGGGATCCTAGGGTCTGAGGCGTCCTCCGTGGGCCGGAGGACGCCTCAGACCCCAGGGTCCCTCCAAGGAAAGCCTGGTTGCTTTCCCTGCAGGGATCCTAGGGTCTGAGGCTTCCTCCGTGGGCCGGAAGACGCCTCAGACCCCAGGGTCCCTCCAAGGAAAGCCTGGCTGCTTTCCCTGTAGGGATCCTAGGGTCTGAGGCGTCCTCCGTGGTTCGGAGGACGCCTCAGACCCCAGGGTCCCTCCAAGGAAAGCCTGGCTGCTTTCCCTGGGTGGATGCCGTGGGTCTGAGGCGTCCTCCGTGGGTCGAAGGACGCCTCAGACCCCAGGGTCCCTCCAAGGAAAGCCTGGTTGCTTTCCCTGGGTGGATGCTGTGGGTCTGAGGCGTCCTCCGTGGGTCGGTGGACACCTCAGACCCCAGGGTCCCTCCAAGGAAAGCCTGGTTGCTTTCCCTGGGTGGATGCCGTGGGTCTGAGGCATCCTGCGTGGGTCGGAGGACGCCTCAGACCCCAGGGTCCCTCCAAGGAAAGCCTGGTTGCTTTCCCTGGAGGGATCCTAGGGTCTGAGGCGTTCTGCGTGGGTCGGAGGACGCCTCAGACCCCAGGGTCCCTCCAAGGAAAGCCTGGTTGCTTTCCCTGGGTGGATGCCGTGGGTCTGAGGCGTCCTCTGTGGGTCGGAGGACGCCTCAAACCCCAGGATCCCTCCAAGGAAAGCCTGGTTGCTTTCCTTGGGCGAATGCCTGGGTCGGAGGCGTCCTCTGACTGTATTTTATTAAGAATCTTTTTTTTCTAGATTTTCCTCCTTTAAAATTGGGTGCGTCTTATATGCCGGAGCGTCTTATATGCCGAAAAATACGGTAATAACAACAATAATCAATATTATCATGGCGGGCGGCGGCAGCAGCAGCGGGGTGCGGCGGCAGCAGGACCGGCCTGGGGCTGGTCCAAAGGCCTCAGGGCGGCGCATCCAGCCCCTGGGCCTTAGGTTGCCTACCCCTGCTCTAGGGTTTTGTTTTTAGGTCTCTCTATGCTGTTTTAGGCCCAGAAGAAGTCTTTTTAACAGTAGGATTTAATGTCAGTGAAGTATTTTTGTGTAGCAGGAATAGTAAATTCCAAATAAAATATTTTCTTCCAAAGTTGTAGAATAAATATAATACTATTTGTAATTTGTACAGTTTCATGGGATGCTTCAGTGAGTGTGACACTGGCATTGTATAAATAGGTGATATACATTTAACTTTATAAATAATGCTCCTGTCTTATTTTCTGAAGGGTCTTCAGAGCCAAGGCACTATGGGAGGGTGGTTTAGGAAATTGCCTGTGCTTTTTCAACAAATTTCCAAGCACTCCTACATTTTGCATTGGCTTTAGACTGAGTGTGCGTCTTGTGGGAGATATACACAGGATACCTTTCTTCTGGTGGCAGTGTGTAATGCAGGTTATGGCTGGGGCCACTTACTACCTCCATTGTTGCAGCTGCTCTTCTGCTTATGAAATGAGATCTTGGTCACCTTTCTGCGTAAGTGCTGGGGGGTGTCAAGCTACTTGTGTAATGGGCTGCTGCACAAATGGTTTGACACATTCTTAAACAGAATGCCTATATCACAGAACCTTGAGAGAACATCTCACAGGGTTCTCTCACTGGAGGGAAAGGGAAGACTGTTTTAGGAGTTGTGCTGTAGGAGCCGCATGTAATAGTTTGAGCATTGGACTATAACTTTGGAGACCAGGGCTCCATTCACACTACAAAAATAATCTGGGATGAATCCGGGTTGAATCCTTGTTGTTCACACACGTCCTGAATGCACATGATGCACTTTTGGGGGAGGGGCTGATAACCCTCCCCCCTTAACCTGGGATATTCCTGAAAGATCCACATTGATTCGCATTGTGGGCAGTATGAATAAGCTTCCGAATCGATTCGGATCACTCTATCATACGAAGGAAGGGAGGCGGCTCTGTTTTATCCCAAAACGATGGCATGTGTGAATAACACAATGGTCAAAATGACTTGGAGAGATTTGGAAACCCAAAACATAATGGGAACAACAATCCTGATATGCTTCAGCGCAATGATTCACATCTCCTTGGGACAGAAAAATGAGTGTGAAGGCCCTCCCGGATTTGAATCCCTGCTCACCCATGGAAGCCCAATGGGTGACCTTGGGCAAGCCACACACTTTCACTCTCAGAAATCCCTGTGATAGATTTGCCTTAGGGTTGCCATAAGATAGAAATGGCTTGAAGGCACACAACAACAGCAGCAACAATAACAACAGTTACTTGTTGTGGCAATCACACTCTTCCTGGTGTGGATTGCAGTGTCTAATTCTGTTCTGATGCTAGGCCACAAAGAGAGGCAGGAATTTTAACAATGCTATCTTTCAGGTGAACTTTTACCCTGATTGTTTCATGAAAACCCCCAGGGTATGTGCTTTGGAATTCCTGAACATTTCAGAAGAGTCTGTGGAGCATTCTGTGAAAGCATCTCAATTCACATAGGGTATCACCCAGGTTTATTATGCATCACAAAAATGCTGCACTAAATGAGAGCCAAACCTATACATGAATGTCAGTAAAGACAGCTCAATTGAAAATATTTGTGGAAAATGTTTACTACAACTGGTCTTCTCATGAAAGAGTTTCTGAAAGCCTTTTTGGGAACCCTGGGATTCTCTAGAACACAATGGCCTTAAAGTGTTTGCAGCACTGCTGGTATTGCCCCTTTGCTTTAAACACTGCATCATGCATCCTTTGAAACTTTTTATCATCTAAATCCATCCATCGTGTCTTTTCCTAGGTGGATCCGGAGAAATGCCGCTATGCTGTGGGTCGTATTCTGAGTGAAGGAGAAGAGAAGCCATCTGAGGAAGTGATGCGCATGTTCTTGAAGTATGGTTTCAAGATTTTCAGCTTTCCAGCTCCTAGCCATGTAGTCATGGCAACCTTCCCCTACACAACTCCTCTGTCCATCCATCTGGCTGTGAACCGTGTCCACCCGTGCCTGGACACATATATCAAGGTGAGTCCAGTTGGTCATGTAAACTGATTTTAATGTTGTTCTTTGAGAAGTAAATGGTTTCCTCTTTGAGGATATGATTGTAGTGCCTCCTTCCATTAAGAGAGGGAAAGGGAAAGGGAAAGTGTGGCCCTAGGCCACATGAATCACCCCAGGCTGTTTTGGCATTTCCTACTTGCTCCCCAACTCCACTGAGTGGTGTTTCATCTTCTAATTGTAGCAGATTTCTGTGCTGTTTAATTAAAAAAAAACACACACACAATGGTTTTCAAAACTGTAAGTGTTTCTCTGCCTACTTCCAATTGTTTTTTCAATTTTTTTACATGTTCCCTGTAGGGTTCAAGGGTAAGAAATTGTCCCCTATATGTTGCATATATAATATTTTTTCCTGGGATTAACTGAGCAAAGGTAATAGATTTTGTAAAGACTCTGCATTAGTGTTTGATTTATTTGTTGTTAACTTAGTATGACATAAGCTTGTATTTTTTGCTTGTAATCTTCATCTCTAACAGTGGAAGATTTTTTTAAACCATTCCTCTAGGTATCTCAAGAAAGTCAGGAATGACTTCTTGCTAAATATGTTTGAAATGGAAAGTTGTTTGGATTCATAATATTAGATCTTTCTTCAGAGATTTCCCAGTGTGAGATTGAAAGGGATGTGTGTGAGGGAGAACCAGACCTATGTGTTCTTGTTTTAAACAAGTATATTCAGTCTCCCACATACCTTCTGGACATTGCAAACATTTTCATTCATATCTCTTCCCAGACACAATAGAGAATAGCTGATTCTTATCTCCTGTCAAACCAATTCCCTATCGCAAACTTTTAACATTAAAAAGCACATCACTAAAATCTTATTGACCTTCACGAAAACATTTGCCCCTATTCCCTTGTAACCTACGATAGTGTATTGAGGTCTTCAGATGTTTGTGCCGCTCTTTGCAAAAAGTTGCAATTCAGTTATCTGATTTATTTCCTATCTCAGATAGGAGTGTAGTTGAATGGAAATATTCTGGGAATAAGTTATTTCATTTGGAAGGGGAAAGGCCAAGATCTTACATACGCACATGGCTCTGCAACGGAGTTCTATGTCCTCCTGCCACCTAGCAGCTGTCAAAGTTTAAAATATGCCCCTTCTACTGTCACTTACCTGTGGGGAGGGTGGTGTAATGGTTTGGATGCTGGACCTGGATTCCCTGCCCAGTTGTGGAAACCCACTGGGTGACCTTGGACAAGTTATACTCTCTCAGCCTCAGAGGAAGGCAAAGGTAAACTTCTTATGAATAAATCTTGCCATGAAAACCTAGTGATAGATTTGCTGTAGGGTGACCATAGGTTGGAAATTACTTGAAGGAAATACGGCATGGTTCCTTTTTTAAAAAAAGTACAGTATTTACATTGACCCATGGATAAGTCGACTCAAGTTTTTTGGGGGGGTCATTTTTTGACTGAAATTTCTAGACTTATACATGACTATATATAGTATACACATTTTTGAAATGGTGGTAAAAACTCTTCATAGTCACAGCAGTTTTGGTAAAATGCTATTCATGGTGACATGGTTGTCTCTCTCTCTCTCTTTTTTTTAAAAAAAAAAATAGTACTATATCCCTAAACTGTTACTTTAAAATGGTATTATAGCATTGTAAGAGTGTATTATACTGTGTAGGAGATCCAGTGTGGCATAGTTGCTTGAGTTTTGGACTAGGAGACAACAATTTGAATTCCCCTCCTCGACATGGAAACCCACTGGGCGATCTTGGACAAGTCACAATCTCAGCCTCAGAGGAAGGCAAAGGCAACCCCTCCTCTGAACAAATCTTGCCAGAAAACCACATAAGATTGCATTAGGGTTACCATAAGTCAGAAACAACTTGAAGGAACACAACAACAAAACAATAGGTAGATGAAAAATCAGAGTTCCAATAAACAGATCAGTCTGGACAGCATCTAACCTAGGAACAAGGAATCCACAGCAGAGACTGTACTTCTGTAGAGGAAGCTTGTAGTCAAAAAGTATGGAACAGAGAAGGGATATCATTTGTCTATTGAATATCTCTAATGCAATAAAAAGAAAGATTGATTCTATCTGTGGGGAACACTTGCACTAACCATCCTGCCACTGAAACTCTGCATTAGTGATGGGAAGATTTCATGCTACTGAGAATTCTAGGATAGGTTCTGGAATACCCATAATTATTTTGCAGAGGATTACAGGGACTCGCCTTTACCTGGATGTTACAACTCTGTAGCTGTATACTGCACCAGAGATGACAAGGCTTTGGGAAAAATGGGAGGAAATGCGGAGGAAGGAAATAGGATTTCTCCCCATTTTGTTCTGGAAAAAACTGAAAATTAAAAAAATAACACCTTGGATTATGGAATATATTTCTTTTAAAATAATGAATAAAATGTTTAAAACAAGATGCCCACATATTTATTCACTCAAAATTATTTCTAAAAGCTATCTACCAGGAAGACTTAGATAAGGCAATAGTTCTCAAAAGTGAGAGAAGACCTTCCTCCTCTCCCTCCTTTTCCCACACTGTTTTATTTATAAAATGTATACATGTGTTGAGTTGAATATTGAATTAATTTAAATAAAACTGTTCTAATTTGAATGATGCTATTTCTTATAAAATGTTAAAATATGAATATACACGAATTAAAATATGCACACTAAATAACAAAGTATTTTTATTCATATATTATGTTGAGTAGGGAGGGGTGCAACATCTGCATGTAAATGTAAAGGGAGGTCTCAAGGGTAAAAAACTGAGGACTACTGATGTAAGGCATTGAATCCCTTCTCAATCATTTAAATCCATAGGGTGATCCTGGACAAATTATACTCTCTCAGCATTAAGAGAAGTCAAAATCGAACCTCCTTTGAATAAATCTTGCCAAAAAGACTCTGAAGGGCTGAGCAGATGATGGGCAGGAAAAATACTGGTTTTTACAAAAGTGAGGAGAAGCCTTGCTGTCTGCATGGCCAGCTCTGAAGTCAGACCAAACACCCATGGGCTGTCCACACCACACAGCTTCAAGCCACACCGCCCAGTTATTTTTTCCCTTCCATGCTTGTGCAGCATCGCAAGAACATCTAAGTGATGTGACTGCCAGTTACCTCCCTCCTTTCACCTAGCTGCCATCCCATCGGACACTCTGTGTGACCGACCACACAGTCGCATGTGCAATACATCGCCTGTTCAGTGCATTGGTGCACCCAGTGACACACTAGCAAAGTAGACTCTTGGAGGCCCCCCATACATGCCCTCTTCACCCCACTTCCCCCAGGTTTGTTCTGTTGGACTGTCTGGTTTGTGTATGTTGTAGTTATATCCATTGCATTATTGGCAGCCTGCCATGTTTGTCATACTTTGCATTTTTGCTTTTCTGCATTCCTGCACTCATGCCATGTTGTTTATATGCACATGTGATGATACACATTTTCCTGTTGAGGCAGAATCAGAGCTTCTTTTCGCTCTGGTTTTCACCCTGGAGTGTGGTTTTGTGTCGGTTTCTACCCAGTTTTGCATTGTATGACGTCTAAACAGCTTGGCTTCAAGTCGTTTTGATGCTGCTTTATTTTGCCAGTGCAAAAGTTGAGGCTTGCCATGGTGGAGTCAATCTGAAGGCACAGAACAGCAACAATCACACAATATATTGCAATTATACGAATAAAAAAACTTATTAAAAATCCTTTTAGGTCACTGCCATCAGCAATTTAGCTAGGTTTTGGTGTTTAACTTTATTTATTTCATTGTTAAAATTACATCCCTCCCTTTATCTTGGGCCTATATAAAAACCTCACCTTTCAGAACAGCAGTAAGGGCACTGAAGTGAACAAAATGTAGTGGTATGTATACAGAAAATGCATAATATCCTCTGACAATGTGGAAATTAATTTATTAATTCTCCTCTCACTGATTGTCTTAAGGCGGTAATGGACTGGATGAGGAAAAACAGATTGAGACTGAATCCAGACAAAACGGAGGTGTTAACAGTCAACTCCCAGCCACACTCTCCTCCAAGGACTGTGTTCGCAGCCTGGGGGTACTCCTAGATTCGTCGCTTCACATGACAAATCAGGTGAATGCAACAGTCAGGAGTGCCTGTTATCAGCTTCGGCTGATACGCCAGCTGCGCCCTTTCCTGGAAAGTAGGGATCTCGAAACTGTGATACACGCTCTGGTAGCCTCATTTCTGGACTTCTGTAACGCGCTCTACATGGGGCTATCCTTGTGCTTAACTCGGAAACTTCAATTAGTTCAAAATATGGCAGCCAGGTTACTTACTGGTACATTTAGGAGAGAGCACATTACACCAGTGCTGAAATCTCTCCACTGGCTGCCTATTAATTTCCGAGCACAGTACAAAGTGTTGGTTTTGACCTTTAAAGCTCTACATGGCTTGGATCCAACTTATCTTCGGGACTGCCTCCTTCCCTACGATCCTCCCCGAGCACTTCGGTCCTCTGGGAGGAACCTGTTACAGCCCATAAAAACCAGACTGTCAGTGAACTCCCAGAGGACCTCCTCTGCCTCCGCCCCCAGATTATGGAATGGACTGCCGGATGAGATCTGTTTTACTTCTACTCTTGACTGCTTTAAAAAATCCCTGAATAACATCCCGGCCCAAAGAAAAGTATAAGGAGATGACAATGATTCTAGCTCTTTTGTTGCTAAGCTGCTATTTATTTGTACTGTGTTGGTTTCTTTTATTCAGTATTTTAATCTTGCTATAGTTTAATATATTTTTAAGGGGTGGGTGGGTTAGGGAAGGGGTTGTTTGACTGTTTTAACTTGTAATGTTGTTTTAATCTGCTGTACGCCGCCTCGATTGCGCTGCAGAGAGACGGCATAAAAATAAAAATTATTATTATTATTATTCCCTGGAAACTTACATGGAAGAGCAGTAATTTATTAGCTATGGAGCCATTTGTATGAAGACACCCATGGAAGAACAAAAATTACAGTGAGCCCAAATTAATCTTTTTGTGATTTGCAGCTGGATCTAAAACGGTAGCAGTTCAGATATAATTACCTTGTTTAATGAAAATATGCATTTCGTTGCAAATATTTTTTGTTATTCATTTGGCATACTTGTTTATGCCAAATCTTGACTAACAGTCTCATCTGTATGGAAATCTCTGAAATATGGGTCTATTCTGCTTGATGCTGTTCTGAGGCTTAATGCCCAAGCATTAGTACATGACTCCGTGTTCTGCTCTGGAGCTCATGCTGTAAGCACCTGGATATCTTTCGCTTGCAGGTTGATTGATTTGAAGTGGAGGTTTTAGATGATCGCAGAAATATAGACAATATTGTTGAAGCCTAATATATTTCTGTGTTAGTAGTTCTGTCTTTTTCTGGGCAGGCCGTCCTGTAATGCTCTTAACAGACAAAACCCCTGGGTTTGCGAGATGGCTGGATGCAATTGTAGCATTCAACCACTTGTGTTTTTGTCCCTGACTGGGTAAATCTTCAAGTTTTGTGGTATCTTGTGTTTGATAACATAGATGGTAGATAGGGGGAGAAGGAAAACAGAATAATTTGCTAAATGTACTTTTTCTTTATGGTGCAGAGATGACATTTTGATGCTCCAGGAAAGATCCTGGAGAGTGCATCTGTCACACAAGCAGTGAAAATATTAAAGCTAAAAAGAGAGCTACAGATTGTGCTAGGAACACCTGGAAGCTTTTTAATGGAAGCTGCTTTTCTAGAGTTTTAAAAATAAATGCAAAATCCAGGCTGTTTGTCTTTTTTCAGACTGAATGAAGATTTTTATTTTTTTATTTTAGCTGAAACTTCCCTCTTTTAAACAGCAAGACAGGGATCTCAGATAAATGTTTACCAAGCTTATGATTGCTTTGTGTGTGCCTGTGTACCTCTCTTGGGAACTGAAACGAGTTTTTCCAGCAGATTTCAGTCACTGAGTTCTGTGAGGTAGCACAAGATGAGAATAGGAAAGAATGAGACAGGTTGAGGCTGATGTGACATAACCACTCTGTAGGGCATAGTAAAGCATTTTTGGTGAAACATATTGGAGTCTCTTAGTCAGTTTGTCATTTGACACCTGTCCCTCAGTAAATATTAAAGAAAAGGAATATGTTTTCTGCATGTTATAGACGTACAGATGAAACACAGACTTTTGAAACGATATGTGTGAGAAAGAAGGACTGAAACTATGGTCCTGCATGTATGGATCTGAGAGTTATCATTCTCATCCAAATGTGATAGTAATGAATGGGGTAGAGCTGTGATGGCGAACACGCAACACCATTTATCCTGGCACGCTACAGAAGGGAGGAGGAACAGGTGTGCGCATGCCTGTGGCTCCTCCTCCCCAACTTTTCCTGGCCTCTATCTGCCTCTTCAGAGACAGCTGGGGGCCTGGAAAGGGCGAGGGGAGAAGAAGCTACAGGTGCATGCCTGTGGCTACTTCTCCCAGACCTTTCCTGGCTCCCAGCTGCCTCTTTGGAGACAGCTGGGGGCTGGGAAAAGAGTGAGGAGAGAAGTCCCATCCCGGGAGTCCCACCCCTGGAGGGCAGAAGTCCTGCCCTTGGCACCGGATAGCCCCCAGTGCCGAAAAAACTTTTAGTTGGGGCATGCGGCCCTGAAAAGGTTTGCCATCACTGGGGTAGAGATTAGTGACTTAGGGAAAGACTATCATTTCAGGAGTGTTTTCTTCACCACCTTCTAGTGGCTTCCTGAAGAAAATACTAGAGTTGGGCCAAGGCAGCTGGTTACTGAGGCTCCTAAAAATTATAAGCCATGTAATATACATCATCTCTGCTTTATAGAATAGCTCCAGAATTTCCTTGGCGAAACTGGTGGCCTAAAGCTGTCCAATCATTGTGTGTTTAAACCACTTTTCAAACACAGAATGGAATAGGGATCTAGAACACCAGCTTCTCTGGCTGGTAGACAGGCTAAAGCCTCTAGAGCGGACACATTTGATATAAATAGTGAGAGCCTGTGCACTTGTTGCTGACTGTTCCACAGAATGATAGTTTCTGCCTGCTGCACATCTGTCTCCTATATCATCAGCCTAGTATAGCCAGTCTTTTCCACAAGTGGTCATACTTTTTAAGTCAAGTCAAGCCAAGTATGAAAGAGACTTATTCTGGTACACATTAGAGTACTTTTGTAGTGTCCCCCTTATATGGTTTTATCTTCTATCTGCTGAACAGAGAGACAGAGTGGAGTCTTGTCTGCCTTGGCAAGCCCATCTTTTTCACTTCTTCCACAGATTTTCACTACCTTTAGTACTTTATTTTCCATGCTACAGTGGTGTCACTAGGATTGGTGACACTCCATTGTGGTAATGCAAGCTATAATTTCCAGGTTCAGAGCAGCCAGGGCAATGGGTCCTCAGGTGTATATTTAGCTGTTGCAGAAGAGGAAGGCTCTGGTCTACATGCTGCCAACAGCTGGTGGATCAGGGCACCCAAAGGGACTTTCTGTGTCCCAGATTGTTCCAGTCTACCTGCTTGCTTTGCAAATCCTGAAGGGGTCCAGGTGCCATTAGGCAATGGAAGAGGCCTCCAGGAGTTTGCCATGGTATGCTGACAATGTTACAGGTGGCCTCCTTGCTACCTCCGTGTGGGTGGACAGGGTCCTTCCCAGGACTTACAGGCTCTGGGAGTCCTGGTCTACCTGTGGAGAGATGTGGCAGTACACTTCACACCAGAAGGCAGACACCCCCTTCTGAGGTGTCACCCAATGCAGTTTTCACCCTCTGTATCCCCCTAGAAACACTCCTGTATGTTGATATTGAATTTTTGGAGTTTGGTTACACTATTTATATATACAGTGTTGCCTTTTTTGCTAAGATATTTACACTGGTTAACAATTTAATGGTGAAACAAATAAATAAAATATGTAGTCAAGAAAATGATAAATGTTAATGTTCTGCCTGATCCTTGACAATGTATTCAGGAAATGACAATATTACTTCCTTAGCTAGGAATGCTTCCCTTTTGAAAAATATGTCTCCAGTCTTGGCGAGACTTCCTTTTATTGATATCTGGAGGACCTTTTTGCCTACTCACTTGGTCCCCTTTTATTTTTCTTGTCCCTAAGGCATTTTCAGACCTAGTATCCTCAGCATAACTCCATTGCTGGATTTGACTTGCATTTCCTGACAGGGTTTGCATGTAGATATGATGCAGAGAGACTAGAATTCTAGTGGTTTCATTTCTATTTTATAAAACCATTTGGGTTCTTTTTAGAAATGGCTTGTTAATTTTTTCCAGGAGTGTGGCCATATATGACATAAGAAAGAAAATACAAGTAGTTGTCATGCCTCTGTTGGTTGGGGAAAAGGAGGGGAGCCATCTTGGAAGAACTGTCCACCTGCAACCTTTTTTCTTCTTCTCCTAGAGCAGCCAGTTCTGCCAGTGCTTCTTGTTCAGGCTGACCAGAGGTCCTAACTGCAAAGGAGGACAAGGCACTGCAAAATGTAGCACTTCAAGAAAAATATAGGACATTACAAAATAAAAGCTAGAAACACTAATATAAACTCATTTCATATGGTTTATATACAGCTCTATTACCTATAAAGGTTACAGGTGAAGGTTTTCCCTTGACATGAATGTCTAGTCGTAACCGACTGTAAGGGGTGGTGCTCATCTCCATTTCTAAGTCAAAGAGCCAGCGTTGTCTGAGGACTGCTCTAGTGATCATGTGACTGCATCGAATGCTGTTACCTTTCAGCCGAAGTGGTATCTATCTATCTACTTGCATTTCCATGCTTTTGAACTGCTAGGTTGGCTGAAGCTGGAACTAGTGACAGGAGCTCACCCTATCATGCATCATGCACCTGGGCCTCAAACTGCCAACCTTCTGACCTTCTGATGGTCAGAACAGGCTTCTTAACCACCAAGCCACGGCATCCTGCTCTATTACCTATCCTGTATTTTATTATGTATTGAACCATATTTTTCTGATGAACATATCTATGTTAAAATGCCTTGTTGGCTTGCAATACTGTATACCAGGGGTAGGCAACCTAAGGCCCGGGGGCCGGATGCGGCCCCCTGAAGCCTTTGGTCTGTCCCCAGGCCAGTCCTGCCGCCGCCGCCGCCCGCTATGATGATATTGATTATTGTTGTTATTACTTGTTCTTGGGGTTTTCTTGACAAAATCTCCACAGGGGGTTTGCCATGGCTTTTCTGGGGCTGAGAGAGTGTGCATGCATATTTTTAAATTTTTTTAAAAAAATTATTTTTATTTATTATTTATTTATTATTTATTTATTTTTGGTGCTTCGGCCCCCCAATTGTCTGAGGGACAGCAACCCAGCCCCCGGCTCAAAAAGGTTGCCTATCCCTGCTGTATACTTATAGAGCTCTTTTTAGTCATGCTTCTCCAAATGGAGGACATTTTGGAATTCCTGGATAGAAGCATGGAATGTAGGATGTGTCCTGGGAAGGGAGGACATCTGGTCACTCTTGTTTCTGGTGTGAAACTCCATCTCTTTCTTTCCTTCAGCTGCTTTTGAAAATATGCAGCAGTTTGACAGGGCAGCTAGAGACCAGGCTTGTCACTGAGTCAGACCCTTTATCCTTGTCATTTCACCTAGGTTTGCACCTGCGTCCTCCAAAGTGTCAAGCTCTTTTTCCCCGCCTATAAGGTGGACCACTGGGACCTCTGTGTGTTCCTTTCTGTTCACATGTCCGAGCAGGCATTTGCCAACTTCCAAGACTGCGAGAGGTCAGTCTTCTTGAGACATCACTCCTGAATTGGAGATGTTCTCGCCTTTCCTGGCTGGTGCGGCAAACATCTGCTCCCCTGGCACCTGTTGGAGAGGCAGGGAAAGAAAACAAGAAAGAAACTTTCACAGAAACAGGTGACCTGTGCACATTTTCTGATGGGAATATGTGTTGCCATGGAGACAGCTTCTCCAAATAGCTCCCCTCCACCGCCCCCAAGCAGCTCAGGCACAAGCAAGACATTTTTTGCAGTGTCTGGTTTGAAAAGATTCTCTTAATGAGAGTCGTAGGTCAGGCAAGCTGAGCGAAGGAGACCCCCTTTCTGCTTCTTTGTCCCTGCGGGATCCACAGCGGAGGCAAAAGGGCTTATAAGAAAGGCATCTCTTCAAATGGCCCCTGTGTTGCAGATGAAATGCAGGCTCTAGTTGCTTTTTCAGAGAAAGGGATTTGGTTCAAATGGATCAGCTCTGTTCCTGGGCAAGCAACTTAGTAAGCCATTTAAAAAGGGAAGGCGATGAAGGGGAAAAACCCCAAACCAAACAAAGGAAAAAAAGACAGTCAAGGTGGGGAGATAGAGAAAGGAGGTGTTGACATCTGTGGGCAGCAGAATGTGAGCAGCAAGATGAAACTGGCATGAGAAAGGAATGGGAGGATTGAAAGGAAAAAAAAACCCCATCAGGTCTTTGTGAAAGTGAATGGAGGATTTTTAAAAAGCAGTGAAAACTAGCTGGTAGAAATGCAAAGATGATAAAAATGAAAGGATTGAAAGTTAGGAGCTTAAAGAGAGTCAAGCCATTGGTACATCTAACTAAATATTATAGACATGGACTAGCATTGACTCTCTACAGTGACCAGAAGGATTCTTTCTTAGTTTACCTGGAGATGTCAGAGAATGAACAATCTCTCTCTCTCTCTCACACACACATGCGCGTGCACACACACACACACACACACACATGCATGCATGCACGCGCGCAAACACAGTATATTCATTTTATTTCATAATTCATAATGAATCTTTCATAATTAATTTTTCATTTTTTAATTAAAACATTAAGCATAAAAAACACAAGACATGTATCTACATTTACATTACTATAAACACAAACATTAAAAGAAACATACATAAAATAACTTCCCTTCCTTTACTATGAATACTTATTGTATACCTTTATCTGACTTTCTTTCTTTATTTTTTTTGCAACTTGAGAGTAGGTAGGGCCGGTTATAAATAAATAAATAAATAAATAAATAATAAAGTATTAATATTGTATATTAGTTTTCATTTTTATATCACCTCTCTTAACAATTCCCATATCTTTTATAAAAATTCTCTTAACCTTTCCTACACTGTATACAAGTTCTGTACATTTCTATCCCTTCGTCTAAGACAGATTTATTAATCCTCCAGTATTTAAGTACCGTAATCTTAAATATTTCTTCTCTCCATTTCAATTTTTTTTTAAATTTCATTAATGCAATCACACTCATCCCTCCCCATCTTTGTGAGAGGTATTTTGTAACCAGTGACCACTCTCTTTCAAATCTATTTTTAGTTTGGTCCCTCAACAAGCATGTTAATATATCCATCTCCATTATGTCATATACTTTGAATGCCATTCATCTATATTGGGTGCTTCCTTACTTTTCCATTTTCTTGCAAAGACTAATCTTGCTGCTGAAATCAGATAAAATATAATTTTGCCAAATTTCCTCTCATTTTTTTCGTTCACTATTCCTAATAAATATGTGGTGGGTTCCAAATTCATCCTAACATCTAAACTTTTTCTTATTTCTGTTTCCAATATTCTTTCTCTCTTTTGCATTTCCACCACATATGTAGAAATGTACCTCTGTCCTCCAAGCAGTTCCAACATTCATCTTTACTATTTTTGTAGATCTTTGATATTTTCTCCGGGGTTAGGTACCATCTGTATTGCATTTTGTAGTAGTTTTCCTTTATGTCATAATTTAAAGTATATTTTAATCCTTTTCCCCAATTTTTCCCCATTTTTCTAAAAATATAGGTTTGCCAAGATCTTGCACCCAGTTAATCATAAATTGTTTAACTGTTTCCTCTTCCATTTTCAGCTTCAATAGTATCTTATATAATTTTGAAACCGTATTTTGTGTATCATTCATCATCAGTTTTTCAAATTCCATTTCTTCCTTCTCAATCTGTTTTATTTTTTTGTCCATTTTAAACCTCTCTAGAATTTGTCTGTAAAGGAACCAGTTACAGTTTAGGCCTTCCTTTATAAGCTCATCCATTGTTTTCATTCTGTATTTTCCTCTTTCCCAAATCAATAGTTCATTGTATGTGATCCATTCTCCTTCTTTCATTCTTTCTCTTCTGTAGAACGTATTGTTTACTGATGTCCATTTTGGGATCTTTTGTATGAATATTTTTGATACTTCTGCCAAACTCTCAGTAGTGATTTCTTTATGTAATAATGGTTGTTGAATTCTTTGTTAACTTTCACTTTGTCATATATTAGATATGCGTGCCAACCAAAGGGTAGTTCATAACCTTCTAATTGTAAAAGTCTTTCATCCTTAATCTTCACCCATTCTCTCATCCATTCTAAGCAGCAATCGTAATAATATATTCTTAGATTTGGGATGCCCGTTCCTCCTCTTTCTTTAGTGTCTTGTATAATTTTCAAAATAAAATAAAATATCTGGGGATCTTCATCACAATTAAAGATTCAGAATTATATAAAAATAACTATGGTAAAATTTGGCAAGAGATAAAAAAGATTTACAAAGATGGTCAAATATGAACCTTTTGTGGAGAGCCAGAATTTCAACCATGAAGATGAATATAACCTCAAAAATGTTATTTCTTTTTCAATCTTCACCAATTATTACAAACAATGCACCTTTCAAGGAATGGGAAAAGGACCTATCGACATTTATTTGGAATAAAAAGAAATCTAGAATCTTTCATAATTCATAATGAATCTTTACAGGGATTGAACCTTGGACCTTGTGCTGGTCAGTTGGCCGTAATGAAGAAATTGAATTGAATTGAACCTTGGACCTTCTACATCAGGGGTAGGCAACCTTTTTGAGCCGGGGGCCGGGTTGCTGTCCCTCAGACAATTGGGGGGCCGAAGCACCAAAAATAAATAATTAAATAAATAAAAATATATTTTTTAAAAAAGTTAAAAAAAAAAAATTAAAAATATATATGCATGCACACTCTTTCAGCCCCAGAAAAGCCATGGCAAAACCCCTGTGGAGATTTTGCCAAGAAAATCCCAACAACAAGTAATAACAACAATAATCAATATCATCATGGTTGGCGGTGGCGGCGGCGGCGGCAGGACTTGCCTGGGGCCGGTCCAAAGGCCTCGGCGGGCCGCATCCGGCCCCCGGGCCTTAGGTTGCCTACCCCTGTTCTACATGGAGTGCTGATGCTCCATGAATAAACTCCACTCGATAAGCTATGGCTCTTCCCAAGGGAAAATATCTTCAGGTGTGTGTACAGGCATTCATGGTTCAAATTAGCCCTATGTTGGTCCTACCATTGGTTGAAGGAGGGTATTATAGACAACTGTGGCACTCATACTTGAGTTTATAATCCTCCTGGTCTGGCAAATCAGATGACAACAGATGGCCAATTTGGTAGTATTATTATACTATTATTATTAGTAGTAGTATTAGTATTGATCAGCGGAAAGCTCCTAGAGCTGCTGCTTTCGCATCATATTACCATGTACCATTAACTACTAGCCTTCCATTTGCCTGCTTGCATCCCTGCCTAAATATCCCACAGGCTCCTGATCCTGTCTGATCTAAGCTAAGCAGGGTCTGCCCTAGCTAGTACCTGGATGTGAGACTGCCAACAAATACCAGGTGGTGGAGGCTACATTTCAGAGGCAGGAACTGGCAAAATCACATATTGCGCATTCCTTGCCTAAGACCCTTTGAAATTCATGGGGTCACTCTAGGTTGATATGTGACTTGAAGACGCACACACACACACACATATCCTGCCTCAGATCTGAGTGAGTGTCAGAGACTTTCAAATACTATGATGCCTTTGGACGTTCTGCATTATAGTTGATGCTGGTACTGTTACTGCCGCTGTTTGAAAAATGCTAAGTAATGGCATTCCTGTGAAATAATGGGTATTCACCATTAATTCAGCAACTTAGATTGTTATATACATTTTAGGAATCGCATCATGCCTTTGGTCTTTAATACCATAGTTCAGCTTATTCTTATAATTCAGGAACTATAAAAATCATTGCGCATTGGCCCCCCTTCCATCCCTACTCACAATATACAAAGTAGCTACAAGAACAGTTCATTTAAGGGGACACAATCATATATCAATCAACATTTCTGCTCTAGCAATCAATATACCATTTTCAAGAAAAGTCTTGATTTAATATGTGAGTGAGGCAATAACTATAGAACATATAAATTTGACAACATGCAAAAGCAGTCATGAATTAAACAATTCAACCAGAAGGAAGCAATAAAAATTACTTTGTTATTGTATCATTATGCATGAAATATCTGGAAAAGCTTGGATGAGTAACATCTCCCTTCAGAAAGATAAGATACCTGAATATGAAGGTACTTGAGATCTAGTGCCACAATAAACTACAATCCCCAGAATACCATTGCACTGAGCCATGGTAGTTAAAGTGGTGTCAGACTGGATTATTTCTGCAGTACGGATGCAGTTTAAGATAGGAATGCCCTATTCCATTTCTTCAAATCCAGGCATCTCTTTGCATGTTATGCAAATTACTCTAATTTATATTCTAATTATGCAAATTAAGCACATTAATTGTTGCATTTTTTTCTTCTACTTTGTTTTAAACAAACCAGTTTTTACAGTTACAAATGATGTGAGAAAACCAATGAAGATTTATTTATTTATTTAATATCCCACATTTCTCCTGAAATGGGATTCAAGGTGGCTTACAATAATTTAAAAAAGGTCCAGCTAAAACATTAATTTACACAAGTTAAAAAGAAATTAAATATCAATATTTATACATAGAACCAGACTCAACACAACTTCCCAAAGATCGTACACGGCCGCAGCCCCAGTATTATGGAATGGCCTACTGGAAGAGATCCGTCTTATTACTACATTAAATGCCTTTAAGAAGACACTTAAGATGGAGCTCTTCTGGCGGACATATCCATCTGATCGTCTAGATTTCTAGATTCTGACGACGATTGGCTATTTTTATTTTTATTTAATTTATTTTAATTTATTTTATTTTATTATATTGTATTTTATTCTCTTATAAATTATTATTATTATTATTATTATTACTACTACTACTACTACTACTACTACTATTATTATTATGTTTAAAGTGCTGGAATTAGAACTTGGAGACCTAGGTTCAAATCTCTGCTTGGTACCATGTGACTGGGCCACTATTTCCTCTCAGCAAACCTACTTCACAGGGTCACTGTGGGGGTTAAAAGAGAGGCCATATGAAGTGGAGATGTACATTTGTAGTGCAGTGCAAGTAAAAGAACAACAATAATGTTAAAGTATTGCCATGAACAGATACTTCCAGTGGTATTCTCATCAGATCACTATTTATTTATTTTTAGCCATCATTGTTCCATGAAAATAACACAGGAAGCCCTTGAGAGTAACTACTATCTGATTCACAGGGAAGATGCAGAGGGAGGTAAAGACAAACAATAAATGAGTGGGGAAAGCATGGTCTGATTTCCTTCAAAGATATGGAATAAATATTTATTATAAGTAAAAAATAGTCTACTTTAACTGTCTTTCACCTCTCTATTTTTTTCATTGAATGTACATGCTAAGCAGCTTATGTATGATAGGACATCTGCGCTCCCACCCAATTATTGCTTGTCAGTGCTAGTTAAGGTAATGATAAATGTTTGTACTTTTAATGTTTCCATTCTCTCTTACCTCACTAATTACATCCTCCCACCAAAGCCATGAGTATTCATATTCTGATCATGACATGGAGGAACAATCCACTGTGATTGGGTTGTCCATAAAGGCTCATGCCAAATAAAACTTTTTAAGTATTTCAGGGTAGATACTGTTGGATAAATAAGTGTAAGTACTAGATTCTGTTGTTTTGCTGCAAAAGACTAAAATGGTTACCCCCTGAAAACTTTAAAAGGTACTGTATTCCCTGTTGGAAGGGAAAAAAGTCCCAATCAAATGGGGCAGATCTGTTACCCATCCTTAACACCATCCTTGAGCTTCTGCTTGACATATTTTCTTTCTACATCCTTGCTACTGTAGTTGCTGTTTTGTTTCCCTGAAGAATTTATATTGTAGAGATAAATATTATTCCTCCATTGTACACATTTATCTCAGTAGGACATATGTGTGAATAAATAGTTTAAATACCCATACCATATTCCTAAGACAAATAAATGTGGAATTAGTTCATTAAAAATTACCTTTTCTTTATTATTGTTTGAATTCATTTCCCCCAAATCTAAAGATTCATATCGAGTATCTACCTTCATAAGCTTCTGTCTACCCTCTCCTTTTTTTCTTTTCTTAGCTCCTTCTTTCTTCAGAGTAGCACTGTAAGGTGGCCACTTCAGCATGTCGAGCACTGGATTAATAAATTGCACCATTCCTCTTTTCCTGTGTTCTGATGCTGCTGCTGCTACCTAGCCTCTGTCACTTTGCCCTTAACTTGCTGCACTCCCACTCTTCCCTCTCTGGACTCTGCCATGCCCTACTCTCTTGTTCTTTTCACTCTGTTGAAACACCTCCTACTCCCCCTCTTCTCCTTCCCTTGCACCTTGCCCCTTATCATGCCTGCCTCTTTCTTGCTCCTTGCACCCTGCTACTACCCATCTCACATTCCCATCTTGCCTTTTCCATTCCTTGCTTCACACTCCCTTCTCTCATTTTGTGCCCTTGCTATGCACTCTTCATTTGCTTCTTTGCCCTCTCCAGCTCACAGTACTCCTGTTCTCTCTTCTACTCCCTCACCTGCCTTGCATTGGATCCTCATGGTGCATCCTGGCTTGCATCTTGTGATCCATAACTCATACCACTTGTTCTCCCATCTCTCCTACTCCCTCCCCCTTCTTCATCTCATGCCCTGTGGCACACCATGTCCACAACCAGTTGCACTGCTCATTCTTCCCTACTCCCACCCTTGTCACACTTCACACCCTCACAATGTGCCCCTCCCTTATTTTTTGTGTTCCCTCTGCTTGTATCACTTGTTCTCCTATTTTCCCCACTCCCTCCCTAACCTCCCTTCAAACCATTTAAACACATTTCTCCCTTGCTTCTTGCATGCTGTCAGTCATCCTGTTCCCTCTCCCATCTCTCTCCTCCTCCTACCTCCTTTGCCGCACAGTGTGGCCTCACAGTGTACCCCCTCTTGCTCTGCTGCTCACACCTCTTATTCTCCTGTATCTTACTCCCAATCTTGCACCTTCCTGAATTCCACTACTTGAGCACCTCTTGCTCTGCAAGGAACAAGTCTACCCAGGAATTTCAGATGTGAGGGAAGTCACATCTAAAATTCCTGGGTAGACTTGTTCCTTGCAGAACAATTTGACAGAAGAGTACTCCCATGTTTTGTCTTATAGCTTGGCTTCTACAAGGGCTAGAGACTTATTTCTTTAAAAATAAAAGCTTAGAATCTAGGCCAAATGATGATGCAAATGGACATGGATGGCATGCCTGGAATCTGGGTAAAACTTGGCTATTTAAGTGGTATGGTAACCCTACTCTAAGAAGGCTGTTCACCAGTTTGTGCTAGAAATAACAGGATATATTAAGCCCTGTTGACCCTATTGAGATCCAGCATGGTGTACTGGTTTGACTGTTGGTCTATGACTCTGGAAACAAGGGTTTAAATCCATGTTCCACTGGGTGACCCTGGGCAAGTCACACTCTTCCAGGCTCAGAGGAAGACAGAGGCAAATACCCTCTGCACAAATCTTGCCAAGAAAACCCTGTGGTAGTTTCATCTTAGGGTCACCATTAGTTGGAAACCACTTGAAAACACACAACAACAACAACAACAACAACAACTGACCCTATTGCTTCTTTCAGTGGCCTTTGATATTACCAGTCATGAGGTGGTTGATGGCATAACTTCAGAACCTGATGAGAGTTTGTTGAAAAATCTTCACTCATTGCATACCTTCTTAGGCTATTAGCTTTGGAGATAGTGTCTTCCTTTGTGTCCCTTTAAAATTTAAAGTAGAAATGGTATCAATTTCCACTTCCTCTCTTTGTGTGTCCTTTGAGATTCATTAAAACCTAGTACAGAGTATCTTTCGAACAAATGCTAAAACAATTCTATTTTTGTTGGCTTTTATAAATTGTGTATGATGAGATTGCTATGGAAAGTGGGGGAACAGGTTGAAGTTTTAACAAGGTCTGGCTTTTGAATGACTTGATACTTACAGTTTATGATTTTTGGATTCTGTTTTTATTTCTTTGATCATAAACATGTTGTAACCTGCCCTTTTAGGAAGAGTAAGGTAAAAATCAAATAAACACATTTTGTAGAATAGGAAGCGGATCTGCTGCAAAAGTCTCGACCAATCTGCGGCCACACACTGTAGCCAAGTGACAGAACAAGGACTGAACCTATGAATACTGATGTCCAGTTTCCTTTGATAATGTTAGCATTACTTATTTACTAGCTTAAAGCCCAACAAATATTGTGAAATAGGTGTGGAAAAGCTCTGTACTGCTCACTTTCATTTGACTGCTTTTTAAAATAAAATCTTAGCACATCCATTTTGAGACTGTCAGTTCTCTTGCTGCTCAGTTTAGTTGGCTTGCTTTTTCAGATATCTGGCAACTTCCTCAGTGAACCTCTAGGTTTTGCTCTTACTCCTTTTAGTATGGGTATCAACAATTATGCTTGGCAAGTATTTCACCTGTACACTTGAACCCGTACAAGTGTGAATGCTGTCTAGGGCAAGTGGATCCTCAAATGATGCAAAACTTACCTTAGGTCATGAGGAGATAAGTAGCTTAAACTGAAGTAGGGGCTGACTGGTTGCTTGGCAACTCTTTTGTATTAGCAGTAAGGTATGTCTTTTACCTTTTACCTTTTACCTAAGTACCACATCCATCTATGAGTTAGAATTCAGGGTTTGGAACCAGATAGAAAGGTACAGGAAGAGAGTTTTGAAGCCATCTAACAAAAAGTACTAATGTCTAGATACTCAGAAAACCTTGCTATAGTTTTCCTGCCACAGTCATGAAGGGGAGGGGGCATTTTAGTGTTTTTCCCCCAGGTGAAAGGGTCCCAAACATACCATAATCTGTTAGCTTGCCTTCAATTCCAACTACTTGTCAATAGCTCACTTGCTGAGAGTAGTCAAAGGGCTTCAGTACAAGAGGGCAGGCTTATGGGTGGAGCAAGACACAGGGATTGTAGAAAGACGCTTTTGTGTATGTTTTCTTTTTTTTCTTTTTCTTTTTTTTAATTTTAAATGTTTATTAGTTTTGTTTTCTTAGCACGCAGACACCGGATATATTATGTGATTCTTCCAGTCACAATTTCTGTAGGTGTTAAAACAAAGCAGTGGCTCAGAAACACCAGTCTTTCTATGGCTGGAATGAAGATGAGAGAATATGTATGCAGTCTGCTTGGATCCTGTCAGTTCTAGAAGCCAACTCTCTCTTCCGAGCTGCCAATATCAGGCAGAATATCAGGTCATGGAATGCAAATAAAAGCTTCTCCAAAGATGTTCTCCCTGGGTGAGCATTTTAATGACGTTAGGATCAGGTTATTAAACTGTAACCTGCCATTTCAGGGAGCATTTAGTCATGTTCTCAATTTAATTATCCCTCAGTGGCAGTCTCAGTGTGAGTACCTGGGCATACCTGAACAGAATGTGTGAAAAGTCTCCATAAAGCAAAACCAACAAAGTATTGCTGTTCATTGGCACTCCTTTAGGGCTTTGCAGTTTCTGTCCCATGGCCTGCTGGACAGCTTGAGAGGTGTTTTAATTACTTTCTAGCTGAGAAGTCCATCTGTCATTGCTTTTTGTTGAGGGTGCCATGATTTCAAGCCACATCTTGCTGGTCAGTTTTTTTAAAAAATAATTTTCCACATCAGAAATTATTCCAGGTTAGTTTTAGAAAAATGTCCAGTTTGTGGGAACCATGCTGTGTTATTCCTCATGCTAAAGATTCATTTCTGCTGAAGAGACCCATTCCATTTTAAGTGGAATTTGGTACCCATATTGAAGTTTCTCCTAGGTCATTGATATTATCCAGTTCTTCACCTTACATTTAACTCCTATCAGTACTAGGGATGCATGTCAGTATGTTTTCACTTTCTGAACCAAAAGATAAAACCCATTTAGTCCTTGAAATCTTTGTCTTTTTGAAGGCTGTGATACAGTTCACACAGAAAGCATACAAAAATATGTACACTTGAAACAGAGCATACAAAAATGTATACAGAAAGACGTTATTAAGTGAAAAAGTCAACTTGAAAATGCATATGTTCAAACTTTTGAACACAAAAATGCATAGATTTAAACCAGGGCTGATAACATTTTTCATTTTTAAAAAATGGATTTAAAAAATTAAAGTCTGAAAAGGAGGTACATGATCATATATCCCATGGGAAGTGTTATTTTAGAAGAATCATGGTTACAAGTTGCAGATTCTGGTGCAATGCATTCAGTGATGAAATGTAAATATAATAGAATCCATTGGGAGCCCTTTCTCAACATGGTATCCTCATAAACATTGGTCATACTGGCTAGAACTGGGATGATAGGATTTGTAATTCAAAACATCTGGGAAACACCAGGCTGGTAATGGTTATCTTGGTTGTGCCATTTCACTCTCCAGTAAATTTCATGACTGAGGCTCAATTTTATCATTAATCACATGCCCCTGACACACACATAAATTCCTTCTTGAATGCTGATATTCTTGCAAGACTTGCTCCTTTTCTGAATTAGCTGTTGGAAATTTATAAGGGTGACTGTGTTCCACAGATGACACTGATCTTATGTTGGGGAGTTGCATTCCAGAAATTGAACAATGGGCTTGTTTTCTTTTTTCTCAGAACAAAGATGAAGTGCATAGTCTGGGGAAGCACTGTCTATGAACCATCTTGCCATTTTAACTGATGTATACATTTCTACAGATGATTACTGACAGCCAGTTCTCAGTGGCTTTTAACCAACAGACTGTACAGTGGTTGGCAGCCCCCAGCTGCATGCCAGTTCACATCAGTCTGCAGATTCTCAGTATCTGTTGTGGTATTTTTAACAACAGCAGTAAAAACGCTAAACGAAGTCTGGGATATGGTGCAAGATTCAACACCTTGCTGACGGATTTAGCAAGGGATGCTTTTTCTTATATATGTGATTACTGAAATATCTGATTGTCATTTGTATTGTGTTACTATTTGAGACATCCTGAAGGTTAAATAGTAATTAATATGGGATGGATCTGAGCTAAGATGTTCCTATTAGATACCATTAAGTTGGTTTTGGCTTATGGCAATTCTACAAATGAGTGACCTCCAAGAGACTCAAAAAGTTCTACTCAGGGTCATAGCTTCCTTGACTGAGTCAATCCACTTTTAATGCAATCTTCCTCTTTTCCTATTGAATTCACATTTACCAAGCATTTAAATTTCTTCTAATGAGTCATGTTGCCTTATGATATGTCCAAAGGACAACAGTCTAGGTTAATAGTCTTGAAGGTTGTTAGAGCTTCAATGGCTCCTGCAGCAATAGGTCCATTTGTTTTAATAGATATGATTAAATCTGTGAATTTTGTTTTCCCCCCACATTTTTAATGTCAAGTTCTTTTATTTCAATTTTTGAAGAGGCAAAAATAGGGGGGAAATTAGTAAAAATGAGTCAAATTGAAGTATTACCCATCAGCACTGACCAAATTCAGTAGATACTGCTGTTCCCAGTTGTGCCTGTCCACCATAAAGCAGTTAAAGATATGGAACCTGTCAGAAAGAAGTAGTGGCAATCTTAATTTAGAACCATAAACACAAGAATGTTAAGAGCTCATCACTCAAAGACTTGCCTGTGGTGACTGTCAGTTTCAGTTTCTCTTGGACTTTTTTTTTTAAAAAAAAAGTCAAGTTATTTCTGTTAAATTCATGAAGAAATGTAGTATCAGATTTAATACAAACTGAACCCTTCCCAAGCTTGATTTATCCTTCCAGCTCTGGCTCCGCATTCATACTAAAGCAACTAGGGAAGCTGTCATAGAAGTATTCTGTGATCTTGAAGGACACCACATATGCTTAGGGCCTTTACAGACTGCCAGAAATAATGCAGCTTGAGGCCACTTTAATTGTTCCTGGCTTAATGCTAAGGAATCATGGGAACAGTAGTTTATTGTGGCACCAGAGATCTCTGACAAAGAAGGCTCAATGTCCCAGAAAAAAAATATAATTGCCATGATTCCCTAGCACTGAGCCAGGACAGTTAAAGTGGCCTCAAGCTGCATTATTTCTGGCAGTCTGTAAAGGCCCTTAGTTAGTGTTGACTCCTGTGTTTGGTCCAGTTTCATCTATGAAGCTCTGGATAGCAAACCAACCTGTGTAGCTGGAGTTTTGGAGCCACCATTCTTCCCTCCCCCAGTACACGTTGAGCACTGATTTGAGTTATACAGTTGCCCCTCCCAGTTCATAGGGGATCCGTTCTGGACACACACACACACACACACACGAAAATGGCGGCTCGCTAATATTGGAGCCCGATTGGAAATAATAGCGCGTGCGAGTGTGCACGGCCATTTTAGATGTCCCTCCCTGTGAAGAGCGGGAACGCGGACCTCAAGTCCATGAATGGGGAGGAGCAACTGTAGTTTGTAAAATTTAAGAACCCCAAAATGTAAATAGTGTGTTTATAAAGCATAAAATATGAAGCAGACAATTCTCTATGTTGTGGAATGTAGTAGTTAAGAACTAGGCTATGCTAAATAGATATATTTCCCATTCTGATCGTAAAGGGTGCGGCCATGCAAATTGTGGTGCCCAGGAATATTAACCCTGGAAGCCTGCATGTTTGGAAGCCACACATGGCTGTTTAGCAATGGATAGTTCCTTAACTGATGAGATTGTATTTTTAGTGGATATAGCTGAGTTACATTGTTTAAGGTGGTAGTGTTCCTCTATGATTAGCTGTAGAGATGCCTGCTAAGGAAATGCAGAAGATATAATGGTTTTCTGTCTTTATAAAAGTATAACACTTCACCTGCCATATACTCTAATGCAATGAATATATGATGCCATACATGTTATGTAATGTCCCTAGATAATTGAAATCTTGTGTTGTAAATCCATGACTGTGTAAAATAAAAGACTAACAGAGAGTCTGCTCATTCTTCCATATAAATATCCTGAGATCGCAGTACTTAACAGTGCTTAAGTGGAATGTTAATGCTGTTTGAATTTTACCACTGATCACAGGTTAAACACCCAGACAAGCAGAAAGTGATAAAGGGGACCTCTAAACAAATACAGATTGGCTAACAATTGACAAAATAACCCCAATCACTCAATCTAAAGAGATAGACCATAGCTGTTTCACCGTCATTCAACTTCCTTGAATACTGCACCACTGGAATCAGTGTCTCTTGAGGTTTTTTTCCCAGTTTGACCAGCTTGTGCACAGACAGTCTGCAACAGAAGCTGAAATCAATCACCTTATCCCCAAACCATAAAGTTTAGAAAGTGCAGGACTTTTATAATTTGAATCTATTGATTATAAAGATAACATTTTGGTCATTTCTTAGTCTTGCCAAGTATGACATGGGCGGGGGAACAGCCTGATGAAATCACCTACAAAGTTAGGGTCTGTGTGGATTAGCAGCCACTGTCAAATTTTTACACACATGATAGTTTGAATTAGCGTAAAGGTCTCTTCAAGGGAATATTTTTTTACAAAAGTGGTCTCCGTGGTCAACCCTTCTTATGCAAAGACCTCTGCAGTTGTATATTTAATTAATATTCTTAGAATACAGAGTGATTATCTGTGGTTTTCTGTTTTTTGAATATATTTCCTACAACTAGACTCCTGGAGCTTTGGTGACTGTTAATGTTTATTTACCATCTGTCAATTCTTCCATGATTCTTAGAGCCAAGTATGTGACCTCTAACTTGCCTGTGACTAAAGTCTGGATAGTCTGTCAAAATAGTGCATAGTAAATGTCTCATGTCAGATATAGTGGGTTAATGGCTGTACACAGTACAGCTGCCAAGGTCTCAGGTCACTAAGCTAAAATGACCTTTCTATCTTCTGCGTTGGGTTCTGACTGTCTTGCTTGTCACAATATAAACTAGCCTTAAAGACTTCATGAAGAAGTATATTCTGAATGTGGATACTGCAGCAACTGGGAAGAGAAATGGAAGCTTTCCAAAGTATAATTCTTATTTGCCTTGGAATTTTCCCTCAGGTATTCTATATTTTCAAAAACCATATCCACCTTTTCAGATGATCTCATGCTTATGAGGCAACTTGCTACATGTTAACAGAGGCTCTGTTTCTTTTAAAACAGTTTTATCAGCTTAGACATGGTTCTTGTCAGGTTAGAAAACCGTATTTAAATTTCAGCATGTATTTTACATTTAGTTTTATTCAATAGATCTTTCCTAAGATAGGGAAGAGGGAGAAATTTTAATTAAGGCAGACTCAGGGAGCTTCTGGCCCTCCAGATGATTTGAACTATAACTCCCACAATCCTTTACCATAGGCCATATTGGTTGTGGCTTCTGAGAGTTTTGAAATCTAGAACTTCCGAAGACCAATATGCAAAGAGATTCTGTAGCATCTTTGAGTCTCACTGAGGGGAGGGGAAGTGTGGCATTGGCTTTCGTGGACATGGTCAACTTGCTCATATGCCTCCATGCATCTGAAGAAGCAGACCATTTCTGTGACAGCTGATGGTAAAGCATCTTTAGTCTCAAAAGTGCTACAGGATCCCTTTGCATACTGATATCCCAGACAAACATGACTATGTCTCTGAATTCTACACCCACTTGGAGACCAAAAGACCAATGTGATACTGTCAGTTAGAATGAAGCTCTGGTCCACTTGGGAGATGGGAAAGTGGAACAGGAAAAGTTACTGGAACAGTGACCCAGAGCTGTAGTCTTAATTCCTCCTGGTTAAAGAAACAGATCACAAAATGCACTGATCCTGTGTATGCATAGCACTCTCCTAAACAAGTGAGTACAAAAGTTAGAATCGTACAAGCCATTGTATTCCCTATTACTATGTATGGATGCAAGAGCTGGAGAGTCAATAAAGCAGAGAGGAAGAAAATCAATTCATTTGAGATATGGTGCTGGAGAAGAGTGCTAAGAGTTCCATGGACAGCCAAAAAGACAAACAGAACAGATAAAACTAGAACAGATAAAGCCGAAAATCTCCCTGGAATCATGAGAAGGCATGACTCATTGGGGAAAAAACCCCAATAATGGTAGAAAAGGTGGAGGGAAGTAGAAAGAGAGGAAGGCATCATGCTAAGCAGGTCATGGATATGAATTTGCAGGAACTAAGCAGAACAGTGGAGAATAGGGAGTCTTGGAGATGTCTCATCCACAGGATAGCCATGAATCGAGATCAACTTGAGGGTGGTTAACAACATCCTTGAGTTGCCACCCTGGTGGTGCAGTGGTTAAATACTGGTACTGCAGCCACAACGTTGTGAGTTTGATCCCAGGGCTCCAAGGTTGACTCAGCCTTCTATCCTTCCAAAGGTTGGTAAAATGAGTGCCCAGCTTGTTGGAGGCAATTGGTTTACAGATTGTAAACCAGTTATAGAGTGCTGAGCTCACTGATAAGTGGTATAGAAATGTAAATGCTAAACAACAACAAACTCATACACTTGGGGGAAATGGTATATATTTACCAGAAGTTGCCAGGATCCTTCTTCAAATGTTGCCATCTTGAATCCCATGGAGGGAGAAAGTGAAATATGAATGAATGAATGAATGTTTATATACTGGCTTTAAAAACAATGAAGTCTTTGTCTGCTAGCTTCTCTTTTTCCACACAGTAATTGGCCTTGAGATATTTTAAGTATCATCTGCCATGGTGAGGGGAAGAACAGTATTACATCCTGGATCAGAAGGAAGTCCCAGATGTCAATGAGAAAACTGACCTTGCAGCTTCTTCACTGACTGCTCCTCTTGGTTGGGGATCTTTCTGGGATCCCCTACTGTTTCTTCTTTTCTGATAGTAATGGAGGAAGGACTAGTTCCTCTTCTCCTTTTGAGTTATCCAACCAAGCTCTCAGCTTCAAAGGGGAGTGGAGGGCTTTCTCCCTTTTGATAGGATTCTATTCTGGAGGGACTATCAGTGAATTTGGAAACTCACTATCAGTGTGGTCTAGAAGTCAATATCCTCCTTTGACAGCGGATCAAACAACTTGGTGACTGGACCCCTGTAAGCTCTCTCTGTCACTTTATTAGTTTATTACAAAACAAAACAAAACAAAAAGATAGCTTTTGTGCAGCTACCAGTGGCCCAGAATAGAATGTTTATGCTAGTCATTTTTGTGAGTTTGGAAATAATTGAAATACCATAGTAATCAGTTTTCCCATGCAAGTCTGATTTACCATAGCACTCAGTAATAGGAAGAAAATATGATTGGGTCAGTAATAATCCTTATTGAAGGGCAATTCCTCCCTCTGAAAAAAAGTATTTCTCACAGCCCAGGTTCAGGAAGTATCCTTAGGAGTAGTTTTACTGCAGTTGGCCCTCCTTATCTACGGATACTTTATCCATGGATTCAAGCATCCACAGCTTGAAAATATTGGAAAAAAGTATAAATTCCAAATAACAAATTTTGATTTTGCCATTTTATATAAGGGAAGCCATTGTATTTAATGAGACTTGAGCATCCACAGATTTTGTTATCCACGGGGGTGGGGGGTCCTGGAACCAAACCCCAGAGGATAACAAGACCCCACTGTATTTTGTTAAGAAAGCCTGGGACAGCCCTATCTCACAAGTTACCTTTTACTATTTCTTTAAGGTAGCCTGGGACTATCTCAGTAGTCACCTTCATGGTCCAGCTAGCTGTTTTCTTCTTACTAATTTTAGTGAGCCATGAGGAGAAAGATGTAGTATACAAATAACCACACAAACCTGATCTCGCAGTTGAAGAAACCCTGTCCCCAGGTCCCATCATATGAAACTCATGCAACAAAACTAGATAAGAGAACACTTTGGATACCTTACTTGAGTTACCTGTTGAAATGGCAGAGCACAAATCTGTGTGGCTGCAGGTGACTGTATCCTCACAGGATGCAGTAAATAAGTTACAATGGGAAGTAGATGGTCTTCCTTGCTTCGATTGGAACAGCACATACAAGAAAGCCTCAAAACAGTGTGTAACAGTCCTTTTGCTAATATGGCTTTGGAGCAGAGCTTGGAACATTACATTTTAAAAGTAGTTTGCTCTTGTTCATAAAGTAATCTGTCCCTTTTTAAAACAGTTTGTTCCTGTTTATCCCTTCCTGATGCTTGTTAAAGTGTTAGAAAAAGTGGCACACTCTGTTACTTGTTGGACTGCTCATTGGTTTTATATTATTGTCCATTACATCTTTGAAATTGGGAAAAAACTCCTTAGGATTGAAGAGAAACTTACATACAGGTTGAAAAATTCCTGTCAACATTCCTCTGAAGATGCCCCATAAAATTAACTTTTGGAAGTAACTAGAAATTGTTATTCATTACATTGCTAAAGTAATGTTGCTCTTGCTCATTAAAGTGGGTCCTTGGTATCTGCTGGGGTTTGGTTCCAGCCCTCCCATACTATAATCCACGGGTAGGCAACCTTTCCCCTTTAAGGGCCAAGGGACTTCAGCTCCCAGAATCCCAGGAGCTATTGGCCAACATGGGACTATTGGCCAACATGGCTGAGGCTTCTGGGAGCTGAAGTCCCTCGGCCCTTAAAGGGGAAAGGTTGCCTACCCCTGCTATAATCCATAGATGTTCAAGTCCCATTATATGCAATGGCATAATAAAATGGTGTCTGTTATATAATGGTGAATCAAGGTTGATTTTGGGATTTTTTGCGGGGCAGGGGAACGTTTTCAAGATGTTGATAGTTGAATCCAGTGACATCCCTAGGGTTGGTGTCACCTGGTGCACACTGGGAATCATGGACTAATTCTGGAATTAGAGGGGCCCTGTATGACCCCCTACCTTTAAACAGAGACCATGAAGAAGAAAGGGGGATGACACCACTGCTCCTCAAACACCTACCTTTTGGCAGAAACAGGCTGTAGCATTCACCTGCTTCCCTTCAAAATGCATTAAGAGATGGTGGGAGTGGGGTGAAGCTCAGTGGGTGGAGAAAAGAGATGCACCAGATTTTTTTAAAAAAATTAAAATTTTAAATTTAAAAATTTTAAATTTAAAAAATTATTTTTGTTATTTTTTTTTAAAAAAAATGTATTCTTTTAAAAATTTCTTTAAAAATATCTCATTTTAACCAAGTCTTCACTATGTATATGTAAATACATTTAGATTGTGCATATGATATTGTAATTTGAAGATATAATTTTAATTTTGCTAGTTGTTTATGTCACAACTAGTAGCATTACATTCAGTGGTATATGGGAATTATGATTTATGAGTAACATTAGCGCAAAAAAAGCATTACTAGGGATTCTATATGGTGTGAAATGGGAGGAGGTCAATAAGGGGATGACATCACAATGGATTATGCCATAGAGTTTGTAAGTACTTCACCTTTTTGCGTTTTTCGCTCTACCCCATCCTCCCCTCCTCTTCAAGAGAAGATCTCCTCCCTTCTTAACAAAGGCACCATTCAGCACATCCCAGACAGGCGCAGGATGGATGGTTATTTCTCCAAATATTTCACAGTGCCAAAGAAGGATGGTGGGCTCCATCCCATCCTCAATCTCAGGGGCATCAACTGCTACATCTCATCGCGCAAGTTCAAGATGGTGACTCTTCAATCCATCCTCCCCTTTCTCCATCTTGGGGATTGGTTTGCGTTGATCGACCTGAAAGATGCTTACTTTCACGTTGCCATTCGACCTCAACATCCCAGATATCTTCGCTTCGCAGTGAATGGAGATGTCTATCAATATACCATCCTGCCCTTCAGCCTCTCTACCGCTCCCCAAGTTTTCACAAAATGTATGGCAGTGGTCAGCTCTCACCTCCGCATCCAAGGAATCAAAATGTTTCCTTATTTGTACAATTGGTTACTGGTGTCATCCTCTCGCACACAGTTGTTCCGTGATGTCCACACCACTATCTTCCTTCTCACCAACTTGGGCCTCACAGTGAATCCCTCCCCAGTCCATCTTAGAACCAGTCAGAGTGATAGAGTACGTAGGCACATCTCTATACTCTGTTATGGCTCGGGCCTACCAGAAGGGCAGAAGCCCTTTGGGCCCACCTTTACTCTGTTCTCTGCATGGACCATCCTACGGCAAGAAACATTCAACATCTTCTAGTCCTCATGGCCGCAACCACAGTTGTGACCTACTTGGCGCACCTAAGGTTTCACCCACTACAAACATGGTTTCTTTCTGTCTTTGACCATTTTAACAACAGACAGTCCAAGAAGCTGACACTTCCTCAACACGTGTGTACCTCCCTTCTGTGGTGGTTGGTCCCCAGGAATATCTTCAGAGGAATGCTCTTCCAACCTCCAGAATCTTCCAGGATGGTCACCAGAAATGCCTCCATGACGGGCTGGGGAGCCCATTACACAGATCTTTGCGTACAAGGTCACTGGTACCCTTCAGAAGTGGAGAGGCACATCAGCACCCTGGAGCTCTTGGCTGTCATCAAGGCCTTTTGAGCCTTCAAGAATCACCTCTATCACGTTGTCATCTAAGTTGTAACAGACAATACCACCACAGTCTGTTATATCAACAAACAGGGTGGAAACCACTCCTCTGTGCTTCTCCATCTCACTACACAGCTCTGGATGTGTTGCCATCGTCATTCCATTCATCTGGCTGACAAGAACAATGTTCTAGCAGACTCTCTCAGCCAAGACAAGGCTCTTCAACATGACACTGTCACAGGAGGTATTTAACATGATAACATCTCGCCTAGATCTCTTTGCCACTCCAGAGAATGTGCAGTGTCCACTATTCTGCACCAGAGCAGGTCTAGGGACAAGCTCCCTAGGAGATGCCTTCCTTTTGAGTTGGAGCCGTCGCTTCCTTTATGCCTTCCCTCTGATCCTGCTGGTGGCAAGGGTTGTGGCCAAACCAAGAACAAATTAGATATAATTTTGGTGGCTCCTTACTGGCTGAGACAACTTTGATTTGCCCCTCTCCTCCACCTGTCCAGGGGCCAGTGCTTCAAGCTCCTGAACTGGCTGGACCTTCTCTCTTACTCCAATGGTGCAGTCCTTCACCTGGATCTACGCAGCCTCCACATGACAGCTTGGATCTGATCGTGACCACTCCAGAACTTCTGCGGGTCCTCTCTGCTTCCAGAAAGACTACCAAAGTGTCTACCTTTGCTGAGGCCAGGGCTGAGCCTTCTTCACCTGCTCAACTCTCCACAGCCTTACAGTTCCTTCTCCATCTGTATGGCCAAGGACTGGCCTTCTCATCCCTCAAGGTCTACTTGTCAGCTGTCGTGGCCAACCAGCTCCCTGGTTCGCCATCCACTAAGCTCTTCACCTCACCTACTCTGAAGAGATTCTTCAAGGGTCTACATCACCTGTACCCTCTGTTGCCTCCACTGGCTTCTTCTTGGTCACTCTCGTTGGTGCTCATGCACCTTACTAGGCTGCCCTTTGAACCTCTGGGCTCGGCCTCTCTGAGACTCAAGGTGGCATTCCTTGTGGCCATCACTTCAACCAAGAGGTCCTCTGAGCTGACTGCATTGCTTGGATGAGCCCTTTCTGATCTTTCACAGAGATAAGGTGGTCCTCAGACTGGACATCTCTTTTCTCCCTAAGGTAGTATCCCTTTTCCATCTTTCTCAAGACATTGTGTTGCCCATCTTTTATCCAGATCCTTCCATGCCTCTGGAAAAGACAATGCACACCCTTGATGTTCGCCGTGCTTTGGCCTTTTATGTTCAACGTTCTGCTGAGTTCAGGTTGACCAACAAGTTGTTTGTTTGTTATGGTGGAGCTAAAAAAAGCCACTCTGTTTTCTCTCAAAAGTTTGCAAAGTGGATTGCCCATACTATCCTGCTGGCTTAAGAACTTGTCAAACACCCTCCTCCTGTTGATGTGCGCCCACACTCAACCAGGGCTGTCTCCTCATCTGCTGCCTTCCTCAGAGGCATCCCCCTGCAGAGCGGCTACATGGTCTTAGCCTTCCATGTTTGTCTGGCACTATCAGCTTGATTCCAGGTCTTGTTGGGATGCTAGCTTTGGCTGTGCCATTCTCACTTCTATTCTATAGTGACCTTCCCACCTGCCACAGGTAAGCTTTTTAGTTACCCTGTTGTGTGAGGCACTGAGACCATGAAGAAGGTAAACAGGTTGCTTAATAATAAATAATAATAATAGTTTTTATTTATATCCCGCCCCTCTGCCAAGCAATCGGGGCGGCGTACAACAATCACAATAACAAATAACATCAATACAGAGCCCATCCCTTCTTCCCAACCCCACCCATACCCACCCCTCAAAAACAACCTGTGTTTTTGCTTACCTGTAACTGTGGTTCTTCAAGTGGTCATCTGTGCCCTCACACAAACCTGCCCTACCTCCCCTCAGTCAGATCCCTGCTGATTTCTTGTGTACATGGGAAGGTCAAGGCTTTAGAGAAAAGAAAAGAAAAATTGAAAAAAAAAAGATGTGTGGCTTCAGTAATTACCTTTTTTTGTAGTACTAAGCAAGGCTCAGAGTATACAGGTCACAAATTCTTTTTTTCTACCATTATGAAGAGTCCAAATTTTTTTGTAGTACTAAGCAAGGCTCAGAGTATACAGGTCACAAATTCTTTTTTTCTACCATTATGAAGAGTCCAAAGTAACACTATAGATCCACAGTGGATCCTTTTGTGTAACTCCAGCCCGGCCTCCCCCCACCCTCTTTTTTTGTACATATAGAGAAGGGAAATACTGAACTGTTGATCCTGCCTTTAAAAAACTACCCCTGTTCCACACTTTGGCAAGCATATCCTCTGTACCTCTAGGCAGGTTAGTTGTGCATGTTAGTAATAACATTGACATAGTCCCAGGAGGATGGACAGATGAGACAGAATACCTGCGTTCCTCTCCTCAATGTGACACACAGAATTAAATACATGAAATAAAACATGCTTCAGGACTGACTTTGGTTGATTCCAGGTTTGAACATGGTAAAATGGCAGAGGTCAAATAAAGTGGGCAAGGAGCCCACAGAAAGAATGAAAAAGGACCTAGGAAAAGAAGGGTATGTCAGAAAGAAAATGAGTGTTTTCTTCCCTGTTTATGTTACTGAAAAGGGTATTGTTCTTAGGTACAAGATCGTGAAATATGCTCAGTTTATAGGCTGAGATGGCTAACATTTTGTACTTGAGATCTGCCCAGGCCTTGCAGTCTGGATCAGTTACTGTGTTGTGTGTATACTTTCAAGTTGCTTGTCAACTTAAGGTGACTACATAAATTTCATAGGGTTTTCTTAGGCAATGAATACTCAGTGGTGGTTTTGCCAGTTTCTTCTTCTAAAATAGAGCCTACAGAACCTAGTATTTGTACTGTTTTGTAAACTGTTCTTTGTTCAACAAGTTGTTCTTTTCTCAGGATGAGGCTGGGAGAATGACTCACTTCTTTGTTGTAAACATTGGACGTTATCACACGGGGGAAATCTGTTGGTTAATCCACACAAATCCCAAACAAAAAGCGAATTTGCGCCTCATGATTTCACACGACGTCACACAGAAACTGGTCAGAAAGTGGACAGAAAGTGGTATTATCCGAGATCTTTTTAATTTCGGGAGTTTAGAGGAAATGCATTTGCAAAATTATAGTAATTGCGCATTTACTTTAATCTGAAAAGCAAATACGCACGGACAATTCTCTTTTAAAACCTGGAGGAGGGCCAAGAGGAGGAGGAGGAGGAGGGGCATCCAGGGAGGGAGAGTCCCGGGCTCCTCCTCAGTGCCAGGGAAGGAAAGGGAAGGGAAGGGAAGGGAAGGGAAGGCAGCCCAGGAGAGGGAAGTTTGGGACGGAGGAGAAGTTTGGCATTTGGGATGGAGGGAAAAGGAGGGGAAAGAAGGCTTCCCTCGCAGCAGCTGTGGGTGGATGTGGGTGCAAGTGTGAGGTGTGCTTGTGGAGCAACTTGGAGATCCATCTCACCATGACGTTCTGCCCTGCAGGTCCTACAAAGGGGAAAGGCTTATGGGGGGGGGCATGGGAGCTACCTCCAGTTTCCCCCTCTCCTGGGCATCATCCAAGGCTCTGGCTCCCCCCAGGGAACACCCAGCCCTTCCTTCCTTCCTTCCTTCCTTCCTTCCTTCCTTCCTTCCCTTTCCTCCTCCTCCTCCTTCCCTGCCAGCTCTGCCTGTGATCCTGCCCTCCTTGCCCATCTCCCCAGCAGCTGACAGCCTCCAATGCCAGGAAAGGAGAGAGAGAAAAGGGAGGGTGAGCCATCCCAATCCTTCCCTTGCCTTGGCTTGCCTTGCCTTTCCAGCCTCCTTCTCCTCCTCCTCCTCCTCTGCTCTCTTGAGAGGTCCTAACCCCAATGGAAGGGGGTTAGGACCTGTGCAGGAGGACATGACCCCAAATGGAGGACAGTCTGACATTTCCTCCTGGGAAATGCAGGACACGCCCTGGAAAAGGAGGAGTCTTGTCACAAAACACACCCATTTCCAGTACATGTTTGGGTTCTTTTCACTTGTTTATGAAAGTTAAAACGTCTTTTTTTCACTTTTAACTTAATTCCGTTATTATTGTAATTATGTCTGAAAAGCTTTTGCGCAATTACATTCTATTTTCACGTTCTTTTCGGGATGCTTCATTTCCACTTTATTATCTCTTTAACAACGAAACTGGCCCATGTGTGATAATGTTCATTGTGTGACTAGCAGCACAATCATGAAAGTATCTATTCAGAGTTTTTTGTGGGTTTTTTGGGCTGTGTGGCCATGTTCTAGAAGAGTTTCTTTCTAGAGTCAGAAAGAAACTCTTCTAGAATATGGCCACACTGCCCGAAAAACCCACAAAAAACTATGGATGTCGGCCATGAAAGCCTACGACTTCATATCTATTCAGAAGTAACTCACATTGATTTTAAATGGGACTTCCTCCAAGGTAAGTTTTCATAGCCTACATTTCATTCTCTTCCCCTTCATCCACTGCCCTATCCCATATTGTATTGTGTACTCAGCACTACATTTAGTGTACCTCAAGCACTCTTACATATTTCAACAAATCATTATCCATTCATATTAAAGTATGGAGCAGCAGCACAGGAAAGTTAGTGTTGACTGCAAGGGAGCTTCTGGAGGGGGTAGAAAAGGAGAAGCCATCAGCTCCTTTAAAAAGGCTCAAATTGTAATGGTGTCCAGCACAAAAAAAGTCTATACCTTTTTGGCCTAAAACTTGATAGGTTCATCTCACCCAATCAAGCTGCTATATGTATAGTTGATCCAAATCTGTCAAAAATGTGTTGATTTTTCCTTTTATAGTCAGAAGATTTAAAAAGCAAAGTGGAGCAGTCCCTCTGTCTCACATCCAGGACAAAGTGAAATGTTAATTCAAGTGAAATCAGCCTCCTAATGGAGCTAACAAAGTGGTTTCCAAGTTGAGTTTCCCCCCTTTGAACAACTCCAGTTCCAGTCCAGTTTCTGAATTACCAAGCATGCAATCAAAGTTTTAGAACTGCTGAAGCTATTGATTGATAGTTCAGCTTTTATATTTGCTGATATTCTCACCAATTTGTGAGCATTTTATGATGATTATTATAACAATTTAATAAACTTTTAACCTTATTATTTGTTGTTCTTTTGTGACTTCAGGTCATTTTTGACTTATCGCAATACTAAAGTGAAACTTTCATGGGTTTGTTTGGGTTTTTTGCAAGATTTATTCAGAGGAAGATTGCCATTATATTCCTTGTTGGCTGAGAGCCTGTTACTTGCTCAATGCCACTCAGTGAGTTGCCATGTCTGAGTGGGGATTCAATCTCTGGTCTCCTGGAGTCTTAGGGGCTATGCAGACGGGTGGCTCTGGACCAGTCCTGCTAGCAGCAGATCGGGGCCATGACAACCGCATGCCGTGGCCCCAATCCTCCCTTTTGCCGCTCCTAAAAGAGCTCTTTCAGCGCCCTTTCAGTGCAGGGTGTCTGCACACTGTGCCGGGAGGGCATCCTGATGCCGTGCACCGTGCGCCTGGGTGCACAGCATCAGGATGGCGTCGAGCTGGGGTTGGGGCAGCCAGCGTGCGGCTGCTCTGCCCCAACTCCACGCCCAGGCCTGCCCTTTGGGCTGGTCTGCAATGCCCCTTAGTCCAGCACTCAACCCACTGCACCACACTGGCTCTCTAATCTCATTCTGTGTTGTGGAACTGTCATACTTGCATATCGCTTGCAAAATCAGCTCATCACTCCTTTTCTCAAGAGATTAATGGCTGATCAAAAAGCAATGATATTTTCCTTGGCTGTGAAATCTCATAACTTGTATTAAGCAAAGGGGGAGGTTAATATGCTTTGGTACCTCCCAGTACACAAAAATGGTCCAGAGTACTAATGTGTTTATAGAGAATGCTTGATGACCCTTCTTGTCTAGGGAGTTTTTTGCACAGCTAAAAAACTTGGCTTACCTTTCTCGGTTTGAATCTTCTTCCAGGATGCAGCCAGATGTTATCACATCAATAGTCACTGCCAATTCCACTGGCTGAGGGCAGTCTGGCTGCATTCTGGGTCCCACATGAGTTTGAAATGAAGTGAACTCCTCTCACCTTGTTGCTATTCCCTCTGATTAAAGGAATCTGCCTATTCTCTTGTCCTGGTATAGTGTCTTGCAATCTCAGTAGCAAATGGCACACTGGAAGTATTCAGTGTCTTCATAGACCTTAACTTGTAAATCACTTCATAGTTTGTAACTACTGTAGATGAGATTTCAATCAGAGACTTCCTGGTTTAAAGTTTATACATTTGGCCAATACTACACATTATATATTATACAATACTATAAAATACATCATCCTTTATTTCCTGGAAAGGTTGCTTTTAATGGACCCTGACAATGGACTACCTCATAATAAGGAGCAAAGCAAGTTCAGTGCCCCTTTGCACTTCCAAGATCACTCTCGCCTACCTTGGCCTGTTTGGGCCAGCTTCGTTCACATTACCACTCAAATTGGAAGGAAATATTTATACCATTTTGCTTCATAAAACAAGCATTGTACCTTTTAAAAAGCTCAAAATAATAGATTTGTCTTCTTGCATCAATAGTTTTCCTAATGTGATTTAATAGTTTGAACATCCAGATGTGAGACTTAGATTTGACTGATCGGCTTTGAGGCTCATATTGGGTCCACTGTTTTTATAATCTATAATCACAGCTAATAAGCATTTATAAGGCATTAATCTCCACACCAGATGGGATCTCCTGCATAGTTCTTCAGTAACAGCAACCAAAAGCCTTCATGTATGGAAGCAAAAGTGTTTCTTCCCCATAACTCTTAGCAGAGAAGGGTTAAAAAACTCAGAACTTGGTATTTTGCTTTCTAGTGAAAGCTGGTATAGAACATCTACCAAACATATTAAATTAAAACAAATTAAATTTTGGTGTAGTGTTGAATAGCTTCCTATCTTTGAATTCAAGACTTCTCGTGCATTCCCCTAAAAATAATTATTTCTTCTACTCCTCAGCTTGAGACAGAGCTGAAGTTACAATGGATTGTAGGTGCCAAAGAAAGGAAGATAACTGGTATTAAGAGGTTATCTTTGAGATAAATATGGAGTGGAAAATGGGGTTCTGTTTAAATAGTACTCACAATAACATGATTGCTGCCAAGCAGTGGATTCTACCATTCCATTCCTGGTGATGCAATACTTGTGCTTTTTTGCTGTCTCATCACTGCAGATGGAGTGATCACAATGTTTTTGCCTAAAGTGTCAGGAGAGGATGGGTGTTTGACAAAACATTCATGCTATTTAATGCATGTGGATGTTTCATCTACAAAAGTGCGGTCTGATATGAATGCTTCTGAGTATGGGCAGTTGTGGACAAAGTAGGACAGAGGTAGGTGAGAGTTTGATGAAGCTGAAACTTCTTGGGGTCACTACCTGGGATCTAGTGTGGGATGGTGATTCTGCTACTTTGCTTCATTGTCTATTTTCCTTTGCTTATATTCTGCTTGTATAGCTAAAAACAGAGCAATTGTATGAGCATGATGGGTAGTCTGTTCATGTCCTGATGATATGATTACCCAACACACAGCAATGGCAGCAGTGTTCGTATGAAGTAGACTACAGAAGGTTCAGGATATAGAAGATTCATCTTTCCAATCCCCCTGCCTTCTTCAGCATATGAACAGCTTTGCTTTGAAGTATGTAAAACTAAGGCCATTTTAGATGTTCTGATTTGAATGCCTATCTTCCATGCTCTACAAATGAAGTAAGCACACTGTTGTTTACTTGCAACACAAGCAAATTGTGTGAGGTATTCCTAACTACTTTGCAAAGATTCTTCTCCACCTATTGGACATAGTTTTCACTTCCTCTTCAACAACCTGTTCTATAGTAGCTTCAGAAGGAAATGTGTTAATAGACAGATACGTCATAAGATTTTCTTGAAAAACACAATATTGTTTGCAAAAATGTTCAATGTCATAATGGATCTTATAGTAACATCACACATGCACATGCACTCACACATATCTCTTTTCAGGAATTTAACTTGTAGAGATCTGCAGGTGAAGGCTAAAGCCTAAAGTACTCTATTACACCTATGTATGTGACAACGCTGTTTAAAAGGCTCCTGTGTTCCTCAGGCACAGTGGGGCTATTGCTTTACCAGAAAGTAGGGACTACTCATGGAAAATGAGGATAGTTTGGAATGTATGAAACAGGTGTAAAATAACCTCATAGTAAGGAAATGAATAGCTCTTATACTGTTGATTCAGTTATATGAAGGAGTGTTTCCCTTAAATTCAAAAGAGAAGCAGAGTACTATTGGGATCTGCCTTTTTGTATTGTGAGTAGTGAGTGCAAAATTGTGTAATGTGCAAAAAGGAATCTTTGTGTGTGTGTATTTGTGTTTTAGGTGGAGGTATCCCACCTTGATAGTCGTTAATGGACTTGATGCTTTTTCTAACAGTGGTAGTGCTTTTTAGGTATGGAGCTTTTTTACACCTGTAGTCTAGAATGGCCAGTTAATACAGATATGCCTTAGATAGCTTGATTATATTAAGGACTAAGCATGCTCTCTGCTCTTAAAGGAAGACAGCTAAGTACACCTTTGATGCCCTGTTTGCCTAAGCTTTGCACATCTTCCTGGACAAAGTACACCAGACCCAGAGCATTATGGGTATTTTTAAAATGAAAGCAAAGATGAGTTCCTTGGCAACACTGAGAATGATAGGGGATTAGCAAATTTCCTGTTTTCTGCCATTTTATTGTTCTATGGTTGTGCTGTGCCAGAAGTTCTTATTTCATGAATTCCTGTCTAACAAAAGGAATGCTTTAAAATTAAAATGAATCCCAGAACTGGAACATGTGTAGTTTAGTTCAGCTTTCGGTCCATTCATTTTCCTCCTCCAATCTGCTGCAAAGTTAGCAATTTTAATGTATTTATTTTACTTCAAGAAGAATTTCCCATTCTTCTTGTTAGGTTACACTTGATTGAGCAAATCTGACTTGTATATCAGTTAAATAAGAAATGATAGCACACTGGCTAAGTTTTGTTAAAATGCATCTAACTTTTCTGGTCAGGTAGAAGCCCTGAAAATTTGAGACATCGAATAAAAACACTGACAGCCTCTCAGCCGTAACAGCTAGTAGACAAGAGCAGCCCCTAGCTTCTGCTGCTTTCTCCCCGAGGCTGAAGGGATGGAGAGCTGCCTCAAGCTACTATATGTTACAAGTGATGGATGTTTCTAGCCTGGATCCCTTGACAGAATAGTAATATCTGGGTTTCCCATGCTACCTGGTGCTACTCGGTCAAAAAGACAAAACTGACAAGTGACTAATGAGCAGAGAGACACATTTGGCTCTGCTCCCTTCATCTTAGACAGACAAGAGCAGTGCCCTTTCACTTGCCTTTCCATCTTATCCTGAAAGGGGACATGTGAGATATTCTTACATTCACATGTTGGAATCCAACAGCAGTACTAGAGAATGAGAGACAGCACAGGGTGGTCGTAACAGTGTCTGAATGAAGAATCTCCACAAGGACAGTGTTGCCTGGAAGCCTTTTTCCTCTCTCCTTTGCACCTGCTATTCTCTAACTTATTAAGGGCCTTTGCAGACTGCCAGAAATAGTGCAAATTGAGTCCACTTTAACTGTCCTAGCTCAGTGCTAGGAAATCATGGGAACTGTAGTTTATTGTGGCACCAGAGCTCTCTGACAGAGAAGGCTCAATGTCTCATAAAAAAAATACAGTTCCCATGATTCCCTAGCATCGAGCCAGGGCAGTTAAAGTGGACTCAATTTGCACTATTTCCATCAGTCTGCAAAAGCCCTTACATTCTTTCCTTTTCTGTGTGTAGCAAAAGACCAGCATTCATAGTCAGAGCCCACACCTGATCTCCACAACTTCCTAGACCTATGTGTCCTCTTTGTTGCTGTTGCTGCCTCTTGTCCTCTCCAAGCATATGACAGGAGAAAGGTGAAATAACAGCAGCATTCCTTAGCCTTCCCTGTTCTTTCTGGGCAGTATGATGCGGCTTGTGGCCCTGATGGAGAAGACAAATAAAAGGAGAGGGGTCACAGTGGGAAGAAAAGGATCTAGGCCTCAGTGTAATAACATTGAGTCTTGAAATCTAGAGATGACATTGATCCTGGTGATAAATGTAAAAGTTTTCATTTTCTGGATAGTGGTTACACAATGATTAAAGGGGGGGATGGGGGGAGTAGTTGCTCAGTGCACCATATTCAACTTGCAAAATATAAACCTTCTCTTTGTTGTTTGTAGAAAAATGTTGTAATCCAAACATTTGTGTACACCTCAGATGAACCTTTTGACTCAAGGGTGCATATACACTGTAGAAATAATTCAGTTTGACACCACTTTAAGTGATGTAGCTCCATCCTGTGGAATCCTGGGATTGATTGTTTTACAGAGTCTTTAGCCTTCTTTGCCAAAGTGTGCTGGTGCCTTACAAAGCTACAGCTCACAGGATTCTGTAGGATGGAGCCATGGAAGTTAAAGTGGAGTCAAACTGCATCATTTCTACAATTTAGATGCACCCTAGGACAACTGAAGACCTGAACTTGCACTTCTACATTGACTTATATAACAAACTTAAAATAATTATGAACTGTATTTAGAGTAAACATTCATTCATCTGAATTTGAACAATGGATGATATGATATCCATATGAAATTCTGACCATCTCTCTCTCTCTCACTCTCTGTTTCTCCGTTCTTTTTTTTTTTTAAGCATAGGAAAGTGGCGGGTATCTGGTGGGCAGAACAATGCCTGAGGCTTTTCAGTGTTCAAACAAAGCAGAGGAGAAAGAGATATAGAAAAAAGAAATGTGCTCTCCCTGGCATTGTAAAGGAGGAACAGAAATACTAATGAGGCTATGGGTGTGCTCGAGTCTATCAAACCACTGAAGTTTGACTGCCTTTAGCTCTCTGTATTTTGTGTCTATATGTGTGTTTTTTCTTCCTAAAGCTTGTTTGGCTTTTCTGATCTAAAGCACAGGAAACTGATGAGGTTCAGATTAAATTACCGTACACCAGACGGCATAACTTTACATTTCAAAGGGCTGGAGGGAGAGTGAGAATGGCTCTGAGTTTCTATTTCTTTGCAATAATTGAGGTGATTTTTTGACAGACTGTATGAATACAGTTGGATGCTAAATTCACAGCTGGTTCTGTGCTACTTGTTTATCCCTGTTTACTGCAAGGATCACATCATAATCCCTACATAACCGTAATATTTTTAGTACAGTGCAGTGAGTATGAAGCAGTATATAAATGAAGCTGCTTTGCTTTAAAAGAAGAAACTGAAGCTGGTTATCTGTAAAATTAGCCATGTCTACCATTACCATCATGGTGGCTTAGCAGTTAAGACGCCAACTCTGATGTGTGCACGGTCGGCAGTTCGAGACTCAAGTGCCGCATGTTGAAATGAGCTCCCGCCACTAGTTCCAGCTTCTGACAACCTAGCAGTTTGAAAGCATGTAAAAGTGCAAGTAGATAAATAGGCAACACTTAGGTGGGAAGGTAACAATGTTCTGTGCAGTCATGCTGGTCACATGATCACAGAGTCATCTTTGACAGTGCTGGCTCCCTCAGCTTAGTAATGGAGATGAGTACCACCCCCTACGGTTGGACACAACTAGACAATCATGTCAAAGGGGAAATCTTTACCTTTACTATTACCATTACCATTGCCTCTTTTCATATAAATTTATGTGGTAAATATAACTGTGAACGTTGCCGTATACAACCACATGAGAATTATTGCTTTGCCCAGAGTATGAAGTTGTTGGTCTTACCTGTTTTTGGCCATCTAAAGGCCCCACTGTTATTCTCTGCTCATAATTAATGGTAAGTTATTTACTGCATGAAACACAGAAGGTCACCTCTTTCTTGACATGTAGTGTGTTGTGTTTTTCATTCTGTATAAAAAACAACAGATCAAAAGACAAATTGCTAAGTAAAAATATCAGGATAAATGAAATGTGTAATAGAGAGCAGTTACAGAAGGAACACCCTCTTTAATTGTAATCTGTTTGGCTCACTGTTGTTGTTTTCAGTGGTAGATTTCAGTGTGACTTTTCTCATTGTCTACATCAAGAACACCCCAAATCTACTAACTTTTGTGACATTTCAGCTATATAATGAGCGACTTCTCCCAAGTCTCAAAGCAATTAGGAAAAAAGGAGAAATAACAATACAAAAAGAAAGCTAACTCATTAGTTTTCAAGATGACCAAAGAAGAGCTGAGGGGCTGTTGGGTGACATGAAAGATTCCAGCTCCAGGTGTTCTTAGATAAGACAGACAATAGATTGATTTCAATTTGGCTTCTGTCCTGGTTATGGGACAGAGATACTCCTGGTTACCTATGCTGCAAGCTATAGACAGATGGATCATGTTCCTGCTGCACCTCTCAGCAGCTTCCAATGCCATTGACCATGATATCCTTTGAAACTGTCTCCCTGTGACTTGATGACGCTGGTTTTTGGGGACACTAGCCCTTTTTGGGGTGAGGTCAAAGGATGGTTCTGGGGATTCCAACTTAGTATCCTAGATATTGACATGTAGAGTTCCTCGGCATTCAGTTCTGCCCCTAATGCTATTTAATATATATGTGAAATTGTTGGGTTCTTGCCTAAATACCCTAAAGGCATGAGATCCCATCTGATATTGGATGCAAAGCAGGGTCAGGCCTGATTAGTACTTGGATAGGAGACCACCAACAAATACCAGGTGCTCTAGGCTATATTTCAAATGAACTGGCAAAGCCATCTGAGTATTCCTTGCCAAAAACAAAAACAAAAAACCCCTCTGTGACTTGAAGGTATGCGTATGCACATCTTCACACACACACACAGTCACACACATAAAATTATTGGGAGAGGTTATTTGTAGTTTTGGGGTTCAGTATCACCAGTATGAGAACCAGTGTGATGTAGTGGCTTGAGCACTCTGGAGATTGGGGTTTGATTCCCTGCTTAGGAAACTCACTGGGGGATCTTGGGCAAGTCACATCCTCTCAGCCCAGAAAAGCCCATGACAGATTCCCTTTAGGGTCACCATAAGCCAGAAATGACTTGAAGGTACACAACAACAGCAATAACAAACCAAACCACCAGTATGCTGATGACACCCAGTTTTTCACTCTTTTCAATTTAATTCCAAGGACACTATTTCATTGCTAAACTAATATCTGAAGTCAGTAATGGAATAGGTGAATAAATTCAGACAGGACTGAGGGTGAATGAACTGAAGTGTAATCTAGACTAGACACAGGTGCTCCTGGAATGTGGAATTCATCCTCTTTTAGATGGAGTTTCACTCATGCTGAAATCTCAGTTTCACATCTTGGTTAAACTCTTGTATTCAGCCCTGAGCCCAGATGCCAAGTTTCAGTGTTGACCAGGAGTATATTTGTGCAATTAAAACTAGTGAGCCAGCTGCATCCATTCCTGGAGATGTCTGGTTTGGTCACAGTGTCATATGCCTTGATTATATCCTGTTTGCATAACTGTAATGCACTTTATATAGTGCTCCCATTGGAATGTGTGTAGATGGGTCGAAAATTCTACAACTGCAAGACTGGTTACAGAGAACACACAATCAGCCCTTCATATCCATAGATTATTTATCCATGGATTCAACCATCCATGGCTTGAAAATATTAAGAAATATATAAATTCCAAAAAGCAGACCTTGATTTTGCCATTTTATATCAGATGCACCATCTTACTACTACATCATATATAATGGGACTTGAGCTTCCATGGAATTTGGTATCCACGTGGGAACCTGGAACCAAACCCCAGCGGATACCAAGGGCTCACTGTATGACTCTATGGTTACAATAAACCCACTAGCTGCTGTTTTGTTTATAGGCCCAATTTGAAGTGCTGCTCATGATGACCTATAAAATCCTATACATTTTAGGTCCAAAACACACTGCAGAAATAATCCAGTTTGAGACCTCATTAACTGTGCTGGCTCAGTGCTAGGGGAATCCTGGGAATTGTAGTTTATTGTGGCACCAGACTTCTCTGACAGAGAAGGCTAAATGTCTCACAAAACTACAGTTCCAGAATTCCCTAGCAATGAGCCAGGACAGTTAAAGCAGTGTCAAACTGGATTATTTCTGCAGTATGTTTTGGACCTTAGATCCAGATGGTCTCAGAGTGCCTTTCCCTGTTTAGGCCTGTCCAGTTTTTAGATTTTTGGGGAGAAGGCTTTCTCTTAGTCCCACCCTCTTAGTGAGGATATGAGAGGACCTTCACAGTGGTTGCTCACAGACTATGGAGCTCCCTCCATTAAGAGGCAAGGCCTCCTCTTTGAGAGTTATCCATTTTCTGCAAAAAGTTCTTTCTTAGCTAGGCTTTTTGGCCCTTGTTGCTGCAGAAGGATTTTTTAAGAATGTGGTTTGCAGCATTTCTCTTTTTATAATTATAATTAAAGGTAAAGGTAAAGGTTTCCCCTTGACATGAATATCTAGTAACCGACTGTAGGGGTTGGTGCTCATCTCCATTACTAAGCTGGAGAGCCAGCGTTGTCTAAGGATGATTCTGGTGGTCATGTGACCAGCATGACTACACCAAACACTGTTATATTTATTTACAATTTATTTATGATTTTTATTTATTTATTTATAATTTATTATTGATTATATATTATTAGTAGTATTTAATATTAATAATATTGTTAATTTTTAATATTATAATAATATTTATTATAACATTATTTTTATTTATTTATAATTTATTTATAATTTATTGTAAATTATATTTACAATGATTTCAATTTAGTGATGTTGTAATATGATAGTTTATTAGTTTATTTTTAAAAATATTTTGATTGATTTTCTCTTAATCTATATTTTAAGCCAAATATTTATCTATATATTTATTTCCCACCTCTCCCCATGGATTGAGAGAAAACAGGCTATAATTTTAAGAAAGAAAAGAAAAGAAGGAAGGGAGGAATGTATAGTATACCTTTTCACCCATGGCACAGCACATGTGTGCTGAAAGCCCCCAAAGGGATGTATGGATAGAAGGCTCTGCAAGGCCTAGCCAGTGATTTTTGCATTGACAATAGGGCCTGAAACAGGGCATTCTGTTGATACGTCAGGGGTAGCTTTGAATCTTAGAGGATGCATATCACTCCTCAGTCAGTCATGTCTCCCATGGATTGACTTTGCAAAGGACACCAACCTAGATTTGAAATAGTTATTTCTTTTTCCCATTGGTGTCAGTGGGAGGGCAAATAGAATAAAGTCAGAGAGAGCAAAACAGTAAATGCAATGGTAGAGAGCCAGCCGGGCCTAGGACATGGGAGGTTTCCCTCCCCACAATTAGACTTAGGGTAGCTTTGTAAATAATGAATCAGCATTATCAAAATTAAGTACAATTAAAACTAAAAAACAAAAAACAAACCCTCAACAGTGATTAAGAATTGCTTAATCTTTACGTAACTTTTTAGAGAGGGCATTCCAGATCCTGGAGGTAGCAGGAGGAAAGACCTTTCTTCTCCCTTACACTGTCCTAACCTAATGTAAAAATGGAAAGATGACTCAAGTCTGCTGTCCTGATTTTGGTTAGCACACAGGAGAGAGCCCTTTAGCTGTATGGGTTTCAATCCATCTAGGACTTTGAATTAGGATTGGAAGAAAACTGTAACCATTTAACTTGATAGAAAACAGATTTTATTTGAGTGCAGCTATCCACTTCTGTCAAATGACTTGTAGCTCTTTTGTGTACCAGTTGAGATTTTTGAGCTGGAATTTGGAATAGCTCCATTTTGAACATATCATGATGGCCCATGAAAGAGAAGGCACTCTCTCATGTCTAAAATGAGAGAGTGCCTTCATATTATGTGCAGCTCAGAAGAAAAAAAATATGGTTAAGCAGTAGTTCCAGCTTCACCCACTCCAAGTGGAAAATCTTGGTCCAATGTTATGACCACCGCCCCTCCACTAAAAGTTTCTAACCTTTGATCACCAGATGTTGTTGGATTACAATTTCTCATGTAGGCGGTTTCCAGCCAACTCCAAGCAATCCTGGATGAATTGATTTTCTGCATACATTTTAGTTGTGATTCAGGGTATGTGTGAGTTTTTTTGGCTGCCTTGTGGGATGGCTTTTGGTGGGAGAGAAAAGGGCCAGTGTGATTTTGATCTTCTTGGACTTCTCATCACATTTCAGTGCCATTGACCATGGTATCATTGGAGAACATGCAGATTAGATATTCTTGGTGCTGCTCTCCAGTGTTCTGAAGAGTATTCTATTCATATTGAAATGGCTGAAACCAGAAGGCAGTGCTAGGGGATTTCTGATCAGTTCTTTGGCAATCATTTCTTGGATCCCACAGGGTTCCATTTTGTTTGCATGTTGTTCAAACATCTCATTAAAAGTGCTATGTGAAATCATCCAGATAATTAAAGTTTCATAAATATGTTGATGACACCCAACCCTACTGTTTTTCATGTAAGGTAGGTGATGAAGAAGGAACACTAAATCAGTACCTTTATCAATCAGGGTGGATTAGAACAATAAACAAAAGCTCAATCCAGTCTTGATGGAGATTGAATTAGAGGAGAACTCATCTTTTCAGGAAGGTGATGTTCAAAGATGTTCAAAAAGCTTAGTTATTGTTCAAAAAGCTTAGCTTTAAGCTTTTTCCCCTTCTTCTGTGATTATGCTGTTTTATTTTCTAGTCGTGTTTATTATTTTTGATTTTTAAATAGTTTCGGTACTTGTGAAGAGGTAAGAACTTTGTGATAGGATGCCCTATAGATAGCACAAACAAATATAGTAGTAAGGAAGAATTGTTTGTCTATCACAGCTATATGCATGAAATCTCAACATATGAAACTCAGTATGCATGCTAAAGTTATTTTTTTAAGTTAATTTACTAAGTCTTGTGTATTTCATATTTTTGTTCACCAAGTGAAGGACTTCCCTAGCAACAGTTGTAAGTTTGCTGTTGATACAGTATGAAGCTAGGGGAGGGCAGACTAAAGTATGCAGGTATAGGGCTGGTCCTTTCTCACTTCTGTGAAGCAGCCTCTTCTTTCAGAAATGGAGTCTTCTTACAGAGCTATGGTGGTGCATCATGCCAGGGGCTGTTCAGATGGGTGCTGGCAGCATGGTTTCACTGAGATGAGGCAAGCACAATTGTCTGAATCTTTTTGACAGCCACAATTAGAACAGACTACAAAACGACCCTATGTCCATGAGATTCTGTGGTGTGTTTCTGGCAAATGTTAACCATTTCTGGAGGACCTAGAAATGCCTAGAGAGGTGTTATCTCTAGGAATCTCTAGGTCCTCCACTGAGACCCTATAGTCAACATTTGCCAGAAATCATTTATTTTAATAAGGTTAGCTATTATTTACCTTTTGACATTTCCACGATAAGTCCAGAAACATATCCCTCGCAGACATAGGGGTCATATTGTAGTTGAATCAATGAGATTTGTACAAGTGTTGATTCATCATTTAAGAATTAATATAATGTGTCTACTGCACTTGGAATAACCAACCTCATTTGGGCCAGCTTTGACAATTGTATAACTCTGGTGTTTCATACTGATGGGGTATTCCAACCTATGCAAAGCTCGGTGCTTTCAGTAGAATCATCGAATCAAGAGTTGGAAGCAACCACAAGGGCCATCCAGTCCAACCCCCTACCATTCAGGAATTCACAGGCCTCAAGCAGACAGGCGGCTTGGAGCAGCCTCTGGCCCCTCCAGCTGCAAGTGTGCCTTGAGTGGTGTGGGACCATGGCAATGGATGCAAGCTACAGGAAAAGAAACCAGACGGAGTGGTCCACAAAAGACCGCCAGTAAGGAGCGCTTTTGTGCTCCTTTTGTAGCCAGGTTTGGGCGGCCTTAGGTGGCCACAGCACAGCTTTGCCCTGAATCGGGGGCGTATATCATCTGAACACCACACCCCCAGATCAGCCTAAAGGCAGCGCTTTTGGCCTGTCTGTTTCAGGTCACAATCAAAGCACTCCCGACAGATGGCCATCCAGCCTCTATTTAAAGATCTCCAAAGAAGGAGACCCCACCACTCTCCGGGGAATGTGTTCCATTGTTGAACAGCTCTCACTGTCAAGAAGTGCCTCCTAATGTTGAGGTGGAATCTCTTTTCCTGTAGCTTGCATCCATTGTTCTGGGTCCTATTCTCTGGAGCAGCAGAAAACAAACTTACTCCATCCTCAATATGACACCCCTTCAAATATTTAAACAGGGTTATCATATACCATCTCTTCTCCAGGCTAAACATACCCAGTTCCATAAGTTGTTCCTCATAGGGCATGGTTTCCAGACCCTTCACCATTTTTGTTGCCCTCCTTTGGACACTCTCCAGCTTCCCAAGATCCTTTTTGAATCATGGTGTCCAGAACTGTACACGGTATTCCAGGTGAGGCCTGACCAAAGCAGAATAGAGTGGCACTATTACTTCCCTTAATCTAGCCACTATACTTCTGTTGATGCAGCCTAGAATCGCATTGGCCTTTTTAGCTGCTGCATCACACTGTTGACTCATGTTCAATGTGTGTACTAGGACTCCTGCATCCCTTTCTCATGCACACGTAGTCATGTTCACCCAGGTATCCCCCTTCTTATATCTGTGCATTTCAATCCCCCCCTCCCCCTAAGTGTAGTACCTTACATTTCTCCCTGTTAAAATTCATTTTGTTAGGTTGGCCCAGCATTCTATTGATGTCATTTTGAATTTTGATCTTCTCCTCTGGGGTATTAGCTACTCCTCCTAATTTGGTGTCATCTGCAAATTTGATAAGCATGCCCTCTGTCCCTTCATCCAAGTCACTGATAAAAATATTGAATAGTGCCAGGCACAGGATAGAACCCTGTGGCACCCCGCTGGTCACTTCTCTCCAAGATGAAAAGGAGCCATTGCTGAGCACTCTTTGGGTTTGGTTGATCAGCCAGTTACAAATCCACCTAACAGTTGCATTGTCTAGCTCACATTTTACTAGCTTGTTTGCAAGAATATCATTGGGGACTTTGTCAAAGGCCTTACTGAAATCAAGATATGCTATATCTACAGCATTCTCTTTGTCTACCAAGTTTGTAATTTTATATATATATATATATATATATATATATAAAGAGAGATTAGATTAGTCTGGCATGATTTGTTTCTCTGAAACCTATGTTGATTTTTTGTGCCGTTCCTTCTAAATGTTCACAGATTCTCTGTTTAATGATCTGCTCTAGAATCTTTCCTGATATTGATGTCAGACTAACTGGATCATAATTGTTGGTTTCCCCCCCTTTTTGAAGATGGGGACAATGTTTGCCCTCCTCCTGTCTTCTGGGACTGTTCTCCAGGAGTTCTCAAAGATTATTGCCAGTGGCTCTGAGATTATATCTATCAGTTCTTTTAATATTCTTAGATGTAGTTCATCTGGTCCCAGAGACTTAAATTCATTTAGATTAACCAATTCCTGTACTACCTCTTAACCTCTTCTGTGCTGCATTTCCCTTATTGTGTCCTCTGCTCTGTTTAACTCAGGTTGAGTGTCCTTTTCCTTTTGGGAGAAGACTAAGGCAAAACAAGATGTTGAGTAGGGGCCTCGGCAGACGACTAATAAAGTCGTCTCCGAGGCAAGGAAGAGGAGGGGCAGCCGCACGAGCGGCGCCCCTTCCTCCTCCCGAGGTTGCCCTCGGAGCTGCCGGCCCTCCGCACGGCTGGCGTGCCGAGGGCAACCTCCCGCCACAGCGTCCTCACACGCTGTGGTGGAAAAGCCAGGGAAAGTGTGCCCGACGTGTTTAGGGCGCACTTTCCTTGACTTCTGAAAGGAGCACCAATTTAGCGCTCCTTTCAGGGACGCCGTCAGTGCGCCGCGGTGCAGCTGCCGTGGTCCCGCGGCGCACCATCCCAGGGCGTCCCGGACGCCCTGGTCTGCTTCCCCCCTAGTTCTGCCTTTTCTCTGTCCCCTGTTAGCATTTTGCCATCTTCTCCATGCAGTGGACCTACCATTGCCTTCTTCAGTAGTAAAGGAGTGAAGAAATTGTATAGTTTAACTAACTTGTTTATTTTAAAAAATAATATTAGATTAGTATTGTTCATTAACTGGTATCATATCTTTCAGATTAGTATGACAATTGTGTTTCACAGTTTGCTTCAATAGCTGCCATTTCCGCCAGCTCCCCAGGGTGTATTTCATCACTGACAGTCATTTAAATGCATTTATATTCTTCACTGTAGTTTTGTTATTCTGACCCACATCCATTCTTTCTTAATGTTACCTGAGCTGATCTTATGACAGATTGCCTTGTTTAGGAAGACAGAAGCAAGATGATTGTTGAATAATTCTACTCTTTTTGCATCTTTTCTTAGCACAGCAGTATTTCCTTTAAGGAGCTGAGTCATGAGGTATTCTTGGTTTTCCTTTTACTGAAGACTACAGTTGGTCCTCCATTTTCGTGAGGGGTCCATTGCGGGGGACCCCCCCCCATGAAAATGGAGATTCGGCAATATTAAATCTCCGTAGGCTTGAATGGGGTGCGCCCCTGGGAACACACCCCATTGATTTTCATGGAGGTCACCCCTCCGTGAACATGCAAAACTGCAGACTTTAAGTCCGCAAGAAAGGAGGGGCGAGTGTACTTGCAAAATGTGCTATTACTTACTCCAATAAAGACAAGAGGGAAGGGTCTCAAACACAAGACCTCATAGCAAACAAGACCATAATAAATAATTAAACAACCTCAAACAATTGATAGAAACAGCTTCTAACATTTCAAACAGGTATGTGTAAACAAATATGTAAATACCAATGGCCTATGCAGATAACCAACCAACCATCCAACCAAAGGAGAAATACTACTACCACTACTACTATATTTCTTACCCAACTCTTCCCATGGATCGAGGTGGGGAACAGCAATAGATTAAAATACAACACATATCAGTTAGCATCAGTTAAAACACATAAACCAATTAAAACACATAACATCAATTTAAAAGAGCATATAAGACTAATACATATTAAAACAGTCCATAGTTTAAAATTCATGATTAAAAATTCCATAATTTAAAAATCATCTAGATAGGCTTCCTGGACAAGACTGGTCTTTAATACTGTTTTAAATTCAGACACCATGTTCAGGTGTCAAATCTCTTCTGACAGGTCATTCCACAGTCTAGGAGCAGCTGAAGAAAGAGTCCTCTGGGTGACAGTTGCCAACCTAAATAACCACAGAAATGCAGAACCTAGTAAAATTCCAACAATTCCTGCCATAAACCATAAACACTCATGGAGAACATCTATATCTAGTCATAGCACAATGAAAAGAGACACAGAAAGAAGTCAGGTCTGTGTGTCTGCACTCTTTCTATGATGACTGATGACACATGACCGCTCCTGGAAAGTTTTACTGGTCTTCCTCAATATTTTCACTATTCAAGATGTCAATGATTTTCACTATTGATTTTCACTTCCTCAATGATTTTCACTTCCTCAATGATTTTCACTATTCAAGATGTCAGTTTTCGATGGCTAGAAATAATGCAAAAAATAGAAACATTGCAAAGATAATAATAAACTTGAAAAATCTAATACACTCAGCCCTCCGCACTTGTGGTTTTGACTTTTATGGATTTGATTATTCACGGATTTGGGTAACATGTTCTCTCCAGAAATCTCCTGGTCCTCTAGTGCAACTCTGCTCGAAGTTGACCAAAGAGTTGCAATGAAGAACCTAGAAATTCCTAGAGAAAACACTTTGAGTGTGAAGTCGTCTAGTGTGATTCTGTGGTCAGTTCTGGTGGATCTTGACCGTAGAGTTGCAGTAGAGGACCTAGAGATTCCTAGAAAGGTGTTCTCTTAGGCTAAAAAAATAGTGTTTTTTAAAATTTGTGGTTTTCTCACTTTCATGGGGATCCTGCACCCCTAATCCCAGCAAATGTGGAGGGCTCACTGTATAAATCATAACTACTATTCAGCTTAAGGGCTAGCATAGTGTTGTGGTTTTACCATTGGACTATGACTCTGGAGACCAGGCTTCAGATCCCTACTGAGTGTTGCAGAGGGGCGGAATATAAATAAAAATTATTATTATTATTATTATTATTATTATTATTATTATTATTATGTCACACTCTCTCAACCTCAGGGGAAGGCCAAGGCAAATGAACAAATCTTGCCAAGAAAACATCCATAATAGGTTCGTCTTAGGGTCACCATAAATTGGAAACTGCTTGAAGGCACACAAGAAGAACAGTTTAGCTTACCACATAGTTGTATCAACCCAATATTTTATCTTCATTGGAAGACTAAGAACATTATTGTAGCTTGAGTTTTTGTGGACATAGGACACTACGTCAGTTGCCTGCACAGGACTGTAAATACTGAGATCAGAGGAAGTTCCCTCAAAACACTATTTACTCTTTAGAAACTACTAGATTTTCTGACTTGAAATTCTCAATTTGTGAAACCTTGTGTATTTGCTGATGTACAAATGCCTGAATTAAGCTGCTTTTGTTTTTTTGCTTTCCATATTTTCATATATTTCCATATAAGAAAACTACAGGATGAACTGTAGTGAGCTTTTGTAATTAATTATATTCTACAAATGTATGAGAAGGGAGAACTACTTAGAATCATAGATTTGGAAGAGACCACAAGGGCCATCCAGTCCAACCCCTGTCTGCCATGTAGGAACACACTATCAAAGTACTCCCAACAGATGGCCATCCAGCCTCTGTTTAAAAACCTCCAAAGAAGGAGACTGACTCCACCACTCTCCGAGGGAGTGTCTTCCACTGTTGAACAGCTCTTATTGCCAGGGGGTTCTTCCTAATGTTGAGCTGGAATCTGAGTCTTTAACTTGGATATTTCTGACACAAGAACTAGCAGATATGTATTGTCCATTTGGGTTGAAAATGGAAATTAGGGTGTATCCATATTGCTGAATTAAAGCAGCTTGATACCACTTTAACTGCCATGAATCTGTCCTACAGTATCCTGGGATTTGTAGTTTGTTGAGGTATTCATCCCAGTTTATCAGAGAGCTCTGGTGCCTCACCAAACTAGAAATCCCAAGATCCTGTAGGATAGAGTCATGGCAGTTAAAGTGGTGTCAATCTGCTTTAATTTTGCAGTGTGGATACACCCTAAGGCATACAACAATAAGTGATATAAAGTTCCATAACTTTCCTTTGAATAAGTTATGGGACAAAGAACTTGCACCATACTTTTATAAATGACTAGCTATAGCACCTAGCTTTCTCAGGAGAATCAGTAGTCATTTTTAATTTTTGCTTAGCTCTACCTAATACAATTATCTTTGGGAAGATCTGGTTGATGAATTTTCTCTGTGTCTTGGATTAGATTGGCTAGCATGTGGCTTTGGGAAATAAATTTCCCAGAGATGAGGTTGGCTAGTGACCCATTGTGGATTTGTTGTTGTTGCCTTCTCAGCTTGCATGGACAACACATCTATCTTGCTTGAGCAATTCATCTGAGGATAATGTTCTGCACCTTCTTTGGTGAAGCTGTTCTATGCCTTTGGCACATTAGCCCATGTTGCATGATTGACTTGTGTGTGAATTGGGGTCTGTGATTCACGTAGGGTAATTGGACTCGATGATTTTATGAGTCCCTTTCTGCTCATTTAACATTAGGCAGTTTAATTGTAGTTGCAACGGATGAGATGGGATGATAATGGTTGAAAAAGCAAATAATAATCAGACATCTAAAGGAGAAAACGAAAGGGGATGTCTGGATTAGATTCAGGGACTGAGCTAATAGGGATATTTAATTCTAGATATGTTGGCCTTTCTTGGTGAGTAAAGTGCCTTCCACAACAGGGAATCTACCTATTGATGAGGAAAAACTGGCTTATTCCTTGCCTTGTTGCCTACAGTTTGATTTTCTGATTGATCTGTATGGTTAAAAAACGTGATCTTGAGCTTGTTAATAGAAAACACAGCGGCTGCAAAGGTCACAGGAATCAGTTTCTAACCTTTCCTTACCCCCGCTGCCTGTGTTTAGCTTTCAGGGAGAGGGAGGCACTTACAGGAAGCTTGTTTTCTGTCTCTGCATCTCTTCTATCTGACAGCACAGGCTGGTAATTGGCTTGCCATCCATTCTCGCACCACAGTGGAGAGCTCTCTACTAGTTCACTGTCTCTGGGTTGAGGTAATGAGACCTCCTGGGATAGTTCACAGGAACCCCCAGCTGTGCTGATTTGGTATTTGAGAGGAGGCTGATTGCAAAAGGAAAGCAGGACCACACACCCGGCTCTTTCCCTCACCTCTTGGTATGCTCCCTTCCACGCCTTTTGACTCCTTCCCAACTGGACCTGAAATCCACTGCCACAAAGTATTTATTTATACTAACCCTAACTTATCGCACATTCAGACTTCCACTAACAAAGGCAAGACCAGATCTAAATAAGGAATTAAGTGCAAAGTGGGAAACTTGCTTAATCCCTGCTGTTTCCTGTAGTGGAGAACTTCCTTGATGCTTCCTTGTATTGTCTTCTGGCCAGAATTATCTTAATTTACCATCACATTTTTTTTAAAGTGGCATTATTCTTGTAATAAACTTGGATTTCAATGCCTAAATAATAAGCAAAAGATGGAACATTTCCCTCTATTAAATTTGGCCACTGGCTAGAGTAGTTTTGCTTGCCTTTCTAGATACAAGTGTGTCATTATAATTTAAAACATTTCTGATATATCCCTTAATGATTCTTCCATCCACCCATCTTTCACACTTGAACTATTTTCCACAAACTATTTTCCAACCCAAATGTTTCCATTAAAAGGTGTACTCAAATCTTTTATTGTCTCCCACTGCTTTTTTTTGGGGGGGGGGGGTAAGTTTGTTCTACTGAAATGTTTTGCAATGTCCTAATTCTGGAGAATACTGTAAGATTTTTAAAATTCTGGGATAAAACTCAGCTTCTCAGTTTCAATGTACTAGCATGAACCGACACACAAATGAAGATTATTATTCCATCTCTTGCATATGATGTCTCAGCATGTATGCACATCATTTATGTGTGTTGCTGCTTATTCTGATCAACAAAAAAATCAGTCTAATGTTCAAAGAAGCTATGTCTCACTTGCATATCTGCCTGCTTCTACTTAGCACCATGTCTTATCCTGTCACTGTTTGCTGTTTTGTTTACAACAGGAACATAATATCTGGAAAGTGGTGGACTCTAGAGGCGTCATTAGCTCTGTTAGCTTTATGTAAGAGCTTCTCCACAGTCTCTGTTCTCCATGTTGCTGCTTGTGTCCTTTCTTGATCACAAAATCGTTTACAAGTTGAGCCATCCATGCTCATGTTTGGGACAATAAACACTCCTTTCTTGGAATGAAAGGAAATGGTCTTCGTTGTTTCCTTACATAGATTTTGAAGGATACTAGAGGTCTGTTGCCAGTGCTTTGGAGGATAAATTCCAGTTGGCAGAAGCACCAACACTGGGCTATCAAAGGTGGAGTTCTTGAAGAATCTCTTTTGTTTTCCTCTTTTCTCCCAGTGAAGTCATTCATCTTTTTCCCATTCCAGAGAAAACCAGGATATAAATCAAATAAATAAATAAACATTTCGCTCTCTGATTGTCTTTCCTGTCTATCTTGATCTTCTGCACATTGTTCATTTGTTACTTTTTTTATCTATTTGCTTTTTTTAGTCTACTTTTTCTCTGTGTACCTTAATTCCTGAACTGTGTTCTGTTTGCATGTCTGTCCCCTCCCCTCTACATCAGCATCAGCCAACTTCTGTAAGTAGTGCATTTTGTTGTTGTTAACTACCCTCGAGTTGATCTCGACTCATGGCGACCCTATGGATGAGACATCTCCCAAAACCCTCTGTCCTCCACTGCTCTGATTAATTCCTGCAAACCCATACCGGTGACCTCCTTAATAGAGTCCATCCATCTAGCATGTGGCCTTCCTCTCTTCCCATTTCCCTCCACCTTTCCCAGCATTATTGTCTTTTCTAATGAGTCCTTCCTTATCACAATGTGTCCAAAGTACAACAGCCTCAATTTGGTCATCTTGGCTTCCAAGGAGGTTTCTGGCTTGATCTGTTCTAGGACCCATTTGTCTTTTTGGCTGTCCATGGGAACCTCAACGCTCTTCTCCAGCACCACATCTCAAATGAATTGATTTTTTTCCTATCATCTTTCTTAACTGTCCAGCTCTCACATCCATACATGGTAATAGGGAATACGATGGCTTGTATGATTCTAACTTTTGTGCTGAGTTGTATATCTTTGCATTTTAGAAACTTTTCTAGTTCTTTCATAGCCACCCTCCCCAAAAGTCTTCTGATTTCCTGACTGCAGTCCCCATTTCTATCAATGTTTGATCCCAGGTATGGGAATTATTTTACTATTTCTATTTCTTCATTGTCTAGGTTGAACTTGTGAAGGTCCTTGGTGGTCATTATTTTTATTTTCTTTATGTTCAACATTAAGCTTGTCTTTCCACTTTCTTCTTCGATCTTCCTTTGTTGTTCCAGGTCTTTGAGGTTTTCTGCTAGTACTATGGTGTCATCTGCATATCTTAGATTGTTGATATTCCTTCCTCCTATTTTCACTCCTCCTTCTTCTGTGTCTAAGGGGGGAAGCAGACGATGGCGTCGGGGGCGCCGCGGGACGGTGCGCCGCCGGAGCGACGCAGCCACACCGCAGCGCACCGTCGGTGCCTCTGAAAGGAGCGCTAAATCAGGGCCGGCAGCTCCAAGGGCCGGCAGCTCCGAGGGCTCCTTTCAGAAGTCAGGGAAAGTGCGCCCCAAAAGTGTAGGGTGCACTTTCCCTGACTTTTCCACCGCAGCGTGTGCGGACGCTGCGGCAGGAGGTTGCCCTCGGCACGCCGGCCATGCGGAAGGCCGGCAGCTCCGAGGGCAACCTCGGGAGGAGGAAGGGGCGCCGCTCGTGCGGCTGCCCCTCCTCTTCCCTGCCTCCAAGACGACCCTATTAGTTGTCTGCCGAGGCCCTAAGTCTGCTTTTCTTATAATATGCAAGTTGAAAAGATAGAGTGAAAGGATGCAGCCTTGTCTGTCCCCTTTGCCAATTGGGAACCATTCTGTTTCTCCATGTTCTGTTCTTGTCCTGAGTACAGATTCCTCATCAGGACTATCAGATGTGTTGGCACTCCCATGTCTTTAAGGGCATTCCATAGGTTTTCATGATCTATGACAGGGGTAGGCAACCTTTTTGAGCCAGGGCCCGGGTTGCTGTCCCTCAGACAATTGGGGGACCAAAGCACCATAAATAAATAAATAAATAAATAAATAAATTAATTTAAAAAATGCATGCACACTCTCTCAGCCCCAGAAAAGCCATGGCAAAACCCCTGTGGAGATTTTGCCAAGAAAACCCCAAGAACAAGTAATAACAACAATAATCAATATCATCATGGCGGGCGGCGGCAGGGGGTGGTGGTGGTGAGGCGGTGGCAGGACTGGCCTGGGGCCGGTCCAAAGGCCTCAGAGGGCCGCATCCGGCCCCCTGGCCTTAGGTTGCCTACCGCTGATCTATGCAGTCAAAGGTTTTGGTATAGTCTATAAAGCACATGCTGATTTTCTTTTAGAATTCCCTGGAATGCTCCATTAGCCATCATATGTTTGCCATGTGGTCCCTAGTGCCTTTCTCTTTCTTGTATGGTTGGAGTCTATGTTGCAGAATTTTGAGCATGACTTTACTTGTGTTCTTAAATCCTTAAATTTAAATGCTTAAATCCGCAGATGGCAAGTCTGTGGATACGGAGGGCCTGCTGTACCACAATATGGATTTTATCTTAAGGCTGCCCCTGAATTTATAGGTGTATTATTTCACCTTAGAGTTGCCATAAATCAGAAATGACTTGAAGGCACACAACAGTAAAAACAAAATGTGATATAAATAAAATATACTAATAGGGATAATCAGTACTACTGATCATATGAAAAAAATAGTCTTGTCAGTCTGTTTGAGTCTGGTTATTTGGTTTTTCTTTTGTGTTCTTCATAACAAACATTTAAAACAAAACCAAGGGACACATACAAATAGCACAAAGAAGAAAGGAATGAACTTTAGATGCTTCAATTTGTTACAGTGAGATGAAATGAAATGAGGGTTTCTAATCTCTCAAGGGACAAGTATCTGGAGCTTCAAGTGACCCTGTTCCCAGGGGAAAGAGATTTGCATTATTAAATTTGAATGTGCCCTTTTAAATTTGCCCTTTTCATTCAGTGCAGTGGGAGGAGGTACATGATGAACAAATCCAACCCTGAGGTTTGAATAGATCTCAAAGATAGGTTAATAAGAAGGGAGACCCCCAGGGAATGCTTTTTTGCATCCATTGAGCAGTCTAGTTGCAGAGTTCTCTCCTTGGCTTGGAGGACATCCAGTATAATTTATTAGGTTAAGCAGACAGAGACAGAGAGATAGACACACAGAGAGAGATCTATCTATGTGATCTGAGCAAGTGGCAGGCACTGCAGGTTTGATGGTTTGGATTAAGGAGCAATCATACTGCAGGGTTCACACTTGTACATTGTTGCAGTTAAAGATTTTATCAAGTCTGACAGCTGTCACTTTCCAGTTCATCTGGCTGTGCACTTGTATGTGTCTGTCTGGGATATGTTTGTGTGTGTGTAAGCTCCAGGAAGTGTGAGGGAGACATATGAGGTGTAAATTGCATGGTGGGCTATCTTAGTTTAGGTGCAAATGAAAAACTCTTTTGCCTCTTGTGCCAGAGTTTCCAGCTGCCTGCAGGCTTTAAATGTTTTCCTCTCCTTCTACTCCAGAGGAAATCTTGTGAACTGATTTTCCCCTGGTTTCCAACCATCAGGCTTGTTATTGATTCCCAAGATGATGCTCGCCTTGTATTTATCCTCACAGTAAGATTATGTCTTAAATTTAAATTGAAGCCTCTGGCAAAACCTGTGGGGTAATGAAATGTGTCCAATTCTGGATGCAGACATTTGTGCAACTCCAGGATAGGGGCTGGGAACTGTTAATCGCCAAGTGATGTACTTTTTTACTTGGATCATCCTGATATCCTGCCTTGATTTTTAATTTGCATTTTTTCTATATATTGCATTTTTTTTCCTATATATTCTGACCCATCTGGCATATAATTATTTTGAGCCATGGGTGAAAGAAATGTGCCTGTAGGTGTTCGGTATTGCATCATACCTTTATATATAGCACCTTCTATAATGTTTGTGTTCAAAAGTATCTCAGAAGCTCATTGTCCTCTCTGGGAATCTTTGCAGCACCTTTTTGATGGCATGATAGCACCATATTGCTGTCTTCCCCATATTTTGTAAGTTGAACATCATATTCTCTTTTCATAAGCATACAGATAATATCCAGGTCTTGAGCTTCAGCCAAGTATTTTCCACTGTAACTGTTATACTTAGTATTTCTTCCTTTGAATCCTGTGACTGTCTTTCATAAATCTCACAGCAGCAAACTGATAATCTCAGACCCTATTTAACATATTAAGATGATCTGATGAAATCATAGGTCACAATGATAGGAATACTTTAATCCTTTGTGGCTTAAAAATGGTTCTACAAATTGCCCATGACTCCTTCAGTTAAGGACCTGTCAAAACGCATGTACTATGTATGACCTTTGGTCTCATAATTAATACTGGAAGCAGTTGCTTCTAAAGAAAAGGTTTAAAATGTTACTTATGACATTGGCCATTGCCTACCCAGCTAGCTGAGCCTTTTCTCATAATTGCACTAGTCCATTACTGTTAACAGTTGGCTTGAGATAGCCAGTGCAGCTTCTACAAATGTGGTACCATCTGCTATCTTGTCATGGTGGTGATTTGCTTTCAGGATCAATCATCCTGTGGGTGATCCAAGTAACATTGTGCATACGTTTTCCCTCAGCATCATTTACCTCAGCTTTATACATTACCCTGAATTTGGTTTCCTGGAACATTGGTCTCATGCTCATTGTAGAAATGGTCCAAGACTGATGTATAAAAATAACAAGAACTATTATGAACTCTTAGCCCTTTAGGGAGACTGAACTAGAAGCATGCAAATGGTTAAGATAGTGTATGTTGGATGATAGTCACCATAGCAAGAACATCTATACATGGTCACACACCTATAAGATCAGCCCAGCCAGAATTCCTAACTATGACTGTATTTACACTATATAAATAATCCAGTTTCATACCATTTTAACGACTATGGCTCAGTGCTATAGGATTCTGCGAGTTGTTTTTATGGTGCTAGAGCCCTCTGATTGAGAAGGCTAAATGTCTCACAAAACTACAAATCCCAGAATTCCATAGCATTGAGCCATGGCAGTTAAAATGGTGTCAAACTGGATTATTTCTGCAGTGCAGATGCAGCCTATGTTTGTTAGGTAGACGCTACGGAACAGACTGTATGCATAAACTAGCTAAAGCAGATTTCCCCCCCTATAATATAGGATCTCTTAACCATTTCCTTCTCTAACAGGAATAAGGACTGATAATCCACAAAGATATCCCTCCCTCCTCCCTTTTTAAAAAGTTGATCTATGTGCAGTTTAGTTATAAATTTAGAGTGTTAAATTCCTGGTTTACAACATCTTTCCCACTATTTTTAATCCGAAAGTTTTCTCTTCCCCTGCTATTTTGTTCTGTTCTTGTTATTTTGTTTCCAGAGAATAACCTCACTGGAATCTGCTATTCTGTAAACTCTGTCCTTGCCATTGGCTGAGCTGCTGTTATGCCACAACAGAGAAAAGAGGATTGCTGAGGAAAGGAAGAATGCAGAGTTTAATTTTAGCATTGGCTTGCCCAGACTTGGACTGAGGTTCTGCTTTTTAGTTCCACTTTTATTTGAACTAATGGAGTATAAAAAAAAAAGGGGGGGGGAGAGAAAGACTCTCAAAGTACTTTTGAGACTGACTAACTTTAGCATGAAGCTTCATGGATTTAAATCCACTTCTTCAGATGAAGTGTTGGAGCACAGATTAATGCTATTGGTATTTAAGCAGTTACATTGTTTGGAGGGTGTAATGGGATACAGAATGATGCAAATTGTGAAACTTTAAGAGTTGGGAATATGATACAAGTCTACCAAGTGGCTGTTCTGTTCTTGCCAAATCAGCCATTTAATCTTCCTTTGAAAAGTTTTTGTTCTGAACAGCTGCTTGTAAATTTTTGTTATTGTTGTTATTTTGTTTACTTATATCTCACCTTTGTCCCCATATAGCGACTCAAGGCAATGCACAACAAATGTAAAACAATACAGTTTAAAACAATATAAAAGCAGTAAAATGTCTCAATATAAAATTTTAAAAAAACAATTAAGTAGTTTTAAAAATTTAAAACAACTATGCATTAAAATTTAAAATGTATTAAAAACTCATTTAAAAGTTAAAGATTGAATGTCCAGGAAGGTTGAAATGCTCTGTGACTGGTTTAGGTGTATTGCCCTTTCTAATGTAAGTTTTGTGTCCATTTAATTTCTTGCACTTAGACTGACTTGTTTGTCCAATGTAGAGTGGCATTTCTGACAGAGGATGGAATCTTTCACACTGGAGGATGAGCAAGTAAAAGCACCTTTGATGTTGTGATGGGTGGCATTATTAATAATGTGGGTGCTATTATTAAATTATGTAATGTTGCCAGAGAAGATGTGGACATCTGGCTTTGTAACAGGATGTTATCCCAGAATTTTTGTTCACATTATGTTCCCATGCTTAGCTCATACTAAAATAAATCAGTCTCAGAGGTGCTTTTAGATCGCCTCAGATTAAGCTGTCTCCTTGTAAACAAAGTACAGTGTGTATCAAAAGATGTAGGGGAGCACTTTCTCTCACCTCTGAGTGCTTATAGCCATAAGTTTGTAAAACTGGCTTACAGGTGAGTGGAGTGTGGTTTCCAACCAAATGGGCATTCAGCTGGAATGTCATGATCACTGAGGATAGAAAATTAATGCAAGAAACATGAGTTAGGTGGAAGCAGATGCTCAAAGAAAAGGAACCTATGATATTGTGGATGGATTAAGACTGGATGCTGTGAAGTAATGTTGGAGCTGAGCAGTCATAATACTCCAAAAATGGGTTGAGGGGAAATTTGATACAGAACTTGGAAGGAGTGGACTGCTGTTTTTTTAAGGAAAGGGGACAGGTAAATGGTGCCTAAATACACTAAAGGCACCAGATCCGGTCCAATCTAAGTTAAGCAGTACTTGGATGGGGAACCACCAACAAATACTAGGTTTTGTAGGCTATATTTCAGAGGAAGGAACTGGTAAAATCATCTCTGAGTACAGTTGGCCCTTCATGTCTACAGGGGATCCATTCTGGACCCACTCGTAGATGAGAAAAAATGCAAGACCTCAAGTCCCATTGTCCCCAATAGTGGTGCAATATGTGCGCAGCTGTTAGCATGGCCACATGCACATGCTGTCATTGAATATGGTGGGGGCTTGCCATCTGGATGCGTAAGAAAACCCTATGAAATTCATGGGTTGCCATAAATTGCTACGTGACTTGAAGGCATGAACACGCACACGCACACATGATAGGAACTGATTCTTAGATGGACCCCTTTGCTTCCTTTCTTGAGGACAGTCACACCTCTGGACGGCTAATGTCATTAGACAAAATAGAACAATATTCTGTCTGGAAGAGAGCCACAATTCCTATGTTTTTAATAGAATGGGGGTCAGAAAATATGAGGAGGGAAGCATTTCTTTTTTTGCAAATGATGTGTATTCCACAGAGCCTTGTTACAAATAATGAAAACAGAATGACTAGTTTTAATGGGGCAGAGAATTGTCTCTAGGCAAAAGAGTTGTCATTTAATCAGCTGTTCCTATTATGTATTTTGAATTGTGTCCAGTGATCCAGGAGTTGTAACATGGAGAAGGGCTTTATATAAAGTCAGAGTCAGAAGGCATCTTTCTGTCTCCATTCATTTTTCTGTCTCCCCACCCCCCCCCACCCCACACACAGACACTTTTCTGGGTAGTTCTGAAGAAAGAATCATGCTTCTTGTTTCTTTCTTCAGAACTACCCAGAAAAGTGTCTGTGTAGAATGAAGAATATTTTCTGGTGTATAAGACTACTTTTAAACCCAGGAAAATCTTCTCCAAAGTCAGGGGTAGTCTTATACGCCGTGTGGAGGAGGAGGAGGAAGAAGGGGTGGCGTGGCGCAAGGTGGGAGGATGAAGCAGCAGTGGATAAGAGGTGAAGGAGGCAGCAGCAGATAAGAGGTGAACTCCTATCCTGGGGTTTTCTTGGCAAAACTGGTTCAGAGGAGGTTTGCCATTGCCTTCCCCTGAGGCTGAGAGTGTGTGACTTGTCCAAGTTCACCCAGTTGGTTTCATGGCAGAATGGGGAATCAAACCCAAGTATCGAGAGTGGTAGTCCAAACCACTCAAACCACTACACCATGCTGGCTCCTATTCCCATGTACTACCTATGAAACAATTGCAGACCCTAAGGCAACCTTATCATGGGGTTTTCTTGGCATGTTTCTTCCAATGGGGGTTGCCATTACCATCCTCTGAGGCTGAGAGTGTGTGACATGCCCAGGGTCACTTACCTGGTCGCAAATTGTACATACCCAAGAATGCATCACCTAGTATATTGGCAGTCCTTCCCCCCAACACTTTCTCATTTCTCCCCATTGGAAGAGGGGTAGTCTTATACGGCGAGTATATCATAAACTCTATATTTTAACTGGAAAAGTTGGGGGTCATCTTATACGCCCAGTCGTCTTATATGCCGGAGAATATGGCAGTTTTCGGTATCTGTTCAGTGAATGGTCTTCTGTGGATGCCTTGGTATTTTCATAATGTTAAATACCTGGAATGAATTACTGATGGCAAAATTACAAGAACTAGCACAGTGTAGTGTTTGGAGCATTGGATTACAATCCTGGAGACCAGGGTTTAGATCTGTGCTCAGCCATGGAAACTCACTGGGTGGCCTTGGGCAAGTCACACTCTCCCAGCCTCAGAAAAGGCAAAGGGAAACCCCTTCTGAACAAATCTTGCCAAGAAAACCCATGATAGGTTCACCTTAGCATCACCATAAATCAAAAAAGACTTGAAGGCACACAACAACAACAACAAAAATGACAAGGTTGAATAGCGTACCTACAATATAGCTATTTAGGTATCTGTGGGGTTAATGTATCAGCTTAAGCATAAATATAATTTTACAATTGGCTGGTACAGATAGATAAAAGTTACTAATTCCAATAAGGATATTTACCCCAAACTGGCCAATTAATGTTTCTCCTAAGTATAATAAAAATGTGTCTATTGATCTAGAAAGTTAACTCTTTCCAGTGGCAGATGGACAGACCATTCGATAGCATAAGAGAAAAATTAATCTAATCAAAGCAAAGCACATAGTAAAGTTGGCCCATTGGGGAGTTAAACTGATATAGCTTTATACCCCTGTGTCTTTGCATTCAGCTCTGTTTTTTCTGTCTGTGTGCTGATGGAGTGAATAGAAGGAATTTATTTTAAGTGTCAAATCCTGTTTTGTTTAAAGGTTAAATAATAAAAATGAAATCTCTCTATGCACTTTGGCTCTCCTTAATTCCTTTTTATTACTTTCATTCAAAGAGCTGTCACTCAGGAGTCCCAGAAGGGAGGGGTACTCTATTTCCCTCACACCCTTTCTGTGGTTTTTTCCAACTGAGAATCCTAACTCTTAAAACCAAATCATTCAGAGTAGGTAGCAATGTCTTCGTGGGTTTGGCTTATAATGAGACGGGAGATTAAATAAGAAATAAATCTAGCTTTACAAATAAAAATACAAGCCTTCTGCTGTAGTTAGTATATGACACAGATTCCCTTATGCTGTGTAGGACCATCTGAATAAGTCTCATGTGTGTTTGAGAGTGCAACAAATGTAAATACAGTCCACCCACCCCATACACGGGTTTGCCATGCGTGGACTTGAGGTCACACGGCCAAAGTGACGCATGTGCACTGCTACATGCGGGAGCGTGCCGCCATTAAAATCAGTGGGACTTGAGGTCCCACATTTTTTTCCATACGCAGGGTGGGGGTGGGGGTGGGGGTGGGGGTCTGGAAAGGATCCCCTGCATATACAAAGGGTCCACTGTATCTTATATATTGTAAGGGTGAGAGTGGGAATGTGTGGGAAAGTGTTTGTTTTTCATTTAGTGCTGCAGATAAATATAAAAATATCACAAAAATATACTTAAAATGTGACTTTTCAATAATATCTGTATCTCCAATTCAAATTAATCTGATGATGGTTTGCCATGCCCAAAACTATTCTAGCACCTGTTGTAAATTTAGAACATTCCTCAAATGTCATCGGACTTCAGTCAAGAGATACCAATTTAAAACTGTTTAAACATAGTGGGATGTGTGTGAGTTCAGATCCAGAATTGGCATGGTATTTACAGGGCTGGTTTTCACCTTCTTGGGGAGAAGACACTCTCATCCTGGGAAAAGCTAATTAGTTTTGCAATCAGTGCACCTGCCAGGAGAGAACAGTGACCTAGCAGACAAACTCAGCAGGTCCAGCAACCCTGGCACGAATGGCGCCTCCATCCCAAAGCAGTTTTGCACTTCTTTTCCATCTGGGGCAGACCGGAGATCAACCTCTTTGCTACCAAGGAGAACACACACTGTATAGAGTTTTATTCTTGGATTCCAGCCCTGAACTCTCGAGGCGATGCCTTCCAGTTCGAGTGGTACGGGAGGATGTTCTATGCCTTTCCTCCATTTCCATTCATCACGAAGGTCATCGCCAAGATGAGGACAGACTGGACAGATGCCATCCTCATCACCCCATGGTGGCCGAGACAGTTGTGGTTTGCCCCCTTGTTACACCTCACCCGGGAGGATTATCACCGCCTAGAGTCTTGCCCTGACCTCCTCACAATGCACAAAGGTCGGGTGCGACACCCGGATGTGGACTCCTTCCCCTTGGTAGCATGGAGGATTTGTCCTTAACAGCATTACCTACCTCGATACAGACTGTGATTCGGACTGTGCAGAAGCCCTCCACTAGGAAATCGTATGCATTTAAATGGAAAAAATTCCTGGACCTGTCCCCATCTTGTGTTTTGGAACCGATGGTCCTGGAGTTCCTGATATTTCTTGTGGATTCAGGCTTATGCCTCAACTCTGTTAAGTGTTACCTATCTGCTATTTGTTCACACTACCAACTTGAAGGCAAGCCTTCTTTCATAGAATCATAGAATCATAGAGTTGGAAGAGACCACAAGGGTCATCCTTTCCTACCCCCTACCATCTTTTTTTGCACCCCCTGTCTTCAGTACCGACCTCAGCCTGGAGCCTAGATCTGGTGCTATCCTAACTCTCCACCAAATTGTTTGAGCCCTTGGCCACCACGGACTTAAGATTGCTGACGTGGAAAACAGCATTCTTAGTGGCCATTATCTTTGCACGCAGGGCGGGTGAATTGTGTGCATTGCGGATGGACCAACCATACCTGCATTTCCACAGAGACAAGGTGGTCCTCCATACTGATATCACCTTTCTACCCAAGGTGGTATCAGCCTTCCACATTAACCAGGACATTGTGTTACCCACTCTGGCTCCCAGCCTAACAACTGATACCGAACATAGACTGCACACACAAGACGTGCACAAGGCCTTTTATCTGGAAAGGACCTCAGGTTAGAGGTGCTCTGAGAGGCTGTTTGTTTGCTACTCAGAGTCCAAGAAAGGACTGCCTGTCACACCCCAAAGACTCTCTAAGTGGGTGTCATTAGCCATTCATCTTTGTTATGAACTGGCAGGCAAAACTCCATTGGGCTGGTGCATGCACACACCACCAAGGTGGCAGCTGCATCCTCCTCATTTTTGACTGGAGTGCCTTTGGAGGATGTTTATAAGGCTGCCGTCTGGTCCCAGCCAATGACTTTTATTAAGCACTATAGGCTGGATACAAGGGCCAGGCAAAGAAGCCTTTTTTGGGAGGGCAGTGTTGCTGTCTGGTTTGCACTGATTATTGCATTATTCTTGTGTACTTGAATCAAATGCAATGACACTTGAATGAAATTGCAGTTTAAAGTTTACAGTTTATTGTTGTTAATAAAGATTTTCTTGTTTAAAACTTACAAGATTGGTGTCAGGACACTCCCTCCTCCACTGACCGAAGCTTGTCAGTCTATATAACCCATTTGTGTGATTCGCAGAGACCACGAAGAAGAAGGATAGGTTGCTTACCTGTAACAGTATTTCTTCGAGTGGTCATCTGCAAATTCACACAAATCCTGCTCATCCTCCCCTCAGTCATGTCCTGCTCTATCTATAAAAATATATGCCTCACTGCTTAGAGGCATACATTTTGGAACTGAGGAAAAAGTGGGAACGCCAGGGGCTTTATAGGGATGAGCAGAGCTACCGCCAAAAAGTTGCAATCCAAGATTTGCCCAATGATACTAAACTTTCCGAGCTAGCTGCGCAGGCGCAGACATAACCCATTTGTGTGAATTCGCAGATAATCACTCGAAGAAATACTGTTACAGGTAAGCAACCTGTCCATCTTGCTCCTAGCTATAGACTTGATGGCTTGGCTGAAGCCAGGACAAAGGCGCTGATTGCTTTGGCTTTGTTAAGCCAAGGTGTGAGGATGACCTAAACAATGCACTTGGGTCTTGACACACTCAACGAAGAGAGGCTAGAGAAAAAGGGTGCAGTTAAATCTGATCACTTCCCCATCAGGAGTAAGACTCAGGACAAACAAGTCCTATTATGTTGACTTTGGGGATAATGGTCTTTCCCTTTTAACAACTCCCAAACCTGTCTGATAGGGGATTTTCCAGTTGTTCGGGCAGGCCCTCTCTGTGCCTACCTGACCTGCCATCTAGAGGATTATGGCTGACATCCCACAGAGGTCAGTTCGGGGTCATAGAGGGAACTCCACATGTGTCCCAAAATTTTATTAATTTCATATTTGCTAACATCCTAGTTAAGAACCACATCTGTAGAACTGGTGGTCAGAGTAGGACAATTGCCTTTCCCCAGGACCTTTTCACACTACACAGTTACAGTGCTGTGATTCCACTTTAACTGCTGTGGCTATAGGGTTCCATAGAATGTGGCCATGGCAGTTAAAGTGGGATCACAGAGCTATAATTGTGTTGTGTGTATGGGCCTAAGGCAAAACCCCAAAAGACCTCCCTTTTGAGCTAGGCCCCTGATAGTAAACACCATGTTGGACCCACTTGCTTAGCTCAGATTGAATTGCAAAAAAGCAACTCAGCTGAGATCCAGCAACTCTAAAAGTGCCAGGATATGGGATCAATATTAGCTGTTTATGAACAGCTCCAAGACATAATGAGGCAGGGTTTCAAAACCTAGCATCATAAAATAAGGTAATAGTGTATTCACTCTGTTTTGATCCAAGGGAGATTGTGTCCCAAGGAATATGCAGTTGCCAGCTAAATTCCTAGAGTTTATAGGTAAGAACAATTAATTCTCTGCTGAGATGGTTTCCTCTCCTTGCACCTTCACCTTCCTTTCCTTCATCTTCTCTTATTTCTCTTGGTTATGTGGCTGGTTCTAAGGATTTCCATCATATATAAGACCTTGTGGCTTTCACCTCTTGTATAAGAGCCTAGAATTTTACAAAGTGTGAAGATTTCACATACCTTTATTTAGGTTTACTTTAACCAGATATTCTCACTGCTTAAAGGGCAGTGTAGTAAGCCAGGTAAAACAATTCAGAGTTAAATATAGAAAGTGAAAAGTTTCAGGTTTCCTAGTCAGTGTTCCTTGAATCCTGATAGGCACAGACTGCAAAACTTGAGCAATTTCAGCTATAGGGAAGGCTTCCTTCTATCTTTGCCCCAGTGTGATTGCCAGTACAAGAATGAGTTCCCAGATTTTTATTTTGTGTACAGCACATGTTATATATAGTGTAACGTATAGTGTCATCGTATATTCAAGCTGTAAGAGAGGAAGATAAAATGCATAGCTGGCTGACAATTTAATCTCCTTCATAACAAGATGTCATACAAGCAACTACCAACAAGCCAAACAATAGCTCTTTTGTCACTACATAAAGCAACTTTCCTTGTACACATTTTGGAAAATCAATGCAGATAGATGGCAAGACAATCTCAGCCCTTCTAACAGTATGGATTTTCAACCAGTTTTTTTCAAAAACTTATGAGGAATCCTTCAGTGAGGAGATCATTAAGGTCCACAGCATACTCAGCATGGACACCTTGGCCCAGCACTAACCCTCTTCCTCTGCTATGCCACTTGGAACATTGCTTTGTAAAAGTAGTTCATTGCATTACTCATTTCATATAAAGACCCAGAAAAATTACATCTTTTTGCTTCAGGTGGAGTCTTGCTGCTTGTCTTAACTTTCCAAAATGGCTGGCAGGGCAATGTTACTCTAATTTTTCTTTAAAATAAGGATCCTGTGCCACTCATAGCACTTAATAATAATAATAATAATATCCTGTCAGTTGGTTTCAAATTTACCCGTACTTCAGAGTGATGTGATAGTCTCAAACCACACAGGAATGTATCATTCTGACATTTGTGGATTTGGAAGCAGCAAAATCCTGCACTGTTGTAAACAGTAAAAAATTTAAGTAAAATTGTACTCTTTATTTTAACTTAAAAATTGTATTAAAAAGCATACCTCCCACTCCCTGTCACCTTTAATTATGGTAAGTAACAACAGTTTCTCCATACAAGCAGTGACTAATATTCCAAACAAATCATTACTTGTTACAAAAATGTAACTTTCCAGCTTCTAAGTTAAATAATAAAAGGAATATAGCCCCCCCAGATGTCTTGTGACAATTAGTTCAAAGTCTAGTACAGTGTAGAGATGTAAAATTTCCAAAAATCTTGAAGCTTTGAGGGAATAACAGACAACTTTGGAAATAATTCTTTAGGAATTTTTAAAAATGTGATATTATCATACTTTACAGGTTTAAAGACACTTGGTTACATGTGAGAACATAAAATGATTTATATACACAAGATATAATTACCGTATTTTCCGGTGTATAAGACGACTGGGCGTATAAGACGACTCCCAACTTTTCCAGTTAAAATATAGAGTTTTGGATATACTCGCTGTATAAGACTACCCCTCTTCCAATGCACACCAAATAAAATTTTTATTAAATCAGATTTGATTTCAATATGGTATTTTTATTTCAAATGCTTATGACATGCAGGTACTTAGCAGGAAAATGTCACTTATAAACACAACAAACTACAGCTCCCATGTTCCCTAGCATTTATTTCTGCAGTGTGTTTTGGACCTTATTATTTCTGCAGTGTTTTTTGGGCCTTACTTTTTAAAAAATAGTCCAGATTTAAATGCTGCTTTAAAAATTATTTCCATCTCCCAGCTATGAGACGGTTGGGGGAAAATGAGAAAGTGTTGGGGGGAAGGACTGCCATTATACTAGGTGATGCATTCTGGGGTATGTACAATTTGCGGCCAAGTAAGGGCCTTTACAGACTGCCAGAAATAATGCAGCTTGAGTCCACTTTAACTGCCCTAGCTCAGTGCTAGGGAATCATGGGAACTGTAGTTTATTTTGGCACCAGAGCTCTCTGACAGAGAAGGCTCAGTATCTCAGAATAAAACTACAGTTCCCATGGTTCTATACCACTGAGCTAGGACAGTTAAAGTGGTCTCAGACTGGATTATGTCTGTCAGTCTGTACAGGCCCTAACTCAACACAAAGGCAGACTGGCTCAGCAGGACAGATGTAGACCGCACAGAATGGAACCTACACCTGAAAATCTTTCAGATGATTGCAAGGAGGCTCAGTTCCCATGGTTCCTTAGCACTGAGCCAGGGCAGTTAAAGTGGACTCAAGCTGCATTATTTCTGGCAGTTTGTAAAGGCCCTAAGTGACCCTGGCCATGTCACACACTCTCAGCCTCAGAGGATGGTAATGGCAACCCCCATTTGAAGAAACATGCCAAGAAAACCCCATGATAAGGTTGCCTTAGGGTTGCTATAAGTCGGAAAGGGCTTGAAGACACACAAGAACAACAAAAAAGTCTGCAGTTGTTTCATTGGTAGTACATGGGAATAGGAGCCAACATGGTGTAGTGGTTTGAGTGTTGGACTACCGCTCTGGAGACCTGGGTTTGATTCCCCACTCTGCCATGAAACCCGCTGGATGAACTTGGACAAGTCACACACTCTCAGCCTCAGGGGAAGGCAATGGCAAACCTCCTCTGAGCGAATCTTGCCAAGAAGACCCCATGATCACCATAAGTCAGGAACAATTTGAAGGCACACAACATACACATATAACCTCCAAGTTAAGGAACTTGGTTCTTCTTTAGATAAATCTTCAAGGGTACACACTCTCTCTCTCTCTCTCTCATTGTGCAGAATTATTTGTTAAAGAAGCCATGCCCAAGCAACACATCAACTTTGGCTGTGTCTGCATTGCAGAAATTTATTAAAGCAGTTTGACACCACTTTAACTACCCTGGAATTCTGGGATTTGCAGTTTTGTGAGATACTTAGCCTTTTCTGTCAGAGAGCTCTGGTACCACAAAGCTAACTGCGGATCCTAGAAGTCCATAGGATGGGGCCATGGCAGTTAAATCAGTGTCAAACTGCATTATTTCTGTAGTGCAGATTCAGGCTGCATCCATACAGTAGAACTGGCTTCCTTCTCCTTCTTCCCTCGTTCTCCTCCTCCTCATCCTCTCTCCTGGCTTCCTCCTCTTTCTCCCTTCATTCTCCTCCTCCTCCTCCTCTCTCCTGGCTCTCTTCTCTTTCTCCCTTCCTTCTCATCCTCCTCCTCCTCCTCTCTCCTCCTCTCTCTTCTGTTTCTCCCTTCATTCTCATCCTCCTCATCCTCTCTCCTGGCTCTCTTCTTTTTCTCCCTTCCTCCTCCTCCTCCTCCTCCTCCTCTCTCCTGGCTTCCTCCTCTTTCTCCCTTCGTTCTCATCCTCCTCCTCCTCTCTCCTGGCTCTCTTCTTTTTCTCCCTTCGTTCTCATCCTCCTCCTTCTCTCTCCTGGCTCTCTTCTCTTTCTCCTTTCGTTCTCATCCTCCTCCTCCTCTCTCCTGGCTACAATGGACAAAATGATATCCTTTCTGTGTCCCATCCTTTCAGATCACAAGTTGCCTGTACAGAAATACTGTCTCTGCCACGGTATCCTTGTTCCCAGGTTAGATGCTATCCAGACTGCTGATCTTTTTATTGGAAACCTGATTTTAAACCTACCCATTATGTTCTTATTGTGTGCCTTCAGCTCATTTTCACCTTATGATGACCCTAAAATGAACTTACTATGGGGTTTTCTTGGCAAGATTTGTTCAGAGGAGATTATCTTGGCCTTCCTCTGAGGCTGAAAGAGTATGAGTTGCTCAAGGTCACCCAGTGGTCATGTGTGGATTCAGATCCTGGTGTCACAGAGTTGTAGCCCAGTGCTCAAACCACTACACTACGCTGGCTCACAGGCTCACTTAGGGCCTTTACAGACTGCCAGAAATAATGCAGCTTGAGTCCACTTTAACTGTCCTGGCTCAGTGTGAAGGAATCATGGGAACTGTAGTTTATTGTGGCAGCAGAGCTCTCTGGCAGAGAAGACTCAATGTCTCAGAAAAAAATACAATTCCCATGATTCTCTAACACTGAGCCAGAACAGTTAAAGTGGCCTCAAGCTGCATTATTTCTGGAAGTCTGTAAAGGCCCTATATCTTGTCTATCACTATAGCTACTTGGCTCATCCTCCTGTCCATCACAGAGGTTGATCCTTTAAGGTAGGATAGGAAGGCAGTGGAGGGGGATCTAAATATACAAATGGAATTAGTCTGAAAAATCCCATCTTATTCTTTCTCAGTTGAAGCTGGTGATGGGGTTCTGACCAGATCAGATTTTACAGTGAATTAAAGCAGTGTGAACACCCCATAAGTGATGACTTTTGAAACATTTATATGATGGTATTTGAATTTTTGAACAGCTGAGTCTGACAGAGCCCTTCCCTGATGCCCCTGCTTGCCTTCTGTTTCCCAACAAAACACCACAGGGGCTTGTGCTGAATGAATAAATCCTTCACTGGTATTTTTTTTTTAATTTTGACAGGATTCAACTTGTATTTTAATGAATTCAGGTTGAGCTGCAAATTAAATTTTAATTAGAGCAAGTCCCTTTTACTTGCAATTAAGAAGGCCTCCTCAGTGGAAGATGGAGGAGTAACTGAGCAAGATTTGTGAGTGTGGGTTTTCAAGGACAAGGAGGGAGACCGAAGGGATGAAAATTTCCCCTAGCCTGGCCCCAAGAGCTAACATTTGGCAACTTGGACATTTTAAGATTAGTCATCATGGGCATTATAAAAAACTGAGGATAAAAAATGGTTTTACAGACACTCAACATCAGACTCTACATGGCTGTTGGATTAGGTGTTTGAGGCTCTGAAGCATTCTGTGTTTAAAGGGCAGGAAACTTCTTATGACAACTGACCCGACTCTTATTTGCATACTGGTAGTTTAATTTTGGTAATAGTTTTGCTTCTTTGATGAATTTGGAGCAGGGGCAGAAGAAGGTCTGAGTGAGTTGCAGGATTTAATACTTGAGATGGTATTGCTGGTGAGTGGCACATGGAGGTGCAGGGAAGCAAAATCGCACTGAGACACATAATTTGAGAACAAAAAGGCCACAGCTTTATTAGGATTGACCTTGCAAGGGGCAGCGGGTCCTGCTATTGGACAAACTGGCTGCTACCTTATGGTCATACCAAGCACAGTGGGCCCTTGGTATCAGCTAGGGTTTAGTTCCTGGACCCCCGTGGATACCAAAATCCTTGGGTGCTCAAGTCCCACTAAATACAGTGGCATTATAAAAGGGTGTCCCTTACATAAAATGGCAAAAGTAAGGTTTACTTTTGGGAATTTATATTTTTTTTAAATATTTTCAAGCTGTGGATGTTGAATCCATGGATAAAGACTCCATGGAGGGCTGACTGTATAACCGTGAAATGATAGCTGTGTAATCCACTTAAGCTGGATGCTTCTGTGTGGTTTCCTTCCCACCTGGGAGTGATGCAGGCCCAACAGCTGCTAAACTGGGTAAGCTGCTCCCTCAAGGTTTCTTGAGGGGGTTCCTCAGAGAAGCAATGATGGGCACATAGGCCCTTGCTTCCTCCAAAATCTAGATCTGACCCTGTGCCACACTGTCAATGTTGTGACAGATAGTAACAGCTAATGAGTGCATCAACTGAGAGTGCAAATTGCAACAGCTGTTCAACCTAGTAGTGACATATACAACATATAAGCACATATAACTGAAGGAAAAGGAGAGCAGGTGGGAAGACAAGTGCCAATGGAGCTTTGGGTGACCTGTTTATATATTTCCCAGATGGACCTAAGTGAGGCCTTCATTTTCAACACCCACTCAAGGAAGGCCACTCCCTTACCTTGATGAGCAGCTACTTTCCTGATTGGTTCTTGGAAACTCACGAAAACATTGTGTGATCCTCTGGGAAGGATACTGAGATGATGGAAGAGGGGAAAAGATGACAGATCCTTGCTGTCTGAATCTCTCCTGCAGCCCAAAAATGGATGGGGGGAGGAGGAGGGAGAAAACAAGAACATTGCATACATACAGAGTAAGAGGATAATAGAAATGTCAGCTGGAGTGTATGCAGGAGGAAATGTGATATGTCCTTTGATCAGAAGTTGAATAGATGCCAGATGTATATGGGAATTGAATAGATTTCAGAGACAGAATACTGTGGATGGCAAAGTATCATCAAAGTCAAGAGATAGGGAGCTAGATTCCTCTTTCAGCCCATTCTTAAATCATGTGCTTATTTTTTCTAAAATATTTCTTTTCTGTGTCTCAGTCAAAGAGTCTCAAGAGGGCTAGCAACAATAAATAGAGTAAAATGGTTAAAAGTTAAAATAGAATAAAAGCCATTAATAACAGAACAGACTTGGTCAGTAGCAACAGTAAAAACAAATCCCATTAAAAGCTAAAGAGAATAAAAGGCACTTAATTGTTGTCTGCAAGCAGTGAGTGTGGATGCATGATCAATTGAAATGGGTGAGGAGTTCCAAAGGCAAGAAATAGCATAATTAAGAAAGCCCTGCTCTGTCCTCAGATGATTGTTCTTGTCATATTGATTATATATGGACTTCCAATTTAAGATCCTTATGTTTATATGATGCTTGCATCTGATTGTCTGGAGTAAGCAAGGTTGTATCTTTTGAGGATTTTACTGAACGTTTTAACAGTTGTGTGACTTCCAGCTGATTCTTTTCATTGTAGTACAGCTGATGACTTATCTGGTGGATTTCAGATTCCATTTCTACCCTTTGGATGGAGCAAAGGACTGTTATTGGATTGGACACAAAGATGGCTTTGTGTATTTATCACAAAATCACTAGAAGATGCTTCTCTTTCTGTAAAAAAATGATACATGAAATTGCCATATTCCTCTCAATCAGCAGCATCTCTATTTATGTATTCATATGTCAAGTGTTCTCTTCACTCTATTCGCTGTAGGTATGTTATCGGTATTCCATCTTTCATCAGTTCCTCTGCTTGCTGTAGAAGCAGTAGCTGGTTTTGTTGTGTGTCTTCAGGCCATTTCCAATTTATAGCTGCCCATATCATGGGGTTTTCTAGCCAAGATTTGTTCAGAGGGAGTTTGTCTTCTTCCTCTGAGGATGTTTATCTGAGCATAAAGTAGCTCTTGCAGTTGTCTAACCAAGAAACTTAATCAGGAAGTTCCAGCCTATTACCAGAGGATTGAATCAGAATAATGGATTCTTATCATACCAGAAATGTTGATTGACTTACCTTTTGTATTAGCAACCATTTTGTCAATGGCCAGCATTCATAATATGTATAATTGCCACTGTCACTTCTTTCCATACTTAATTTCCCTCTGACCTCAGTGTCTACAGTCCTACCCACAGCTGTATACGCTATTCTGGATAGCCCTTTATACTTCTGATGTAGTGGTTCATAGTCCATGAAAAGTCAAATTACAATAACTTAGCCATTCCCTAAAATGCCATTCAACCTTTTGGGGTTTTTGCAGCAACTGATTAATATGGCTTCCCCTTTGAAAATGACTTTGTTTGTTTGTTTGTTTGTTTGTTTTTTGGTGCTTCATTCATAGTCCATTTGAGATTTGAGATTGAGTAGTTTGAAGGGAACCAGACTTTCCTCATGGGCTTTGTGACTCATGAATTTTCAATTGAGACCATTGCCTTTTTTGTTTCCCAGAGATGTGCAAGCAGTCCTAAAGACTGCATCTAAGTATTTGCTATGGTAGACCTAAATACTCTAAAAGGCTCCAGATCCTGTCTGATCTTGCAAGCTTAGAAGGTTCAGCCCCGATTAGTACTTGGATGGGAGACCAGTAATGCATACCAGGGGGTGTAAGCTATGTTTCAGAGGAAGGAACTGGCAAAACTACCTCTTGACTATTCCTTGCCTAAGAAAACACTATGAAATTCATGGGATCACCATAAGTCAACTAGCAACTTGAAAGCACATATACACACACATATGATATAGTTACTGGTCACCAGGATACCCATCTTATGTTCAAGTAGCTGCTGTTTTTGGAGGAGGGGGACTAAAATTGTATTCCAGAGCTAACCAGCATCTTTTGATGGGAACTGCACCTGCGTATGGTAGATAGGTTTCTTGCTCTTCCCTTCTTTTTTGTCTACCCCCACAACAACTGCATTGATACTTTCCCTACCTTTTGATGATTGCTGTGAAAGAAGGTTGAGCATCCTTTAGATTTTTATTCAATTATCTTTTTTCTCTTCTCTCCTTAGTATACATATTCATGCCAGTTTTGTTTCCCCCCCTCTTTTCAGTCAGCATAATTCATTCTTTCAGAAGGTTGTGACCTCTAAGGCCCTCTTTGAAAAGTGTGTCAACTATGTGGAGACACCCCTTCTAAAAGAAGGCCCCTGCTGTTGTACCTTGAAGAAGGGCACGTGGTAATTTCATGCCTCCGTTGTTGAGTATTTACTGAACAAACAAAGTGTCTTGGAATTGGTTTGTTTTGGTCCTTCATGCAAAATCCATTTGAGATTCCAGTAGCTTAAGCAAAACGAGACATTACATAAGAAGTGGAGCTACAAAAGCACATATTTTTTTCTACATCAATTCTTTACCACTTGCCATATGTCTGATCAAACTTACTGCATGATATGACCCCATCAGGATGTAAATGTTCACACACCCTATGTCAAGACCATGTGGCACCCTGGTCTGGAAAATGACATGGATGTGGCCACTGAAAGGAATTGGAGCAATGGTAACAGGGTTACTACAGTTCAAGTGGCAGGTGCATCAGTCAGCATTTGGAAAGCTGTGCATCATGGGAGGTCTGATGCAACATGCACAGTAGGTGAGACCAGCCAAGTATGCATCGTGGAAGGCCTGATGCAACAGGCCTGATGCAACAGGCACTGGGAATGAAACCAGTCAGGTTTCATTAGTGCATGGTTGTCACATGTTACCAAGAAGACCACCTGTATATGGGAGAGGGTCAGAATCTCCGTTGTTGGTTAGTTGTGGTTGGTGGTTGGCGAAGCACTTTGTTGGTCTGTATAGCTGTGAGTATTCACAATGGGTGTCTGGTACTCTATGTATCTTTGTAAATATTTGCAACAAAGATTAAAGCCCTCATTGAATAAAGGACCTTATCAAACGCTGGCCACGAAGCGAAAAGTAAGTGAAAACTAACCGAAGTAAGAATAAATTCAGTTCTATACCGAAACGAACTGAATTTCGCCTGCGCGGCCATTGCACAATGATTCCAAAAGCTCCCTTGTACTTCCCCGAAAAACCGAATGTCAAAAGATCCCCTTTCACTTTGGATCACGGGAAAAAAATACGTATTAGATCCGGATTGCCTTTGGATATGTGTAAACACACGGAAAAAAAATACGTATTAGATCCGGATTGCCTTTGGATATGTGTAAACACACGGAAAAAAAATACGTATTAGCTTTGGATACCTTCTGCTTGGGACCCCTGTGTGATAAGGTCCAAAGTCTCGCTGTCCAGCGATTCATTTCTCGAAGCTGAAAGCAGCAGCCTGCGTGTGGGAGGATTTTTCCTGTGCTGTCTGGAGCAAGACTCTTCACAGAAGACCATCTTCTGGGCGTTCCTGCCTACATGCATCTACTCTGCGTGTGCGTATGCTAGATCCTGCCTGTCTGCATACCCCAACACCCTAGTCCCGTGGTGTCAGGGATGATGGGAGTTGTAGCTCTTCACCTCTGGCTCTAACTCACCACCTTGTTATGCAGCAGAGCTGACCAGCTTTGATCAGTGGTTGATGCTTCTTTCCCAAGCAGCAGAGTTTCAGAGAATAGGCTGAAGACCCTGACAAACTCTCCAAGCCTTCTCTCTCTTCTTCCTGAGATGTCTCCAAACTTCTCCAGGATTCTTCTGGTTCTTGTATCTCCCCTCAAGACACCAGACAACTCAGTAGTCTTATATAAAAGATCTACTTTATTCTACTATATATAAATACTATATGCCCTACAAATCACAATCTCTACTCCACCAAAATACTCCACACTACACCACCATATGCATTGGCAAACATTGCACTTATAGCCATTGTTAGTCACCACCCACTAGTCAGTTTCCACCCAGTGGGCATGTATATTCATTTTGATTGGTTTACATAGATCATCCCATACTTAAGACCAACCCAAGTATTTCATCATTTTACCTTGACTACTTAATGAATCTCAGGGGGTTGCAATCTATAACAGGTGTTTTCAATATACACTCTATAACTTTGTCCTTGGCTCTCAAGGCTTCCAAATTACATTATCCTTTTCACCTGTGTAGCTTCATGATTGTTCCTGCTTAGTCACTGTGACTATCACATACATATTTTATTTCTATTACTGTATGTCCCATGTTGCATTTTCCTTAACACGTGGTTCCCAAATTTTGGTCCTCTCAATGTTTTGGACATCATCTCCCAGAAGCCCCAGCTAGTTTGGCCAATGTTCTGCGATTATGAGAGCTGAAGTCCAAAACATCTGGAAAACCAAAATTTGAGAACCACTGCCCTGGTCCATATTATTTGTATCTGCTGCTGGTAAAGGTGTAGAGAGACGCTTCACGTGATGTCATATCCTGTGGAGAGGTGGAGAACTAGATATAGGGGTGCAATTTTCACTGGCAGTTTCTTATGCTTTGAAGCCAGTTTGTCTGGCATATGAGTATCCTCTTGGTTGTTTTACTGTGCCATTCTCAGCAGTTTAGTATAATATCCAGTATGGCACGTGGTTTGGCAGTAAGGGATGCGGTGGCTCAGCAGTTAAGATGCTGACTCTGATGATTGCAAGATTGGCAGGTCAGCAATTCGAGGCCCAAGCGCTGCATGACAGAGTGAGCTCTTGTCACTAGCCCCAGCTTCTGCCAACCTAGCAGTTTGAAAGCATGTAAAAGTGCAAGTAGCTAAATAGGTACCACTTGAGTGGGAAGGTAACAGCATTCTGTGCAGTCATGCTGGCCACATGATCACAGAGTAGTCTCTGACAATGCTGCTCTTTGGCTTAGTAATGGAGATGAGCACCACCCCCTACAGTCAGTCATGACTAAACAATCTTCTCAAGGGAAAATCTATACCTTTACTTTTATGGCACTACTGGCTAATTCAGTATTATAGACGTCCAAGCAGCTAATGGAATATTGAGCAACATGCTGTCTGGGTTTTCACACCTTCTTCCAACATCAAAACTTTTGCATAAATTAGGTTACCATGTCTTAGAACAGACAATACTGCAAGAGGGATTACTGCACCCAAAGAGCTTAATGTTCTTGGCAGCAGCAAGCAAGAAAGAAAGAAAGCGGGGGTGAGGTGGGGAGGGGGAACAGGGCAAAAAAATAATAATCAAGAATTGAGGTTTCTGGATAACAGTTGGCAGAAGTGATCAGAGGAGTGCCTGTTAGCCATTGGGATTTATATAACCTTTTGAAAGAAAACTATCTTGTGCCAATCTATTCTAGAGCACCAGCTGTGGGGCAGTAAGCCAGCCTGTATTTGCTTGTGTTTCTTGGTAGCTGCCCTTTAAACCAGATGGAGAAACTGATCTGGGCAAAAGGCACCAATGTGATAGAGATAGCTAATTAGTTGGGGGCATGGGGAATAGGGAGAATGTTTATGGAAGAATAGTTTGTGGCTAAGCAATAACAATAATTTCTTTCCTTTCTAGCTTTTGAAATTAGGACAAAATCTATGTTGAATCTGGAATATTTTCAACTTCTTTTTGAAAATCTTTTGAAGTCAGCTTGCATCTGCATGCTTTTACCCATACCTGCAAGAGCAGGTAGGAGCCATAATATGTGTGTGTTTTCCCTAACTGATGTGCATTTTGGGTCGTCCAGACTGTCTTATAGGAGGGATCATGTTTTGGAGGAAAGATCAGAGAAACTGAAAGGCAGTAATTCGGTTGATGAATCTGTAACCAGTATTTGTTGTATCCATGTGATAAAATTTGGATTTGGTTTGCTGGTGAACTATACTTTAAGGTTTTAGAAAATGTTTGAAAAATACAGAGAAAATGCACAAAATATGCACATTTTATTTATTGAGCAAATAATTTTCATGCTGTTCATTCCAGACATGTTAGGGTTCTTTACAGAGTATTGAGGTTCTCTACTCTTCACGGTTCCACACTGGACCTAGAATTAAAATATTCAGAATTCTAGCAAAAATCCTATATTGGAATTAGAATAAATTATGCAAACAACTTAATTTGGGTATAGGTTTTGACAATAGGTTCACTCAGATTTGACTACCAGCTCATTTTTAACTTGTCTAGAACACATCCATTGTACAAATCCCAATTACTGCAATTTTCTCCACTTTCATCTCTCACCTTAAAACCAGATGCAAGCTAATTTATACTCTAAACCCTGCTAAACTCATTTTTCTGTGTATTCCTAGAGGAACACAGAGAGCAGCATTCTTGTTGACAGGTTATAACAGCTCATTGACCAACTGTGTTGCCTAATGAACTCCCCCACCTCTATTCAGTCACTTCATTTATTGATTAGCTGCACAATCAACAGAAGTTCCTTCTAATTTGTCTCTAAGCCAGCTACTATTGATTTACTGCATTATAGAATCATCAGTATAATTATGGCAAGTCTCTTCCTTTTTCTTTCCAGATGTGTTTTGTAGGTGCATTTCATTAACTACTTTTTAGTTTTGTTTTCTTCCTCTAATCAACAGGAATCTATTTGTCAGTGAATTAACTTCTCAGCTAGTTCTACCACTTGGTTGAAGTCCAAACAACCACCTGCTGCTCCCTGTGATTATCCATAACTTTCAACCAAGCTCAAGTGTTCCCTTCAACATTGAATTGACTTTCTCTGCCCCCTCCCATCACTTACTGATTTTTGAAGGCTTCTTCTCCCTTTTCCCTGCCTAGTTCTTTTACCCCTTGTTTCTAGTTTCCTCTAGTTCAAAGGTGTACCATTGACACCTGCTTCTTTTTCTTTTTTCCTTGTTTTCCTTTGATGCTCCTTTGGGTCAGTGTCGTTCCCCCCCCCCCATTAGTTCGCTTCTATTTCTGTCCCACAGTCCTCCTAATGGAATCATCCCTCTTCTTACTGCTTTCTTTGGAATGTATCATCAAAGGAAATAAAGTGTTATATTGATATCCACAACCTGTTCAACTTTTTGGACCCTTGTCTTTTTATGATTTGTATAACAATGGGATCTCACTATTTTAAAAATGCCGCTATAGCTGCAGTTTCAATAACCTTGCTTTTTCATCTTCTTTGCTTCTTGTCATAATCCCAAGAAACCTAAGGACAATAGTGTCATACTTTCTTAATCTTTTAATTTTTGTAACACACTGTTTCAGATTTTTATCTTTTGCCCTTTCAACCCCCATCTCTTACTTTTTTCTTTGACACCTGGCTTTTTCTCTCCAGAATTTCGATAATTTGTCCTCCATATTATGATTAGAAACATGAAGCTGTCTTATACTGAGTCAAAGTATAAGCCCAACTAATTCAGTTTTGTCTGTTGTCTACAATGGCTTTCCAGGTTTCAGAAGACTTTTCCCAGCCTTATCTCATGATGAAGATAACTTAGTTTGAGACTTCTGATTGCAGAAATCATGTGCTCTGTCACTGAGCTCTGACCTATCTTCAAATACTCCAATAAAATTTAAGCTTACTTATTTTCCACCTTTCTCTCATTTGGTTTACAGAACAGAATCAAATGTCACCTGACAAATGGCTTACTTTCTTAGCTGAGTGTCAGTGTTTTTCATCTATGACAATAATAATAATAATAATAATAATCCTCTGTTGAGGATCGAGGCGGCAAAGATTAAAACAATTACAGAAATAATAACAAGAAAATAATCCCCAACCCCCCCATGCCTTCGATCCACCCTCCCTTCAATATAAAATTACAACAATAAAATCTCTATAACTAAACAACAATTAATAACAGTTAATAACAGTGGCAATGTCTAGGGGAACTAGATCAGATGGGCAGTTAGTTCAGATCAGGACAGGGGTCAGTCTGGGAAGGCCCGCCAGAAGAGAATCATTTTTATCGCTTTTTTAAAAGTGTCAAGGGATGTAATCTGATGAGTCTCCTCCGGCAGGTCATTCCAAATTTTAGGAGTGGCAGCTGAAAAGGTCCTCTGGAAAGTCACCACCAGTCTAGTTTTCATTGACTGTAGTAAGTTCTTCCCAAAGGACCTGAGTGTGCAGGGAGGATTATATGGGAGGAGGCGTTCAAGTAAGCTGGACCCAAGCCATGTAGGGTTTTATAGGTAATAACCAACACCTTGTACTGTGCCCAGAAGCTAACAGGCAGCCAGTGTAAGGATTTCAAAATAGGTGTTATCCGGTCGAACCTAGATTTTCCTGCAACCAGTCTGGCTGCGATGTTTTGTACCAGTTGAAGCTTCCGAACATGGCACAAGGATTGCCCCATGTAGAGCGTGTTACAGAAATCGAGATGAGAGGTTACCAGTGCATGTACAACCGTTTCTAGGTCCCGTGGCTCCAGGTAGGGTTGCAGCTGGCATATCAGCCGAAGCTGATAACAAGGTGACAGTTGAAGCGACGAGTCCAAGAGCACCCCCAAACTGTGAATGCAGTGCTTTAGGGGAAGTGTGACCCCATCCAGGACTGGTGAACTGATCTCCATACCCGGGTTAGGGTTACCTATCACGAGTACCTCCGTTTTGTTTGGATTCAGCTTAAGTCTATTTTCCCTCATCCAATCCATTATTGACCTCAGGCAGTCATTCAGAGGGGAGATGCCCTCCTTGGTCACTGAAACAGTCCAAGACATAGAGAAGTAAATTTGGGTGTCATCAGTGTACTGATAACACCCTGCCCTATGTCTCCGGATGATCTCACCCAGCAGCTTCATGTAAATGTTAAACAGCATGGGGGACAGAATGGCGCCCTGAGGGATGCCAGATGTTAGCTCTTTTTTTAGAAGAGCAGCTGTCCCCCAGCATCACCATCTGGAATCTCCCTGAGAGGTTGGAACGGAGCCACTGCAAAGCAGAGCCCCCAATTCCTAAATCTTTCAGGCGTTCCAGAAGGATACCATGGTCTATGGCAGAGGTCGGCAAGATTTACTCACCTGGGGCCAGTCTGCTGGTCCTGGGGTCTTCCGCCGGGCCGGGGGGCGGGGATATACCTAGGATTGCCAAACATTAACCCAGAGGGCATACCTATGATTTATAATTTTTTAATTCAACCACAGTTTGAGAAGAAAACAGCTCAACTAGGCCATCTATCAATTCTTCTTAACCTGTGTGGATGATCAGAAAGACTTTGCCCTCCGTATCTTTCATAGGCTAGGCAAAGAGATTGGTGGAGCAGTAGATTGGGGCTTACTCTGGCTGCACATTTTTGTTGCCCTGGACATTATTAAAGCGATGCAGACATGACCTCAGGATCAACACTTGACAGTGCTAATTGAATCTCTTTTGTATTAGTTAAAAACTTTGACTACAAGGGGATAAGCTCATCTGAATACAGAGGGACACATTTTTGTGTAACTGTGATTGCAGTATGAGGCATCATAAGTGAGGGAGATAGATAGCTGAAGTGCTTGGCAATAATTGTGACTTTTGAAAACTAGCTAAAATACCATGAACGAGATGGATAGTTGAATTCAGTGTTTCAGTATGTTTGGAGGATGTAAAGGAGGGGATGGGGGAATCAAACAGTAATGATAGATCAAATTTCAGAAAACTGCTATCAGAAATTTCTAAGATCAGGTTATGCTCTTTTAGAAGTCTGTTAAGTCTTTGAGTATAAAATCCTTTTAAAAATTAGGGGTGGGTGGGTTTCGTGATACTTACGTGCTGCTTGGAAGTATCCTGTGTAGATTGCACGTCTTTGACAATTCTGTCTCTAGAGTTTATTGCCATAGCCAGAAATATCTTTCTGAGCTTGTTTTCTGAAGCGCTGCTAGCTGTTGAGTTTGAGGCCCAAGGGACAGAGCAGCAGGGACATTTCTTGTTTGGGTTGTCAGTTTAAAAAATCAACAGTTATGAGATGTGTTGGTTTTGCCTAGAAAAAGACTGTCTTTTTCTGTTTGTTTGTTTCCTGCAGTTCTTTATTACTTTGATTATTGTTTCGTCTGCCTTGGAAAGGAAACTGTAGATCCCTGAAATGGCTGGGAAGATTCTGTCTCTTACATACAGTCCCTGAAAAGCATCAGTTTGCTTGTAAGAAATGTGTCTGTCCTCTCTCCTTCCCTCCCTCCATCACTGTATCTTTAAAAAAATATATTGGTTGTTCAAGGGATCTGATGCCATCCTGTTTTCCCGTTATTTTTAATGAACACAAACAAGTCAAAATTAGCCAAAGAAGCAAAGAAAGAAATCACACTAGAAGTGTGCATAAAAATTGCAGTTTTAAAATTCATATTATTAATGTCTTAGTTACTAAGTAACAGTGTTCTCAAAATTAAAAGGCTAGTATACGAATATGTATATCGCTGCAGTATATCATCTATCAGGCTCAGTACTCATTGGCAGCAGATTGGCAAGAGTTCTCTTAGCAGCTTAGGTGTGGCTGTTTCCTAGCTCTTAGACCCTTTAATTCAGACTAAGGAAGCACTTTAGGATGAAGGGCCATATGGCGGCACTTGTATGGGACAAATGACATCAGTTAGATGTAGCCACACCTGGATATCACTGGCTGTCAAACCAAACCAAACCAAACCATGTTGGGAACATAGAGTGAAAATGAAGATGGACATTTCCAGATGTGTGACCTGCTCTGCTCACTTTCCAGAAAGAAGAAGAAGAAATAGGAAGCAAGAATAATTTATTATGAGATAAACTCATAATATATTGAAGTGCTAAATTAAGATCAATAACAATAGAATTTAGGAACAGCTAACTGGAGAGACAGTAGTAAGGAATGGAATTATTTAAATCTGAAATTGGGAATATTAAGATAAGACTTTAGTAAGTCTTACAAAATCAGATAAATGAATGGAAGTACAAAAAGTAAGGATATATAACAAATAGAAGATAGCCAAGTAGAACTAAAAATTGGTGATAATGAGGGAAATAAAGTAGATAATGTACATAATTATTGTTTTGTTATTTATTTATTTATTGTCTTTCTTTGTTATAAAATGTTTTTTTTAAATAACACAGATTTATTCATTTTATCCCTCCTCCCATACCCAATGTGATTTCCTAGTAATGAGATGAAAGGTCTTTGAAAAGAAATAGGACTTGAGGAGGGAGAGGGGCTGCTGCCTTTGGACCCTCGGCATGCTGGATTTGGGACTGACCATGGACCAGAATCAGACCACCTGTGGGTCAGAGTTTTCCAGTCCCCTGCTTTCAAATAATAGAGGTCCTAGTTTTTGCACCTTGGACAATTTGCATCTAAAATGTGTGATCAGCCACTGAGCCACAGGCCGTGTCCATGTTTTCCTGTGGCATGTGAATATAAGTGGGACAACATTCAAACCTGTTTAATATTCACAAATTTTAAGGTAGTATGAAACTGGGAGGGACATAGTTGTCCAGGAGAGTGAAAATTAGGGGATCTAGCAAGTCTATAGTTGCAAAGTGTTCGGAGGATTTTGTTTTCATTTCTTCTATGTTTTACCTATTAAAGGTGAATCCAGCCCTTGGCAACTCAGAAATGCAGCTGCTGCATGCTTTGGAAATAGAGCTAGAAAGCCCCAAAGAAAGTGCCAGTGTGTGATAACATACCTTTGTTTCTTGGAAGCATAGAACAGGAAATGTCTTCAGGAAACAGTGGCATATCATCATATTCTGTTATTTCCCAGGGATGTTTTTGGTCCTGTTCTCAAAGACCATAGAAAACAGCATTCCCAGCCATCTGGAGTAACCCCTTTCTTTAGCGTAATTGTTAAAAAGAAGGAAACAAAAAAGCTGTCAGGCTACTTCATAACTGAGTTTACCAGATTACTATATGCATGCATGCACACACATATGGTCAAAAGTCATTCAGCTTTCCCCTTCTCTGCCAGGAACACACCAAATTTTTCTTCCTTCCAATTTGCTGGACAGAAAGTACTGGGTTTTTTTCCATGTGGCCCAATGCCTGCTGCTTGTTGCTTTCATCCTACATATGCATTACTCAGTGGTCAGCTCCTGATGTTGTCTCAAGATCAAGTACAGTCATCCCTTGACATTCACGGCTTTCTGATTTGTGGTTTTGACTATGAAACTTTTGTAGCTGCTGCTTATCAAGATCAACCTCTTCACCCTATCCTCCTTACAATCCCTCTCAGCCAGGAAAAAAACTCCCTTCCTTCCCCACTTTGCCAGACTTTGCATCTTCTTCATTTCCAAACCTTTCACTTTCAATCTAATGGTAGCAGCCTGATCAGCATGAAAGAACCATTCCCCCCCCGCCACTTCTGGAAGTGTTTGGAAATATTATGTAACTCCTTATTAATGGGGTGCTCATCCTGTCCCCGATGCTGTTTAACATCTATATGAAACTGCTGGGTGAGATCATTCAGAGTTATGGGGCTGGGTGTTATCAGTACGCTGATGACACCCAGATCTATTTCTCCATGTCTCAGTCGTCGGCCTCGTATTCCAGTGGCGTCTCTCCTCTCAATGACTGTCTTAAGGCAGTAATGGGCTGGATGAGGAAAAACAGATTCAGATTAAATCCAGACAAAACGGAGGTGTTCACAGTGGGAATTGGGTTGCAACCGCCAGTCCTGGACGGGGTCACACTCTCCGTGAAGGACTGTGTGCAGCCTGGGGGTGCTCTTGGATTCATCGCTCCTGATGACTAATCAGGTAAATGCCATGGTCAGGAGCGCCTGTTACCAGCTTCGGCTGATATGCCAGCTGTGCCCTTTCCTGGAAGTAAGGGACCTTGCGACTGTGGTGCACACGCTGGTAACCTCCCGTCTGGATTACTGTAATGCGCTCTACATGGGGCTACCCTTGTGCTTGGTCCAGAAACTGCAATTAGTACAAAACATAGCAGCCAGAGTGGTTTCAGGAACATCTAGGAGAGACCACATAACATCAGTACTAAAGTCTCTCCACTGGCGGCCTATTAGTTTCCGGGCCCAGTATAAGGTGTTGGTTATGACCTTTAAAGCCCTAAATGGCTTGGGTCCAACCCATCTTCGGGACCGCCTCCTCCCATATTATCCTCCCCGCGCTCTCCAGTCCTCTGGGAGGAAGTTGCTTCAGCCACTAAAATCTAGGCTGTCTGCAACCTCCCAGAGGGCATTTTTGGTAATCGCCCCAGATTGTGGAATGGCCTGCCAGATGAGATCTGTCGAATTAAGACCCTGAGCAGTTAAGCCGGATCTCTTCCGGCAGGCCTTTCCTGATTGACTTCCCGGCCTCAGAAATCCCCCCTTCTGCCTCTTCCCTCCTTGGAGGTAGCCGCTTCTCTGCTCGTTTAATTTATATTTGTCTAGAAGTTTGTCAGTTAGAATCATAATTTATTTACATTGTTTAATTAAGGTGTTTTAAGGTATTTTTAGTTTAATCACTTTTTAAGGGGAGGGTGGGATTAGGGTTGTGTTTTACATATACTGTATGGAATTTTAACTGTTAGCCGCCCCAATTGTTGACAGAGGGACGTTATATAAATTATTATTATTATTATTATTATTATTATTATTATTATTTCGCACTATTGCACAGAACCTAATACCGATGAATTCATGCTATCATGGAGTGCTATCATAGAGCTTTTCCCACACTGCACTTTGACACAGACAATTCACTCTTATTGCTAGGATCATTTTCAGAGTAGATTTCTGTTTTATTTTGAGATACAGGACACTATTTTATTTGAACTGGATATATATGTTGTTAAATATAGAACATTTATTTTATTCTGTTTGGGATGGAACTATAGTTTTCAGACATTCACAGTAGCATGATAATGACGCATGCGTGAAAAATCCAATCATGATATACAGCAGTGTGATTGGTTTATGCATGCGGAATGTGTTATGTTTTTGTTTTGCTTTTATTTCCTTGTTATAGAGTGATTGCAAAACTGTGCAGAACTATAGATCGCTATAGCGCTATGCCTTCATTATCTTCCAATAGAATGATTGTTGTGGAATTGTCCCTAGTGTGATAATCTCCTGAACTGTTCTAAATTCCAATATTTTTCCTTAACTAGCTCCTGAATATGATGTCAACCTCATCAACAGCTTTACCCTTTCTCATACTTGTATTCCCTTTCAATCTCGCTCTGGTTTGGGTCTTGAAATGCTAATATACAAGGGGGTATCGTAAAGTAATAATTATCACCCGGAATTTATTATGGTATATTGATGAAATTTTGTCAGTGTTATCTTTGCTCCCTAAGTGCATGATGTTGAGAAAATCAGCCCATTGTGTCCTTCATTTTTGTTACAGGTTGTGCCAAAAGTAACTAAAGTGAAAGAAGGAGCAGTACGAGGGGATATCATAAAGTAATAATTATCACCGGGAAGTTATTATGGTATATTGATGAAGTTTTCTCAGTGTCATCATCCCCAAATGACTTTTTCTTTCCCCCAAAATGAAAAATCCATTGCGGGGTCACCAATTTGACAACACCAATTACATAATTCATGACGTGGAAGAGTGGTTTAAGGTGCAATCTGAAGACTTCTACAATAACAGTATTCGGAGGGTCAAGAAATGCTGGGAAAAATGTGTAAATCTGGATGGTGACTACCTAGAGATAACAACTACAAATCAAAACAAACTTTCTGTCAGTTTTTTAAAAAGGTGATAATTAAAACTTTACGATAGCCCTTTGTATTTTTGAGATATTTGATTTGATTTGAGATGGTAGAAAAATATTACACAATAAAACAGTAGTCTTGTTTATGGTGGTGTGTTTTATCCTCTCACTTCAATACAAAGTGGATTGCTCTTGTAATTTAAAATAATGAAGAGGTCTTTGTTTGACTTGCATTGAACATGTCAAACTTAATGCTACTTAATGCTCTAATGATCAAAAATTTAGTGCTATGCTTTGAGCATGCTACTAAAATAAATATATTGTGAAGGCTTCAGTATGCAAATAGAGACAATGATGATTGGCAATCTTTGCACTCCACAGGATAATTGTGCTATAAGAAGAAGAAGAAGAAGAAGACAAAATGGTTTCCGAACTGGAAAATCGCCTGTAGCTTTTTAAGGTTTCTTGCTGTATTGCTCTTTTCCTTCTCCCAAAGAAACCACCTATGTTGTAGAGAAAACAGCTCTGCTTTAGTGCAGACTGCAAAACAGAATGACACTTAACAGTAAATCTCTTTAGTATACACTTCATCAGTCCTTACTTTCTGTCCTTCAGTCCTTACTTATTTACCCTGATTAATTACTCATCCTTATTTTGTCCTTGTTTACCTGTAGGAATCCTTTTTAGAATGTAGCTAGGTCTGTGTATTTGCACCTGAATGCACAAGCTTCCCTTTCAAGCGATCTCTGTCAGTGGATGCAACATACAGCAAATGCTTCAGAAGCTTCAGAAATATTTATTGTGCAAGGATGAGGATTTGCGATCAGGCAGGTGATCCATGGTGTGAGAACAGGGATGTTACAAGTGATGTTTTGCTCTCTATTTTTGTATGTGAAATGTTGGTGTTTGTATCAGAAGGCTGGAAGCAAATTGGTGGAGGATTCAGTAGACCGTGCATAGCATTCTAACATCTGATGTGACTGGCAATATGTTTACTTTTTTCCTGGGCAGGATTTTGTCTGCTTAACCTACCTGAAAAGTTGTATTAATGGAAGACTTAAATAAGTCCTGGTCTTAATAATTGTATTGAGCCACACATCCCCACAGAGCACATATATCAGATCCTGTTCATTTTTTATTCCAACTGTAAATCTGAAAAATTATAAAGAAAACTCCTAATCAGCTTAATGAACTTGTTCTCCCCCTTCATATTGCAGCTGCCTAAACTATAATGTACTATGATCTAGATGGCATAAAAGATTCATAAGGACATGGTGTTTTGCTGCCATGCTTCCATATCAGAGGTTCCTAGAGCTTCCCAATCATTGGTCTACATCCACTTGTTAGTCCCAAATAGGGTAGACCAGGGGTAGGCAACCTTTTTGAGCCGGGGGCCGGGTTGCTGTCCCTCAGACAATTAGGGGGCTGAAGCACCATAAATAAATAAATAAATAAATAAATAAATAAATTTAAAAAATAAATACATAAAAAAAAATATGTATGCACACTCTCTCAGCTCCAGAAAAGCCATGACAAAATCCCTGTGGAGATTTTGCCAAGAAAACCCCAAGGACAAGTAATAACAATAATCAATATCATCATGGCAGGTGGCAGGGGGCATCTGGCCCCCGGGCCTTAGGTTGCCTACCCCTGGGTAGACCAGCTGAATTCATGGGGATGTGGTAAGTCAATGGTTGCGTAACTTCCATTGATTCAGTATGCAAAGGGATCTTGTAGCACCTTTGAGACTAACTAAAAGAAAGAAGCATGAGCTTTTGTAGACTTGAGCCTACTTCCTCAGATGCATGAGGTGGAGAATCCAGAGACAGACCTATATAAGCCATTTGTGTGTGAGAATGTCAATTGAAATTCAAAACCTGGTGTGTATGGAGATGAAGTGACAAGTTCAGTTTTAACAATGGTCACTGGGGGACAAAGGTAGGAGGAAGGATATTGTCTAAAGCCAAGCAGAGTAGATAACCAAATCCACAAGGTTTTGAATTTGAATTGACATTGTCTTACACAAACAGATTATATAGGTCTGTCTCTGGAGTCTCCCTTCCAAACATGTATCTGAGGCAATAAGCTGAAGTCTATGAAAGATTATGCTACCAACTTCTTTCTTTCCATTAGTATCAAAGGTACTATAAGATTCCTTTGCAAACTTATTTCTAGACTAACATGGTTATGTCTTTGAATTCCATTGATTCAATGGCTGTACTCTAGTTGGGTGTAACAGTTGGATTTAGGCCCTAGCTATTCCATAAACTACATATGAAATTGCAATTGGTTTTCTACACTTTGTGATTATCATTTCTTCTTCGTGGTCTCTGCGAATCACACAAATGTTTTTTTTCTGCGCATGCACAGCTAGCTCGGAACCTTCTGGAATCACTAGGCAGAAGTTGGATTGCAACTTTTTGGCGGTAGCTCCGCCCACCTCTATATAGGCTCTCGCGTTCCCGCTCGATCCTCAGTTCCTTTCGTCCGTCGCTTTTGCAGCTAGCAAGGGACCTCGCTACTAGTGCAGTTACTCGACTAATGGCTTTGACCACGTTTTTCGGCTTGACTATTCTCTGGATTGCGACTACTGTTTTTGACTCGGACTGTTTATCGACTGCTTCTTCACTCCTCAAAGACGATACTGATTTGGTAGATTTGACTTGGATCGTTTTTCGACTTTGCCTTCGCTTCATCCCTCCAACCCAGCATAATGGCTTTGTTCAAACATTGCATTTCATGCAATTCCAAGCTGCCGACCTCCGACCAACATGTGCAGGAAAATGACTCCTCAGGCTCTGAAGAACAAGATGGTGAAATTGAAGGCAGCTCTGTGGGAGAAGGCCCTACAGGCCGAATCACCTGCTACGGCCCTGGCTATATCTAAACCTTCCTCGGATCCCCCTCGACAAAGGGGAAGATCCAGGGAGAGATCAAGGAGATCTTCCAGACGCAAGGAGAGCGTGAGTCCTGTGGGCTTGGAAAAGGGCGGGAAACACTTGGAGACCATCGAGGAATCCTCCCTTTCTTCTAAAAAAGCCCATTCAGCATCTTCACCCCACTCTACCTCGATGCATTCGAGGAGACACTCTAAATCCGGGGAAAATCCAAAAACCCCTCTCTCCTCACACTCCGCTCCTCCACCAACGACTGCGTCTGTACCGACGTCCACGGGCCCGACGGTCTGCGTCGACACCGAGTCCGAGGCGGAAATCCAACAGCCTCCAACCACGGTGCCACAGCCGGCAATTCTACCTACCATGTTTCCCTCGGCCCGCATCTCCGGATCCGATGGTGGACCATCTCCTCGATCCGATTCGGGGCAAAATCAAAATCAACCCACAACCGAACCTGCTTCGGATCCGTAGATCTCTAGGTACTCCCAACTGGTGTACCATGAAGCCTCCAACAGTTACTTCTTGCCGGTCCGACCCAACCAGTTACTCAATATGGAAGAACAGAGGCGTCAATTTCAACTCCTTCCTGCTATACAGCAGCCCCTTCCTGCCTCATCGCAAAGGCCTCACTCCTTTCCTGCTACACAGCAACCCCTCCCTTCTCCAGTGCCGTCGTTTCATCTCCTTCCTGCGGCTCAGCAGCCCCCCTCCTCTTCGATCCCGATGCACCGTGTTATCTCTGTCTCGCCATCTCCATCACCTGGACCGTCTTAAGGATGTCATCATTCCAGTGCTTCCCATAAACAGGGGATCATATCTTCATCCCCTTCAACTCCACCAAGGCATCGATCTTCCACATCCCGTCGTCGTTCCTCTACATCCAGACATCGTCGATCCCTATCTCCTAGACCGTCGCCTCCAGCTAGACGCCAACGCTCAAGAAGTGAGCATAAAAATCCATGTCGCCCCTCGTCTCCCGACTCCACCCCATCGTACCTCTCTATCTCACTGGCTCCGGTGAATCCGGAGTGAATTCGGTGATGACTTTGATTGGTCTCCTACTCAAACCCGACCTCCTCTGAACACACAGTCTTTGTCTCCTTCGGATGATACACGTGCCTTTGCAGACCAGATCTGTTGCATGGCGCGCGCACTTGACCTGGCGGTTGCCCAGCCCGAACAAGAAGAGGCTTCTGACCAGCTGGAGAAACGGGTTCAGAGTAGAGTGATAGATAGGCCGGCTATCCCCTACATGCTGTCCTTAGCCAAAATCTTAAAGAGATCTTGGGAGGTACCTACATCTACCTCAAATACATCGAGGTGTATAGACAATCTTTATCGCATCGCCAACCCCAAACCTGCTTGGATGCTTGACCATCCCCATCAGAATTCGGACATTGTAGAAGGTGCTCAGTATGTTTCCACCTCCAAATCTTCCACCTCCTCAGCAGACAAAGAAAGAAAGAAGATTGATTTCTTGGCCAAGAAATCTTATTCCACTTCAGTCCTCGGCCTTAAAGTGGCTAACTATGTAGGGTGTTTGGGTGCTTACACCCAACATCTTATGGAAAAATTGGGACCACTATTAGAACACTTGCCGGAAGAGCACAAACCGTATGTCTTTGCCCTTCAGCAAGAGACCCATGCAGTTGGAGCTCAACACATTGTGACAGCTAGAAACCTAACTGACTGCTCAGCAAAAATCTTACTTAATGCCGTCTCATTGCGTCGACATGCATGGCTGCGTGCAGCTGATTTAACATCACAGGCCAAGGCAACCATAGAAGACCTACCATTCGACCAGTCTGGCCTTTTCCATAAAGACACAGATGAGAAATTAAATCTAAAATATAAAATGAAGACTGCCGCTCATAAGCATCGCGTTCAACCGTCTCAGTCTTCCAAGAGAAGATTCGGTTTCTACCAACCGAGACCGTGGTATTCTCAAAATCAGCGTCCCTTCCAACAGGACACTTCACAGTCCCAAGTCCAACCATGTAGGAGACAACCTCCTCGCTCTTCTTCATCTTCAGGCCGCCGGCAACAACACCAGAGGCAGGTGTTCCGGAAGAAACCCTTTGATACCAAGAGGAGGCTATGATGTGTTGCTGCGCACTCCGCCGACGCCACCTTTGATAACATCTTAAGGCCCTTCCTTAACACCTGGGCCACCATCACTTCCGATTCCTGCGTACTTGACATCGTCAGCAGGGGCTATGCCCTGGAATTCGAAGAGCTCCCACCAACTGGAGCTATTGTTATCACTAACCCCTCTGACACCTTACTTGATGAAGTGCGCGCCTTGATGGAAAAGGGAGCAATCAAACCCGTCCCCGCTTCTCGGGCTTGATACTGCTTTTTTTCCTGTTACTTTATTGTTCCCAAGAAAGACTCGGGCCTTAGACCCATTTTGGACTTGAGAGTGCTGAACTCCTTTATTGAATATCGGCGTTTCCGCATGACAACTCTTTCTTCTATTTTGTCTCTTTTGCAGAAAGACCATTGGTTCGCCACCATCGATCTCAAGGATGCTTATTTTCATATCAGCATCCGAGAAGATCATCGCAGATTCCTAGCCTTTGCAGTAGGCACAGACTACTATCAGTACAAGGTCCTTCCATTCGGACTTTCCTCGGCACCGAGAGTTTTCATCAAATGCATGGCTCCGGTAGCCGCCTTCCTGCATCGCAACGAGGTAACTGTCTTCCTGTACCTAGACGACTGGCTCGTCACGGCACCATCCCGAGAACAACTCCTGGTCAACATCCGATTCACTCTTGATCTGCTTCGTTTGTTAGGACTCAGAGTCAACGAAGAAAAATCCAACCTTACTTTGTCCAAACGAGTCAGGTTCATCGGAGCTATTCTGGACTCAAATCTAGAAAAAGCCTTCCTCCCGGAAGACAGATTCACAGCCCTCACTGTTTCCATCAGAGCTTGCCTCAAGTACAACAGGATCCAAGCCCATCTGGTGCAGACAGCAATGGGGCACTTGGCCTCGACAACCTTTGTGACACCATGGGCAAGACTGTGCCTCAGACCCGTACAGTCCTGGTTCCTATCCTCGTTCGATGCTACTTCTGACTCCCCCTCGAAGTGGCTCAACATCCCACCGCGGATTGCGACGTCTCTGACATGGTGGCTCCATCCCGACAATGTCTGTACAGGGATGCCATTCCTACCTCCTCAGCCCAACGTCACCCTGACCACAGATGCATCAATGGACGGTTGGGGAGCCCACTCCCGAGGACTGACTGTAAGGGGAGTGTGGTCCCAAGACGAAAAAGCCCTGCACATCAACGCCTTGGAAATGCTCACTGTCGAGAAGGCACTCAAGGCATTCCAGATGGACTTGTCGGGCAAAGTAGTCCTACTCATGACAGACAACACCACCGTCATGTACTACCTAAACAAACAAGGAGGAACCAAGTCTCTGACTCTGCTCAACATCACGCTACACATCTGGGATTGGTGCATCGACCACAACATCCTTCTCCAATCCATTCACCTCCCCGGACAGGAGAACGAACTGGCCAACAGCCTCAGCAGGTCTTCCAATCCATGTCACAAATGGCGTTTCCATCCCAAGACAGTTTCCCGGCTGTTTTCCCTCTGGGGCACCAGAGACATCGACCTGTTTGCCACACAGGACAACACTCATGGCACAAAGTTTTGTTTGAGGATACCAACCCGAGCTTCTCGAGGCGATACCTTCCAGTTCGTGTGGTGCGGAAGGAAATTTTACGTGTTTCCTCCGTTTCCACTCATAACCAGAGTGCTCACCAAGATGCGAATGGACAGGTCAGATGCCATCTTGATCACTCCGTGGTGGCCCAGACAACCGTGGTTTGCTCCACTTCTGCATCTTTTTCAAGAAACCTACTGTCGCCTGGAGTATCGCCCGGACCTCCTGACCATGCACGGTGGCAGGGTGCGTCACCCGGACTTGGACTCTCTACCCATGGTAGCATGGAGAATCCGACCCTGAGCTCACTTCCAGCTCATCTACAGACAGTAATTAAGGCAGTCCAGAAGCCTTCTACCAGAAGGTCCTACTCTTACAAGTGGAAGAAGTTCTGGGACTTCCTCTCATCCAAAGGGATTCCTCCATCCTGTGTCTCGGTACCGACAGTACTCGAGTTTCTTCTTTCCTCTCTCTCAATCAGGACTTTGCCTCGCTTCTGTCAAATGCTACCGCTCCGCTATTTGCTCTCATTACCAGCTGGAGGGCAGACTGTCTTACTTCTCTGACCCCTCAGTCAAGAGATTTCTTAAAGGACTCAACAACCTACACCCACCATCCTCGGTACTGACGCCGGCTTGGAGCCTGGACTTGGTACTGACCTCTCTACGAAACCTTTTGAGCCCATGGCTGCTACTGATATTACACTCTTAACATGGAAAACAGCGTTCCTTGTAGCTTTAACTTTGGCTCGCCGGGCTGGTGAGCTATTTGCTCTGAGGATGGACCAGCCATATCTTCGGTTTCATAAAGACAAGGTGGTCCTCCGTACTGAAATCACTTTTCTACCGAAAGTGGTGTCTGCCTTCCATATCAACCAGGACATCGTGCTACCTACCCTGGCCCCGAACCCGACCACTGAGGTCGAACAAAGACTACATACACTGGACGTTCGTAGGGCTTTGTCCTTCTATCTGGAGTGCACCTTGGCTTCGAGGAGCTCGGAGAGACTTTTTGTGTGTTATTCTGAACACAAGAAAGGACTGCCTGTCACTCCACAAAGACTGTCCAAGTCGGTGACTTCGGCCATCCACTTGTGCTACAAACTAGCAGGCAAGACTCCACCGGGCCGGGTGCGTGCGCACTCCACAACGGTGGTAGCTTCATCATCTGCTTTCCTGTTTGGCATTCCCTTAGAAGATGTATGTAGGGCAGCTGTCTGGTCCCAACCAATGACTTTTATTAAACACTATAGGTTGGACACACGGGCCAGGCAAGAGGCTATCTTTGGGAAAGCAGTATTATTATCTGGACTTCATTGAATGTTTTTCTGTATATTTGCACTAACTCCGTTATGCACTCACTTAAATGAATGTATTGAGTACTGGGCTTATAGTACAATTTACATACAGTGATGTTTCAATTGAAAGTTTATTGGACTTCATTGAATGTTCCTATATATGTTTGCACTAACCTCATTGTGCACTCACTTAAATGAATATATGGAGTACTGGGTTTATAGTACAAATGTACATACAGTGCTGTTGGAACTGAAAATTTATTTATTGCTCATGAGTTACAATACGGGTTCTTGAATTCTGACTTGAGTTATGCAATTGTTTACAATTATTCCATTTGCACTTGAAACTCACTGACTGTGGGGTTACAATCACTTCCTGATGTACTTGACTTGATGACTGTGAAGGTTCAGGTGCCTATTACCTTGGCTAATTTTGTGCCAATAAATTTTCTTGTTGCACCTCTAAGCCTTGTGTCAGGACACTCCCTCCTCCAGGGACTTTAGCTTGCTAGTCTGAATAACCCATTTGTGTGATTCGCAGAGACCACAAATAAGAAGGACAGGTTGCACACCTGTAACAGTATTTCTTTGAGTGGTCATCTGCAAATTCACACAAATCCCGCCCAACCTCCCCTCAGTCATGTCCTGCTCTAAGTTGATAACCTTGCTGTCACTTTGTAAGCGGCGTACTTGGAACTGAGGATCGAGCGGGAACGCGAGGGCCTATATAGAGGTGGGCGGAGCTACCGCCAAAAAGTTGCAATCCAACTTCTGCCTAGTGATTCCAGAAGGTTCCGAGCTAGCTGCGCATGCGCAGACAAAACCCATTTGTGTGAATTCTCAGATGACCACTTGAAGAAATACTGTTACAGGTGTGCAACCTGTCCGTTTTTTGTGTGAATAAATCTCACTCTGCTGAGTCCACACAAATGGGTGTGAAAGGTATATAAGCCAGGAGAGGGACAATTGTGTGTGTGTGTGTGTGTGTGTGTGTGTGTGTGTGTGTACACCTACTGATAACAGTTTTTTATTTTAGTGTCCTTGCATTATCATGGTCTTAAAAAAAACATGGTTAGCTAAATGTGTTTTAGCATTAATCAAAATATAAGCCAAAAGAAGAAAGAATTGACATGGTGTTAAAATAGCAATGGTTGCAAATATAGCAGGTTGGGTTTTTTGTTTTTAAAAAAATGTTTAAAATGTGTGTTAAAATGTTGTTTTTTCATTTTAGCAGTATTGAACAAATATTTCAGGTATTTGTTTGTGATCTAGGGATGGAGATTGGGAGAAGATTTAAACATCAATTAAAAAGTGGTTTGACAAATTAAATATGCTGATAAAATGGTGCATGTAGGGAAGGTAAAAGTGAAGGTGTACAGAATTAGATATATAGTAACAGGGTCATCCACATAATGTGTTATTGTCCACAGCAACAACAACAACAAAACATTTATTCTTATGTACATTAAGTTGACTTTGACATGTGGCAATCCTATGAATGAGAGACCTCCAAGAGCTACTGTCAACAGCTCTGCTCAGTTTTGCAAACTCAGGGCCATGGCTTCCTTGACTGAGTAAATCCATTTATAGTGGCTGCATCGTCACTGCAGGAATAATCTGGTTTGACACCATTTTAACTGCCATGGCTCCATACTATGGTAGTTTGTTGTGGCACCAGAACTCTGTGACAGAGAGGGCTGAATGTCTCACAGAATTACAGATACCAGAATTCCCTAACATTGAGCTAGGGCAATTAAAGTGGTCTCAAACTGCTTTATTTCTGCAGTGTGGATGCATCCAGTGTGATCTTCTTTTTTTACTACCTTCACTTTTATCAAGAATTGTCATTACCATTCTTCTCTATCTATCTCTCTATCTCTCTATCTCTCTATCTCTCTCAGGTCTCCCATCACCCCCAAAAAGTCTACCACTTGCCCAGTCAGAAGTAGTGGTATATGATCTCAACAACTGCACTTTTTAATTTGTACCCTCTGTGACATTCTGGTTAGCATTGTTGTTAGCTGCCTTTGAGTTGACCTTGATTCATGGCAACCCCATGAATGGGACACATCCAAGACCCCCTGTCCTCAACCACTCTGCATCTGCACTTGCAGGCTCAGGACCATGGTGTCAAGACCAGTGAACCCTTAGTTCAGAAATCCAGGCTTCAGTATTAAAACTCAGAAAACATTTATTCACCCACTAGAGATGTTCACCAGAGACATTTGTTATCAGAACTAACTAGCAAGTGTTTGCAAAGCATAGTTAAAGTTTCAAAACTTTGGCAGGCTGCCTTCTCATGTTTTACAAAAGCAACACATTCTTTTCTTTCCCATTTCCCTTGGAGCCTCCCTTCTTCTCCTGCTGCCTCCGTTCTCAAGAGACTGACCTTGGATCTTCTCAAGGCAGCCTCAACTCCCTTCTCTCTACTTGTTAGCCACCGTGGTCAACAGTTTCTAGCAATTAATATACCACTGTATATCCCATCATTTCCCCACATATCTGTATAACTTGTTAAATCCCCATCAGATAGTTAACACTCCAAACCGTGGCAGCCAGGCTGAAAAATTCAGCTCCTGACATGTGGCCTCCTTGACTGATTCTATCCTATCTGGTATATGGTTTTCCTCTCTTTCTACTGCCCTCTCCCTTTCCCAGCTTTATTGTACTTTCTAGTGAGTCATGCTTTCTCATGATGAATTCAAAATATGACAGCTTCAGTTTATTCATCTTGGCTTATAGGGACAGTTGAGGCTTGATCTGTTCTAAGATCCATTTGTTTGTCTTTTTGGCCATCCACAGTATCCTTAGACTCTTCTCCAGTACCACATTTCAAATGAGTTGGTTTTCTTTCTTTCAGTTTTTTTCACTGTCCAACTCTCACATCCACATATTTGTACATGGTGAAATAGGAAATATGATTGCTTGGATAATACTAACTTTAGTATTCATTTATATCTTTGCACTTCAGGATCTTGACTAGTTTTTTTTCATAGATGCCCTTCTCAATCCCATTCTGTTTTGAATTTATTGACTGCAATCTCTGTTCTGATCAGTGATTGATCCAAGGTGTTTATTTCAATTTCAACATTGTCTGTATACCTTTATTTCTTGTATATTGTTGAATTTATGTAAACCCTTATTATTTTGATCATTATCTTTGTTTTCATAATGTTTAGCAGTAAACCTGCTTTAGCACTTTCTTCTTTGACATTCTTCAGCAGTCGTTCCAAGCCTTTATTGTTGTTTGCTAGTATAGCGGTGGCATCTGCATATCTTAAATTGTTGATATTCCTTTTGCCAATCTTCACTCCTCCTTCCACTCAATGTAAACCTGCTATGCGTGTGCAATTGAACAACTATGGTGATAAATTGCAGCTTTCTCTGACCCTGTTTCTGATTGGGAATCATTCTGTTTCTCCAGTAGCCTCCTGTCCTGAGTACAGGTTATACATTAGGAAAATCAAATGTAATAGTACCCCTGTTTCTTAAGATCAATCCATAGTTTTTCATTACCTGTGTAGTCAAAAGCTTTGCTGTAGTCTATAAAGCACATGCTGATTTTCTTCTGGAATTCCTGATGTGCTCCATTATGCGATGATGTATGTTGCCTATGTGACCCCTAGTGCCCTTTCCTTTCTTGAACCCAGATTGAACATCTGGCATTTCTTGCTCCATATATGGTAGGGGTCTTTGCTATAGAATTTTGAGCATGACTTTGTTTGCATGGGAAATTAAAGCAATAGTCCTGTAGTTACTGCAATCTTTTGTCTCCCTTTTTTTTGTGATAGGGATGTATATTGGTGATAAGGATCATTTCCAATCTGTGCATCGTTTAGTTTTCCATATTTGTTGGCAAACTTTAGTTACAACTAAAGTCAATTCTGTTTCTGTAGATTGCAGCAGTTCTATTGGTGTGTCATCTGTCCCTGCTGATTTATTCCTTCCAAATGCTCGTGAGTGCAGCTTTCACTTGACTTTTGCAGCTTTTCACTTGAATTTGGGGCTCATCTTTCACTTGAATTTGGGGCCACAGATACCGTCCTTCTATGATTCTTCTTCCTATCTGTCATTCATCTTTTGATCTCTTTTATATAGTTCTTCTGTGTATTGCTTCCATTGTCTTTTTTATTTCATATTGGTCATGTATTATGTTCCTCTTCTGATGGTAGAGCATACCCACCCTTGGTTTAAATTTCCCTTTGATTTCATAGATATTGTGGAAGAGGACTTTTGCTCTTCCTTTTTTGTTGTTGTAGGCTTCTATTTCTCTGCACTGATTTATAATAATTATCTTTACCCTTGCATACTAATTGTTGAACTGTTGCATTCATGGTTCTGGTTCTTTTCATGTCTCTCTTTTCTTTTCCTTCTTGTCTTTCCTTTACTGCTTGAAGTGTTTTGTCTGTCATCCATTGTTTCTTATCTTTCTTTTCGGCCACAGATACCGTCCTTCTATATTCCTTCTTGACTATGTCCCTAGCTTCTGTCCATAGGTCTTCTTGTTGTCAGCCAATTAGACTTGTGCCTGGTCTTGTTTTTGCCATGAGAATAGAGCTACTCCATCTTCTCTTTCCAGTCATTTATGGGTGAAACACACCACCCCAATAGAACGGCTTTCTGCCACCCCTTTGAGCACCAGATTGTGGCAGTGGCAGCCGCACGCCATGACCCCAATCCAGCATTTTTCAGCTGCAAAAAGAAACGGCAAAATGCTGCTCCTTTTGGGGGTAGAAAAAGGACGCTGGCACTTTTTGACGCTCCTTTTGGCATGTGGTGTCTGAACTCCATGCCAAAGGAGTGCCGTAATGCCGCCCACTGTGCTTGGGGGTGGCATCAGGGCATGCATCATCCAAACCCCACACCTCTACGCCTTCCTGAAGCCGATGCTTCCTGCCAGTCTCTACAGGCCCTATGTCTGTCTGATGTTTGTATTAGTCATCTGGTGATGTCCATCTGTATAGTCTCCTCTCTAGTTGTATGAAGAAGGCTTTGCAATGAATAGATTGTTGGCCTCACAGAACTTTATCAGTTACGCCTACTTCATTCCTTGGTCCTAGACCAAATTTTCCTACAGTTAATGATTAGCATTAACTGTATCTATCTTGCTGATGTCTCCATGCATCAGTACTTCCTAAAAAATATTGTTTTAGAATGTTTCTGTAAGAATAATGGCACATAGGTAATGATTAATTGTGACTGAGGGAGGAGTTTCTACATGAAAGAAGCAGGGCTAGGAGAGAACTGATAGCCAGTTCTTGACCCCTTAACTATGGTTAAAGAATGAATGAAAAGCATTGTGTCTGCATTGTCAAAACCTAGAGCTTCCATAGAGGGTTCCCTTACAGTCATACCAGAATATTTTATTGTTACATGAACTGATATTTTTCTTCAACTTGTGCATCCATTGCCCTTGCAAAACCAAGTTGTGCAAATGTTTTGGGTGACTATTGAACAGCACGTGTGACATCTACATTGAAAACAAAACTTCTTTTCAGTTACTAGTAGGCCCTGCTCTGTCTTAGGTAGGCAGACAGAAGGTGGTTGTCACCAGATAAGAGAACTGAGGAGGCAGCCTTATTCATTCTCTGAATCACCTAACAGCCACTGGCATTCTTCTGGCCATCTTCATCGGTGATGCCCTAGTGCAATACACAAAAGCTCCCATGGTTTCCTTTTCTGGAAAAGCTATCTTGCTGATGTCTCCATGCATCAGTACTTCCTAAAAAATATTGTTTTTAGAATGTTTCAGTAAGAATAAATGTCCCTTCCTTTACCCTGATGCTTGGATATTCCTAGGAGTTGTTTATTTGTCCATTTATGAACATTAGAAACTACCAAAACCCAGTCAGAGAATTGGTACTTCTAATTCAATATTGTTTACAGCACCATGCGTGGGCAACACATAGGAATCCGGGGCTTTTTTGAGGCTCAAGATCCACTGCAAACCACAAACTGCATTTGCAGTTTTCAGTGACTTACTAAGAATTCTCCATGGCAACAAGATATTTCTTGCCAAGATATTTAAAACAGTATTTCTGGTCCTTCAGTGAATATAGGGCCAAATTTTGTTGACAGAATAGCACATGCCAAGTTCCATGGAGAGATAATTGGCCCCAGATCTGCTGGATTTGCCCATGCTACTGTACTATTGTACAGTAACATGGTAACTAGCAACATCTTTCCAGAGTTCCAGACAAGAATCTTTCTCAGCCCTAATTGGGAATGTCAAGGATTTCTTTTAATTACTATCTTACCAAGTATTGTACTGTCATTGCTACTGTTGAGTTGGAGCTAACAGCAGTATAACACCAAGTGTTTGAGGTTTTTTAAATCATCTGTATAAACCTTAAGGCTGCCCATTTGGTTTTTGTTATTTTATGATTGAGGAGTGAGAGAGCACTCAGTCCTGTGCTCAGCAGACCAAATGAGCTTCCATTTCTAGAGAAGGAGTTGAATAGCTTGTGGGAAAAGATTGGCTGTTATTATTTCCATACTGGCCTCTTCATTACTCTTCACTCCTATTCATACTATTTCATTTAAAATCAATCTCTGCTTCTTATTAATGAGATAATATCAGGATGCACTAGGCAGGAAAAGATAAGGATAGCCTCCCCTGCTCCCCCAATCCTTGAGTATGAAAATTAAATAGTATCTCTTGAAGTGAGATAGAAATTATTCCTGTAATTTCTAATAATAATAATAATAATAATAATAATAATTTTTATTTATAGCCCGCCCCTCTGCCCAACAATCGAGGCGGGTTACAGCATTAAAAAACAGAGTTAAAAACATCCCCCAATCCCCAAGTCCCAAACCTCCCAGCCCCTAAAACAGGATTAAACAAGCAAGAGTTAAAATGCAAAGTAATAAAAGGCTATAAAATAAAAAGCCAAGGCAGATGAACACACGCGATGGGGAAGAAAGTTAACTGAAAAGTTCATCTCCCAGGGCAGATATATTACGGAGATATTATTCCGGGAAGGCCTGCCGAAAGAGATCCGTCTTTACCGCCTTCTTAAAGGTGGTAAGCGAGGTGATAAGACGGATCTCGTCCGGCAGGCCATTCCATAGCCTGGGAGCGGTTGCGGAAAAGGTCCTCTGGGAGGTCTGGGACAGCCTAGTTTTTATTGGCTGTAACAGATTCTTCCCAGAGGACCGAAGGGCACGGGGGGGGGGTCATATGGGGAGACGCGGTCCCTGAGATAAGATGGACCCAAGCCATGAAGGGCTTTAAAGGTCAAAACCAACACCTTGTACTGTCCCCGGAAACTAATTGGCAGCCAGTGGAGGGATTTTAGCACAGGTGTTATGTGCTTCCTCCTAGATGTCCCGGTAATTAACCTGGCTGCCATGTTTTGTACAAGTTGGAGTTTCTGGGTTAGGCACAAGGGTAGCCCCATGTAGCAAGCGTTGCAGTAATCCAGACGTGAGGTTACCAAAGCATGTACCACAGTTTCCAAGTCCCTCATATCCAGATAAGGGCGCAGTTGCCGTATCAACCGAAGCTGATAACAAGCACTCCTGACCGCCGCATTCACCTGACTAGTCATGTGAAGTGACGGATCAAGGAGAACTCCCAAACTGCGAACACAGTCCTTGGAGGAGAGTGTGACTCCATCCAGGACTGGAGGCTGTATTCCCAAATCTGGTTTCGGACCTGTGACTGTTAGTACCTCCGTTTTGTCTGGATTCAACTTCAATCTGTTTTTCCTCATCCAATCCATTACCGCTCTGAGACAGTCATTAAGAGGTGAGACGCCATCTGAAGTCTGAGTCGATGATCTAGTCATGGAGAAATATATCTAGGTGTCATCAGCGTACTGAAGACACCGTGCTCCATGCCTCCGAATGATCTCTCCCAGCGGTTTCATGTAAATATTGAATAACATCGGGGACAGGATGGCGCCCTGAGGGATGCCGCAATTAAGCTCTGTTTTAGAAGAGTAACTGTCCCCGAGCCTCACCCTCTGGGATCTGCCCGAGAGGAAGGAATGGAACCACTGCAAAGCAGTGCCCCCAATCCCTAACTCTCTCAGGCGATCCAGGAGGATGGCATGATCTATGGTGTCAAAAGCTGCAGAGAGATCCAAGAGCACCAGCAGGGTCACACTACCCCTGTCGATACTCAGGCGGAGGTCATTGGTCAGAGCAACCATGGCAGTCTCAACTCCAAATGCCGTCCTGAAGCCGGTTTGAAATGGATCGAGATAATCGGTTTCATCCAAGACTGCTTGGAGTTGAGGAGCAACTGCCCTCTCGATCACCTTGCTCAAAAAAGGGAGCAAGGAGACTGGTCTGTAGTTGTTTCTGTCCAGGGGGTCCAGGGAAGGCTTTTTTAGGAGTGGCTTAACCGCCGCCTCCTTTAAACAAGATGGAATACAGCCCTCCCTGAATGACGTGTTGATCGTATCCCGAAGGAACACTTTCAACGCGCCTCCCCCCTGGGCGACCAGCCAAGATGGACAGGGGTCGAGGGGGCAAGTTGTCTTCCTCATCGTTCCAAGCAGCTTGTCTACGTCATCGGTACTCACAGATTGAAATTGATCCAGTAAAATACCATCAGCGGAGTTGCTGGACACCTCTTCTGCTGATTCTGCCAAAACATTGCCGTCCAAGTCGGTCCCTATCCAAGAGATTTTATCTGCAAAGTAGGTATTAAATGTCTTGCAGCAGGCTGTTGTTGGATTAAGTAGGGGATTTGACGCAGGGGAAACCTTTGTCAATTCCCCTACCACCCTAAACAGCTCTGCCGGGCAGGACTCTGCAGACGCAATACGTGCAGAACAGAAGGATCTCTGCGCTGCACGTAAAGCCTCCCTGTAGGAGTCAAGATGCCTCCTAAGGTGAGCTCTGTCGGATAAGAGACGAGTCCGTCACCATTCGCGCTCTAGTCGTTGTCCAACCCGCTTCATCCGCCTAAGTTCTTCTGAGTACCAGGCCTTGCGGTTCGAAGCGGGTCGGAAAGGACGCTTGGGAGCGATTGTGTTGATAGCCCTGGCGAGATCTAGACAGTTGTAGGATGCAGGAAACATTTTGCTATGTAAGAGTGTTTTGATTGTGTATTTGTGCATGGCAGCAGGTTGGACTAGATGGTCCCTGTGGTTTCTTCCAACTGTAATACTGTATGATTCTAAGGATACTGAGACTCTGGTATCTGATCTGCAGCTATTACTGCCGAAAACAGTCTGAGAGAACTGATGTTAGGAAGCAAGTGGGGGGAGTACGCACAATGAGAAGGCATGGTGAAGATTGGATAGCTTGAGGTGGATACAAGCTAGTAACCTAGAAAGAAATAACTAATCTCACCCTAGTCCCTGGTTAACATGTAGTGTTCTCTCTCATTTCCCATTTGTTTGACCTTCTAAGCTTGTCCTCCTTTCCCATTCTTTCTTATATAGGCTGTGTAGTGTTATTTGTAGCCGTATCAGGGAGTTTGCTTCGTATGCCCTCTGGCTAAACAACACAGGCCATTTGGGGACATTAGCACAAGGCCATGTAGCTGACATTTATTTAGAGTGGTGGTGTGTTGGTAGGGAACCTAATCCTCTTTTTCACCCCTTTGAAGCATTTTCCAAAAGAATCTCATCCCCCACCCCATTCCTCAGACATCATCCTATATGTCAAGCAATACAGCTGCAGTGTGGGCAGGGTGTGGGTGTTCATGAAAATGACCAGCTGTTTTTTTCAGTGCAAAGTCCATTCCCCACACAGCTCCTTGGAGCCTTGTTTTCTTTGATCCTTGGTGGTTCCATTGTGTGCCAGCATTTGCTCTAACTCATGCTTTCTCCATCCACCCCCTATCTCTGCTCAGCTGACACCTGTAGGCTTCAAAAATTGGCACTGTTCATTGAATATATTTGATCTCATGAAAGCCTGGGGTGTTCCTAGTATCAAGGGATTATGTCTAAAAGCAAGAATAAAGGAAGAGGTGGTAGATTTCAGATATATTCAGATTTAGACATACACACACCCCGCCGCCCTAGCTACACATTTTTGAAAAAAGCTGCTTTTGTCTTCCCTGGATTATATTAATTAACCAGAAAATTTTGGGTTTTTTTTTTTCAGGAGGCCCACCTTCCTGCTGAGGGGATGGGTTTCAGCTGTGGCAGGACCCTGCTAGCAGCAGCTTTGCTTCAGTTAGCATTTTTGAGTGTTAGTAATGGGAAGCAAAGTAACATCAGCATTTAGGGAGTTACTAAAGAGAAATTTGGGGCAAGGTTAACCAGGGGGACAAAAACATTTTAAAACCTGAAGCTCAAAGCAAAATAGAATTAGGGATTGTGTCGCTAAGCGAGTTGAAAGAAACCACTTTTGATAGCAGGGAGGTAAGCATTTCAGCTCTTTGCTCATGGCTGTTCTTGTTTGCCACCATGTCCCCAAGACAACAGTAAATTACAGCATCTCCATTGCTTCACATGAAGAGATAAATAAAACAACAACAACTAAGAAACAAAGAAGAAAACTAAGAAAGAAGAGATAAATAAGACAGCATTGTGCAAAATGTTTGGGATGCTTTATATAAAAGACTTATTAGAAATAAGGTAATATAATTAATCTTTCTTCTGACTACCGAAGCTTTTCTCCAAGTATAGCCTTTCTCCTTCACTTAGGACCAGTAGATAGGACACCTCAGCTCTATATTTATGCTGCAAGAGCTGAATGAGAGCTGAAGAGAAAAAAGGAAGGAAGGCCTTTTGATAATGGAAGGAAAGAATTATGCCCCAGTGATCTGTAATAATGCCACCATAACTCCTTGAATCATCTAGTTTTAGAAGCTAAGCAGAATCAGCCCTGCAGAGTTCCACAAATGGGTCTGGGTCAGGGTCAGGAATCGTATGGCCTCCCAGTATTGTCAGACTGCAAGTCCCAGGAGCCACAGCCAGCATAACCAATGATGAATCATGGTGGGGATGGCAGTCCCTACTGGAACATCTGGAAGGCTGCATGATTCCCAACCATGACACACGTATAGGAAAGAATCCTGGCTGAAAACTTTGAGAGATGCTGCCAATCAGAGATGACAATATTAGGTTAGATGGACAAGTGGTCTGACAGCGTAAGGTGGCCTCCCATGTTTCTATGGCCAATAAACCTACTCTTTAGCCAACTAATAATTCTGGTAGGCTGGCAGTTTGGTGAGGGAGGAACTGCTGTTTTCCATCTTGAGAGTCTTTCCCTAGCTGGCATGTTAGATCAGAGTGCAATGTGATAGATTCCATAGGGATCTCAACTCAAAGGTGCACCTTACTACAGTAAAGGAGTCAGTTGGGCTAATCACCACTCACAGATAAACTGCTTCTTTATGCTTTGTTGTTGCATTTTTGTTGTTGTTGTGTGCCTTCAAGTGGACTCATACTTATGACAGCCCTGTCACAGGGTTTTATTGGCAAGATTTACTCAAATGAGGCTTGCCTTCCTTTTAGGCTGAGACTAGACTGTGTCTTGCTCAAGGTCACCTAGTGGGTTTCTATGGCTGAGTGTGGAATTGATCCTGGTCTTCTGGAATCTTTGTCCAACACTCAAATTGTCATGTTGTAATTTTAAAATCAATAAAAATATCATTTGTTTAAAAGAAAGCAAGATTACAAACAATGCTGAAACAAAATGGGTTACCTACCTACTAAAACATTTGTAAATTTACACCCAGCTTTATCCATGTTTTACATGTAAGGCAAATTTACAAACATTTGTTATATGCATTACACTGAAAATGAATAAAGAATAATGCAGTATCATTAGTTTCATCTTCACAGGGTATCTTTCTTTTTCTAGTTGTGCTATCAGAGATCATTTGACTAGATATGCCAGGACTGAACCCAGGTCATCTTACATGGAAATCATGTGCTCAACCATTTATCTTCTGGCCCTCCCTAAACCAGCTGAGCTTGAAGTAGTATAATATAGATGAATCAGGAGAAGAGAATGTGGAAACCTGAATTAATGGCATCTTTCTCATGATAATTTAGAATAGATTTAAATCATAATCTTTTAACATTTTTGACCCACTTGCTGTGTTTCAAATGTTCTTTGTCAAATGAATCCCACACTATTTTGTACTGGTGCTCAAAGCAGGGGTTGTAGAATTCACCACAATGAATATGGATCTGCTTCTGAGGAACAGTTCATTGATCTGCTAAGCACTCCCAATCTTTTGCAATTTATTATCCGTTTTATCTCCGAGCCGGAAAGCTCTTGCTCTGTTTCATAAGATGCTTTTGCCTTTTAAAAATTTGGTCCCCTGGTGTCTGAAAACGATAAAGCAGAGGGAATTGGACAAATATGTCTTAGCATGCAAGCCAAAGATGAGACCATCTCAGTGGAATACTGAGAGGCCACAGTTTGATCAAGAGAATCATCTTTGAAACTGTGTGTAGAGAGATCTTGTAGCACCTTTGAGACTAACAGAAAGAAATTGGCAACATAGACTTCAGTCTACTTCCTCAGATGCATTTGGTGGAGCCTGGCTTCCACTCTACCAAATGCATCTGAGGAAGTAGATTGAAGGGCCTTTACTGAAGGGCCAGAAATAGTGCAGCTTGAGGCCACTTTAACTGTCCTGGCTCAGTGCTAAGGAATCATGGGAACTGTAGTTTATTGTGGCACCAGAGCTCTCTGACAGAGAAGGAAGGCTCAATGTCCCTGAAAAAATCCAATTCCCATGATTCCTTAGCACTGAGCCAGGACAGTTAAAGTGGCCTCAAGCTGCATTATTTCTGGCAGTCTGTGAAAGCTCATGTTGCCAATTTCTTTCTGTTAGTCTCAAAGGTGCTACAAGATCTCTCTACACACTAATTCTACAGACTAACATTATTATGGACGTTATCACACGGGGGCAAATCTGCTGGTTAATCCACACAAATCCCAAACAGAAACTGGATTTGTGCCTCACGATTTCACACGTCGTCGCACAGAAACCGGACAGAAAGTGGACAGAAACTTGTGTTAACAGAGATCTTTTGAAATTCGGTTGTTTGGAGGAAATGCAAATGCGAAATTAAGGTAATTTCGCATTTACCGTAATGTGAAAAGCAAATGTGCATTTGGGAGCATTTCCCTGCTGTTCCCATGGTTCCAGCGAGCATTCCTCTATCTGCGCATGTGCAAGAAGATCATTTCTAGTACATTTACGGGCTTTTCTTGCTTGTGTGTGAATGTTAAATGCGCTTACTTTAATTTCACAGTTAAGGTAATTACGTGTGAAAGCCATTTGCGGAATCAAGGTTTATTTTCCGTTTATTTTTGGAATGCCTCATTTCCACTTTATTATCGCTTTCTGGCCCACGTGTGATAACGTCCTATATCTTTGAATTCTGCCATCTTAAAAACTTTTCAGAGATGTATACATTGGTTGTAACATAATGAGAGAAAGACAGGGGGAAAAGTCTTCAACACTTCTATGTATTATTTCTTTTAGGAGCGGAAACTATGCGCCCATCCCAGATTGGAGATCTACAAAGGTGACCAAATTTATTTTGTGTGCCCCCTTGCTCGTCAAGGAGACTTCTACGTCCCTGAAATGAAAGAGTTGGAGAAAAAAAGCAGAGCAGCAGCAGCAGAGGTTGAAGATGCTCAAACAGATATAACAGGTACCTATGAATCATAAGCTGTATGCAGATATGAAGTACTATAGGAAAACTGCCCTTCATAATGTTAATAACACATTATACTTCTTGAGAAGATTAACAGTTTTGTAAATATCTGGCCTTTGCCACTGGTCCATCAAATTCTTCATCTCTGTTGTAGTTGAAATAGCTCACCAGAGACTTGAGTAGAGGTCTTTCTACTACCTCTAGTAGAGATTCTATTTAAAAAAAAATTCTGAGAAGGAAGAGACTTGAGTCTTTTTACATTTCTTCTGCAGTTAGCTGCTCTGAGAATGTTTTCTATAGGCAGGATGGCATTTATAATTGCTGAAGTTTATACGTGTATGCAGAATGTATGCTCTATTACCAGGCTATAGTCCCTTCCCATTTTTTTGAACTTGCAAGGCATTGTGAGCTTGATTTGAAAAGCAGGAAAAGCTATTTATTGATCATAACTAATAGGATGGATTGATTTTATTAATTGGCTTCTTAAAACGTCATGCTCATATAAATATAAACTTGGGATTTGTAGTTTTTTGAGGTATTTTGCCTTCTCTGTTAGAGAGCTCTGGTGCCACAACAAACTACAAATCCCAGGATTCCATAGCATTGCACCATGGCAGTTAAAGCGGTGTTAAACTGCATTATTTCTGTAGTGCAGATTAGACCCTAGATTGTGAAATGGCCTGACAGCACGTTTCAAGTTCCTGTTTTTTAATCCTACAAACATACCATTCTCTTTGCAGCTTCTTCTCTGATTTTTCAGACCATTTCTCTTTTGTGTCTCATATCATCCAGGGTTCATAATGGTTACAGTTAAATTAACACTTAGCCTTGCATCTTATGACTTTCCCTGATGGGCAACACAAATAACATAGTGGGATTTCTGTTTATAGATGAGTCACATTTTAACTCTTCTGCTCAAATGGCTCTTTTGAACTCTTTATTTGTTTGGAATTTTGAATAACTTTAAATGACATCTTGATAGTACAACTTACCTTGTGGCAACAGCTAAAAGCGGTTTCAGTATATACTTCAGTTCACAAAGCCTCTGACACTAATTGAAAGAAAGAAATTGACAGCATGAGCTTTCGTAGACTTCAGATGCATCTGAGGAAGTAGACTGAAGTCTATGAAAGCTCATGCTGCCAACTTCTTTCTTTCAGTTAGTCTCAAAGGTGCTACAAGATCTCTCTACGTACTGATTCTACAGACTAACACAGCTATATCTTTGAAAGCCTCGTGAAGCTTCTTTTTTTAATGGCTTTTTGTGTCAGCCCAGCTCCCTTCCCTTTCTTCCTCTTTCTGTGTGTAGCTGGCAGCGTTAGTTTTTTAAAACAAAATTTAAAAAACCAGCATTAGTATTGGGAAGATGGTGAAGGAGGACTGGAAAAACACAGACTTGTGATGCCAGGTTGCAGCAGTATGTCTGCATTTTAAAAAGCTTGAGCTGGGAAAGAGTAGGATTCTACTCTAGCCAAATATACTATAGCCATGTTATGTGCCCATCTACAGCAGGCAAAGTGAACTTCAGCTTCTCCCAGAATCTTTTACATGTGGGAAGAACAAAACAGAGAAAAGGAGAGAGCAGACAAGCCTGATTCATCAGCTACCACCAGCATGTTTTTAAAAGCACCAAAATGGAAGTCATAAGCAAAGTGGAGGCTCTTGAAAGAAAAAGTCATCTCTTTATGTATTTTTGGAAGAAGCCTTTAAATGGTATCTAACATGTTCAAAACATTTTTATTTACTTATGAAACACTTACCTGACCAGGTTGTTTCATTTCATATGGGCATATTGTTAAATATGGATAAAAGGTTTTTGAAACATTTTGAATTGTCTTTCTTTTTGTAGTCTAGGAATCTATCCTTATTCTTTCCATGTAGTTTTTGCCTCTGGTACCACATTTTCTGTTAAAGAAATGATGCCCAGGAACACATCTGCTTTGTTAACTGAGATATATACCTGTATAAAGTAAGTTAGGGTACTCTTGGTAGGAGCTGTCGGCAGCAGTCCTTATAGTTCTGCTGCAGTGTCACAAACTGCTAGTTACTGAGATCTGCCCACATGCTCTCATCTTGTGCACATGCACATAGTTTTGCAGTTGCTAAGTACTTTATGTGTTACATATGGTGTATAAATCTCCTGTCATTTCAACCAACATGAAGATCCTTTACGTATAGCTCAAGCTACCAGCAAATGCACACAATAGCTCCCTACATGGGTGTCACTAGGGGAGTGTTTTCAGAACCAGATCCTGAAGAGATGAGACAGACAACTATCAAAGGTCTGCCCTTTCTTTCCTCCATTCTCTAACCAGAGTAAAGCAAACCCTTACCTCTATACTCAGGACATGAAATTTCAGATCCATATCCTTGTCTACTGGTTTCCACTGAGCCATTTTGCCTAGATGAAGGCAAATGTACTTATTGCATATGATAATGTGTAGAGTGCTTAAGCCCTTTCATACTTCTGCAATTTAGGTGCATAGTGAATATCAGTTACACTATGTAATTGTTATTCAGTATTTTTATTTACATGGCTTGACACTGACTTATATGGGGAGCAAGTGGCTGATTCAGAAACAATAAAAGAAATACCTCTGCTTTGTAAGAGGCTTTGCAAGTACACTAGCATTGGAACAATGATTCTTAGTTATCTCATTTTTGCCAGAAGATTTATTATTACATAGGGATGATTAAAAGTACCACAGTCCTTACAAGCACTAGGCTTGTTGGGTGACCCAAAGTTGGAAAAAGGTTTTATATTCTGGCCTGTATCCAAAGGTCTGCCCTTTCTTTCCTCCATTCTCTAACCAGAGTAAAGCAAACCTTATCTCTATATTCAGGGCATGAAATTTCAGATCCATAAAAAAGCTGTCAAGACGGATCTCTTCCGGCAGGCCTTTCCAGATTAATTATCCCGGCCTTGGGCTTTTCCATCCCTACGGTTCCTTTCTTGGCCCCATCATTTGATGGATAAGGAATGCTGTAGGAGACTATTAGGGCATTGTGTTGTATATCCTTGTCGATGTCAAAAGGCTGTTGAGAAGGAGTATTTAAGATAACTGGAATTCTGCTCAGCCTTTGTAATGAGAGTTCTGTCATTTTCCCATCTGAGGCAGGAGCTGGAGCCTTCCCCCATCCCCCACCCCATATCCAACTTGGCTTATGTGTGTGTATTGTGTGTTTTCAGATTGTTTCTGACTTATGACAACCCTAAGGTGAACCTATCATGGGGGTTTGTCAGCAAAATTTGTTCAAAGGAGGTTTGCCTTTGCCTTCCCTTGAGGCTGAGAGCCTGTGACTTGTCCAATGTCACCCAGTGGATTTTGTGGGCAAGCTGGAAATCAAACCCTGGTCTCCAGCATTGGAGTCCAATACTTTAACCATTATGCCATGCTGGCTCTCTACATGGATATAAATCAAGCAATCAGTCAACCTATTTATTTATTTATGTATTTCAGACAGCTTGCTCTTCCTGCTTAGAAAGCTAAGAGCCCATGTGAGGGTTTCCAGGAATCTGCCATTTAGGCCTTTATCAAATTCACACTTCCTTATCTTGAACAATACAATAACATCCATTACCCCTAGACCACTCGCCAATGAAAAAAGAGTCTCATTTGTCATCTCACAGGTGTCCCCACACATTTGGTATTCAAGAGTGGGACATCTATTTTGGAGTGTAGGACTTCAAGCCAAATTGAACCATAGCATCTCCCTTTTCAAATGCAGCGGTATTATGCACATTTGTCAGTCTGACATCTTTCAGCATTGTGAATATCTATAAAATAAATAAATAAAAGATTATTTCTCCTTGTTCCTCTAAGCCACTTGCTGTTTTACCCACCACTACCTATTAAGGCTCCATGAATTTTGGTGGAGAATTTTCATTCTGATCACAGACAGCTTGAAATCAGGACTTGTTTGTGAATTGAATGGGAAGCTTTTTTCTTGCGCTGGTTTTTATATATTAGTATGTGTTTGTGAGTCTTCAGAAAAGGTTCCTAGTGAGTAACGACTTTTTTAAAAAGCACAGGAGAGAGGGTTCAGCTTCGTTGTGTTTCAGAGGCTCCCAGCATGAACATATTCATTTGGGATTGATTTTATCTCCTTTGTCTGAGGCTGGCTGTGTTGGGGGTGGGGATGCAGCAGTAGTCTGGTTTGGTACCTTTTAATTGCATGGGTTACAAATCTGGTTGTTTAGCCTGTTTCAAATGTATCTACATGTGGGTGGGATTAAAGTTCAAATCAGAGTGTGTGGGGAAGGTGAGGGTTTGCCTCACATATACATACATTTATTACAAAAATGAAATGGATTGCTTGCAAGGGGACAAATGTGTGTGTGGGAGAGGAACAAATCTGTATATCCAGTGCTACCTTGCATTGAGATGTGCAGTCAAATGTTTATATCCCAGTGGGGGTAATATGTTCAGAAGAAAAATATCCCCATCCAAATGTAGGTGTTGTTGCTCTGCACTGAATTACTTTCAATGGGATGCCTGTATGAATGTGCATCTCCTTGTGAGGGCACATCAGTCCAGTTGCTTTGGCAGTGATGGGGGCCTTTGTGCTTCATTTCTTTACCATCTAGCAACAGCAGATCAGGGGAGCCATGGCTTCTTGGAGAAAATGTTAAGTAGTCTCTACCTGTAGTCGAGTTTGGGTGACTGTACTCAGTTACTGTTATTGTATACTCAGCTATTGTTTACCTTGGGGTAATTTTACTCAATTTATCTTAGTTGTAAGCCACCTTGACTGCTCTGCAAAAGGTGGGGTATAAATGATGATGATGATGATGATGATGATGATGATGATGATTGGCTCAGACTATCCTTCTTTCCCACTGGCCTTGTTCCACAAACCCTGACTGATGAATTCCAGCCTTCATGAAAACAGAAGGCGATGACTAAAATCTCTTCACTGGGCTTCTTTCCAGATCTTCTGCTCAGCATGGGATATGATAAGGCCAAAGCAACCACCAAACAATGGATGGTAGATACAGAATGTCATCTGGATCTAGCTAGCACCCCAACTTTTATTGCTAGTGAATCCAATAGATATTTGGCAACACCTATGACATACTTAGCAAAACCCAAAGTACTGGAGAGCCTTTACTTTGGCACGATGCCATGCCTTTACCTTAGCTGTCCTTGAAGGCCAATATAAAATCCCCTTTTCAGGCAGACTATGCCCCTGTGACTCTGGCCAAATCGAGACAACAGAGCATGTACTACTCCAGTGCTCATACTATAGGGACATCTGCCTCAGCCTTATTTCACCTCTGTTGCATAAATACCAAGGACACACCAGTCAATTTTACACTTCTCTGTTGCTTTTGGACATCAACCCTGATATGACATATAATGTTGCCAGATTCTGTGCAGCTGCGGTTAAAATGTGTCAGGCAATGACCTCTGCAGTAGACTAATACCAATCTTGTCTTGCTACACTGGAATCTAAAAGGATATTTTAAATACTGTTTTTAACCTGTGTTTTTACCTTGTTTTTACCTTCTTTTATTCTGTTACCCCTTTTTACCTGTGCTGGTCTATGACCATAATAAAGATGAACTAAAATGAACTGAACTACCTGCAGTCTTTGTAAACCCAAGTCAATAATTGGTCTGGGCTTTTTATGGTTTTTTACACCATCAGGCATGTATTGTATGCTGGCCATAGTGATACAGTTTAGCAGTCTTGATAGGATGAGGTAGCTGACCTCAAAAATAAATAGCCAACTCCTGAATAATTTGGAGCATATCCTGCAGTCTACTGTGCACCTCTTCATAACACTAAGAAAATTATGGAGAATAGATTCTGAGCAACTTAGAAGATGCTGGGCCTTTCCTTGCTCCTCTGCCCATTTGGTCTCTTTATCCAGCTATGATTACTTGTTACTCTTTATTGGTAAAAATGTGGCATCCAGGAAAATCTAGAAATAATAGCCATTATAAGAGAATGTGCTTTCCAGTCTGCCCCTCCTGTGCCATTATAAAGAAAACCTTGTATGGGGACTTTATTAGAATGTTTTTGTTATACCTAGTTTGATTTAGAATTCATCTTCAGCTTTAATAATACTTTGCCCTAATATAGCACCTGTCCTTTGTGGTTCCTTCAGCTCTTTACAAACAGATATATTAAAAATCCCCAGGTCTGTCTGAATTAATGATTTCATTTCATGAATTTTCCTGCAGAAGCCACTGCCATTTTCCCTGCTGACTTTTGATGTAGCTGATGTCAATTCAAAAGCGAGCGACCTGTGGATATGCCAATAAATAGTTCGCATTTTTGTAGTCAAGTAATGATTCTGTGACCCTGAAAGAATGTCATATCTGTATAGCTATCTAATCCTCCTTTCTTCCTTCCTTCTGTCAGTTCTTCAGACATTTTATAAATTTCCTGCTTCTACAGTAGAGAGTTAACTACAAGGGATGCTGGACAGCATGGATCCTAAGGAAACAGGGTGTGTGTGCTGAGAACTTTACTGAATTGGGTCTCCTGTAGCTACTTTATCATATCATGTGTAAGGACGTTATCACACAGGGCCCAATCCAAACAAAATCCACACGAAATCCCGAACGATACCGGATTATTGGCCCGTGTTTTCACACGACGTCGCACAAAACCCCGACAGAAAGTGGAAAGATCCGAGATCTTTTGAATTTCGGTTTCTTCAGGAAATGCAATTGCGCGATGAGGGTGATTCCGCATTTACCGCAAATGTGATCGTCAAATATGTATTGGGGAGCATTTCCCCATCATTACCCATGGTTCCCACGAGCATTCCTCTATCTGCGCATGTGCAAGAGGCTCATTCCTCTATCTGCGCATGTGCAAGAGGCTCATTTCTACTACATTTACGGGATATTTTCGCTTGTGTGTGGACGTTCTTTGCACTTGCTGTAAATTCGCAATTAAGGTAATGACGTTTGCGGAAACAAGTTTATTTTCGGTTTATTTTCATAATGCCTCATTTCCACTTTTATTTTCGCTTTCTGGCCCACGTGTGATAACGTCCTAAGAAATACTCTAGCCATAAGATGAGAAACTGAGGACAACTTGATAGTACCTATTCAAATGAGACTGATCCCTTTTGCTGCTCATTAGTCACGAAGGTCACTTAGTAGAGAAGGGTGGTTTGGAAGGAGTTAGAATGCTTTAGGGACTTCTGTTAATCATGATTAGCTTTGTTTTGTACTTAATTGTCATGTAACACTCAAGTGCCAGCTATGAATCCTAGGAGTATTCACTGTGTCCTTGCTCTCAGCAGGGCTGTCTCCTGTTTTTTTTTTTTTTTTTTTTTGCTATAAGAATGAAGAGAAAGTCAAAGTAAATAGAAGTAGCCTCTTGATATGATTTAGGGGAAGAATTATGTGTCTTGGAGTGACAAAGGACTGTATCCCTATGAAGTGTTGTTTTTTTTTTGAATGTTGCTGAAAAGGTTTATACCATTCTAGAGATGTAGATAAATCACATAGGTTTGCCTGCTATCTGTGCTTGCTGAAGCAGACAAAATAACAACAAAACCAGCCACTCCATTCCCCATAGTTTGGGAAGGCTCATGCCAGCATTGTAGGCAAAGGGCAAAACACTTCTGGAAGAAAGGCAGTAGTGAATTATAGTGCTAGTACAGAGATAGGAACTAGCACTTAAAATCAGTTACATTGTGTATTAAGTTGCAAATGTACTAACAGATGGGGGCAATGTAATTAATTTTTTTTTTTAACTTAGCGAGGTTGCAGACTGCCAGAAATAGTGCAAATTGAGTCCACTTTAAGGGTTAGGGTTAGGGAATCATGGGAACTGTATTTTATTGTGGCACCAGAGCTCTCTAACAGAGAAGGCTCAATGTCTCAGAAAAAACTACAATTCCCATGATTCCCTAGCGCTAACCCTAACACTAAAAGTGGACTCAATTTGCACTATTTCTGGCAGTTTGCAACCCCTCTAAGGCAATTATTAACAAGTTGGAAGAAACAACTCCCCAGAATTATATTAGTAGTTAAGTTATTGCCGTATTTTTCGGCATATAAGACGCTCCGGCATATAAGACGCACCCAATTTTAAAGGAGGAAAATCTAGGAAAAAAAGATTCTTAATAAAATACAGTCGGAGGACATCTCCGACCCAGGCATCCGCCCAAGGAAAGCAACCGGGCTTTCCTTGGAGGGACCCTGGGTCTGAGGTGTCCTCCGACCCACGGAGGACACCTTGGACCCTAGGATCCCTGCAAGGAAAGCAACCGGGCTTTCCTTGGAGGGACCCTGGGGTCTGAGGCGTGCTCTGAAGCACGGAGGACGGCTCGGACCCCAGGATCCCTGCAAGGAAAGCAACCGGGCTTTCCTTGGAGGGACCCTGGGGTCTGAGGCGTCCTCCGAAGCACGGAGGACGGCTCGGACCCCAGGATCCCTGCAAGGAAAGCAACCGGGCTTTCCTTGGAGGGACCCTGGGGTCCGAGGCGTCCTCCGACGCACGGAGGATGGCTCGGACCCCAGGATCCCTGCAGGGAAAGCAACCGGGCTTTCCTTGGAGGGACCCTGGGGTCCGAGGCGTCCTCCGACGCACGGAGGACGGCTCGGACCCCAGGATCCCTGCAGGGAAAGCAACCGCGCTTTCCTTGGAGCGACCCTGGGGTCCGAGGCGTCCTCCGACGCACGGAGGACGGCTCGGACCCCAGGATCCCTGCAGGGAAAGCAACCGCGCTTTCCTTGGAGCGACCCTGGGGTCCGAGGCGTCCTCCGACGCACGGAGGACGGCTCGGACCCCAGGATCCCTGCAGGGAAAGCAACCGGGCTTTCCTTGGAGCGACCCTGGGGTCCGAGGCGTCCTCCGACGCACGGAGGACGGCTCGGACCCCAGGATCCCTGCAGGGAAAGCAACCGGGCTTTCCTTGGAGCGACCCTGGGGTCCGAGGCGTCCTCCGACGCACGGAGGACGGCTCGGACCCCAGGATCCCTGCAGGGAAAGCAACCGGGCTTTCCTTGGAGCGACCCTGGGGTACGAGGCGTCCTCCGACGCACGGAGGACGGCTCGGACCCCAGGATCCCTGCAGGGAAAGCAACCGGGCTTTCCTTGGAGCGACCCTGGGGTCCGAGGCGTCCTCCGACGCACGGAGGACGGCTCGGACCCCAGGATCCCTCCAAGGAAAGCAACCGGGCTTTCCTTGGAGGGACCCTGGGGTCCGAGGCGTCCTCCGACGCACGGAGGACGGCTCGGACCCCAGGATCCCTCCAAGGAAAGCAACCGGGCTTTCCTTGGAGGGACCCTGGGGTCCGAGGCGTCCTCCGACGCACGGAGGACGGCTCGGACCCCAGGATCCCTCCAAGGAAAGCAACAAGGGCTTTCCTTGGAGGGACCCTGGGGTCCGAGGCGTCCTCCGACGCACGGAGGACGGCTCGGACCCCAGGATCCCTCCAAGGAAAGCAACCAGGGCTTTCCTTGGAGGGACCCTGGGGTCCAAGGCGTCCTCCGAAGCACGGAGGACGGCTCGGACCCCAGGATCCCTCCAAGGAAAGCAACCAGGCTTTCCTTGGAGGGACCCTGGGGTCCGAGGCGTCCTCCGAAGCACGGAGGACGGCTTGGAGCCTGGTTGCTTTCCTTGGGCGGATGCCTGGGTCGGAGGCGTCCTCCGGCCCAAGCATCCGCCCAAGGAAAGCAACGTTTTTTTCCTTGGGGCAGTGCTGGGGTCGGAGGCATCCTCCGACCCCAGTATTGCCCCAAGGAAAAAAACGTTGCTTTCCTTGGGAAGATGCTGGTCCCAGGGAAAGCATGGTCCCAGGGAAAGCGACGCTCCTTCCCCCTGCGTCCTCAGTGGTTCAATGGGCTGCTCGGCCTCCGATCCCAGGAGCAGCCCATTGAACCACCGAGGACGCACGGCGGCCTCAGAGGGTGCGTACATTCGGCATATAAGACGCACGAACTTCCCCACCGCCATTTTGAGGAAGAAAATGTGCGTCTTATATGCCGAAAAATACGGTAATTAAATGCCCCACAGTACTGTACTAAAGAGCCAGCAAATGTAACATTACCCAGTTGATTCTTCACTGAAAGCCTAGTTCCCTTTGATTTTTGCAAAACTAATTCTTGCTTTTTAAAAGTTCCTCAGGATGGGGGAGTTATAAGGTTTAAATCACAAGATTCAAGCTTCCTCTAGAGTAGTTCTACTCTAGAGTACTTCCAGTGGGCTGAACTGTGCAAGGGGTTTTTCAGGTTAGCAGTAATTAATTCTCCCTTATTCTCCCTTGTGAACAAAAATAATAGAGAATCCTTGTGAACAAAAATAATAGAGAATACTGGAACTGACATTTCTTTATATCCATAAAAAAAAATCTGTAGGATGTCATAAAATTATAGAAACAATTGAAATCCATGCGAAGACCAAAAGAAGAAAACAAATGCATCAAGAATTCTTGCTTCACATTTGTCTTCCCCCCCCAAAGCCATGTCTGTCTAAAAATTCAAGTCATTAAAATTCTGTTCTGCAAATAAGCGTGTTGTAGGTGTACTAAAGTTGAGACAAACATTCACTGATGTGGATTAATGAACATATTAATCTGTTTAATGTTAGTTACATTGTAAAATTGCAATGAAAACGGAAAAATCATTGGAATCCTGTTTTATTAAAATGTAAGGCAGATGGTTGTGATTTTGAAGTGGTTAGAATGTAGGATTGGGTGAGAGAGATCGAGGTTCAGGTTTCCATAGAACGACTAAATTCTGTTTTTTAAAAAATGCAAATGGAAAAAGGATTTTTTTGTTTATTTTAGTTTATTATCAGAGTACAATGGTTAGTTGGTTCCAGGGTTAAAAGGGTTTTATACCACCAAGCAGTAAGAGGAGCTTAGAAAGATTATTTTTTAATCCAAATGATCCTCCTGTATTTTATACCAGACACTGCAAAAGGCCAACAAGATGATGATGGCAGCATAGGGAATAAAGGCATGAAGGTCCTTTTAGGAACTGTTTAACAGTCAAATACAGGGGTAGGCAACCTTTCCCCTTTAAGGGCCGAGGGACTTCAGCTCCCAGAATCCCAGGAGTTATTGGCCAACATGGGACTATTGGCCAACATGGCTGAGGCTTCTGGGAGCTGAAGTCCCTCGGCCCTTAAAGGGGAAAGGTTGCCTACCCCTGGTCAAATATGTAAGCGACCTAGATGCTGTAGGTTGGTGGGCCCCTATAGCTGGCAGGTAGACTCAAAAGGAAGAAAAAAACTAAAACACTGTTTGCACAGAACGAGCAGAAATAGAAACACTGTGGATATGTCTGTGATCTTCATGGAACCACAAAGGAAGTTGCAAAAGCACAGAATTTCTTCCATTCATAATTGCAATACTCTTGAGTATGTAATTTACAAGATGCTTCCAAATCTTTAGCCAAATCTGGAATTAATTGGTACAAATCTTCTATGCTGTTAAATGGAGGGATTGAAAATCTGGATTGTACACTCTGGAGATTATCGGACGGGGGGAAATTGGGGGGCGGAGGCATACTCCTGGCAAAGTAGCATGATTGTGCTGAAGATCTTCAGATGGTGTCGTGCTTATCCACCATCTGAAGATCTTCAGCACAATCATGAAGAACCAGCAATGCTCCAGAACAAACCATTCACAGGACTTCCCCATGATTGGTTTGTTGCTGGAGCATTGCTGGTTCTTCATGGTTTAAGTCCTGGATAAGCACGATGTGTCTGAAAATCTTCAGCACAAGCGTGCTACTTTGCCATGAGCATGACTTTTACTCCCGGCTTTTTTCTCTGGCTTGAACTCTTGGTGATAATCTCCCTTGCCTCGAGTATGTTCCAGAGAAATGCTGTTGGATGTAGGTACAGGTACTCTCCCTAAACTAGATGAAGCAAAGTGGTGAAGCAGATCTGGTGAGGCCATCATGGTGATATAAGAATGCAGTCTGCTTATCTTCTTGAATCTTTATTTTGAACAATAGAGGAAAGGAAGGAAATACATGAAGAAGATTGCTGGTCCACTTCTGGATAGAAACATCTCCCAAGAGTAGGCTTCTGCACCTGCTCTGCTGCAATGGAGATTACACTTTGTATTATCTTCTGTTGCAAACAGGTCTATGAACAGAAACCCTGATCTTTGATACATATTGTCATAACACTATTTGAGAAAGAGTCATTCAGGTGTTGTATTTTGAGGAAATCTGAGCACATTCACTGTATGATTGTCTGCTCCCACTACGTGTACTGCTAACAAAAAGACACAATCTGAAATGCATTACTCTTAAAATTAGATTGTTAAATCCAACAAGGCTGTAGAATATGTACTCCATTGCCTGATTTAAAAAAGTAACATAGCCTTGAGTATTCCCAAGAGATCAAGCCAAATGATGCGATAATACCTCCATGTTTGTGACCAGTAACCCTGTAGTCTCAAGCCACAATAGTAAGTTCCATAACCTGCTAGTGACACATCTGTTATCACTGCACACAGTGTTTTTTGGGAAGTTTCAACAGCATGCCTGAATATAGATTATGACTGTCCAGCCATCACAGTAGAGTCCAATTAATTTACGATGAGAGGAATAGGCTCTTGCAGTGAGAGTCCTATTGAGAACTGAAGTAAAGTACAGTAAAAACTTGTGCTGAATATGATGGAATCACAGGTAGACAAACTGAACTGTTGCTCTGGTTGCTGCCATGAAACTTAAGTGTTTGTATTCCTATTGCGGGGTGATGAGATTTTGCATAGGTCTCTCAAATTTTGTCAATATATTGGCTCATTCATGTTGATATGAAAGCATTGAGAGTCTAGTAGTGTCCCTATGAAATTTTTGTGGATGTTGTAATGTGGATTTTTCTGAATTGATTTGAAGTCCCAGATCATGATGAAAAGATTGAATTTGGTCTAAATTACAGTGAAACTTCTCCTGAAAGCAGCTATACATAGCCAGTTGTCAGTGTAAGGAAATATTTTTGTCACCTTAGGTTATGAGAAAATATAATACAATGGCCATGCACTTCATGAAAACCTGAAATGGAAAGGCTAAATGGAAACAGCTTGTACTGGTACAGTTGTATCTACATTGTAAAGTGCAGGAGCTAGCCATGTTTTGGGCATATGGCAACGTGAAAATATATGAGTGGGGATGGGGCGTGACAACATAGATGCAACAGCGAGGGATAAACTGCTTTCTGAAGCAATGTCAGGATTTCTTCTTTCAGAACTCACAATGGAGGTTTTGATTTTAAAATCTCCTGCAGGAATTGTGTCTAACTCAATAGCATGGCATAGGTGAATAGCAGTCAAAATGCAGATACCATTGGTTATGTTCTTCTCAGTGCTGTAATGAGATATAATATTTGAACATTTTGTGGTAGAGGTTTGAGACAGCAATATAGATAATGGACTTTGGGCTAGTCTTGTAAACCAAAAACAATTCTTGGAAGCAGGCAAAGATTTCTTAGATGAGCTCACATTCTGATAGCAAGCTCATTTGGAGGAATGACGTTGCTGGCTTTATGAACTTTGGGATTGATGCAGTAGTGACACCGAGCGTGGTGGTGGTGGTTTGCAGTGATGTGGCCCACACTGGGTGATACTCCAGAAGATGAGTGACACCCCGGTCAGGCCCTCATGAGGAGCTTCCACCACCATGGTGAAAGACAAGGCTGAATGGGAGGGGCATGGTGGGGAACCCTCCTTGGCCCTGAGGCCCCAATCCTCTCTCTTTCTCTCCCTCTCTCTTGCCAGGGGAAGGTCCCTGCCGCGGCCACCCTGCTCTCCTTCGGCTGCTCTCTCTTCTGTTGGCTCGGCTGGGCTGCATCTTCTCTGGGGGGCCAGGAAGGAATGCTGTGGACCCAGCCCCCTAAGAGTGCTAGCTGCCATCAGCCAGCCAGCCAGGGAAGATAGGCAGGTGGGCCGGAGAGAAGGGCTCTGGAAGGGCGACCCTCCATCCCTTCTCTGACAGGGTGGGAGACCCACAGGAGCCCAACAAGAGCACCCAGACTTTAGGCCTCACTGAGCCTCTCCTCCTCCCCATGGGGGCTCTGTCCCATGTCTCCACTGTGGGCTCTCCTTGGCCTGCCCAAAGGACACATCTGGTTTGACTTCACCCTGGCATGAGAAGGCTGCTGCCACCATAGCGAAGGAGAAGGGATGAATGTGCCCTCAGTAGCTCCCTAGCCCCTCAGCAGCCCACACCAGCAGCCCACACTGGGGAAACACCATTGGACCCATGCAGGAATCAGTAGGGTAGAGAAAGGGATAAAGAAATTAGATTAGAAGGTTGGAAGAAAAAGAAGCTTTTGGTGGTGTGGATGAGAAGCAATTTTGGGTAAAAAAAATCAAGCTGTTTCTTTCTCTCTGAATCTCAAAACGGGGACAAGGATGCAGGGGAGGATTAAAAACACAGATGGCATTTTTCACCTTAATTCTGGTAAGGTTTTTACTGCTGCATGATAGCATAAATCTAAATACCATTTTAAAATTAATTGTTAAAAATATGTCCCATTCAAAATTAATGGATTGAATTAAATTCTTTTGCATATTAACAACACATGTAATGTGTTGAGCCCCACCCACCCACCAATTTTCCTACTTCTTTACTGGTATAGCACTTTTGGAGTAGTGCCTCTTATTGTTATCATCTGTGTAGCTCTCGTTCTGGGTGGGCATCAGCTCTTTCTTTCAAATGCCTCTTGTCACTCTCTTTTAAATGTTTGGGAATCAGAGACTGACAGTGCCCCTGTTCACTGATTTTGTGGTAAGTTATGAACCTCAGTTGAAGTTACCCATATATTTTCTTGTTTTAATCACTGAGTGGGGTTTGAACTTAGTTATGGAATGCTGGCATACAAAATCTCTGTGCAAATAGGAGTATTTCTCTCTGTCACCTCTTTCTATCTTCCTCATTCTCTTTACTTCTAGCTTTCTGCCTACCTGTTGCCAGAAAAATTGGCTTATTGTGTCATGAAAGCTCTCCATGGAGGCAGCTTGCAGCTGCATCTCTCGTGAGGGACAAGTGGAATTCCCTTCCACTTGTGTGCAGTGTCATTGTAGGCTGCTGTTGTGTCATCTCTGCTCCCACTGCTGCTGTGCCTGTCGCAGCCCATCTCCTGGTGCCTTTTCTGGGGAGTTTGAAAAGCTGTGATTAACTGTGCTTTGCCTGTTATTACATTGATCTATTATTTAGTGAGAGCAGAGATGAATATTTGATAGAGCTCAGAGCCTGGCTGAGGAAAGAAGGGCAGAACACTGAAGGAGAGAATTATGGATCTATTAGGTACTTCTGCCACAGCAGGAATCTGTTGAAGCTGGGCGTACTCTCCCAACATGCTCTTCTCCAAAAAGCTGGGGATAGAGTCAGGGATGAAGCATGGAGCTTTGTTTGGTTCCATTTTTAAAAGGGAAGCATGAGGCTTTCTGGTCTATCCCAACTTATCCTCTGGGATTCAGAACTTAGGGCCTTTACAGACTGGCAGAAATAATGCAGCTTGAGGCCATGTTAACTGTCCTGGCTCAGTGCTTGGGAATCATGGGAACTGTAGTTTATTGTGGCACCAGAGCTCTCTGACAGAGAAGGCTCAATGTCCCAGAAAAAAAAAATACAATTCCCATGATTCCCTAGCACTGAGACAAGACAGTTAAAGTGGCCTCAAGCTGCATTATTTCTGGCAGTCTGTAAAGGCCCAATCTTACAAAACAAGACCAAATTGCCATGTTCACATATAGTGTCTTGTGAAGTGCGAACTTTGACAATGTTTACAATCCACAATCTGAGATCATAGTATGTCTTTGGCTTATTTAAACCATTAGTTTTTGTGACATCCAAATCTACAACTGTGGCTTGTCCCTGGCTTGTTTTCACAGGAGCTGAAAAACAAAGATGGAGATAAAGAAACTAGAAATGAGGAAGAGAAGCCACATTTCCTCTGATTGTTTGCCATATCATTTTTCAAATAAGCAGCACTCCATTATTCACACAAAACGTGGTTTCTCATAACGTGGGGAACATACCCATTGAGACTTGGTTGTGAATTGTTCTAGGGCTCTATAAAATGGTTGCAGGGATTGGAAGAAGATGTTTCAAGTAAGCTTATTGATGACATATTTTAACTCAGGTCACAGACCCTTTTTTATTAGGAGAAATCCCCCCCCCCCCCAAGATTGGTGCATTTGATTTGTTCTCTTTGTTTGCTTGAAATGAGAAACAAGACTATCCTTACAGTAAGGGGGTAATTAGAAGTTCTCTTTGTCCTTTCTTATGTACATTAAAAATATTTATTAAGTATGTCACACTCTTTAGCTCTCCAGATAAAAGAGTGGAAAGAAAACATATTGGTAAGTTTCCATAATGGAAGTTTTACTGAAGGATACACTTCAGAGTTTATCAAGGCAGGATAGTATCTTCCAGACTGCAACTTATAGTAGGCACCATATCTGTACCAGTGTACATCTTCCATCTAGCAATTTAGTTCATATTCAAAATTCTTCATCTGTCTGACAGGACTTTGGAGACATTTCTTTTTACACTCTGCTGGGGGGGGGGGGGCTGGTGTGGGACAAGATTGAATGCTATTATTCCATATCCACAGTATCTCTCTAAAGGTCTGTAGGTAACAGGAGAGGGCAAATTCAATGCTGATCTAAGATGTCTTCATGAAAGGAATTGGTAGTAACTTCCTTTGTGTTATCTGAGAGACTCCACAGGTCTGCTATGCATATTGCCTTTTATGCATGGAATAGTTCAGTTTAGTTTCTGTGTATTTATTCCTCATCAGCACCCCTATGTCTTGGTACTACTTTTGTGTTACAGCTAAATGGATAGCTGTACCCATTCCTCAGTACCAAAGGCTTGGAAAAAGTAGGAGAGAGGAGAAATTTCCCTGTGCTTTTTTTTTTCTAGAAGCCTTATTTGTCTTGAAAAAAATTAAATGAATAGATTACGGAATACTTTTTTCAGAACTGTGAATAAACTGTTTAAGACAAGGTGTTCATATATTTATTCTCCCTACATTGTTTCTCAAAACTACGTGGCACTTTGATTTTTATGCACATCTATATGATGTAGTGCTACTCAAAGTTGTAATTCATAGACTGGTGAGGGTACATAACCATCACTTGGCAGTCTGCACTGATTTCCAAGAAAGAAAGAGTTGTAGCCTATGGACACAACTGTGGTACCAATCCCTGTTACATTAGGGGGGGGGGGGAAATGCCATTTCCACCTTATCAGGTAACCCAAGAAGCACTGGTATACAATAGCAGACTACTGTAATTTCCTATTACGGTTTCCTTTTCTCACCTCTTTTTATGGGAATGAGTGATTTATGCTTGCTTGACACTGTGGAGGACTAGATGAGACAAAATAATGTTCTTCATTTTGCTAATGTTGATTATTTCTTCTATTCTTTACTGTTTTAAAACCTTTTTTGTGGTTTATACCTTTGGTCTTTCTGAAGTGCCTGGTATCCAGACACTCTAAATAGTTTTGATATGGTAAAAGTTTACCTGTTTCAGTTTGGCATGTTCTGTTTTCAGGTCTTTGCTCTTTACTAACAGTAGCCCTGCCAGTATGTTCAATATCATATCAAATGATGCATTTTTATTTATTTGTTTATTTGGTTGTTTGGTTGGTCAAGCAAATATAGCACATTTCTCCCATATGAGAGAAAAGGTCTGGGAATATTCAGTGGAAGAGAATGAAGAATTCATCATCTGAAAGCAGAATTCTCTGTTGATCTGCAAAAGAAGTCTAGGAATAGCTCTCTGTGGGAGAAGCAGTGGCCTAATTTGAGATCCACATCTTGTGGTAATAAGGGACCCACTCCTGGAGAGACATCCGCGAGAATGGGACAGATGGAGAAAGAAGCAGCGCGGTAAAATTGGCAGCTTGTTCTGCTGGGAGCTGTTGGATAAAACACTTCCTGCATATTGAGCTTATATAAAAAGTTGAAGATTGTTCAGGTTGAACATAAATGGAAGCTTCTGCCTGATGCTGTTGAAGCCTTATTTTTACTGTGACCCACCCACCCATCCACCACTTTCCGTGTATCCCTTGAGGTTGATGATATGGTTACTTGGGCCAGAGCCAAATTTTTTTTGATAAAGGTACATAATTACAGCATTAAATTGTTATAATTACAGACTGTGTCTCATGACATCTGTGTGATTCTGGGTAATCACAGTTTGGCTGATTCTCCTCAGTCAAAATCTCCCTTGTCAATAAAATTAGTTTTCCTTGCACTGAGCCAGTCTGAAACTATCTCCTTTTAATTAAAAAGATTCTGCTTGGCTCCCAGCTCGTGTTTTGTGCAACCGCTTCAGTGGGGCAAGAGAGCATCTCTTGTCTCAGCCTGTCTTTGGAGAAAATTTAATACAGTAAATAACAGGGTGTCTGCTTTTATTTCCTTTGGCTCCTTCTTATGACTTCCTGCTTCACACTATGCAGATTAAGCAACAGCACAACGCTTTCTGTCTCTGAGACTGACTCAGGAGGAAGATGTGTGATAAAAAGAATACTCCAGAATAATGCTTCACTGATGTTTCAGAAAGTAATATAAGGCAGGAAAACCACATAATAAAAACGGGTCTAGGTGTTAGTGATGTAACACTTTCTTCAGCCCACCTTATAGCTTAAATGTATTTGGTCCTGCCTTCTTGGAGGAGACAGCTACCCTGACACTTCAGCAGCCTTGTCACAGTCTTCTCCTTGCCATGTTGATTAGTAAGAATGGGGAATCCAAACAATCCAGCACTAGTGGTGGTGATGGAACATGATGAAACCATATTTAAAATGACCATTAGAGCATACCGTGTGATATACTTAGGTTCATCACAAACCTGAATGACTAGATTATCTATCCTTCCTCCATGTCCTTTCTGCCTGGTTGAGACACACCTCTGCTTCATCTGTTTTCCACAAAACAGCTGTGGAAAAAAGTTTCAAAAACAAGGAAGAAACAGGGGGCCTTTACAGACTGCCAGAAATAGTGCAGCTTGAGGCCTGTCCTGGCTCAGTGCTAGGGAATCATGGGAATTGTATTTTTTTTTTCTGGGACATTGAGCCTTCTCTGTCAGAGAACTCTGGTGCCACAATAAACTACAGTTCCCATGATTCCTTAGCACTGAGCCAGGACAGTTAAAATGGCCTCAAGCTGCACTATTTCTGGCAGTCTGTAAAGGCCCAGGGTGGGCCTGGTGTGAACAGACAACATAGCAACAAAAAGCCACCTGAAACAAGAGGTTCTTCGTGGTCTCTGCGAATCACACAAATAGGTTACATCTGCGGCTGCGCAGCTAGCTGGGAAAGTTCTAGTATCACTGGGCAAATTTCCAATTGCAACTTTTTGGTGGTAGCTCTGCCTAACCTTATAAGGCCACTGGCGTTCTCGCTCTTACCTCAGTTCCTTTCGTCCACTGTGTTAGCAGCTGGCAAGGAACTTTGCTTGTTAGAGTCGCTCATTTACTGGATATCTTTGACCTACGGCTTTTGACAAATTTTTCTGGCTTGTTGATAGAAGGCTTGTTTTTATCAACACTGTGGACTGGATAAAAGAATGCTATGAATTAAATTCAGACTTAATCTTCTGCTAATATTATATATTCTTATTATCTGGATAACTATGCAGAGTTGAAAACCCCCTACTAGACTTTTGGACTGTTTAAAATGCTCTAAATCAGGGGTAGGCAACCTTTCCCCTTTAAGGGCTGAGGGACTTCAGCTCCCAGAATCCCAGGAGCTATCATCAATAGTTCCTTTTCCAAGAACTACTCTACTACTGAGGCACAACTTCAGGATCATAAAAATATCTCAGAAAGAGGAGTGCTGAAAGTCTTAATGTCAGAAATTGTTCTGAGTCAGAATATAGTAACCCTAAGACAAGATAATGAAATATCTTCACTTCAGTTTAATCAGCAGGGAGTTCTTCTAGAAATAGAACACTTGCGCCGCAGTAGTGCAGTAGCAATAACAAGTTAACAGTGGCTAAGCAAAAATGGGGGAGTGCTTTTGATGAACACTTTCCTCTTGTTTACAGTCTCTGTGACTCACATACCTTTTATTTTATTTTATTTTATTATTTAATCTGTATACTGCCTTTCTCCCAGTGTGGGACTCAAGCTGGTTTAACAACAAATTAAAACAAAGCACAGCAGGACACATTGGTCTTCTGCCTGTGCAGAGGCTCATATGGAAGTTCTAGAGCCAAGTAACTTTTTGATAGGCCAACACCTCCTACTGAGTATACTTCAGCACACCACATTACTCTCTTCTCCTCTCCTCTGTCCTCCTTCCTCCACTATGTGAGCACCAGTGTTAGAACATTATTCTGAAGTGATAGACAACTAAGTAGTTTATCCTCATCCTCTCATTGTTATTACTGCTTTTGCTTTCTCTCTCTTTTTTCTTTTTCTTTCTACTTACTTGTTACTTTTAGTCATACCACTTTATGTTGGATGTATATGTATATGCACGTGTGCATTTGAATGTCATCTTTTAAGATTTGTATCTGTTGTGGTAGGAAGGTTGCCTATTCTGATAGACACTTCCAGTTTCTTGTTTGCCTTGGTGAGGGTCATAAGACCCAGGGTGCATCCTCATTGCAGAAATAAAGCAGTTTGGCACCACTTTAACAGCCATGACTCAGTGCTATGGAATTTTAGGATTTGTAGTTTTCTGAGATATTTAGCCTTCCTTGTCAGAGAGCTCTGGCACCCCACCAAACTACAAATCCCAGGATTCCATAGAATGGAACCATGAAAATTAAATTAGTGTTAAACTGCTTTATTTCTGCAGTGTGACAGCAGCTCCAGTCTTGTTTAATCTTTCATGGTTTTATAAAGGAGGGACATCATAATCATTTTTGGTTACATGTCTTAGAATCTTCTCTAATGATCACTGACCATATGCTTTTAATAAGCACCTTCAGATTGGTTTTACTTCAGTTAGTAAACTCTATCACTCTTGAAAACTTTGGGATATCAATCTAAGACAGCAGTATCATCAATACTTCCTACTTGGTTGGGCATTTTTCTATATGTCTTTTCCCCTCATATTTCTAAATCTGTTTTTCCTTATTCTACTACTTCTAAAGGTTATCTCTGAGTTCTTACTCAGTTTAACTGAGAATTATTACTCTTCTTACCTTGTTGAATTTTCTCAATTGTGATAATCTCTTAAATTTTTCAATACTCTTCTCATTAACTCCCATCTTCATCTTTTTGTGATTCTTTGTTGTTCTGTCTTTCTAAAGCTGGGTTTATTTATATTGGGTTTTTTAAAATTCTGTTCCATTCTTTCCCAATCTTTTTAGGCCATTTGTTTATCCAGAAATCTTCAACCAGTTTCCAGTCTTCTTCCATCTGTCCTGATGGTCTGTCACAAAGTAGAGTTGTTTGTCCATTTCCATCATCTTCATGAGTTTTATAAACCATTTTTCTGTCCTTGGTATTGTCGTTGTTTTCCAGTTATGTACAAAAAGCATCCTAGTACTTTTACCATATATAATATCACTTTCCAATGTTTATTTTCTATTTTCTTGCCAGTGGTACTCATCATGTTCAATAGGAAAAGTTCTGGGCCCATTGAAATTTTTATATCCAGTATTTCCCTTATTCTTTAATGAATGCTATTCCAAAACCTTTTAGCCTTTTTACAGTTCCCCCACATGTAGAAAAAGGAGCTTTTTGAGTCTTGGCATTTCCAACATTTTGTCTTTTGTCATCCACCATTTACTGTGGCTTCCGTTACATCAAAACCTATTGATGAAGGCTAATGGTTCCACTGTGCCCCCTAGATGTCTTCACATTGAAACTCAAGGGTGTGGAGGTTGATGTGTCAAGGGTGCTGTTAGCTACATGAAAGCTTACCACTAGACACTATCTCCTGAAATGTTGCAAATTCCAAGATTTTGCTCATTATGTCAGGAAGCACTTCCTACCTTGCCAGACTTTCTTTTAAACTGTTCTTTATGTTGAAGCTTGGGAACAAAAGATTGCTGTTTTTATCATTAAAAGTCTGTTTGGCAAAAATCTCAGTTTATCTGCAAGATAATGGCCAAACCAGCTATTATCCTCATCCAGAAAAAGAGGTACAACATCTAAATATCTCATCCCTATCAAAGGTTGTGTCAAAGTTCCATCTAAACCAGAATATTGCCTTCCAAACTTTTGTACATAACTATTGGAACTCTGTATCTGTCTAAGAACAAAACAGAAACCTTCCTTTTCTAGCCTGTTGAGTTTCATGCAAGACTAAGGCCAACAAGCGCTTGTGTATTTGAACAAAATTCAGAGCCTGACCTTCTAGATGTGAATATGTGTAATCATTACACTCAGCAACATTTTTTATTTATGCAATATTAAACTTGGTAGCTTCTGTACACAAATAAAAGGCAAAAAGGCTCAGTTCTGCTTCAGTTGTGAGAAAATCATGTAGTTTGTGGAAATTCAGCTGCATTTGCATAGCGGTTCTTTACTCTGATCTTGTAGCCAACACATTGAGTAGTCTCTCCTTAACATATTTTGTATTTCTTAAACATCAAAGAATCCTATGGCATTGGAAAGATTAACATATTTAAATATGGCATAAAATTTTTGGACATAGTCCACTCCATCATTGTTATTTATTTGATTTCTAGAGGATTTTACATTCTTTTATTCCTTCTTGTGACCTACCCTGTTCTGTATCTGTTATTTGGCAGCTTATGAATACTTATCATAAATAAATTAATATATTGTACATTGGGAATGTGCATCCAGACACGAGATTAGAATATCTGTAGCTAATTTTTGTGTAACTGTCCAAAGCAAACCCCAAAGGGCAAAGATGAAATTTGTATTTAAACCTGGCATTGTTTGTATGTAATTGAAAAATTGCCATCTTTCCATTCAGCTTGATGAAATGGTGCATATAGTAACCCAAACCAACACAGGCTCCTATTTCTGGGGGCAGGGGAGTGCTTAAATCCTGCCAATGTGCATTTTGTAATGAAAACAGTACAATCCTGGCCCTTTCTCAAAAACAGGAATTGCATTTGTTTTACAGTTGATAGGATCAGAATATTTTTAGTGGAATTGGAAATGGAATATGAAAACAACTGAGTATAACTGACCATCAGTACTAGAACAGTGATTCCCAAACTTTTCTGTGCCCCACACCCCTAGGAAATGTTTGATTAATGTTTGCATCCCCTACAAAAGTAATATCACATTTGAAAAGGAAGAAGTCCCAATTTCTAATTTTTGAACCACCAATTCAACCACATATAATATTGCAGGAGAACAAAATTGAACTTATTTTTTTAACTTAGTGCATAAAATGCAAGTCTAAATTGAGCAATTAGATTCTAATTTATTCAGAAAAATGTAAACAGTAAAACCAATCCCAACTGTGAATATAAAATTCAGTGACTTCTTTGCTCCTGGTCTTGGAGAAACCGATTATCTAGACCCATTTCAAACTGGCTTTGGAATGGGATTTGGGGTTGAGACTGCCATGGTTGCCTTGAACAGTGACCTGTATCTGAGCATTGGCAGGGGTAGTGTGACCCTGTTGGTGCTTTTAGACCTCTCAGTGGCTTTTGACACGATAGATCATAGCATCCTCTTGGATCGCCTGAGTGGGTTAGGAATCAGAGGCACTGCATTGCAGTGGTTCCATTCCTTCCTCTTGGGCAGGTCCCAGAGGGTGCTGCTCAGGGACAGTTGCTCAGTAAAAAGGAGCTTACTTGCGCCATCCTACAAGGCGCCATTCTATCCCCGATGTTGTTTAATATTTATATGAAGCTGCTGGGTGAGATTATTGAGTTGTGGGGCTGGGTGTTATCAGTACGCTGATGACACCCAGATCTGTTTCTCCCTGTCTCGATCGTCAGCCTCAAATTCCAATGCCGTCTCTCCTCTTAATGACTGTCTTAAGGTAATAATGGGCTGGATGAGGAAAAACATATTGAGATTAAATCCAGACAAAACTGAAGTGCTCAGGGTAGCGGCCCCAAAACCAGGAATTGGGTTGCAACCTCCAGTCCTGGATGGGGTCACACTCTCCGCGAAGGACTCTGTTCACAGTCTGGGGGTGCTCCTTGATTCATCACTTCAGATGACTAGTCAGGTGAATGTGACGGTCAGGAGTGCCTGTTATCAGCTTCGGCTGTTACGCCAGCTGTGCCCTTTCCTGAAAGTAAGGGATCTTGAGACTGTGGCGCATGCGCTGGTAACCTCTCGTCTGGATTTCTGTAACACGCTCTACATGGGGCTACCCTCATGCTTGGTCCGGAAACCTCAATTGGTACAAAATATGACAGCCAGAGTGGTGTCAGGAACATCTCGGAGAGACCACATAACTCCGGTGTTAAAATCTTTTCACTGGCTGCCTATCAGTTTCTGGGCCCAGTATAAGGTGTTAGTTATTACCTTTAAAGCTCTAAATGGCTTGGGTCCAATTTATCTTCGGAACCGCCTCCTCCCATATAATCCTCCCCACGCACTCCAGTCCTCTGGGAAGAATTTGCTTCAGCCACAAAAATCTAGGCTGTCTACAGCCTCCCAGAGGGCCTTTTTGGTAATCGCTCCCAGATTATGGAACGGCCTGCTGGACAAGATCTGTCAGATGACGAGGTTGAACAGTTTCAAAAAGGCGCTAAAGACGGATCTCTTTTGGCAGGCCTTTCCTGATTAGATCCCGGCCTCAAGAGCTGCACCCTTGCCCTTTTGTGTCTCTGATTTGCCTGCTGTTTGATTCTCTTATTGTTATTCTAATTTATTTTAAAATTTAGCTGGATTTTAATGGATGTTTAGTTTAATACGTTTTTATGGGAGAGGGTGGGGGTTGGGATTTTTATACTGTATTGATGTAATTTTAATTGCTGTAAGCTGCCCCGATTGTTTTTAACAGAGGAGTGGGGTATAAATATGTTGTTGTTGTTGTTGTTGTTGTTATATTAATGATTTTGCCACAATGTGGAATTTTCTTGCTGACTGAAGTCTGCAGGTCTTCCAGTGGATTCCGGCAATTCCTAGATTTTTCTTGATTGACAAAATAGAACTGAATCCAGATTCACACAAGTACATTGTTGCATACTTGATGCTTTTCCACCAATTTTTGGGAACATATCCAGTGCTGCACACCAAACTGCTCAAAGTCTTGCTTTCAGATTGCATTTCAAGAGCTCAATTTGTCTGCAAATCAATAAGATCTTCCTTCAGCTCTTCATCGTCTGACATGGATTCATGATCCATTGTTCTGAAATCTTCAGTTCTCCCAGAAGGAAAATATCCTTCAAAGGAGGGACAGCATTTCCAAATGAGCCACAGTTTCTTCATGCATGGTAGGAGTTATGGATCCAGCATCATCAACCATCTCTTCTAATGCAGGAAAATTTGAGAGGCTGTTTCTTTCCATCCTTCGACACCAAAGATGTAACTTTTCCCTGAAGGCTTTCAACTTTTCACAACTCTTTTCCTTAAAGAAAAACACTCAGATCATTCATACAAATGAAAATGTCAGCTAAGTAAGCCAGCATTGGGATAAATTCCTGTGATTCCAATGCCCCAACCAGATCATGCTTCTCCAGAAAATCTTTGATTTCATCTTGCAGTTCAAAGAAGTGGGTTAAAGCATGTCCTCATGACAACCAACAGACTTCTGTGTGGAAAAGCAACACTGAGTGCTTACTTCTCAGATCCTCACAAAATAATTTGAGGATGTGATGGTTTAAAGCATGCCCTCTGATCCAGTTGATGATCTTCACACAAGTATTGACAGCTTTCTTCAATTTTGGAGGCAATGTTTTTGATGCCAGAGCATGCCAATGAAGAAAACAATGGGTAATTTGCAAGTTTGGAATCTCCATTTTTATCTATGCAGAAAAGCCAAATTTATTTCCAAGCACTGCAGATGCCCCATCCCTGTACACAGAATGTCTAAATATTTGATATCTAGATCATGTTTGGCAAAGAAGTCTTTCAGCAGCTGGATCACATCCTTTACCAGTTGTTTTTGTTTTCAAATCATAATAAAATAGGAAATCTTCCTTCACAGCACCATCATTGACATACCTCACTAATGTGATGAGTTGACTACAAGTGGAGAAACCAGTTGACTTGTATCATAATATATTACAATATTATATGTAGTTAAGCCAAGATAAAGCATCAGGTGAAAATGCTATGAGGATAGGATGCAAATAATAATAATAATAATAATAATAATAATAATAATAATAATAAAATTTATTTATAACCCACCCCTCTGCTAGGCAATCGAGGTGGCGTACAAAGTTAAAACAAGACAACAATTAAAACAAATTCCATCCCCCCTCAACCCCTAACCCACTCACCCATAAAAGTCGAATTAAACCAGTACAATAATTAAAATACAAATTAAATCAAGAATAATTTAAGACAATGTAACAAACAGTGGAGGCAGGGAGCAGTAAACATCCAAACTCTATTTGGGGCGGGAGAGTTATTCCGAGAAGGCCTGTTGGAAGAGATCCGTCTTTACTGCTTTTTTGAAGCAGTCGAGAGTAGTAATAAAACAGATCTCATCCGACAGGCCATTCCATAATCTTGGAGCGGCAACAGAAAAGGCCCTCTGGGAAACATGCGACAGCCTAGTTTTCATAGGCAATAGCAGATTCCTCCCAGAAGACCGAAGTGCGCAGGGGGGATCGTACGGGAAGAGGCGGTCCCGGAGATAAGTTGGACCCAAGCCATGTAGCGCTTTAAAGGTCAAAACCAACACCTTGTACTGTGCCCGGAAACTAATCGGCAGCCAGTGGAGAGATTTCAGCACTGGAGTTATGTGCTCTCCTATATGTTCCCGTGACCAACCTGGCCGCCATATTTTGGACCAATTGAAGTTTCCGGGTTAGGCACAAGGGTAGCCCCATTTAGAGCGTGTTACAGAAATCGAAACGTGAGGTTACCAGAGCGTGTATCACAGTTTCAAGGTCCCTAATCTCTAGGAAAGGGCGTGGCTGGCGTATCAGCCGTAGCTGATAACAGGCACTCCTGACCATTGCATTCACCTGATTGGTCATGTGAAGTGACGAATCTAGGAGTACCACCAGACTGTGAACACAGTCCTTGGAGGAGAGTGTGACTACATCCAGGACTGGAAGTTGTATTCCCAACCCTGGTTTCGGGCCCGTCACTGTTAGTACCTCCGTTTTGTATGGATTTAGTCTCAATCTGTTTTTCTTCATCCAATCCATTACTGCCTTAAGACAATCATTGAGAGGAGAGACGCCATCTGAGGTCTGGGCAGACGAGAGAGGTATATCTGGGTGTCATCAGCATACTGAAGACACCGTGCTCCATGCCTCCGGATGATCGCTCCCAGCGGCTTAATATAGATATTGAATAGCATCGGGGACAAGATAGCACCCTGTGGGACGCCACAATTAAGCTCTATTCTAGAAGAGCAACTGTCCCCGAGCCTCACCCTCTGGGATCTGCCCTAGAGGAAGGAACGGAACCACTGCAAAGTGCCTCCAATTCCTAACTCTCTCAGGCGATCCAAGAGGATGGAGTGGTCTATTCTATCAAATGCCACTGAGAGGTCCAAGAGCACCAACAGGGTCACACTACCCCTGTCAATACCCAAGCGGAGGTCGTCAGCCAGAACAACCATGGCAGTCTCAACTCCATATCCTGTCCTAAAGCCAGTTTGAAATGGATCGAGATAATCGGTTTCATCCAAGACAGCTTGGAGTTGGGAAGCAACCGCCCTCTCGATCACCTTGCTTAAAAAGGGTAGCAAGGAGAATGGTCTATAATTATTCCTGTCCAGGGGATCCAGGGAAGGCTTTTTCAGGAGGGGTTTGATCGCTGCCTCCTTTAAACAAGATGGAACAATGCTCTCCCTGAAGGACGCGTTGATAGTATCCCAAAGGAATACCCTCAACACATCCCCCCCCCCCCCGGATGACCAGCGAAGATGGACAAGGATCGAGAGGGCAGGTCGTCTTCCTCACTCTTCCAAGGAGCTTGTCCACGCCATCAGTACTCACAGGTTGAAGCTGATCCAATAAAATGCCATCAATGGAGTTGCTGGACACCTCACCTATGGATTCTGTCAAAACACTGGCATCCAGGTCGGCTCTTATTTGAGAGATTTTATCTGCAAAGTAGATGTTAAAGGCATCACAGCAGGCTGCTGTAGGGTTAAGTAGAGGGTTCTGCACAGGAGGTACATGTGTCAGTTCCCCCACCACCCCAAACAGATCTGCTAGATGACACTCTGCAGATGCAATGCGTGCAGAGGAGAAGGATCTCTGCGCTGCACGCAATGCCTCTCGATAGGAATCAAGGTGTTTCCTATGGCGAGTTCTGTTGGATAAGAGTCGAGTCTTCTGCCATTCGCTCTCTAGTCGTTGTCCAGCTCGCTTTATCCTTCTAAGCTCCTCTGTATACCAGGGCCTGCGATTAGGAGCGGGCTGCAAAGGACACTTGGGAGCCATTGTGTTGATAGCCTTGGTGAGATCGGTGTTCCAAGGATTGACCAAGGATTCGACAGAATCCCCGGCATTACCAACCATTAAACCCTCTAAGGCTTTCTGGAATCCGATTGGTTCCATTAGCCTTCAAGGGCGGACCATTCTAATAGTCTATTCTCTTAGTCCATGACACTCATGATAATTATCAGACAAGTTTGCACTGAGCATATGACAGTGTGTGATAGGCATGACACACTGAGTCAGCCTTACCACAACTTTACTTCCTCTAATAATAATTTTTCACACACGTGCTGCTTGAGTGACAAGACACTCAATCAGTGCCACAATTTATGTGGGAGTAACTTCTGGACAAGTGAATAACATTGTGTAGTTGGCCAATTTCACTGCCAATAAACTCACACCTCACTTGAATGAATATGATTTGAATGAATCAGTTGGGCTACCGAAATGTGGAGAAATACACAAAGGACTTTATGTCTTTCTCAGCTTGGGCAGCGAAAGAATGGAGTGTGTTTGGGACAAACATTACGTGCTGTCTCCCCCATGCCCCCTAGTCCTTTGTATTATATATGAGGAAGTTAGTGACAACAAGGGAGGCATTTGATTAGTTGGACAAAGTGGTGATAAGCACAGGAATGGCTGAGTAAATTCAGGTGACAGAGAGAGGCATGGTGTATGTGAGAAGAGGCAACTGGTGAGCTGAGAGAGCCTTAAGTGGTGAAATACTCAATTAACTCTTGCAGTCGTAAATGTATGAGTTAAATAATATACAGTGATTGTGTTGGGTGTTGTGTTACGATGATTTTTGAAAGCAATACTCTGACATTCAGTTACTTACTTAGATGTTAATTCTGTTATTCTTTCCTTTTGATATTAAACAACGGGATTACTGTAGCCCCTCCCAATTTGTGGGGGATCCGTTCCAGACCCACCCACCCCACAAAAATGGTGTCTCGCAAATATCCAGGCCCCATTGAAAATAATGGCATGCGCACCCATGGTGCACACTGGGGGGGGGGAGGTGCGCGCTGCCATTATATCCCTCCCACAAAGAGCGGGACTGTGACGGGGAGGGACAACTGTATTATCTACGCAACACAACCACTTAATACTGGTTCTCAAGGCACACTTTTAGCTGGCTGAGTGATGACTTGTGACCTGTCACAAGCCACCCTTTGTCACACTCCCTGAAATTCCATCTCGTACGCCTTGGGGGTGTGGCACTCCAGGTTGGGAAATCCTGTACTAGAATATATAATTCATTTGCTTAAAGTAGAATAAATGGTATAGCCTCCCCCTCCCCAACAATCTCACATGAATTTTCTCAATTGCCCTCTCTGAATTCCCCCTTCCCTGCATTTGCTCTTGTCCCCCTGGTAGCCAGCAACAGACATACTCCCATCCTACCCTTTCTAATAAATAATAATAATAATAATTTTATTTATATTTCTGAGTTGGCCACTCCAAATAAGGATCACTGTAGTCTCCACTTCCTCATTACTCTGCCATAACCAGAACTGTCTTTATATTTAGTCAGCTCTGGATACCTATCAAGTCCTCCATAGGCATTATGACTTACCTGAGTCCAGAAACCATGTGTATTCAACAGTTTCCTTTCCAGCTCAGAGCCCTTTAGCCACCTAGCTGCTGAGATTGAAACTTTCTGTGACATCTTGTGAGATTCACATAGAAACTGTCACTCAACATTGATGATGTCAGAGCAGTATCACCCTGTGATTTTCCTTATATGTATCTAAAATCCACACAGCACATCAAATGTCATTGATCTTGCCTGCCGGGATTGGGGGAGAATTGCATGTTCCCAGCAATAACTGCTATAACAATGCCAGTGTTTTGTAAGAGATTTAAAAGTACTGTAGTGTTTTCTTCAAAGAGCAATTTTTATTATTTATTATTTTATTTATTTTATTTCTATGCTGCCTTTCTCCCAGAAGGGACTCAAGGCAGCTCACAAATTGTGGAATTCGTCAACCATTTCCTATGTATAAAGGGAATCTTTTCTTTCCTTACCTGCCAGATTTGTGATGCTTGAGAGTAACATCATAATGAATGGATAATTAATGTAGAACAAAAGTTTGCTGCCTTGCACTGCTTTTGTGTCCCATGGCCAGCAAGGGGTGTAGCCTTTAATTGTTTCTACACTCCCCCCCCCCCTACTTTAGAGTCATAGAATCATAGAGTTGGAAGAGCTCCCATGGGCCTCCTGTGAAGGAATATGTAATCAAAGCACTCCTGACAGATGGCCATCCAGCCTCTGTTTAAACATTTCCAAAGGAGATTCCAGTACACTCTGAGGCAGTATATTCTACTGTCAAACAGCTCTTACTGTCAGGACGTCCTTCCTAATATTTAGCTGAAATTTCTTTTCTTGTAGTTTGAATCCATTGCTCCATACCCTAGTCTCTGGAGCAGCAGAAAACAAGTTTGCTTCACCCTCAATGTGACATTCCTTCAAATATTTAAACATGGTTATCATGTCACCCCTTAACCTTCTGTTCTCCAAGCTAAACAAACCAGCTTCCTAAGCCACTTCTCATAGAACCTGGTTTCCAGACCTTTCGCCATTTTGGTTGCTCTCCTCTGGACATGCTCAAACATCCTTTTTGAATTCTGATGACCAGAACTGGACACAATATTCCAGGTGAGGTCTGATCAAAGCAGCACAGAGTGGTGTTATTACTTCCCTTGACCTAGACATTATTCTCCTATTGATGCAGCCTAGAATTGCATTGTTGACTCATGCCACATCACATTGTTGACTCATGTTCAGTAAGCAGTGCAAGGCAGTAAGCAGTGCAAGGCAGTAAACTTAGTGGTCCACTAAGACACCTAGATCCCTTGTGCTCATGTACTTTTGTCAAGCCAGGTGTCACCCATCCTATATTTGAGCCTTTCACACACACACACACACACCAGTGTAGTACCTAACATTTCTCTGGGTTAAAATTCATTTTGTTAGTTCTGGCCAAGCTCTCTGCTCTGTTGAGGTCATTTTGAATTCATGTCCTCTGGCTATTATTGGCTATCCCTCCTAATTTTGTGTCATCTACAAATTTGATAATTATGCCCCCATTCCATCATTCAAGTCATTGATAAAGATGATAAATAGCATTGAGTCCAGGAGAAAACCCTGTGGCACCCCATTAGTCACTTTTCTCCAGGATGAAGAGGAGCCACTGGTGAGCACTCTTTGGGTTTGGTTGGTCAACCAACTACAAATCTGCCAGTTGCATTGTCTAGCCCACTTTTTACTAGCTTGTTTGCAAGAATATCATGGGGGACCTTGTCAAAGACCTTACTGAAATCAAAATATGCTACATTCACAGCATTCTCTTCATCTACCAAGCTTGTAACTACCGTATATATTATTGTAAAAAGAAAGATAAGACTACTCTGGCATGAGTTGTTTTTGAAAAACCCATGTTGACTTTTGGTGATCACTACATTCCTTACTAAGTGCTTACAGACTGTCTTTTTAATGATGTGCTCTAAAATCTTTCCTGGTATTGATGTCCTGTTCTTCATGAATTCTCAAAGATTAATCAACTTCAGAATCTCAGGAAAGATACAGCTTTGTGACTTTCTAGTACATTTCTTCTCCTAAAATGACTTTTAACATTCATGTGTGATGAGGAAACATGTAGGCTTTGAAAACTGTATAATGTATTTTGTGCCTTGTGATTGGCCTAGTAAAGTTGTCTGTGGTGTTTTTTTTGTTGTTTTTTTTTTTATTAATGGGTTTTTTGACACTTTGGTCAACCAGTGCATTGCCCCAACAGCATCATAAACTTTCTCCTTTTTTAAACTTCTCTCTAGTTGTATTGTTTTCAAAACCAAGAATACAGTGATAAAGAGAAGATTACATGGATCTTGGAGAAAAGGATTTGAAAACGTGGGAAAGATGCTTAAATGTTGTGTGAGAATGCAATATATAGCTCACAGAAACAGCAATCTGTAGGATGAGTAGGTGGACATGTGTGGAGTAGGAAAAAGTCTCATATTTTTAAAATATGCTAGAACAGTGAAGAACTGTGAATTATTTAATCTAGTAGCTTCACTTCAAAGGCTTCTTTAACCTTCTTTATACATGTTTAGAAGTAACAGAATTCTTTAGCCAGATTTGCCTTGGTCTTTTTCCTCTCACCATTGAATTGCTTGTAGTTGAATTTTCTGTAAAAATAATGTCATGATTCTCTGGGCTAATCCAGAAGCTTGCTTTGCTCTGAAGTACAATTGTCCAGAAACTTCTGCCTTGAAACTGCTCACTTTCAACATTCAGTTCTTTTGCATGGTGCTCAGATCAACAACACTGTGTGGCAGAGAAATCATGCCTTGGTCATCATAAGTGGTGCATGGGGCTCTGTATCTAAGTGTAACTACACTGCTTTCTAGTCATACTAGTTTGGCTTTTCCCCAGGTCTGATAATAGTATTTACAGGAGCACCACACTTCAGAATTGGGTTATGTATAATCCAGGGCAGTGCAGTGCCATTACATGGATATGAGAAAGTCTGAAATCTTATTGAGATTTCTTTCTAAATTGAATTTTACAGAGTCTGAACCCTTTTCTTGCCTGTCCCTCTACTTGGCCCATGGACTGATTCCCACAAGGTCTCAGACCATCTTTAGCAATTTACTGCTTGTTGTCAAAATTTTTGTACTTGATGTGCTAATGACACCATAGCCCCAGAAAGAAAGTTTTTACTCATCTCTCAAGGGAATGTGGTGCTATCTTAAGCTCTGCCCCTTAAGAGCAGCAGGTAGACCATCTGGAAGCCCACTGTGAAGAATTTACACTTAGCAGATAAAAATCACTCAAATCCACTGTGACTTACAAGTCCAGTTAATGTAATGTTGGCTCTTTTTTGTCTTATGTTATTGGATACATTTCCATTTGTGCAGCCTAAGGATGGAGACAAGATCCGTGGAGAGGTGAGAGTGACCACATGTGTACTCAACCTGTGCCTTTCCTGGCTTATAAAAATAGCCATAGGGTGACTAGCTGAATGGGTAAGGGGAGTGATGCTGCCTCACTGTAGCAAGGCAGAGTTCCAATCTGTCTAAAAGAGCCTGTGGTGAGGCCTTTATTGAAAAAAAACCTTCCTGAACCCAAATGCACTAGATAACTATCAGCCAACATCCCTCTTTTGGGCAAGGATGTGGAGCAGCCCCAGGGATTCTTGAGTTAAATGCATCATCTTGATCTAGTTCAGTCTGGCTTTAGGCCTGGCTATGGGACTGATACGTCTTTGGTGACCTTGGTGGTTGACCTATGCAGAGAACTGGACAAGGGGAATGTTGGTGCTGCTGGACCTGTCAGAGGCTTTTGATATTATCAACCAGAGTGTGTCTCTGTTAAAGAAATTTGATTCGGCCTTTCTTGGAGGGGAGGGCTCAGAAGGTAGTGCTGAAGGATTCCTGATCTACCCCTGTTCATTGACCTGTGGGGGTCTCTCAGGGCTTGATCCCCTGCCCCCATGCTGTTTAACATCTATATGAAACTGCTGGAAAAGGTCTTCCAGAGTTAGGAGTTCAGTGTCACCAGTATATTGATGATACGTAACTCTGTTTCTGCATTTCATCTAACTCCAAGGAAACTGTTTCAGTGCTAAACCAATGTCTATTGTCAGTAATGTATTGGATGAGGACAAATAAGTTGAAGTGTCATCCAGACAAAACAGAGGTACTCCCGGTCAGTCAGAAGGCAGAACAGGGAATAGAAAATCAACTTGTGCTGGATGCCGTTATGCTCCTCATGAAATTTCAGATTCACAGCTTGAGAGTACTCCTAGATTCTGATTTCAGCCTGTATGCTCAGGTTTCAACAGTGGACAGGAGCTCATTTGCACAATTAAAACTAGTATGCCAGCTGTACTCATTCCTGGAGATGTCAGATCTGGCTACAGTGACACGTGCGTTCATTACATTCGTTTTGACGAATGTAATGCCTTGATTACGTCCTGGCCCTTTTTGAAAGAGCTTTACTGTCTACCAGTCCATTTCTAGGCAAAAAAAAAAGTGCTGTGAAGAACTCTGGGTGTTTTTTTTAAATTATATAAATAATTAACTGTAACCTGTTTTTTAAATGCCTATTTTTTATAACTTGGATCCTGTACAGGGAAAAAGGTACTATATATATTTAACAAAAAAAAAATGGGTCCTCTTTCCAAACTTTTAGGTCTACATTGTATTCTCATCCCTCACACTTTCCAGGGGGCAATTTTTGATACCTTGATGTGGTATTATGCCCTCCCCCCCTTTTTTTAATCCCTTATATTCCAACAAAAGACATTTTTAATATTCAGGGAATACTAAAAAATCAGCTGGAACATTAACATGGTTTGTTTTGATTTACTGTATATACTTATGTATAGGTCTAGAAATTTTAGTCAAAAAATTGACTGAAAAAAAACTTCAGTCGACTTATCACAAGTCAATGTAAGTACTGTACTTTAACTCTTATTTGAAAAAGGAGCCATCCCCTGGTGAAAGACAAGAGTGTAAACCCCAATCTATTCACTCATCCATATGGCCTTTAGTATGAGCACAAACATGCCTGCTAGAATTTTGTAACTTTTTTGGCATTGTTTTTCTTTGCTTCATCCTTTAGATCCTTTGTTACATGTCCCTAAGTTTTACCCTCAACTTATCCACAGGTCATGTCAAAATTCATAATTTTGGCCCTAAAACCTGTCATCGACTTATACATGGTTAACTTATATTCAGGTATATATAGTCTACCTTTCTCCCTATGCAAGATTTAAGGCGGTTGTAGGTAAGTCATTGAAGATGGGTTATTATTTGAAGAACCATCACTGGCACTTAGTGGAACTTTTATTATTTTTGTTTAGAGAGCAATTTATGTACCCGCAGACACACACATTCATACACGCATGCGCACATGCACACACACACACATACACATAACTTCAGTCTTCTATGCAGTTTGCCATTCTGGACCATAGTCGGCTATCAACTTTTCAAACATTAGTTTTGCTTATCCATTTCTCCAGGTTGCAGATCTAAACCACCAATCCAAATGGAGGCCTGCTTTTCTTAAGATCGTTTATATCAGGGGTCGGCAAGTTCCCCTTACCTGGGGCCGGTCCTCTGGTCTTCCGCGGGCCGATGGGGGGGGAAATGGTGGCGGTCATGCTCACGCATGCACACATGCGCAGTACACCAGAAGTACTGCGCGCGCGCATGCACATTACTTCCAGAGTACTGCGCATGCACAAACTAGTTGCGGCCGCCATTATGGAAAACATTTTGGAAAAGGCAGTGGGGGTCGGTGAGGGCCGGTCCAAAGGCCTCGGGGGGGCAGACCCGGCCTGCGGGCCGTAGGTTGCCAACCCCTGGTTTATATAGATATATTCATCCGTTTTAGTCTTTATTTGCTGTGCTGTCCTACACCTCCAACTCCTCATTTTGCAAGACAATTTGTTTTATGTAGGTGAAGAGTGCTGGTTTAGAAGTGATAGTAACACTTAATACTAAAGATCTGCATTAGGTTAGGGAGATCAGATATCTTTAATAGGGTTCATCATGATTACCTGCACCTACTTAATAATGCCTTACAAATGCAGGAGTAATAGTTGAAACAAGATTCTCACTACTACATCTTTGGATGTAACTTAATCTAGAACTGCCCAGGGAAGAAAAGATCATGTTTCCTTAGCAGCAGCTGTGAGAGGACTCTTTTTGGAAGGACATGCATCTTGTCTGTGTGCGTCTTTGGAGTCTAAAGTCAACCACTTGGTCCAACCAATCTCTGTGTATGTGTGTTGTGTGTCTTCAAGTCGTTTTTGACTTACAGTGACTCTAAAGCTCTATCATGGGGTTTTCTTGGGAACATTTGTTCACAGAGGGGGTTTGCCATTGTCATCCCCTGAGAATGAGAGAGTGTGACTTGCCCAAGGTCACACAGTGGATTTCATGGCTGAACTGGGAGTCGAACCCTGGTCTCCAGAGTCATAGTCCAAGCCTCAAACCACTATGCCACAGACATACTGCCAGTGGACCATAAATGGCCACCATCACACATAGACTGTTACTACTGCAAGATCTCTTCTTTTTCAGGGCTTAGGCAGAGGTTCCAAGGTGTAGCTCCTGCTCTGCCAGTAATTGGTCATGAGGATACACCCATGTGTTAACCAGCTGCCGTTATGCACCCAGTAAAGAAGTACCAACTACCTCCAACAAAAGGAAAGGTTCCCACATCTTTCCTGGATGTGCAAGGGCAATTGGGCAGTGCCTGGAATTTGGCTTTGGAATTTGGCTGTGGGCAAGGCAGGGCTCCAAAAATGCTAAGGTTCACACAGCAAGGAGTTACACCAGTGTAAGCCACCTCTAGGCTCCTGGACCATATGTGATACCAAATTTCTTGGAGCACTTCATATAAGTAGTGATGTGCCAAACTCCATTGTTTTTATTGATTCTTTTATTGACAAATTAAGCAATAACAGATTCTGTTTTATGAGTGTTCTCAAGGGAAGAAACAACTAAGGAGATGACAAAGAATTTTGTCTGTCTGTCTGTCTTTTTTGTCTATACATCCACCCAAGTTAGGAACATTTTTTTCTTATTATTAAGTGCCATCAGCCATTGGGTTTAAACGGGTAAAAGAATATTTTTCTGGGGGCATAAAATTACTGCTTCATATTATTATAAACTGGAGGTTCTAGGATTGAAATTTTTTTGGAGGGGATGATGTATCCAGAAATGTGGGATGTAATTTGCCATAACAGGGACTCCAAAATTCCCAGTTTCTTTTTCTGTAATACTTAAATTTGCTTGAGAGAATCATTAACTAACCTTAGTAATTATTCAGTTTCAGTTGCCTACTATTTTGAGTGTTCAGATTTCTTCATGTTGCACATCAGTTTCAGCTGCCCTTCAGAGAGCATGCCTCTCCAAATCAGCTGCAAAACACACTACTCTATATAATTTTTAAATAACCAGATACCCCCTTACTAACCAAATGTAATGTATACCATGCAGCCCTTATTTTAAGGGCCTTTGCAGACTGCCAGAAATAGTGCAAACTGAGTCCACTTTAAGGGTTAGGGTTAGTGCTAGGGAATCATGGGAATTTTTTTCTGAGATATTGAGTCTTCTCTGTCAGAGAGCTCTCGTGCCACAATAAAATACAGTTCCCATGATTCCCTAACCCTAACCCTAACCCTTAAAGTGGACTCAATTTGCACTATTTCTAGCAGTCTGCAAAGGCCCTAAGTCAAGTCATCCCAAACACACTATCCAGCTGTTTTCGCATGGTGTGATAAGAAACAGACAAACAGAAGCTTAATTTTATTAATATAAATGTGTCCTCATATATACAGTGGTCCTGCCACATTTGCTGGAGTTAGGGTGAAAGATCCCCATGAATCTGGAAAGACTACAAATAAAAAAAACAAAACACTATTCACTTGAGAGAATGCCTCTTTGGGAATTTCCAGGTCCTCCAGTGAAACTCTGTGGTCAGCATCTGCCAGAAGTTGACCATAGAATCATGCTGGAGGACCTACAAATGCTTCGAGAAGTGTTTTCTCTAGGAACTTCTAGGTTCTCCAGCACTAATCTATGGTCAATCTCTGGCAGAGTTGCATTGGAGGACCTAGAGATTCCCAGGGAGAATATATTGATCAAAATCACAGTTAATCAAATAAAAAAGTCAAAGCTGTAAATGTGGAAGGCCAGCTGCACTGCCATACTGCCAGTTTCCACATTGTACTGTATTTAGTAACATATTGTACTGTATTTAGTAACATTTGTCAGCCACACAAAGTCCTCATTCCAAAGTCAGGTAAGAAAATTACCTTGCCAGTAAAGGTAATCCCAGTTTGATATTGCCTCACAATAGATCCCAAAGCAATGTCTCAGTCTCATTATATATTGGGAGCTATCTCTACTAGTTCTCCTTCATTGTAGCCACTGGAGTTTTCAGTTTCTTTGGTCCTTTGTATCTGAATGTACATGCTATTAGTCCTATGCCAGGCTCTCAAGAGCAGAATATGGAGAATTTTTAACTAAAATCTTCATGGTACTCTTGGATCACAAATCATTTTAAGGCACTGGGTTTGGCTTCAGAGTAGTACTTAATGAAATTCCTTTCATCCTGGTGGAAGAGAGTGGGGAACTGTTCTTTAAAGTTTCTCCCAAAGATACTGTGCTGGACTGATGGATCTATTAGAACATCACTTTTCCCCCCAGTTGGTCCTGTAGAGAGCCCTTTATTTACAAAGTGGCCAGTCCTGACCCACCTAAGTACTGACTAAACTGTTGACTATTTCAAGAGTTATCTTGGAGTGCCACCTTATGCTTGGCTGAGAAGTGGCCCAACCTGTGATTAGAACATACTTATCTAATAAATTAAGAGTTAGAGCAAATCAGCTTAGCTTTGTTGCCTCAGAAAGAAAAGTAGTAAGTGTATGCATTTAGTTATGCTGTTTGTGCATATCTGCTGCTCCTTGCGTCCTGCAACCTTCATAGTAGTTAGTCATCTATCTGAAGACTTCACAGGTGACAGACTAAACTCTGGAGACCATGTCTAAAATGCTTGTGGACTTATACACAGGAGGTCACTGCTCAAATCTCTTTGAAAATTTAGGGAGTGTTCGAGTTGCAGACGACAGAATATTTGTCATTGTATCTTTATAAAATGCTGGGATCCAACATAGACCCAACATTGTAAGAATAAATAATGGAACAGCTAAGAAAATATAACTGATCAGAAAATATGACCATCTGGTTTTACCACTAACACTAGGTATATAAAAACAAAGCATTTGTACTCTGCTCTCCACAGGTTGTTTTCTCCGAGATACACGACCTCCTGTTCAGCCATGCAAACGCATGTAGATCCTACATACAAAGAGTGGGAGGAGTGGGCATGAATGTGCTAGCTCTGCTGGCTTACCATCATGGTTTTATTGCCCTCCATATTTAAAAAGTGGTTGACTGTAGATGAGAACCTCCTGTATCAGTTCAGGGTTTCCATGTAAAATAGAGCCCTAGAAAGTCAGTGTTCCAATATGGAGTAAAAGGCTTATATGGATGCAGGATGTTTTCTCTTTCAGTAACTCTCTACATGGTGAGGATAACAAAAATAAGGAGGGGTGTGAGCAAAGCTAGTATGCTTATGTCCACCCCCCTTCCTTGCATGTAGACTCTCTTAAATGCCTGGAAAGGACTAGAGAAAACTATCAGATCAACTCAGCCCGCAGACTCAGAGAAGGGTCTTTTCCAACTCTGCTGCCAAAGAGGCATTTAACCTAAGACGCCATGGACTGAACTTGAGATGTTATGCAGAAGAAGGATGTATTCTGTCTCTGAATTGTGGGCTCTCCCCTCTATCAGGTGGTTGCTGTACTAAAAGGATCCTTTAGTAGAGATTGAATAGTATCTGTGCATGCTTCTCTCTCTTTTTTTTTAAAAGATGTACTGGGTCTTCCCTTCTGTACTTTGCCCTTGTCTGACCCCACAGATCCCAGCAGGAAGGAAGCAGAAGCTGATGATCATTTTATAACAGTGCTCTTGAAGTGCTTGCTCGCTCTCAGGTGCTTCACAGAATTCAGCAAGCAGCCCCGTCATCAAGAAGGCTTGCACTTAAAGAACTGCAGTGAAAAAAGAGGGCAACTTTTCAGCAAACCTTTAATGTCCCATTTGGACTTTGATTTGGACCTCTTGATGGGGAAAAAAAGAGAAGGCTTCAGGCACACCATGTTCCTAAAAATACAAACTTTGTTGGTGTTCATGCATCACTCCTGATTGGGGACAGAAGTGCTGGAGGGGGCCCGGCTGGTTGGCTTTAGTACTTTAGTCTTTGTGGAAGTGCAGGGAGCTGGACCTAATGCCAAAAAGCATCAGAACAAATGGGGCCTCCTTTGAAAGCACTTAAGTCTCCAGGCCAGTTGTTTGCTTTCTGGCAGTAAAGGGGCTTTTGTCTGCAAACCAGGAGAAAATGAAGGGAGCAGCTAACAAGGGTAGCTCAGAAGTACCAATATTTTGCAGAAATCTCTGTCTTCTGCAACTGTATATTGAAAGACTGGAGGAACGTCCATTATTTGGTGATGTGGAGGTTATGATCAAATGTTATGGAGGACCTTGAATGAAATTGTATAAAGTATATAATGACTTCCTACGTTTTCCCTCCTCAGGGAAATGATGAAAAAACATTTCCTCTGAGCATATGTTCAAACCATTTTTTTCAGAAGAACACTTTGATTTCTAGTGAACTACTCTTGGCCCCTTTCTTTCTAGTCTACCCTGAACAAAACTTCAGTGCTGCTGAGCTTCCATATGAAATCTGTCAAGATTCACATAACAACCAAAAAACAGAACCATCTACCTTTCGTAAAAATTGAGAACAATTCTAATGTTTCATCAAGCAAGCACTAAAATATATATGCATGGGGATATAGGGGAATATGTTCATGTCCCTTATGAGTGAGGCAGTGACAGAAAATGTATGCAATACAAATGGACATTGCTTGTGTTGTGCAAGCATAGATGCATTCTTGGCTGCCACAAGAAACCCTCCCAACTACAATCCATAGATCACTGAAGTACAGTGGGCCCTTGGGATCTGCTTTGGTTTGGTTGTAGGATCCCCGGTGGGTACCAAAATCCACAGATGTTCAAGTCCCATTAAATACAATAGATAGTAAAATGGTGTTCCTTATATAAAATTGCAAAATCAAGGTTTGCTTTTTGTAATTTATATGTATTTTAACATATTTTCAAGCTGTGGATGCTTGAGTCTGTGGATAAAGGATTGTAGGCATGGTGAGCTGCTGTTTGTAAAGGGAGAATGTTCACCCATCCCTTTTTTAGTCAGATGTATGCTATGATTTGTTTCTTGCTGTACTGCTGACTGCTGTTATGAGATCAAAACTGCATCACATTTTTGACCATGTTTTTACATGTTGATAGTAAGTATACTTGTGCTATATGTTGCCCAAATTTTAGTTGTGTACCTAGGAGAGAACTCTGTTTTCCCCCTCCCCTCTGATTCCTGTTTAATTACCTACCAAATCTTTTAGCAAGAAATTAAGGAAGCCCTTTGAAAGTGAAAAATATTAGCAGCATTCTGTTTTATGATGCAGCATTTCTATTTTAACTTTTGCATCCAATTGAGGGATGAAACCCTGCAGCACTTAGAAAAGAAATACGATTGTGGAAAGAGATATGATCAGGAACAAAGACTAGCTTGGGGGAAAAATTGTCCAGTAGAGGGCAATCAGAATGCACTTTCCTCACCTCAGCGTCTTCTCTAAAGCTGTAACTGTTTGGTTAGCCAAGAGAGAGGGAAATGGAAGAACTTCTGGGGCTACATCACAGTCTTCAATATTTCTTGACAAAGGGAGGTTGTAATATTTTGTAAGTATATTGCCTTTAAAAATATATGAACAAGTCAATCATCATTATCTTATGGGTGATTTATATATTGCTGAGTGGAAGAATACATGCTTTGCACCTAAAAATTTCCAGGTTCAGTCTCTTCTGTCTTTGCATCTCTGGAAAGCTTATAAAGAATCCTGCCTGAAATATTCTTGGAGAGCCATTACAAATCAGTGCTTCCAATATGGAGCTAAAGATCTAACTCAGTATAAGCCAGCATCTGTGTTCCTGTGTTAACAAGATTTGATTGGGCAAGTTTTTTTGGTCCTGAGAAGACTTAAGCATATTAACATTGAGGAGGAATGAATCCAGTTTGATATAGAGAGATGAGTTCACTGATTCCATTAGGGACATCCTTCCCTTATGAATATCTCTGCCAAATTGGAGACAAAATTTCTTACTCTCTAGGGTGGTCCAGGGAACTGTAGATTCAGTAAACATGGGACAGGAAGCTTAATGCCAATTTATTATCAGTGCAGAACTGGAACAACATTGATCTAGAGTGATGTTTCTTTTGATATTGCTTAAATTATATTTTGCTTTAATTATGTCTTTTATTTGGCAGTTTTTAATTTGCCAGTTTTGTGGTGGTTAGATTTGGGGAAGTAGAGCATCTTGTTAATGTTGCATCTAGCCTGGAAGTAGAACACTTTTTGCTTTGTCATCTTTAATGGAATTGGTATGATATGGTGATGGTTTTAGTTCAAAGATGGGTGCCTATAAGTCAGATGAGAAGCCCCAAATCCCAAGAGTCTGAAATCAGTAAGCTATGTTACATGGGTCCCTTATACACTCAGTGATGGTTTTATATGAAACTTGTTAAATCCTTTTTTCTTGGAGTGGGCTTTTGTTATCAATCTCACCTTATAATAAAGATTGAAAATTCTGGTACTTCTTGGTAGAATGGATTTCTATGTTTTATAAATTTTGTATTGATGAGAGACTTATAAGTATGTTCAATGAAATGAAAGGTTGGGGATGTATTGGTGATACTTCTTAATTGTTCTAATTTCATCATCTTTGTCCAGTACTAATTCTCTGTTCTTATTTCTAAACAAGGAGCCGACACTTTGAGCGAGACCAGCTCTATCAGCATGGAAGCCACAACTGACAGTAGAGAGACTTCAGTGGCTACCTCTATCTTATCCCCCTTCATGTCTGGCCACAGCCGTGAGGAAGTAGACAATCGGAGTGAGCATAGCTACAGTGAGTCTGGAGCTAGTGGCTCCTCCTTTGAGGAACTGGACTTGGAAGGCAATGGTGATGGAGCAGAAGGTTTGTCATCTGACCTTGGTTCTGCTGAGGACCAGGATGCTGCTAAGGGCAAGTGGACCAAGGAGCCTATTGCCCTGGAGAAAGAAAAGGGTGAAGAATAAAGCCATCTCTTTACTTATGTTTCTTAGGGATTGGAAAGAGAAACTGATAATCTCTCTTGCTTCTTTTCTGTCTGATCAACACATTTTGGTCGCTGATTCATATTGAGACCTGTCCTACTTTTTGTCTGCAGCCAAGTATTTTGAGGTGTGATAAAGGAGGAGGGATGACATCTGAGGTAACTGGTTGGTTGCTACTGTCCTGTGACCAGGCTTAAGGAAATGTGTGGTAACAGGGAACTGGGAGTGGGATGGCATAAAATGGTGGTGGGGAGCCCTTGCATTGAACAGCATATTGTATTGAACTTGATGGGTGTAAGAGAATGTGAGAGAGTAAGTGAATGGCTAAGCAGGGAACACCATAGATAGACTGGTAGATGCATTTGTGTATAGACTGACTTCTCTTCTCTCTTTATGGCTGCTATTACTCTATCCTATATGCCCCATAATTGTCCCCTTTTTTGTAACTTGCACACATTGATTGACACCACCTCCATTAATATCAAAGAGATGTAGTTGTATTTGATTCTGAAAAATGTGGTGCAAACCACTAATCCTTAAACTGACATCTGAGCTTTCCTAATCAGTAATACAATTAACAGCTTCCCTTTGAAATCTGAAGGTTTATGAGCAGGGCTACTGTGATCCCAACCACTTACATGTTGCTTCTGCTGCCTTTTCCACTCTTCCTCACTTAACCCTGTAATCACCATCACTGGCTGTCATTTGGATTGTATGTTCATGGAATAAACCAAGTTCATTGTAGTTATATTGTTGCACACATTCACATCTGTTGGTCTGTCCCTGGGTACTGAGCTTGAGATGTTTCCAGGCTAGCTTCTATGTGAAACAAACCAACACTGCTGAAGTTCTTTTTCAATAGTCTCAACAAAAAAATTAAAATAAAAAAGCTGTGCAAAATATCAAAACAGGAGACAATTTGTAGCAAAACAGGAACAATGGAAATTATGCAGCCACGTCTCTCCAGTCTTAGCCCTCAGAGGTTGTAGGACAGGTAAATACATGTAGATTCATGTATTCAGTGCTGTGGTGTAACAGAAGACTTGCCATGATAATTTAAACATAGTAGTAACCAAAGTGGATTTGATTTGGGGCCGATGCAGACGGCCCGTTTGGGGTGGCAGAGAGCCACCCTGGGAAGCGGTGGATCGGGGCTGTGGCAATCCTATGCCACCGCCCCGATACTTCCTTTTGCTGCCCCTAAAAGAGTATCCCTTAGTGAAGTTCTGAAAAATCATTTGATGAGAACTGTATCAAACCACTGGAATCTTCCAAGTGCAATTACTGTGACATCAAGGCAGCAACAAGAAGAAGATTTTGATACATATTTAGTGGGATTTGAAGTACTGAAATACAGTCACCCTTCCTTTCTCGCAGTTTTGCATATTCATGGAAGGGTGACCTCCATGAAAATCAATGGGGGGGCATGCAGGGGCACACCCCATTCAGGCCTATGGGGCTTGAATATTGTTGAATCTCTATTTTCGCTGGGAGGGGTCCAGAACAGATCCCCCATGAAACCGGGGGGCCAACTGTATTGTGATCTTCCCATCTTCCATGAACCTGTACACATTCTTGCTTCTCTTGCTTATATGCTCTGTATCCTCTGCCTTGATAAATGACTCCCTTTGTTTCTTAATGGACTTGGATCCATATAGTGGGCAAAGGAGTTCGATGTTCAGCCACCTTCAGATATACCTTATTTCTGAGCATTGGTTCATCTGGGAAGGAAATTAATGGGATGCTGTGTTAGAACATCCGTCATTGGAGTGTGTAGTCCACAAAACTATTCAGCTCCCTTCCCCAAACAATCAACATTGATTCCTTACTTTCTTCCTTGTGCCTTTATTGTTGAGGGCTATAAGGGCTCTCTTTTTCCTTTGACACTTTCTATTTCCTGACATTTAAAACTATATTCATATTCCCCTAATTCTGATTGACTGTGACATTCAAATGAGCAACTCCACTTAGTTGCAATGCCCTTGAAATTAGAGGCTCAGTTGAAACAGACACAATCCATATAGGCTCCATCATTATTATACCTGGATTCTGTATAACATCCCCAGGCTTTGGGGTGAGCTGTCTCATCTACGCTGGCTATTATTTCATCAACTGGTACTGGAGGTCTTTTTTTTAAAAAGTGTATTGAAGGGAATTATTTGAATGCATATGATTCCAGCTGCCCCATTTTGTTACAACAGTAGCTTTTCATATGACTAAGGCTTCCTTACTGCCATACATTGCCAGTTTACAGTGGGTCTTTGTGTGTGTGTATGTTCTCTGTTCAAATAGTTGGACATGTCTATATTTCCCTTTGGGCATATCCGATTGCCTGTTCATTGTGTGCATAGATTCATATTCACATATTTGTGCACTTGTGTGCTCAGGCTTAAGGCCAGACTAGACATTACACCATTTATGCAGGATCCAAATATGTGGATGGTGGTTCATCTAGTTTGGTCTCTGTAGTCTGTGATTGTCTGTCTGTCTGTACTGTAAGATATCAGACTCCTTCTTTCTAAACAGCAGGAGCACTAGAATAAAGGCAATAAAGATAGGAGCAGCAGGAAGCATATATTTAGAATGGTAGTATGTTTTTCTTGAGATTTCATTTGACAGATAACAAAAATATGATTTCCCCCCCCCTGTTGTGCTGGATTTCTTAAGGGGGGTTGTTTGTTTTTACAGAATGCTGGGTTGGAGGAAATATTTCTCCATCTCACAGTAGCTGCCACTTTGTGAATTTTGTAGTAATGGAGGCAAGGATATTGGTATTAAAGAGTTACGAAAAGCTTATGTGTGGCATTAGTGTGCACATGCTTATGTTTGCCTCTCATTGTATACAAATATGTGTGCAGGCACATACCCATTTTGTAAGAATATGCATACATGTACACAATTGAATCTGGCATTATTTCCTGCTTATATGTATGATGTGTGTTGGCATATAAATTAGCCATTCATCATGAGCCCATATTCATGTGGCTCCTTCAGATGCACACAAATGAATGTGCTGCATATTTGTAAACTAAATTATACAGACATTATGCAGACATGCATGAAACTAACAAAGGAGGCACAAGGTATAGTCCCCTATCAGACTATATCTCATAATTCTAAGAGAAATTGCTCCCACATGCAAATATTGTACACTTGGATGAATACTTCAAAGAAATAATTTGTCCCATATTTGGAAATATGTAAGGGAGAAGACCAGGTTGGAAGGCTTAACCTAGTGGTTTGGTTTTTTTTTGGGTGGGTGGGGGGTCATACAAACTTTCTGCATGCAGGAAGATTTTGACAAGAAGGAAGTTTTCAAACAAAGAATCTCTCATATGCATTTTGATCTACTCTGTTCATGTGGAGATATGTTCCCCTTCCCATCCTGAACAGTACAGTGGCTCAAAGAAGAACCTTTTGGGGATTTGTAAAGATGTCCCCTTGCTGACAGAATATAAGCTCTCCTTGCCCATTTCTGAATATGAGTACAGAATACTGTTAAAATTTCCCCTTTTTGCATTCTTCTCCCCAAAGATTTAGCCTGAAGAACATTTTATTAAGAGATGGAAAAATAGGTAAGCAGCACTGAGATGAGGAAATAGCCCTCCCAAGATTTGTACAGGCAATGGCAACAATCCACAAGCCGTTTACTCCGCCATGGTTATAGTGGTTTAATAAAAGCTACTGTAAATTCTAATAATTGGCTGCTTAGAGCATGGAATAATGATGCCTTCTCATCATTAGTGGTTTTAATATTCCAGTTAGACATTTGAATTAATGAATAGACTCTCCTATCTGTAACTTGCCATGACATAGAGCAAGAGAAGCTATCCGTACAGCTTTGCTGTATTTTCTTTTTGCCAGTATCCTGGAGAGATTTGCTTTGTGTAAACCAAGGATGGGAATTGTGGAGCCCTCTAGATATAATAGAATTACATCTCCCAGCAACCTTTTGTACTGGGTCTGTCAGAGAGGGCTGCTGGGAGTTACAGTCGAACAACATCTGGAGAGCCACACTATTCTCAGCCCATTAGAAGGAGTTTCCTAAATCAATCTAGAATCTGCTTCTTTGGAAACCTCTTTTTTCTTCCTAGATAATGTGGATCCTAAATGCAGAATGTAGCAATATTTGTCAGTTGACAGTTTTGTGAACATCCAACATTTTGTAGACAAATGATATGAAATCTGAGCCCAGGCTCATAAAAGATCTGGTGTTGTATGTCACAGTCCCTTGGGACAAATGATAAAGGGATCTTCATAGTGTTTGAGAGAAGAAGAGGGAGAGGCCTGCCCGCAAATGTTTCCTGGATTGCTTCAGGCATTCTTTCACATGGCCACCTTTTTCCAAAGAATTGAATTGCTAGGGGCATAACTGGAGCCTGCTCTTATTAGGCAGCTGGCTGGCAATCTGCTCTAAGATGCTCTGCTTGTTCAGTGGCTGGCCTGGCATCTTTCTCACTGTCTTTTGGCACTTGCTGTGATTGTAGAGGGACAGGGTGATGGGGTGATGAATAAAATTAACATCCATCTGTGGTGAGAACAGATCAGAGCATCTTGAGAACAACAAATGTTTCATCTCTTCCATTCTGACCACATCTGACAGTGTTCACTGTGACAGTAGTTACAAATGCTTTGTTGCTCATACCTAGAATAGAATGCAGTTCTACACAATTAGCATACAAGGGCAGAACTAAATAAAGAGGACCTGCTCTTCTAACTTCATTTCTGCCTCTTGGGACATTTTAGAGCTGAAGCCGTGCAGCTTTCTTGACATCTCCCTTTATTAAAGCTCAGTGTCCTTTGGTGTCAATGTCTCATTTTCATTAACATCATATCCTGTGTCATTACTAAGATTCTCACTTTGTTTTAAATAATCAGTGGTGATTGATCAGAAGCCCACTGAAACTTGCAAGAGCCTGTTAGTCACATGAAATTGCAGTGTTGCATAAGAACAGTCTGGGAATCCAGAAATCTAAACACCAAATGGACAGTGCAGCAGAGTTTTTAAGACAGTATCAAATATAACCCATGGACTTGTTTTCTTTGTTAGTGTCCATGAAATTGAAAGTTACAGCAGTGAAGGTTTTGATTCATTATAAAAGTTGTTCTGAACATTTTAAGATTTGTGGGTTTATTCTCCCCGCCCCCCTTTCCTTTTGTTTCAATTCTCCATTCACCAATGTGTCACAACACAACACAACACAAAAGTCTGGACAAAATCATCCTTAGCCCGAAAAGAAAAGTAGAGTACTCCTTATATATCTAAACTGGTCTCCAACAGTGCTAGTCCTAGTCTTAAATCTAAATGGGTTTCAGATTGATAACTATCAGTCTTATGTTCCAGTCTCGTGCAGAAAGGATGGATCAGAACTTCCATTTCCTATACTTACCCTTTTCTTGATTGTTTAATTCGAGTGCATCTCATAGGTACATAAATGTTCTAACATACAAGTACGGTATTTAGGGTTCTGCATCCAGCCTTTAAAATCTCATGGGTTACATATTAATAATTTAGGAATGACATCTTTGGACTGTATTCAACTTTGGCAGACCATATTCTGTAAAACTCACACAGTAAAATTATTTTGCAATTTATTTGCAGAAATGCAATTTAAAGATGATTTGAATATCAAAGAGAATACTTGCAAAATTGAAAATGCCTGTCTCTCTCTGTGGGGGGGGGGGGGGTATTCAAAAGAGATACTATATTTTAATCTGAAACCTTCAAATTGTTATTGAGTGAGAGTATGCCTTAAGGAGTGAAAGGCAATGACAGTTTAGTACTTGTTATATGTTAAGATAATGGTAAAGCTGTCAGAAAAGTTTGCTTTTTAGTTTGGTCCTGAAATGAAAATCCTTATTCAGTTATGTATTTAATCAATATTTTGGTACAATGTATAAAGAGTAAAATGATCTATGTGCCAGAATGGTTTAGATATAGGTGTTTGGAGTGGGATGGGGTGGGGTAGAATCCTTCTTGAAATTAAATATGGCTAACAAAAAGCTTGTCCTTTGCCTTCAATGTCTGTGACTTGTCCAAACCAGAAAAACAGAAGTAGATCATGTCCTACCATTAACACTTAGACCACTTTGCAAAATTAGGAGTCTTTAAGGTTCTTAAGCAGCAATTTAATGATGTATAATTGTGTTTTATATCAGAGATTTGCCTTGTAATAGTGTGTTTACATAGTGTGCCTTGTAATAGAGGGGTTACAACCTCCTGGTATTTCAAGATGTATCAAACTCAACATTTTTGTTCTCCAGAACATAGGAGCCCTGCTTGATTAGACTAAAGGCCTATCTCATTCAACATCCTCTTCTCTCAGTATCCAGACAGCAGGCATTGTAAGAAGCCCAGAACCAAGACATGAATGAAAAGCAGCCTTTAGGTCATGTTTTCCAGGGACTGGTATTGAGAGGCATATGATTCATTTGTGATGCCAGAAGCAATATACAGCCATCTGATTAGTAGCAACCGATACACTCATGAGGCTGCTTTATACTCCCGAATGAGACTACTGGTTGGTCTGTCCCAGTATTGTCTATTCTACTGTAGCTGCTCTCCCAAACTCTCCAGGATAGTGACTCTGTCAATATCTTAGATATCTTTTCCAACTTTATTACCTGTGGTCATTTAACTCAAGATCTTGGAGACTAAACCTCCAGCATTCCACTGCTGAGTTATAGTTTCACCTCTTCTTGAAGTTTGATAGGAGTGTCTCAGCCACCCATCCCCTAATTTATTTATTTTAATTCATTTTAATTTTAATTTATATAATTTTAATTTATTGATAATGAAAATTCCTGAAGCTCAGTGCGGTGATAGGTTCCTCCAAGTGTGATTACACTGGTAGAAAAGGAGGATGGTTTTCTATAAATATTAGACAATACTTAGGGATTTTCCAGCTACCCTTCTTAGTTCTCAAGGAAGAGTGAACAAATGCCAGAGAATGGTGTTTGCTATTCCCCTCCCCCAATGATCATTTGAAAGAATTTTTAATATGTTATACTTCCTCCCCTCAAAAAAACAACAACACACTATTGTATGTGATATGGAAGACTGAGAAGGGTATAGTAACAACCCACTGGAACAGAGGAATTTGCTACCTAAGTTGAGCTGGAGGTTAAAATCAATAGGCGGCAAAAGCTACCATGTGATACAGTTTAAGACTAAAATAGCTGTAGCATTATTTAACATGGAGTGCTTTACTGCAGTGTTTCATGAGAGGGCTTATCAAGGGTTCTAATAACTCTGTACAATATATTATGATCTTTCTTGTAACTAAACCCAAGTAAAACAGATCTTGGCTCTGGGAAGTGTTTTACAGCTTTCCTTTCAACTTCCCTGATACAAAACTTCTTCAGGATTTCACACAAAACTACCTGGATTAACATGTTGTCCAAAACACAGTTGTATAACAACAACAACAACAAACAAACAAACAGTGATTATTATTTCTATCCCACCTTTGTCCCAGTTTGGAACTAAACACATTTTAATTTAAAAAAAACACACATAAGCAGGATTTAGATCATAGGTTATGCCAAGTACTTCATGCTGTGATCTATACACTGAAGAATATATTACTGAGGTTTGGATCTGTGCAGGAGTTAAGAGTAGAAGAAAGATGTGACTTTCTTAAGCCAGCTAATTGGATTATGGTAGAATGGGCATGTAGCAGGAGTTCAGAATATGCCTGACATTTTGTACTAAACTAGCTGGTTGCACTAGCCTTATTCTATGTAAAAAAAATCTACACAAAGATCTAGTTGATTCTTTTTTGTACATTAGTATGTGGGTTAGCATGTACAAACCAGGCCTTAAACACTTTGTATCCAACAAGAAGGGACTTGCCTATATACTGAGCTCCAGTTCTATTTAACTCATAAACTATTCAGGGTCTAAAATGAGCAGTGAGATAGACAAGTTTAGGAATAACACCAAACATTCAGTATGGTGAAAGCCCAAACAAGTTTTAAAAAATTACAACCCCTCCCCTCCAAACCAAATAACATAACAAATTACCCCTGAAGTTTGGGGGTTGTTATTTTGTGCCTCCAAGTCATTGTTTACTTATGGCAACCCTAAAGCGAGCCTATTATGGGGTTTTCTTGGCAGGTTTCTTCAGAGGGGGTTTGCCATTGCCATCCTCTGAAGCTGAAAGAGTGTGACTTTCCCGAAGTCACCCAGTGCGTTTTTAAGCTCAAGTGGGGAGTTGGACCCTGATCTCCAGAGTCATTGTCCAGTGCTCAAACCCTGGCTCTCAATGCACCTTGAGTTCTTGTATATGCTGACAGGATTCCCTATTGGGAGGAGGGGGAATGCTCAGAATTAGGGTGAAGGAAACAAAAAGCTTGTGTGCTACAGCAGGAGGAGAAGCAAATATTAGTCTGTATTTGGAATGTTTATGGAACTAACTGTTTTTAAAAACAAAACAAAAACTAGAGACATACTAATGTCATATATGGTACTGTTACATTTAGAAGGATTATATAAATTTGCCACTGCAACTTTAAAACTATAAAGGGCAATTATAATGATCAAAGTATCATTTTTCCTATGAGTGAGGACTAAGTAATGTGGGCCTGTGTTAGTTTTGAGAGTAAATGACTGAGAAGACATGAAAGAGTTTTATAAAATTGAACATTATGGATTGAGAGATTCCCTCCCCCTTCCCCACATGCCTCCTCCTCCATCACCTCTTCCCTCTTTCATTTCATGGAAACCAAGTTCTTCTATTGCAGTGGAGCAAAATGAATGAAAAAATAAAGCTGGTGTGAAAACATGTATGAAATCTGAATGGAGTTGTATCCATAAGGTTTATGACATGGTTACTGTCATTAGTCAGGAAGGGAGATAATGGAACCTGGTTTCCTGGGAGGCATGGGGAAAATACAACACAGAAAACATGAAAACAATACCGGAGAAAAGAATTGAAACAAACACTCCACCAGTGTCCCTGGCAACTCTGCCAAATTCTGCCCATCAAGAGCCAGCTGGCAAGGATGCCCATATGCAAAGCAGGTATGGGGGGAACCAGTCTATTTTGGCCAAGCTGGCCAATGGAAGGGATTTCACAACATCCACAAAACAACAGTCACTACCAGGATCACTCTAAGGTATGATATCTGTTGGAGCAGGTACAAACAAGTTCAGGAGAGAACTGTTTTGAACAGGGCAAACTGTTGTACCTGCCCCACCACCCCAGTGTGGGAAATAGATATGAAACAAGGCAGCAGCAGCAGTCTGTGGTCCAGTCTAGAAGGTAGGCATAAACATAATCTTAGGGATTACAGGTTGAAATCCACATGGAAATATTGTGCCCCTTTCCACTTGGGCTAGGCAACTTGGGGACCTCCAAATGTTGGACTGCAAGTCCCATCATCCCTCACTGTTGGTTTAGGCAGATGAGAATTTCAGTCCAATACCTGAAGGCCCACAGGTTGCCCACCCCTGCTTCGTTGTGGATACTACAGCTTCTGAAGAAGAAATGAATGCACACATGCTTGCAAAAGTGTTGTTGAGGATCCAAACCCTTCCATTCTCTGACAAGCCCCTGATACTGCCCAGAAACAGTGCTAGCTGTGAAGCTGGTGTATTTAATTTCCTTCGTCTTTAAGGTCAATGGAATTAAAATAAATAAAAGGACCCATGCGGCAAAAGGAGCTGCCCTTGCATGCCCTGCCCAGAAAAAATGATCTGGCAGGACATACATAGGTGGCAACAACAGATTCTTCCGCTTATCATAGGATTGCTCTGTTTATTTCATCTGAGCCACTGATGCAAGTGAGTGATGGTTGTACTGAATATACGGGAGGTGAAAACAAGGGGGATGGTGAGCCTTTTTAAAATTCCAAATCTGCAACTGAAGGACCCTTTTATGTACATAATGCTGGACTAGTTAATCTGTCTAGTTAGGCAATCATGTCATTACCTGGTGTGCCCAACATCTGGCTAATTGCACCACTGTTCAACCAGCTTTTGCAGATTTTATAAAAGCTGAATTGTCCTATATTCCTCCTGAAATGCGATGTGTTATATTCTAAAGGGCAGTGTGACCTCTGATATCTAACAGTGATGTTACATACCATGATTTGAACTACCTCTGAAGGCTCTTTGCCTAATGGGGAGAAGCAGCTGTCTTCTTTTTAGGCCTCCTGAATTGCTAAATAGAGCAAATTCAGGCACAAAGGGGAAAAGTTACACAAAAGTTTTAGCCAGACGAAGATGCTGAGAGCATGAGAGGTGAGACAGGCAGAGACATGAAAGGGCAGCATTTGAAATCAAGCAAGGAGTTATGGAAAGAGCCAGAGGAAGTACAAAGTGTGGCAGAATTAATGGGGACAGGAAACTAGTAGAAAGTGTTAGTATCAGTTAGGGATGTGTTCAGCACAGGCAAAATTTAGAAGAATTTGATCATTGCCTTTTTTCATCTGTTGAATAAAATGATTGGTTGGGACATTGGGATCCTGGTTAGTTCTAGTACCAAAGTTGTCCTAGATGAGTTTTCAGGCCCAACATTTTAATGCAGTCCCCAGTCCTATGCTGCAGTTCCCTGGGATGACACTGAAAATTGGGAGCCCAGTAGTCTTTCAATATTAATATAAAGGTCAAATATGTTAAATTACAATGACAGGGAAGAATTCCTGGATATTTTAGGGCAGGGGTGGACAAAGTGTGTAGCACTCCAGATTGCAGCTCCCAGCAACCCAAGCAAGTGTAGCCAGTAATGAAAAGTGATGGGTGCTGAAGTACTACAACATACAGAGGGACACATTTTACACTATAAATAGGAAAAACAAGGCTGAGACATGTAAATTGTGGCCTGTGGCCTAGGCAGATGGTATGAAATGGGATATGAAAGGGCTGAAAAAGACACAAGAGAAGAAAAGCTTGCAACCATGAATTACGGTAAAAAAGCACAGAAGTAAGAAGAGCTGCTCAAAAATTATCCCCATTGCTTCACCCAAAATATCCAATAGTTCTGAACTATAGCTCTGGAATACTTTGGCAAAGAATTTTAAGTACCTCAAATGACAGTATTCTGTAGGATGGAGTCATGGCAGTTAAAGTGGTACCAAACTGATATAATGATGTAGTGTAGATGCCATTCCAGTCTGAAGCTAGAAAAGCTGCATCAGGACTGGCATTTAGAAAATGTCACAAATATGTTCTAGGCTGTCCATCCAATATGTCTAGGTAATGACAGTGAAACCCACAGAATTGCAGCTCCCCACAGGAATGTCACTAAGGGGTGCAGGGGGTGGGACCACAATGGGAGACACCTCAGAGGGGGGTGTCACCTGGTGCGGCCCCATGAGGAAATGAGAGGCAACGGAGGCAGCAGGAACATGGAGGCTCAGGCCTCCACCCAGCTCCCCAAGGAGATTGGTGGTGGTGGTGGTGGTAGTGGCCAGAACAGATTCATCATTTTTGACACCACCCCCATTTTTCTCAGAGCATATTTTAAAAAATGCACCAGGTGTAAACATGCCTGGTACACCACCCCATACTTTGTTCTAAGCAGTGACATTCGAGAAGTCATATAAAGTTATTCCTTGAGGAATAAGAATCTTGTGGGTAAATGCCCAAATTACTGAGGAGGGTTCTGGCACACTTGTGATGCTGCTTCAACTACTCTTAGAAAGGCACAGAAACAGGATCATTAGACTAAAAGTGGAGGGAGTTGGGGCTTGTGGATTTCATAAAAATTTCCTTGACACACATAATGTATGTTTTTAATCTGTATTTGTACTTGTAAGCCGCCTTGATTGCCAATAAATAATAATAATAATAATAATAATAATAATAATAATAATATATTTATATCCCACTCCTCTGAGAGCAATCGGGGCGGCTAACAACAATAAAATACATCATATAAAATCCATCATATAAAAAGCAGCTGCCTTCTTTTTAGGCCTCCTGAATTGCTAAATAGAGCAAATTCAGGCACAAAGGGGGAAAGTTACACAAAAGTTTTAGCCAGACAAAGATGCTGAGAGCATGAGAGGTGAGACAGGCAAGGCAAAAGGTGGGGTATAAATAATAATAATAACAACAACAACAACAACTCCCTCTTCAGTAATTCAGACAATTAGATATATATTTGAATTTGCACCAATCAGTGCAAGCATATTCAAGTGTGCATTGTACAATTGATTTCCCATCCTCTCAACCAAACCAGAGAAGCAGGCATGAAAAATATATTCCTTACCCTGGAAAAACAGGTTGTCTAGCTCAGCTTTGCAACTGATAATGTCTTCTAAATTTTCCTATGATCTTTCATCATCTGTCAGTTTCTAGCTAGGCAGGAAGTCTTTGAGAAAAAGAAGATACCATGGCAGGAAGAACAAGTGTTGCTCTTCCATGTCAGTAAGAAGAGCTCCTTCTGCAATAGATGTCATGCTCCTGAATCCAGGTAACACTGAAATTGTTTGAAGCAAGTAGGGGAATTGAGCCCTAACATTGCAAGGTGACAGTCATCATGGTGTTTGTTTCTTCTAATTAACAAGGCTTCAGTGCCTGGGGTTTTTTGAGTGTGACTCATCTTAGGGAAAAGTAGTCATTCTAGGTGCACTCTTTTGAAAAAGTCAAGCTTAATTCTCCAATAGCCATTGACATGTGATAATTCCAGGAGTACTTTGTGCTTTGGCTGATAAAATATTAAAATCCTCTAGCCTGGGTGGAAAAAAATTCTCTCTCCCCATGTGTTTATCTTTGTTCCTTCTTATTACAAAACAACAACAACAACAACAACAACAACAAGCCTGAAATATTTATGCGAAGCTGCATCTGTACTGTGGTCTGCTACCTGACTGAGATTCCAAGAAGTGATAGATTTGTTCACCTTGTCAACTGGTGAAGAATCTTGTGGAATAAACCCTGGTGCCACTAGAGAAGAAAATTGTGAAAGGGAAGAAGATTGGAAGATGCAAAGACAGATTTCTCTCTCAAGCTCATTTCGTGACATGCAAAAGTCACCCTTAGATGACTTTTCCCTGTCATTATTCTTACTTACTGCTGATACACCAGAACATTAGTTCTCAGGGCTATGGAGTATGGTAAATATCAACAGGTAAGTTTACATATGGCCAGAAAGACTGTTGTATACAGGACATGATGCACACAATAGGTGTGTATGTGGGGGTGGGGGTGCATGGATATGGTCCATGGTCATCATTCTCTGGATGACAAACTGTTACCAAGGTTCTTTTTGTCTAATGCAGCACTGAGTACTAAGCAATGTATGGTGTAAGTGGAATGCATTGTATCATATTTTATTAAAGTGGAGTTAGGAGCCTGGGAATCAAAGAGCATAGGAGTCTGCTGTGCTCAGTCAGAGTGTATGCATGCACGCACACACAAACACATGTGCATCCCCTCATAATGGATATCTGGTCCAGTGCTTTGAGCCTCCAAATTCTTTATCACACAGAGTGCCTTATTGACACCAGAAGGCTGTGTACAAATATTTTTCTGAGCAGCAACTCTCTGTATGCCAGAAGAGATACCATATGTAGATACAGCAGGGGGAGGACAAAAGAGGCCAGTATTCAACAACTGTGCAATACACGCACGTCTGACCACCAGCTGCCGAAAACTTCTCCCAGTGCCTGTTTCTAGCTGAAGTCAGTTTCAAAAGCAAATGAAAATATCAGGCTAGTCTAACATTCACAAGAGGAGTCACCTTTAGGAAAACATTTCTTGCAAGAAAATAGCTCTAAGATGATGTCTTATCTCACTTGGCAGTTTTATGATTTGCAGGGAGAGAGCAGCAGCAGTAGCTCTGCTCTGTTTGCTTTACTTTTTCATTTGCCCAATAGGTCCTCATCTTGGAAGCACAAGAAGAAAGCTGGCAGATCTTGAAAGGACCAGTGCAGAAAACCCTATAAGCACCAGAAATATAGCCTGACAAGCTCCAAGTGGATTTCTGTTCAACCTTCTTATTCACTCAGATATTTTCCCCCACCCCACCCCACCCCCAGCTGATTCTGACATGAGCTATTGCTTCTCCACACCATCTTATCTCTGTGAAGAATTAAATACCTGTGTCATCTTAAGTACCTCCTCAGATTATCTCCCCCACCCCACCTTTTGCTCCCTGCCTTGGACCCTGCCCATATCTTCCTTTCTGAATGACACTCCCCAGGGGTGTAGATGGCTTTTCCCTGTCATCTCTGTGTGTGCAAAATGTCCCTGTCCCTGTGTGTGTGCAAAATTAAGGTGTTGAACCTGGGGGAAAAAAAGAATTCTCATCCAATGAAATTTTTCTTCAATCCCCAAATTTCTAGCATTTCAATTGAGTGTTAAGAACAGGATTTCTCAGTCTGGGTTCCCTGGAACTCTAGGGAGAGATTACTAAGGATTCCATGAGACACCACCATTAAAACAAACAAGCAAACTTATTTTGAGCTGTAGATACTATAATTTTAATTCAGGGGTTCCCTGAGAACTGAAAAATATTTCAACAGTTTCTCCAGGATAAGAAGGTTGAGAAATTAGAAATGCAGGTCAGAATCTTGTTGGGGAGTTACGAATGCATAAACTGGAGTTTGTATTCACCATCCCTACACAGCCCCTACTTTAGGGGGCATGTAGAGACTGTAGAAGTCCCCCAGTGTCCACTTACTGGGTAGCAGCCACTGCATTCAGTGGGGGTCCATTCCCTTCTTGCTTTGGAAACAGTTGACTGATGGTCCCACCCACCCCTTGCACAAGCAATTGACAGTGCAAAGGGGAATTGCAACAGGGATCCGCTTCTGTCTGTCATAATGAAGATCACTCATGGAAAGGGGTGGCAATGTCAGTCACCCGTTTTCTGAGTAATGGGGACAACCCCCCATTGATCACAATGGCTGTTTCCCAGTAAAAGGGAATGGGGGAATTGGGCCTGAAGTCACTGCATAGCTCCGTAACTACAGTAGTTATGCATGTGTAACAGCCCAATAGCATTCTGGGCACAGTTTAGGCATCCAAAGAAAAGGGACAGGCAAAGTTATTAAGGGAATGCACATACAATAATTGTAAGAGTTCTAGATGTAAATGATTTTCAACCTGTCAGTCTCTGCAATGCTAAAGGTTTGAGGACTAAAGGGAAATTTGATCTGATGGTCAGAGTTATTAATTGGGGGGGGGGGGTCCTCTCATTTTGTCCACCACCCAATAACTACACCCTCACCTCATAATTTCCCATTATCATTTCAGCTTCCCACCCAACTCCAGTGGTCATTGCTTCCCTCTCCACATTGCCCATCGACTTTGCCATTTTTTCATAGTCCCTTGTTCCTTCCTTTCCCTTCCTTTAGCTCTTCTGCCAAGTGGTGCCTTGTTATAAATGTACTAGAGCCAGTTCTTGCTTCTCTCTTCAACTCAAGTTAGCCTCACACCTCTCATGTAAGCCCTGTCATTGTATGACCAGAGAAAAGCAGGTAAAGAGATGTCATGGCTGAACCCAATATCTCTCACAAAGATAGAAGGTGTTGAGAATAAAAAGCCAAGTCTTTTGTTTTAGCCATTTTGACTTATCATCCTTCACCCACCCTCCTCTCTTGAATTAGGAGACACTACACCTACCAATTCAGACTAACATGTGAACCTTGACACTGTTTTTCTATAAGAGCGAGCATTTGTACATGGAGCTAACATTTTCAGGATTCCCCCCAGGAAAGCCTAAGAACAACCCAGTTTGAATGCAATTTAGTTGCACAGTTTGTACTGTTTTAGGGACCTCACCCCATGCTGTATATGGAATTCATTCTTGTATTAATATGATTCACATCCCACGATCCATATCTTCTTTGGAGGAGGGGAAGGTTCAATTCTCCATCCCCAAGCAGAGATGTAGACAGACATGTCTGCATACATGGCTTATAGGCTTGTGCTTAATGAATTCTGGGGGGAGTTTGATCAAGAAAGCACTTTCATATTAGGTTGAGTGGGTGGGTAGTAGAAGCAGGAATCCCTAGCAGGGAAGGCTGACAGGCTGCCTGAATTGTGCTAAAGTGGCAGTAGTGCACACACACGCATGCTGGGTTTCCTTTTAATCTAATTTTACAGTGGATTAGTCACCACCAGAGTCAAAGAGGCAGCAATATTGCCTATGTGTTGTGCACACTGGTGGTTCACATGAGTTCATGTCCCCAGCAAACTGGTTGGGAATGAATACAGTGCTTCTGTTGCAGAGGTTAGGGCAAAAAGTCACTGCAGAAATAGACTAATGCAATGCAGAAGAGAGAGTATGACTGTGTAGCTCATTATTAGGCAGCTAAAATTTTCCGGCTGTTGCTCAGCATAGAAAGCAGGGGCCAGAGAAGGTAGCCAGTTTTCTGATGGAAAACAGAAACAGGAATTCAGACTGGATATATTGCTTTAGATATTGTATGTAAACAAAGTGTGTTTAACTTAGTTATTGCATTTTTATCCCACCCTTCTTTCACTGCACAGGATGATGGACCTTCACAACAATCCTGTGGGGTAGTTTAGGCTGAGATGGGATGATTTGCCCAAGATTACTCAATGAGCTTCATGACCGTCCAACTTTCCAAGCACTAGATCAAGGATGGGGAATTTGTGAACCTCCAAGAAGGGATGCTGGACTCCAACCCCAACACTTCTCACCATTAGCCTGTTAGGGCTGATGGGAATTGTAGCCCAACAATATCTGAAAGACCACAAGTTGCCTGTATTATGCCCCACCATACTGCCTGTTTATGCTGTCTGCTACATGCCTTTCCTTAATATTGTATCTTAGTGGTCAGAGATGGAGCTCAGTTGGAAACCTGCCACTGTGACACTGTTAAAAGGGAGCTTGGAGTCATAGGTGGATTGGGGAGGTGGGACTGCCATCCATAGGAAGAGATATGGAGTTGTGAGGAATTCAAGGTTTCTTGCACTATGCAAGGCTTCATCCCCAATCCCTTCTACCTTCAGGAGTATCACTGTGCTCCCAGATCCTCTGTAGAGTTGGTTGTCCCTCCTTAAGTTGTGGAAATGTATAAATGGCAATATCTCTGCCTTTGTTTAGGATCCCCATGTCCTTCAGGGCTAGAAATATGCTATTTCCTGGCTGCATGCATTCTTAGGGATGCTGTGAATGTGGCAATAGAGGTTAGATTCCATTATTTACAGTTCAGCTTTAGCCACACATTGAATGAATACAGTCACATCTAAACAGGGCACTGTGGATTAAAATAGGATAAAATGCACTATTTCCTTTTTATTTATTCATTTGATCTGATTTATAGCCGCCGCCACCCCCCAACCAATGAGGCCAGGGTAGCTGGCAGCTTAGAGAAAACACAATTAAACCCATAATTCTAAAATCACAAATATATAATAAAATACAGTAAAACCATACGCTCTATCTGCAGGAAACCAAACAAAATAACTGTCTCTGTTCCAAAAATCTGTAAATGACAGCTGCATGGGGTAAAGCCAAATTTCTACCAAAAATAAGTTATATAGCTGGGTACATGGTGCATGTATGTGATGTCCTCACTGACCAAAGAAACCACAAATAGAAACTTCACAGTCAATCTTAAATCTTGGATTGGTCAATATTCAGGAAGGTGGGCCCTCCTATACCTGGATCCTGTACCATTAGGTCTTTGTATGCTAGCACAAAGTCATAGTACTTCTGCATGCCCCCAGCACAGACATTTCAAAACTTCTGTGATAATGTTCACATCTTATCGCTTCTCGGCCTTTTGGCTAAGATCAAGTGTGATAATGTTCACATCTTGCACCATGTAGTGCTTGTGCACCCCCAGTATAGAAATACTAAATCCATAAAACTACTGGGTCTACCTAGCCTCCAACGATAACTTGAAATCAAGGTGTAGAATTCAAAGATATAGCCATGTTAGTCTGTAGAATCAGTATGTAGAGAGCTTTTGTAGCACCTTTGAGACTAACTGAAATAAAGAAGTTGGCAGCATAAGCTTTCATAGACTTTAGTCTACTTCCTCAGATGCATATACAGTGTGCCTGTGCCAACTGCGGGCTTGCCATCTGTGGTTTGAGCTTCCACAGATGGCAAGCCCCTGGCTTTTTCAATGGGCACACATGCCTGTGACAGTGTAAGCGAGAATGCGTGCCCATTGAAAAGAATGGGACTTAAGGTCCCATATTTTTTGCTATCCGTGGGGGAGGGGCCTGGAATGGATACCCCGAGGATAGCAAGGTGCACTGTATATGTATCTGAGGAAGTAAAGGCCTAAGCAGACTGCCAGAAATAGTGCACATTAAATTGAGGCACTGCCCTGGCTCAGTGCTAGGGAGTCATGGGAATTGTATTTTTTTCTGGGACATTGAGCCTTCTCTGTCAGAGAGCTCTGGTGCCACAATAAATTACAGTTCCCATGATTCCCTAGCACTGAGCCAGGGCAGTGCCTCAATTTAATGTGCACTATTTCTGGCAGTCTGCTTAGGCTCTAAGTCTACGAAAGCTCATGCTGCCAACTTCTTTATTTCAGTTAGTCTCAAAGGTGCTACAAAGTCTCTCTACATATTGAAATCAAGGGGTAACCCCAGACCATCCATGTACTTGCTCCATCATAGTCACTATCTAAATCATGCCCTGACTTGGAAATCACCTAGGCATAAAGCCATCATATTATCATTATTTAACTCTAAAATGCAAAGATATACAACTCAGCACAAAAGTTAGAATCATACAAGCCATTGTATTCCTTATTACCATGTATGGATGTGAGAGCTGGACAGTTAAGAAAGATGATAGGAAGAAAATCAACTCCTTTGAGATAATGTGGTGCTGGAGAAAAGTGCTGAGGATCCCATGAACAGCCAAAAGGACAAACAAATGGGTCCTAGAGCAGATCAAGCCAGAAACCTCCCTGGAAGCCAAGATGACCAAACTGAGGCTGTCATACTTTGGACATATCATGAGAAGAGAGGAAAAAACAATAATGCTGGGAAAGGTGGAGGGAAGTAGGAAGAGAGGAAGGCCACATGCTAGATGAATGGACTCTATTAAGGAGGCCATGGGTATTAAGGGGTTGCAGGAATTAAGCAGAGCAGTGGAAGATAGAGGGTCTTGGAGATGTCTCATCCATAGGGCTGCCATGAGTCGAGATCAACTGGAAGGCAGTTAACAACAAAACAACATGGTCACCAGTATCTTTGGGCACCAATCCAGCACTTTCACACTATGTCTTGATTCAGGTGGAATGGAGACTTATGACCTATACAGACTGCCAGAGATAATCCAGTTTCAGACCACTTTAACTGTCCTGGCTCAGTGCTAGGTAATCATGGGAACTGTAGTTTTTTCTGAGACATTGAACCTTCTCTGTCAGAGACCTCTGGTGCCACAATAAACTACAGTTCCCATGATTCCCTAGTATTGAGCCAGGGCAGTTAAAATGGTCTCAAGCTGGATTATTTCTGGCAGTCTGTATAGGCCCATAGTCTTCATTCCAGTGTAGATCTCCAGATGGCACCCCCAATGATTTCATCTAGATGCTAAATAGCATGAGAGGCAAGATGGGACCTTGCAGGATCCCATACCATAACTACCATACAGCCAAGTAGAAGTGTCCCAAGATGGGAGCAGAACCAGTGTCACCAAAAGCCTTATACCTGGAACCCATAGAACCCATGCGGAAGGATATTCTGGTGAACAGTATCAAAATATGTCAAGAGTTTTCAAGAATCAACAAAGTAGCACCCTCCAGTCTCTCTCTGAAAGAAAGTCTTTAGTAAGAATGACTAGATTGTTTCAGTGTATGTTTAGGTTACTTACTTTTTAAATAACATCTGTAACAGGACAACCACTATCCTGTCAATCACCTTGCTCAGGAATAGGACATTTGAGTGGTAATGGTCTAAATCTCTACATCCAGGTAAGGCCTCTTCAATAGGGGATGTACCACCAATGCATTCAAGACGATAGCCATAGCACACACTGATATTTCAAAACACAGACTGATATATCAACCCACCCCCGTCAAACCATTCCTCTAGTTTTCACAAGCCATAAAGAGAAGATATCAAGAATGCATGTGGTTTCCTTAACCCTAAGAACCATCTTGTCTTATCTTCAGGTTAAGAACTCAAATTGATCCCAAAACTCATGACCAGGTGGTGCTCTGAATATTTCAACAAGACAAGCAACACTTGTGGAGTCAGTTTTGGTGTGGCTGTGCATGGCTTTGCCTTCAAAAGGCTTTATATAATCAACACATAGCTCCTCCAAGAGCCCACCTGGTGCCACGACTGGAACCCTGTATGGGAATTGTTGTTGTGTGCCTTTCATTTGTTTCCAATTTATGGCGATCCTCAGGCAAAACCATCATGGGGTTTTCTTGGCACTTTTTTTCATGAGGGTTTGTCACTGTCATCCTCTGAGGCTGAGAGAGTGTGACTTGCCCAAAGTCACCCAATGAGTTTTCATGGCCAAGCTGGGGTTCAAACCCTGGTCTCCAGAGTCCTAATCTAATGTTCAAACCACTATGTCACACTGGCTCTTGTATGGGAGTTACGTCTTTGTAAGTAGATGTAAGTATGAAGGAATTAGATTTGGGCAGTTTTGGAACATCTACATCTAGTAGAGGACTGCTGTTACATTATTATATAGCAGAGCCAGCAAAGTGCCCACTGTACATTGCACACCGATGTAATTTACCAAAGGCATGATGGTAGCAAAGGAGTGGGCTTTCTTAGTTGCCACCACTGCCCCACAGTAGGCACAATGGTGTATGCTCTTCCCTCACTTTGGTCATATTCAGATTGAGATTTACAACACCTCTTCCATAACTGATATCTAGAAAGTTTCATTGCTCAGGGGTCCTCAGAAAACCAGGTAGTTAAAAGCAATACCTGGTTCTGCATTCGGTCACATCTACGGCCTCCTTCCCTGAGTGAGGCAGACAAATGACAGTGGGGATATGATGACTGTCAAGCAAAGCACTTCTGAAACCTGCCCTTAAGCAGCATTGTGTGACACTGGCAGAACTCTAACCTTGATCACATTAGTTTCTTTTTTAAAGAAAAAAAAATCTGCTACTCCTTGATCCAGCTATTCTTAAAGGACTCAGACTTACTCAATGAATAATTAGCCCTACTGTTTAGGTTTCAGAGTCCTCCAATGATTCAATGGATTTTTTTTTTTTTTTTAGCAAATTGGCTACAGTCCTTGGCTGGTGCTAAATAGCCCAGGTTTGAAAGCATAGCTAGGTCCACTAACATGAACATCATTCCTGTCAGCTCCACTAGAGCTGCCAAAAAGTAATTTGGATGGAGAGGTTCTTAATTGTTTGATTGCCAATACCGTATTTTTCGGCATATAAGACGCACTTTTTCTTCCCCAAAAGGAGGGTGGGGAAGTTGCTGCGCCTAATGAACCGAATATAAAAGCTGAGGGCAAACTGCCGAGGCCTAGGCTAAAAGTAGGCCTCATTTCAACCTCAGCCTTGGTGCTGCAGTGGGCTCCTCCCATCCCAGGAAGAGTCCATTGGAGCAGCCAGGATGGGGGTGGAAAGAATCCTCTTTTCCTGGCTAGTTGAATGTGCTCCTCCTCTTTCCACCCCCATCCTGGGTGCTTCAATGGACTCTTCCTGGGGTCAGAGGACATCCTCCCATCCCAGGAAGAGTCCATTGGAGCACCCAGGACGGGGGTGGAAAGAGTCCCCCCCTTGAAGAAATCTTCCAGGAAAACCCTCATGGTAGGATCCAAATGATCCAGAAATTACTCCAAGGCACTGGATTAGTACCCTGGCCAAGTTACACTGTCTCAGCCTCAGAGGGTGGAAATTGCAAACTCCCTCCTCTGAGGAAATCTGCCAGGAAAACCCTCATGGTAGGATCCAAATGATCCAGAAATTACTCCAAGGCACTGGATTAGTACCCTGGCCAAGTTACACTGTCTCAGCCTCAGAGGGTGGAAATGGCAAACTCCCTCCTCTGAAGAAATCTGTCAGGAAAACCCTCATGGTAGGATCCAAATGATCCAGAAATTACTCCAAGGCACTGGATTAGTACCCTGGCCAAGTTACACTGTCTCAGCCTCAGAGGGTGGAAATGGCAAACTCCCTCCTCTGAAGAAATCTGCCAGGAAAACCCTCATGGTAGGATCCAAATGATCCAGAAATTACTCCAAGGCACTGGATTAGTACCCTGGCCAAGTTGCACTGTCTCAGCCTCAGAGGGTGGAAATGGCAAACTCCCTCCTCTGAAGAAATCTGCCAAGAAAACCCTCATGGTAGTGTCAAAATGAGCCAGAAATTACTCCAAGGCACTGGATTACTCTGGCCAAATCACACTCTCTCAGAGGATGGAAATGGCAACCCCCCCCCCCTTGAAGAAATCT